>CM077708.1:310000-980476 GCA_039657295.1 Cryptosporidium meleagridis
CTAGCTCTTCATTCTTAACGTTAGCACACGATTTAGAAGATCTTTTAGAGATTCTTTTTGACAATACTGTATCGCTATCTGAATCACTCATTGTTAAAAAGTTTTAAACTACATATGTGGAAAAAATTAGCGCGCGGAAGTAAATCAATTCCTTAAAAATTTTTCAAGTGCCATTTTTGCTACACCAGTTAAAGCAGGACTTAATACAGTTTTATCTTGCGTATAGTGAAATACATTATTTTCACCTTTATTCTGTGTTTTATCTATGTGAATTTCCGTATCATTGCAACAACTCACATTTTTGCTCACTAGATTACTGTTTGCAGTAGCAGGCCTTGCTCTTTGAAGATGCAACGGTAGTTTTTTATTATTTAAATAATTTGAGAAACTATCAGCCTTGTTAATCTTTATCTTTTGCTCCAATTCCTTGACCTTAGTAGTTTCAGTATCCAAATCTTGTTTTAGTAACATTATTGTTTCTTGATTTTGTTTAATAATTTGATCCCTTGCATCTATTAATTTCTCTAATCTAATAATAATTTCATTTTTATCTAATATAGTATTCTCCAACATTTTAATTTCTTGTATAAGCGTATCGTATTCGCATTTTAGGTTTTTTTTGGTTTGTAAATTTGAGATGTTACCCTCTAGGCCTCTATTCTCTTCTGAATAAATTTCTTCTATCTTGGATGTTTCCGAAACAAATTCATTTTCTATGAAGGCATTGTATTCAGACGAATGATCTTGAAATGTTAAATCGAATTCATTTTTTGATACTGGGTTCGGTGGTGGTATTGGTGCATCATTCAATTCATTATTGAGAAAAAATGAAGATTTATATGAACCGATTTGAATTGGGGAATCATAACCAAAATCCTGTAAATATTTTGAATTCTGGTTATCTGTGTTTGAAGACTCTGAAAGCATTGATTTAGAAGCCAGAAAATAGCTATCTTTCTGGATTGAATCAACATTGCTTTCAATTGAAATAAAATTTAAAAACGTTTGATGAAAGAGCATCATACTGAGAATAAACTTGATTTCTTTGCCATGGCTAAGCTTCATTGGGTTAATATAAAATGGAAGCCTATATATTATTGTAATTAAATCTGGAAATTCGAAATAATGACTTATAAGACGTGAAAATTGAAGCATACAAAAGTCAGATTTACTAAAGCCTTTATATTCCTTCATAGCCATTTCCAACGCATTCCACGGACTAATCTGCCCCGAAAGTCTTGTTTTAATACCTTCACCCAGCGATATTAGAGATATAGAGCCTATTTGATTATTTTTCCCAGATTCAATTTCATTAAAATCTTTGTATATCCTAAATGTAAATATATAATGACATATTTCTTTCCAATTAGAAGATTTTCGTTTACTATTGATTTCTGCTGCAAGAGAATTCACACTTTCAACTTTAAAAATGCTGGTGTATCCAAACTCTCCACTTATCGGGGATAAGTTTTCCATATCGAATGAATCGTTTTCTTTGTTCAAACCTTCAAACAAATCGGTAAAATCCCCACTGTTCAGTACACCAGTCCATGAGCAATACAAACTAATTCTGTTACTTTCATCTTGGTCTTGTATAGTAGATAAAATATTTCTTGATAACAATAAAAACAATCCTGGCCCAATTAGAGTATTATCGTCATTGTAAAAACCTTCAAGCAATAACGGGCAATTATTACCAAATGAATATGAAGTTGATATTACCAAGTTGTTTGAGCTATTCAGAAAACATTGTTCTGCAAGGTTGTTTGATATTAAAGATAGTTCTTCAATATCATATGTAATAATTTGATCAAGCTCAAACTTCCTATAGTTATGATTGTCCAATGGGATATTTAATGCACTGTTTTGTTTATCAATTATTTCAGTTTCACCAAAAAACCATCTGTCACCAGGTCTCAACCTCCGACTTGAATTGCGATTTATTGAATTGGAGTCCTCACAGACAAAAAGCAAGGATTTCATTTTTCATTATTTCTCTTTTTTATTTATAAAGTTGGATTTAAAAAATAAAAATAAAAAACAGAAAAAAATACATGCGCCAAATAAATACAAAAAAAATTATGGCTTAAAGGAGAATATAGCCATTAGGCTTAACACTACGAAATCTAATAAATATAGCTATCCTGGACCAACCTTTGGTATATCAAAGTGTTCTGGTAGCATGGACAACTTTTCATTGAACTTCGAAATTCTTTGACGGTGCGTTAAGGACGCGCGGAATTCAATTTGCTTATGGACCCTTTTTCTCTGTGCTTCTTTGTGAGATAATTCCGCCTTTGTATACCCCGTAGTTTTGTCAATACCAGCAATTGGATTTGGTACTAAAAGTTTAGAATTGTCATTCAGTGACGAATTGTTGACTAAACTTTCTGAAAAGTTCTTTTCACACTCAGGATTATTTACCAATTTATTTGTTTGCAGTGCGAGGTTTTTTTCATTATTTTTTATTCCAAGTTTTGAATTAGAGTTCTTATATTTTAATAACTTTATTGGTTTTTTTATAACGTTATCATACGATGGATCAATTTTTTTTTTGTTCATCTTTACTCATTTTCCAATTTGGTAAATTCTACTGGTATATCAGAAGATAAAAAATGATACAAAAAAATGCAAGTCACGATAAATATGCCAATGCAGTTACACCCAAAAAACACTTCATATTCCATTTTGAAAGGTTAACTATTTATGCATACAAACACATATAATGTATGTATTTGTTTATATGTATATATTTATATTAAAAATAATACATAAAAATATTCACAATAAAACAGTATAACTCAAATAAAATTTATTGTAGGCGCCATTAGTTCTTCAATGTTAAACCAATGTTTCAAGTACGTTCTTAGTTACTTCAAGGATTAAACTCTGTTTTTTGGCTCACATCCAATATTTATTTTTTTATTAATATCTTTTGTGCATGAGCTGAGTCTTTCATCTAGCTTTGTGGTCTAAAAGAATAAATTATTTAAAAAAGAAAGTAAATGAATGCTACTTACATATTCGGAAATTTGTTTACGAATAAATTCCTCCACAGTTAAATCCATATTTTCTCTTATTTCTTTTGTTTCCATTTGAATCAATAATTATTTATAAACTATTAAACTTAGTGTAGCTTTATGAAAGTTTATTACAAATAATTGTAAAAGATTTGAGCAAGTAAACGTATGGCGGTATGCCACATCTTCTAATAAATAACCTGAATAATTATCTGATTGAAAGGCAAAAGAAACTTATGAATATTTACTTATTCAGACTTATAGCTTATTTGGATATAATATGGATAAGGGCGAACCTTATGGGTATAGAAGTAAGTCGGTAATTAAACCAGAATTTAAAAATTTTCTATACAAGCCGAGTGTTCAAAAGGTAAATGCAATTGGAAATAATGTATATATTTGCAACTTTCACGGCTGGAAAGGGGGAAGGAATTCTCAGAAATGTCCAGAGTGTGTAGAAATTGAGAAAAAAATTATGGAAAGATTGTCTCATACAAAGTTTAAAAATGTTGCTGGAATAGATTATATTGAAGGTACAAATTCTCTCGAAGGAATGAGAATTTGGTTAAGGTGTAATATGGGTCATAAACTTATATATGCTATGAAAGATATATCAAGAGGGTGTAGAGTATGCTCTTCAGAGAAGTACTTGTCACCCAAATATAGAAATAATGCAATAAAATTAGATATAAAAAAAGAGGAGGAATATCGTAGGAAACAAGGAGAGCTCATCGCTGAAGCTAAACAGATATTTGAGATGAAATCTAATACTAATAGTGGGAATCAAAATATTGATTTGGAAGTCCAGAAATGTATTGATAGCCATCCGAATATTTCTTATGAAACTGCATATGCGTTGACATATATTCTAAAATTTGGATACGAACCATATAAACTATTTCAAGTACCAAATATAATAACATCAGAAAATAAAGTATCTATTCTAAAAAGAATTAATACTTATTTCCGTACACAGGCAAGATTGATTCACCCTGATAAAAATGATCATCCAAGATCTGCGGATGCATTTCATATTCTTTCTGATGCATATAATCAAATTAAAAGTTACTTGGAAAATAAGGTATAAATAATTTTTTTTCTGTTCTAGACTTATTTTCTCACCCTTGTTTGTGTGTTAGCGGTGTGCATTTTAGATTATCTTTATTTTATGAAGGCATTTAAAATATAAAGAAATGACTCCCAAAAAGGTGAGTTATTATTTCATAGGAATAATGATTCTCCTTTTAATTTCTGACTCAGATGTCAATTGTTGGAAGTTTAAGAATGCCTTTAAACGAAAAAAAAAAAGTAAACAGATCAGGGTATTAGAAGATCAAGCAAAGAAGCAATTTGATAGACAAATACCTAATTGTGAAGATTATGGTTTCCATGGATGCGATCCAACTACACCAGACGCATGTTCAGAGTGCTACAGCAGATGCGGTAGACAATGCGAAGACTTTTTGTGGCTTTCGCTTGAAGCCGTAAACTTTAGGATGTTGCCAAGGGCAGAGTCTCAAAAAGAATGTAAACTGCCAAGCGGAAAAAAGAGTAGTAGAATTTTATGTTATACAACAGCAGGAAGACGGCATGTTGACCCAACCGAACAAATGATTGAGACAATGTCAATATCAAATCCTGAAGATATAGAAGAAAGTCCTGTTCAAGTAAATGAAATCGAAAATATGGCCCCAGACAACTTGCCTGGCATTGATGCCGTCCCAATGACTCAAAAAATGCAGGAAGAAAGTAAATCAATGTCATATGATACATCTGCTGTAACATTTAGAGCTTCTGGTAATAAAGGAACCTTAGTTTCATCTATTGAGCTAGAAAGGAGTGGCGGGAAACTTCCCACAAATTTCGAAAATGAGTCAAATGCAAAAATTATTATTATATGTGGAGCAATATTATTCGTTTCCATTGGTGCATTATTTGTAGTTATTATATATAAAAAGCGTCAGAAACGCGCTGAAGATTATTAATTAGTTGTATAGTTTTCATCTTGAATTTCTGCTTTGCCAACTAATTTAATTTGAACCGTAGATTCGTTACCAGTGGGAGATTGAAAATTTGTAAAAGCAGTCAGTTCTAATTCTATTCTATCCTGAATACCTTCATATTCACAAATGAACACATCTAAATATTTCTTGTTTCTGCTTCGTCTTTCATGTGCAAAACTGTTCGATTGTTGAGATTGTTGTTCCAATAACGGATCCCATTTAGGTTCTATTGTAAAGCTTTTCGGCTCTATTTTGAAAATTGAATATGCTTTTGAGTTTTCTAAAGATAGTTGCTCATTCTGGTCTCCTTCAGGTAGAAAATCAATCCTAACCTGTCTATCCATTAAATTTTCAGTCCTAATTTTGACAATTTTCGTAAAGGATTTATCACCTGACGAATTATTCTTAATTGAAACTATTCTGAAATTTGGAAAGAATAAGTTTGCACTCAAGTTCACTCTAAATGGTGGCTGAGATAGTGGATTTAATTGGGGCTTTATTACAAGGCGTTTGCACGCTGTACATCTTTTGGATATTTGTACTGATAACTTTTTCATAAAAGGATATAGTTTTGTTTGGCTAGTTGAGTTTGCTCTCAATGATAGATAAACTGAATTGATAATATCTGGATTATTTAGATATTGTCTATAAGATAAATCATTTTTCTTTAAACAAGTCGGAAGCGATTCCCTGATATTTGTAAGGCATTTCAATTTATCAGAATTGAGCCATATATTTTTTTCCTTTAATAAACTTGACGAGATCTTTTGTTTTTCTTCTAAAGTTCTTAATGAAAGATTTAATTCACTCTGTTCATCATTTATATTATTTAATTGTTTTGTTTCGCTTGAGGCATTTGATTCGAAACGTTCGTTAGCTAAATTTTTAACTTTATCAATGATTAAAGATAAATAATTTGACTCCTGTAGAAAAATACTGTCGTTTTGTTTATGTATACGCAATTTATTATTTCCGTCATTAAATCCCTTTATTGTTTTTTCATCAGTTTCGTTCACAGCATCCATTCCAAGATTTATATCTAGTGAAAAATGACAAAACCCACAGTAATAAGAATGCTGCATAATTCTTCCGTTGTTTTCGTCTATTTCAGCCCCTAAGTCTAACTTATTCGTAGAGATTGTCGCCATACATCTTGGGCAATCATGGCAATTAATACACCTGAAATTTCTCGAAAATGCCTCGCTAGAAGGAACATTTTCTAGACAACTGGGACAAAAATACGTATCTATTTCAATCTTTACTTCTTCCAAAGATATTAGCTTATTACATGATTCGCAATAATAACAGTTAATTAGATCATGATTTTCACCATTTACCGAATACAATACATTCGAATTATGCATTTATCTCTAAATGAAATAAAGCATAACACTACTTTGAGGGGTAATGCTTTGGAGAAAGATAATACCGCAAAAAGTTAACAAAAATACTTTACAATTAATAATAAATTATTCTTTTAAAAAGAACTAATCATTTTAAAATAATGTCACTTTATGATAGAGCTATAACTGTATTTTCTCCGGATGGTCACCTACTTCAAGTAGAATATGCAATGGAGGCAGTTCGAAAAGGTTACGGTGCAATAGGAGTACGTGGGGCAGAATGCGTGGTACTCGCAGTTGAGAGAAAGGCTGTTGCGAAACTTCAAGATCCTAGGAGCGCAAAAAAATTATTGTTAGTTGATGATAATACTTGCCTTGCATTTGCTGGGCTCCATGCTGACGCAAGAGTTCTTGTAAATAAAATTAGACTAGAATGCCAAAACTTTAGGCTGAATATGGAAGACGCACCACCGGTAGACTATATAGCAAGATTTACTGCACAACAACAGCAGAAATATACTCATAGGGGTGGTGTTAGACCTTTTGGAGTATCTACTTTGATTGCAGGAGTTCATAATGACGGAAGCCCAGGTTTGTATCAAACAGACCCATCTGGAATTGCCCTTGAATGGAAGGCACAAGCTGTAGGACAAAATTCAAAGACAGTACAGGAGTTTCTTGAAAAAAACTATAAACGCGACATGACAAAAGAGGAAACTATTAATTTAGCTATCAGCGCACTGCTTGAAGTTGTCGAATCAGGTTCGAGAAATATGGAAATTGTTGTAATCGATAAAAAAGGATGTAATTTCCTCTCTGATGAAGAAACAGACATGCTTGTTTCGGCAATCGAATCAAAAATTGCGGCTGAAAACGAGAATAAAACTAGATAATAGATTTAAATTGTAGATAAAACTTATTCCCACTAATTTTATTATTCATATTTTCATAAAATTTTTGTAAAGGGCGCGCATTTTTTGTGAGATTTACACATCTTTAAGTTCAAAGGATCATTTAAGTTGAAAAATGGAAGTTGAGGCAAACAGTAATAATTATTATTTATCTGTTGTAAGAAGATCATCAAGAAGGACCTCTTTCCCTACTTTGCAGGGGTTATATGTATCACTCTTTGAGGGAGAAATAACAAATGATGGTTTGGATTTCTCAGTATCTAATAAAAACACTGGTAAAGCATTTAATCCAAAACTAATAAAGATAACATTTCTATTGAGCATATTGATTTCAACAATCCTTTGTTTAGATCACGGTTTTGTTGCGTGTAATCTTGAAAATATAGAGAAAAGCTTTGGAGTAGGATATGCACAATCTAGTTTTATTGGGTCAATGGTCTATATGGGTTTTCTCATTGGTTGCTTATCAACTGGATTATTTTTGCCGGTGCTGAAATCTAAGGTATTACTTATTGGCTCGCTAGTGTGCGTGGTGATTAGTGGAATATATTCATCAAAATCGCTAAGTTTAGCAGAAATCTATGCATCCAGATTCTTTATTGGTTTTTTCCAGGCATTTTCAATTGTTTACCTTCCCCTATGGGTTGAAAGATTTTCTCCTCAATCTAACACGACTACATGGCTTGCATATCAACAGTTATTTAGCATGATTGGAATATTTTTTGGATATTTACTCGGAGGAGTCTTAACTTGTTTTACTGCTGAAGATATTAGTATATATTACATGTCTCTTAGCGAACAAATCAGTTCATTGTTTGTTTCCTGGCGAGGGCCTTTTATTATTCAATCTGCATTAATCATCCCAATAATAGTTGTTTTAATATTTATTCCAGGAGAAATTTTAGATGTAGGAGATCAGGAACGCCATAGCGAAGTTGGATATTCAAAAACTACAGGACTTCTCGTCTCAGGTGTTGACCTACGAAGATCAACTAATGATAATCTGTTACCAGACGAAAGTAATTCAAACAGAAGGAGTAGCAAATTGAGGAGATCCAGTATTCTAATTATTCCATCTCAGTCTATTGATCCTAACTCTTCAAAAAGTTTTGAAATTAGAGAAATCTGCACAAACCCCATTTTTATGTTTTCAACCCTTGCAGTTTGTGGAGTTTACTGTTTCACGACATGCACTTTATTTTGGTTAAATCAGTATTTTGCAGAAGTCATTAAAGTAGATAGAATTACATCTGTATTTTCAGTTGCATGTATTTATCTTTCAGGCCCAACACTTGGAGTATATATAGGAGGTATTACAGGCGACTTAATTAATGATCGCCATCCAAATGGCTTCGGATTTATACTAACACTTTGCACATTACTTTCCTTTATCGGGTTTATTATATCAATGGCGGTGACTCATACTCGTTCATACATCAGTTTTTTCTGGGGAATGATAATCATTTTGTTTTTCCTTACTAGTACACTGCCAATGTCAATCATTGTTATAATGAAAAGTGTATCAAGCAAAACAAGACAGCTCGCATCAGCTATCGCACAATTTTGTTTTAATTTGGTGGGTTTCCTTTTATCACCCGTTATTATTGGAATAATTATGGATGTAATTGAATATTTTCCTTTTGGTGCGTTAAAAAGAAGGTATAATCCTATTGAAGTCGGGGTAAAAATAATGCTATATATTTCTCTGCCCACGTTCTTTTTTTACTCATTAGCAACGTTTTGCAGTTATTTCAACTGTCTAATATCGCCAAAACTAACACAAAAAAAGATTATTATCGCAAATCAAAGCGATATTCCAAAACAGCTTTTTATTAAATAGTTTATAAATAGGTTACAATAAATTGCCGCAATAATATAGTGAATTAATTCAATATAAACTTATAATGAATCTTTTTGAAAATGTTAAAAAAGTACTTGGTGAAGAATTATTCTTCAAGATACAACTTGCCAAAATACTTGTTGTTGGAGCTGGAGGAATTGGGTGTGAGCTTGTGAAGGACTTGATTCTTAGTGGCTTCTGTAATATTACAATTATAGATATGGATGGAATAGACATCAGTAATTTAAATAGACAATTCTTCTTTCGAAGAAAACATGTAGGGATGAACAAGTCGACTGTTGTTGCATTAGAAGCAAAAAAATTATTTGACAAATGCAACTCTAGTAATCATAAAGTGTCTAATATAGTTGGTATCGTAGGAAATATAATGGATTACAACACAGAATTTTTTAGTAAATTTGACGTTGTTCTAAATGCACTTGATAATATTTCTGCGAGAAGTTATGTGAATAAAATTTGCATAGCATCAAATATCGAGTTAATCGATTCAGGAAGTGCGGGTTATAATGGGCAGGTTCATCCAATAATTCCCAGAGTCTCAACATGTTACGAATGTTATCCTCCTCCAACTCAAAAGACATTTCCAGTTTGCACGATTAGATCAGTCCCAGACAAGCCCCAGCACTCTATTGCTTGGTCTAAATATCTCTTTGAAATTGTTTTTGGAGCTAGGCATGATGAAAAAGATGAGTCTGATAACATACTAAGCGACATATCAAAAAAGGTTCAAATAGATTTAGATAATCTAAAGCAGTTAGAAAAAAATGAAGCAAGTGAATTTATTGAAAAATATATAGTAAATATGTTCAATTTCTTGTTTTATTCTGAAATAACTTTATTGGCGAATAATAAGGAAATGTACATAAGTAACAACAAGAAAATCCCTATTCCAATATCCTGGGATGAAATTCAAAGAAAAAATGACGTTGATCGGGTAGCCAATTCGGAAGATCATTTAGAAAGCTCTGAACAAAAAGTTTTTTCCATTAAGGAAAATGCCAATTTATTTTTCAAAAGTACACGTAAAATTATTTTAAATAGAATTAATGAAATTGGCACAGCTTCACTTTGTTTTGATAAAGATGATAAAGACGCTATGGATTTCGTTTCAGCTGCATCCAATTTGAGATCTTATAATTTTCATATCCCTCTACAATCTCGCTGGTATTGCCAATCAATTGCTGGATCTATAGTTCCCGCAGTTGCATCAACAAATGCTATTGTCTCAGGAGTACAGATTGCACAACTTTTAATAATGTTAAAATCAAAATTATCAAGCTTAACTAATCCTGAAGCGGGGAATTCTGATTCCTCATCTAATAATAAATTACTATTTGCAAACAAATTTGTATGGATAAGATCTATACCAATGGGAAGATTCATTATCTGCCCGGAAAGCCTTGAAAAGTGCAACCCAAAATGTTTAATTTGCTCTCAAGTACTTGTTAAAATAAAGATTGTAAGCTTCGATAATTGGAGTTTAACAGACTTTGTAAAAGAAATTATTTGTCAGCATTTAAAGCTTTCCGAGCCCACTGTTGAGCTAGATGGGAAATGTATTTGGGATCCGGATTTACTAGAGGATAACCATTTTATCAAACATAGTTCTAAAAGACCACTTACTGATTGGAAGTTCGCTGATGGATGTATGATTTCTATTACAGACTTTTCCTGTGGGGAATTTCAATGCGACGCTATAATTAATATATGTGACAAGAATATTATCAAGTCAGAAAAAGACTTTCAAACTTATGAGAAAAATGGGGAGCCGTTTGCCATAACAATAGAATCCTCCAAAACCTCTTTAAACAATAGTTGTAGCGACGATTTATCATCGGAAAGCTCTGACGATGAAATACTATCTGAATTCCAAGAAAAACTAGATAATTCTTCAATAAAAAAGAGAAGCTTTAATGCAAGTGAACATTTGGAAAATGCTCCTAAAAAAAGAAGATAATTTACTCTAAAAATCTTTCCCATTCGAGCACTGACTACTAATAAATTTATCGCAGTAGTCTAACCTGGGTGGGAAAATTGGTAAGAAATCAGGTATATGCTTGGGTACCGAGTCAACATATTCAAATAACTCTGGGTCAAGACTTTTTTTATTTGCATTGTTAGTATCATTCAGTAAATCCCTCCATAGTAAATTACCATTTGTGCAAATTTCAGGTATGGTCCTTTTTATGAAGTTTGTTCCAAAGCTATTTTTTTTTTTGATAGTGCTCTCCAAATCGTTATCCAAAAATACCTGTTCATATCTTTTAATATCTAGGCTTTTAATTGATTTTTTTATATCTACAATGTTTACTTGAGTTCTTCCTGCTGCGATTGCTATACTCGACGAAATTTTTCCCAATAATTCAATATAATTAATATATGCTTCTGTTGCTGTATCTAATATGTTGGGATCATCTAATTCCACATCAAATTTCTTCAAAATTAGTCTAATGCTATTGCTTATCGAATTTGTTATCTTTTTGTTAATTTGATCTGTATAATATTCTATATTTTCTGAATTTTTCTTCATTTCGATTTAGGTCGGAAAAAAATGAAATTGAAGCCGCTTGATGAATCAAATTTTTTATTCATGGATAAATTAAATTATGAAAATAAATTAGAGCTTAAAGAAACTAAATGGAAGAGCAATATAGATGAATCTGATCCTGCTTCTAGAACTGTAGAATTTGGTTCAGATCCTCATGTTTTTAACTCTGAAACTGTTGAAATTTTTCTGACCGGCGTTATTTTAACAATTTTGGGAAAGGCATCTAATGATTCTGAAAAGCTCAAATTAATAGAAGAAATAGTCGAATCTGACTGTTCATTCTTATCATGTTCTACCGGATTAATTGAAAACTCTGAAAATTCGAGTAAAATTGATAATATTTTCTACGTAACTTTTTCTTCAAGTTTATTTTCCCTTATATGCTTGAAATTAGATGGGCTTATTATTGAGTCGCAAAACATTAAATTATTCTGTAGAAGACCGACTAAATATTTTAATCTAAATAACGAAAAGGTCTTGGACACATTTATTATCCCAAGAATTAGTCAATATGACAACTTCAAAGAAAATAAAAAGTGTATATTAAAAAACCTACCTACTGATATAAATGAAGAAATAATTAGGCAGCACCTAGAGAATATTGGAAAACTTAAATCTCTAACAATAATATATGATCCAATTACGGGAATCCCGAAAGGTGTTGGGAGTTTTGAATTCGAAGAAAGTTCGCTTTGTAAAAAGGCAATTGCCATACTTCATGGAAAGCCTATAGAATCAACTAAAAATGGAATTTGGAACATCTATCTTGGAAATGGGATTACAAAAAATTCTAAATTAAGTAAAGACCAAGTTAATCAATCTAATTTTTCTGTTAGCTCGAGTATAATCCAAAACAGTGAATATTTACACATTACAGAGATCCATGCAAGCATGACTTACAATATTTTTAGCAATCCAGTACTTGGATTCATGATGAAATATTCGAAACAAGTTGGAGAAACGCCTAGCCAAATAATTCAGTTGCTTAATATTTTTCTCCCAGAAGAACTAGTTGATGACGAGATATATAATTCGACATTAGAATCTGTTAGGTCTGAAGCAGAAGTATATGGAACAATTCTTGAGATATTTTGTCCGCGTCCAAAAGTTATTGAAGAATTTCATAGCTGTAGTGGAGCAGGTAAGGTATTCATATATTTTTCAGATATTACTGCTGCAAGACGTGCGCAATACCAATTTAACGGAAGAGTATTTGATAACATTAAGACGGTTTCTGCAACATTTTTTCCACTTGAAAAGTATTTAAAACATGAATATAATGTAATTTCATATTACGATGAAGACCAGAAGTTATATTAATTTGCTTTAATTAATTTTATAAGTTTTATATAAAGAATAAAAATATTTTTATTAGCTTATTTCTCTATCTTTTTTCTTTACCAACTCATCAATATTCAGTGCGTTTATATTTTGAATTAAATGGAGTGAGTGGTGCGTATTGTAATTGTCGTTTGTATTTTGTATGTTGCTAAAAACTCCCGAGGTGAAACCGAGACCCCTGGTGGATAATGTCAGGGTTGAAGGAGAAATTTTTTGCCAGAACGATACTACTATAACTATTGAAGGGAATAACTCTGTTAGAATAAATATTAATGAGTCTCCAATAGGAGTTTTGTCAAATATTTTAAAATAAGTCGGGAAACCAATAATGCTATAAATACATTGTATTCCAGAAATCATCCCTCTTATAAATAAAAGTACCGGGCAGAATATTGTTAGAAATAGAACACGTTGAATAACGTTATACCTCAAAATAGTGCCACTTGCAGCGCGTCTAGTTAGATGTGAAACAACTTTTATTCCATAATAGAGCATTGATATTGATATTGAAATATATGAAACTGCAAGTAAAAACATTGAAAGTGAAGCAAAGCTCAAAATATTACTAAAGAGCGAAACTACCATTCCAACAATATATAGCCCATAAATTATTGTATTTATTGCAACGAAAAACGAAACCATTTGAGGAGTGCTTATTAAAATAGAAGTATAATATACATGAGCCCAAAATAGTACAACCACTGAATAAGAAGATAAATATACAAGAGATGGTAGCGTTCTTAACAAATCAAGTGACCATTCTTCGATATTTGTTTCATTTTTTAATAATAATTTGTATTCGCTGACAATTGGCCATGTTAGATCCAAAATGATTATTGAAATTGTCCTCGTTATATTAGCTAATAAGCAAAGTAAAATAAAACACACTCTTGTACGGTGTGATATAGATGAAATGCTTGTAAATCTCATTTCGGAATAATATGTCGATTTCATCTTTAATGCTTGTTGTAGTATTACTACATCAAGAGTAATAAATAAAATCAAATCTATTGTATAAAATAATATCATCTATATAATTAAGAGCTATGGATTTTTAGATAATGTGAATTTTAAATTTTCCAGCTTTTCCTGATTTTTGTGTGAAAAATCAATCTTGCAATTAATGCAAATGCAGTGGGTACCGAATATACGTCTCTAATCACCGCAAAAAAAAAAAAAAAAGCTTTAAGCCTAATAATAGAAAACACATAATACCAGTTAAGTTTGAATAGTTTGCATGGGCGACTGTATACTATCTTTATGTACGTTTTGCAACCAAGTTTTTTTCGTCAAGATTAAAGGTTAGTGATAGCGCAATTACTTGGCGCGTTGTCTCAATATATATTAGTAGGAATAAGTTCTAATTATTAAAGAATTGTTCAAAAAAATGAACACTACAAACAATAATGATATCATGAATGGTGACATCAACAACTTAGTTTCGCCTTATTTGGACTCTCAAATGTTACTACATCTGATAAGATGGTTTAGGGAGATGAAAGTTTATGATTTGGAATCTCTTAAGGCAGCTGAAATAGATGTTTTAAAAACTACACATTTGTATGGTGATATGAATGAATTATATCCTCAGATTTTAGCAGAAGAGTTATCTAAAAAGGATTGCACTTTAGAAAGTCTGGAATCTATGTCAAAATTTTTGAATTCACTGATAGTCGCACTTAAAAAGTGGAAAGAAACCCATGACGAGTCTAGCAGAAGTTTGAAAAGAAAATCTTTAATTGAATTACAACAGTGGTATTTGGAAAATGATTTCTCTGCTACCTCATCAAATACCTCAAATAATGATGTTGAAGATACAAACAATGAATCCCAGTTATTTCCTTCTAATCCAGTCCAAATGTTAATTCGTCTTTCACGCCTATTTTACTTTGCTGGAAAATATAGAGAGTCACAAAATACACTGGACATTGTTCTTAAAATTATTCCAGACTGTACCAGTATTGAAGTTCCGTTGATAATGAGGATAGAGTGTTATTTTGGTTCTATTGCAAATGGCATTGTATCTAATTTGTCAAAATATCCAGATCCTATTGAACCAGCAGCATATCTTAATTATTTTCAATTAGTTGATGATACATTATCGAGAGAATTTCACAAAATTAATCCAATTCAGGTTTATCTATACAAAAGCTGGCTAGTGCATTGGTCCCTTTTCCCCTTATTTACACAATATTTCCGGGAATCATCTTTTTCTACCCATAAATCTTTTACTAATTTAAACGGACAAAATACTGCAAACAATTCGCAAAACGCCTTGAATTCAAGCAATAACAATTCTAACTGCTCAAACGTAAATGTTAATACCAATGTTTGGGCTCCATTCCTTGATTGGTTTGCCTCTGAAAAAAATTTTCAGGTTATTTTAACTGTATGCCCCCATCTGATAAGATACCTAGCTTGCTTTGGAATAATAATGAGGCGAAATAAAGATATTTTGGATAATATTGTAAACATTATTGCATTGAATAGAGATAAATATAAAGATATTTTTACAGAACTTATTTTCAATCTACTCGTAAACTTCGATTTCGAAGCTTCCCAAAAGATACTTAATAGCTTTGGTTCAGTGACTGAGAATGATTTCTTCTTAAGCCCATTACAAAAATATATAGAGGAAAACGCAAGGCTGCTCATCTTTGAAATATATTGTAGAATACATAAATCAATTGACCTTAATGTAATATCGAATGAACTATCTATGACTAGCATCGAGGCTGAGCGCTGGATAGTAAATTTGATTAGAAATGTTCATCTTGACGGAAAACTCGATTATGAGCATAATCGAGTTGAAATGATTGATAGGAGTAATAATCCGTCTCAATTAGTCTCAGATAAAACAAGGAACATACTGTTTAGAAGTAATCTACTAATACAAAACTTAAGCAACAACCCTTCGTTCAATTACAATAATTCTCAAAAAAATAAACAAAACTGGAGAGTCCAATCTAACAAACAATCCAATAGATCAGAAAAAAAAGAGCAGATGTGATTGATTATAAAAAATTATTATTTATATAATCATAAACTCCACTGTTTTTATAATTTCTTCCTTAGCTATTCTACTCGATTAATTCGTTTCTTATTTTTTATAATCGGAATACTGCTTTACTTTTCTTAACTTGTACGCGCGAGATCACCGCGTTAAAGGATTAATTGTCATTTTATACAAAATGAAACAATCGATCGATAATGAATATGGAATAGATGAATTCAATAGATCACTAGAAATTAGATTAAAAGGAACTATAAAGAAGTATTTTGAGGACTTCCATGTGCATGAAATACAAAAAAATGGTGATGTTTGTTGTATTTCTTCATTAAGAAATAAACATGAAATAATTAAGGAAATTCAAGAAAAAAAAAAAATACTTTCCGGAGATAATATGTTAATCAGCAATAACGCAACTATAATACCTGAATTAATTAATAACCTAGAGAACTTAGGAATATCTCAGTATTGTATTAACAATCTATTAACATTTATTAGTATTTTAGGTGAGATTAAAAAACTTACAAATAACAGTTCATTAAGCAATAAAATATTCAAATTGGATAATAGGGGAAACTTGAAAAGTATTTTTGAATTAAATATCAAGTTATATAGTACCAGCACTAACAATATTAGTTCAGGGAATAATCTATTACTTTATGAGTTTAAAGACAACATAGATTCTGTAAATGCCCAAAAAGAAAGGAGAAAAAAATTTCATACGTTGATAAAGGAATTCTTGCCGTTCATTACATCTCAAACTGTTGGAAACTTGAAAAGCAATAACATTTTGTATCAAGATAAATCATTTCAATATAAAGATATTTTTATATCGAATGAAATATTTAGTGAAATTTCAAAGTTCTTTAAAGTTGATGAAATAGAATCTGAATGCCTTAAAAGTTTTAACCGGCAAGTACAAGGTAATGATTGTGATGAAAAACAATTTGATATAATTGTTTTGAAGCCATCAAATGACTATATTTACTCGTTGAGGAATGTCAGACAAAACACATCTGCAAATATAGAAGAATGCAAGGTTAATTCAGAAGCAAATGAGATCACACCGAATATTGAAACTGCTTACAAAAAAAAAAAGATGGAATTTGCTGAATCAAACCCAATTACAGAAACAAAAGTGGATTTATTTATGGGAAGCAATGAAAGATGGGATCCAAACATTCCTGATTATATTCATTTCACTATTTACAAAGAAAATAGGGACACAGCAGATGCAATCAATATGATTTCAAAGTGTTTAAAGAGGAATCATAAGTCTTTTGGAATAGCAGGCTTAAAGGATAGGAGAGGCATTACAGTGCAAAGAGCCTCTGCTTACAGAGTTTTGAAAGAACAATTAATTTATTCTACAGCTTCCAAAATTTGGGATCGCAATATTAGGATTTCGGATTTTAAATATGAAAATGAGCAAATAAATATTGGTGACCTCAATGGTAACCTCTTTCATGTAATAATTAGAGATTTAGAAATTTTAGATACGAATACACCAGAAAAATCTAGAAATGAAAAGTTAACATTGAAGATGGTTGACAAATTAATTAGCGATTTTAAATCATCTGGTTTTATTAATTACTTTGGGTTACAAAGGTTTGGAACAAGTGAAATTCCTACATATAAAATTGGGGTTTCTTTATTAAAAAAGGAATGGAAAAAAGCCTTCCATTTAATTCTTGGATTTGACGAAGAAAAAATGATTAGCTATTCAGCAGAAAAAAGAAAATTATACGACCAAATAACAAAAGAAGATTTTGAAGAATATCAAAAAAACCTATCAAACCATTCATATCTAGAAAAATTAATATTAAATGGATTTGTTAAAGAAAAAAAGAAAATTCAAAGCAATGCTAAATGCAAAGCTAAGGAAGATATATATAAAGAAAGTATAAATTTACTACCAAAAAACTCTTACTCCCTTTATATACATTCACTACAGTCGCTTTTTTTCAATATAGTTGCAAGCGAAAGAATAAAAAAATTTGGAAGAAATCCAGTAGTTGGTGATCTAGTAATAGTTCCAAATTTAAATAAATATTCTAACAAAAATGAAGATTCAGCATTCATCGAGAAAAATGTAATTGTATTAGAAAGCCAACTAGAATTGGAAAAGTACACAATACAAGATGTGGTACTAACTTTACCCGGAGATAATGTTATTTACCCACCAATTATGAAGAAAAAATACGAAGAACTAATGATGGAATTTATGGGAATAAGTATTCAAGAGAACTGCATGGGAATAAATGGCACATATAGGAAAATCTTGGTAGTTCCAGAATTTATCAATTATTTTGGACTTAATATTTCTGAAAAACGAAATGATACCAACAAATTTCCAGATTCCAAGGTTATTTTAAGTGACCTTGATATATTAACTATTCATCCAGAACTAAAGCAAGAATTGGGAATGAAAGAGCCCATATTGTCACCTGAAGTAATGAGTTACAAGTGTGACGATAAAGACGAGAATTCGCAGGTGAACACATTGGTATTTTCATGCATACTGCCAAAATCATCTTATGTAACAATGGCATTGAGAGAGTTTTTGGGGAGCTCTCCTTCAGAAAAGTAAATATAATGACATAATATTAATTAAATTTAGTAACTATAAATCTATTTTTCTAAAAGTTGTTAGCACAACTATTGCTCCTGCAGCACATAACAAAATTAGTCCCCATGTAATAAACCAAAATAATGCTGGCCCAACTTCTTCAAGTCCATTTCTAAGGTTCATTCCGAAACAATCAGCAAAAAAGCCGCAAAAACCAACAATTGTTGCAATAATTGATAATCCCAAGTCAGCCTTCATAATTGAATTCCTTAATGAGGAAAGTTCTAGTGTTAATACTTCTAGAGCATCTTCCAAGGATTCCCCTATTGACTCAATTTGCTGCAGCATCATTTCTACTTCTTGTGCATAACACTCAAGAACATTTTCTACTTCTTCATGATAAGGAGTATTTTTTGGGTATTCCCAAGCCTCTGGTCTATTCCAATAAAATGAAATTTCAAGTCTTTGCATATCTTCTTCATTACCGAGCATTTCGGTAATTGCCTTGAAAAGTCCCTGTGCAAGCTCTTCTATGGCATTTAATCTCCTTCTAAGCTCTGAAACTGCGTCTAATAATCTCCTTGTTTCTCGGTTCCTTCCTGGAAAGCTATCAAGTATAAACAATACGGAATCTCTGATCGGCCTAACTTGTCGATTAATAATATTGCATGATTCTACTAGAATAGTTTCTAATACCAAATATTCAAATGGAGTTGAGCTCTCAATACTGGAAATGTGTTCTAACTTCCTCAATAATGGAAATCCTTCCTCAATCCCAGGAGGAATGAACTGACAGTTTTTTGAATATATTTGTTTATCAGATAAACCTTCAATTGGTGTATATTCGATTCCAGTTTTTGGAAAACTGTTAGTTTTACTCGAATCGAACTGCGCTGTAATAGAGTTATCAAAGTTTACTTCATTTATAACATCGTTTTTGCACTGATAAATGCTTGGAGAATTTGGAACATCAATTGAAGATGAATAGGGAGCAGGAACTTCGAGTTGTACATCATTAAGCGAGAATGCATTCTTATTAACACAATTATTTTGTTCCTTGAAATCTTCTTTTTTTTCAGATTTATTATTATTACCACTAGAATAGTTATAGTTGATTCCACTGCTTGGATAATCAAGTGGAGATCTTGAATATCCTGATGCAATTAGCAAAACTTTTTGATGAAGAATAATTGCTCTAAAATGAGGTACATTCACTAGAATACAGTTTCTTCTTACTTCAATTGAAGGCCTTTGGCTACTACCCATACTCACAACTTGTCTCAAATCACGAAGTTTTAAAGCACCAGGTACAGTATCCTGCAGCAAGCACTCCTTGTTGTATGAATGTACCAACCTTAGTAACTCGCCCGTTTGTAAAAGCAAACATCTTTTGTATCCTCTACCAATTTCAAAAGTAATATATTTTCTAGTCTTAGCTTGTATTGCATCCAGAAATTCTCTGCTTCCACCTAGCTTTTGATCATTATTATCCATTATTTTATGTCTATTATTGATATTGATTATTTCAGTGTTTCTTGCCATACTATTTGAGAATAGAAGTGGACTCCCCTCATCCATTTCATCATTTACTTTTCGAATGCTGGAAGTTCTTTCATTCCCATAAAATTGATCAACCACTCTATCCAAAAAGTCAACATTTTCTAACATTTCTTTTGAAGAGTCGTCATTTTTTTGCGTTTCTGAATCATAAATTCTATCATCAAATATTTCCATACTCTCTTCAACAACTATTGAATCTAAATCCTTACTTACAAGGTATGAGGGAGGAGGTTGCTGAATCTCCCTAAAACTTTCGTTGGCATTATTTGACATGAGCGTTTCTTTAGAATTAATAATGTCAAATCTAACTTAGGCGCCATAGAAAAAAAAGTTGATATATTAAAGATACGCCCAATAAATGGACGAATCGTCAAATACATTAGAAATAAATTTGATGATCTCTGACTTAGTATTAAACCCAAATAAAATTTGTATGTGGTCTAGTTTGTTATTTCCATTACAGAGTTGTAGTAATTCCTTTTCAACTCCTGAAAGTTGTTCTTTAGTATCAGCAAAAATAATCGGAATTTCATGTAGTCTGGTGATTATTTTGGAAACAACGCCTGTTGCAATGAACTTGTAAACACTTTTAATTTTATGTTTTCTAAGCTCTTTGTGGTATTTTTTTGTGAATGATAGCACGTTTCCTTCATTTATACATTCGTTGCACAGCTTTCTGTATAAGCCATGATTGTCCTCGCCGCCAATAAATCTATATTTGTTTTCTGAAGAAATCATATCAATCATACTTATGAGACCATATAAGACTAAGTGTTCCAGGCATACAATTACATCTTCAATAGGTAATGAACAATACTTTGATATTTCAAAGCTAGTATTAACTCCATTTATGTATGGTAGTATTTTAATAAGTGAAAAATCTAAACCTATATGCTTGATATCTGAAATCAATGTATTTTCGGAAGGGAAAGGAACATCTTCCGGATGTATTATTATATTAGAAGGAGGGCGTCTAATTCTAAAATTTAATATGCTGGCATCGCCGAACTCAACAAACACTTGATGTTTCTTATTAAGTTGTGACCTGACATTTTCGATAACCTCCATAATGTTCTTTGGGAAGGATGAAATCTCATTATTGTTTTTGGTTACTTTTTTTAACAAAACAGGAAGGTTCTCAGTATTTGTGCAATAGTAATAAAGTATTCCACAATCTTCTTCCAAAAGTTTGAATGCCGAACCAAGAGTTCGAGCAATATGCCTTGAATAGATCTCTTGATAAAAATTGTAGGGCTTTTTCTCTACGATAATGCATACTGTGAACTGGAAGCTATTCCTTAGATACTGACTACCCTCAATAAATATAGGGACTCCTATTGCTTTCCATTTATTTCCTATTACAAATGAAATCGTTTTCCCGGCAAAGTGAATATCCGGTAATAGGTATTTTGTTATTATTGAATATAACTGAGATTTTTCAGATCCAAAAATATCTGAAGGGCTACTGCAAAGTACAATAGGGCCAAGCTCTTCGTCAAATTTACAGAAAATAATAGCCTCTATTTTTGGCCATAAGGAAAAATGTTTGTTCATAACTTCTCTGGATCATTCCGATTGAATAAAGTTATTTTATGTTTTTATTGCTGAATACAAATAAACTTTTAATAGCACAAATGTTTCCAACAAAACCTAGGACACATTAAATTTCAAAAACTGGAATAAAACCAAGCTATTTAACAATGCAAAAGAAATAGAAAATCGTGTTTGTAATTACTTTAGATTGTGAATCATTTAATTTTTCCGCTTACATTAAAATTTTGAAATTATAGCGGCAAATGTCATTTTCTGCCGTTTTAAGAAAATAATCTATCCAATAATAAGAATGGTCTCGTTTGTTTGTGGAAATTGCCAAGATGTACTAAAAAAGAACAAAGTAGATTCTCACTGCGTTGGGAAATGTCGTGATGCTTGGGAGTTTACATGTATTGATTGCAATTTTACATTCGAGGGCTTCGACTATAAAAGTCATAATAGTTGTATAACAGAACAAGAAAAATATTGTGGTAAATTGACAAATACTAAGAAACCTGTTCATTACCCAGAGAATAGTTTTGTATATCGAAAGAAGGAGTTTCAGCTTATTATCGAGAAAATACTCAAAAAAAATGGATCTATGAACTGGAAAAAACTAGTCAAAGAATCAATTAAAGAATATATGAATAACAGAATTGGTGATAATATTGAAGATAAAATTCTTAAATGGGAGTGCCTTGCTGCAATTCCTATTTCTTATACAACGAATGAATCAAATATGGTTTCATTCAAACAGTCATTTTAAGATGTTGTTTTTTAGCCAATATTGAAGAATAGTTGGAATGTTAAATTGCTGTAAAGAGTCACTATATAATTTATGTTGTGTAAATTTTACTGGCGTTGTACTTAATGTATTATATAAAGCATTAGTTTTGATATTATATACAGGTTCTATTATTCCCATTTTTACCAACATTATAAAAGATAATTGATATGATTCTTCTGCGTGATCGAGGCAAAGCCCAGATAAATTAGATTGGACGGAGATATAATTTTTCAGTGAACGTAATTCATTGATTATCTTTTTAAATGTTATATTTGTGATTCCCAATGTTATTAATTTAATTAATGCAACCAAAATTGTGTGTTGAATTATGCTGAGTGATTCAAATCTTTTCAACTTCAAGCATTCTTGTGCTTTTATTCCCTGGTTAAGCAGCCTAAATTCATTTCTATTTTTCGCAAGTTTTTTGTGGTTGCTAGCTAAGAATATTTTCATAAACTCATTTATATTACATTGAGGTGAAATTAGTAGAAACTTATAAAGAAGATTAGATAAAACTTCATCTTCCATTTCAAAATCGACTAAAAATTCCCACGATCTTATGACTTCTCTTGATTCCTTATTTTCATCCGCCAAATAGGAAAATAAATTGTCTATGGAATCGTTATATGAATCTATACTTAACTGGTCTATTTCAGAAACTAATCTTTTGTCGATCTTTAGCACTTTTGCAGCTTTACTTATAGTATCTTTTACTCCATCTTGTTTTTTCGTATTTTGTAACTCCTCTAATAAGATTCTTCTTTGAGACATTCTGCTTTTTACTCTTTTTTCAAAGAAATCTGCCAAGTCAAACATTGATGTACTCAAAATAAGCACTAAATTAATTTCTGATGAATGCATAATATCTACCAAAGTATATAATGCATGCTGCCTAGAGGAAAACCCAGCCGTATTCGAATTAAAGTAGGAAACATTTGAAGCGCCGATCACAATCGGTTCACAATTATCCAATGCGAACACTATAGTGTAACCACATTTTGAAAGTCCAGATAACTTCTCTTTTAAAATTGAAATTTTTTGATGGCCACTAAAAAGCCTCCTATGCATTGGAAAATATTCATTTATACGTTCGAGAAGAGCTGAGAATAAAGTATTATCATCATAATTTAAACAATTAAGATGTATTATAATTAATTCATTAGAAAAATCTCCACTTTTCTTTTTATTAAAGTATGAAGAGAGCAGCTTTGTTTTCCCTGCACATGGTTTACCTATTAGAATGCATGATCTGCTCGTGCTATTTAAAATAATCTGATCAAAAATATACTCTAATTGGTTTGGAATTACTAAATTACTGTTAGATCTTGATACCTGGTGTTCTTCCGTCAAGTTTTCGTGCAAATTTAATATGTAATTGCGAATTTGTCCTTGTAAAACACCCAATAATTTATATGAATAATTTTTATCGCAAAACAAATGTTCATAAACCTTTAAAATTCAATTGACATCATTAAAAATACAAATTTTAGTTAACTTACGTCTTTTATATACTTTTCAAGTTTCTTACTCATTTCAGCCTTAATTCGAAAATAACAGCTTGTGAGAAGTGGGGGGTGGGAGGGTGAGAGGGGAGGAAATCATGGGTAACATGAGCAAAAAAAAAAAAAAATTAAATTTACCTAATATTAGTATACAAAGTAAGTGAGAACATAGGTATTGTTGCGTTGTCAATATAGTGAGAATATGCCTCTAGTAGTGATGAAAAAAAGCTAATTATATATAATTTTGATAATGAATATTTACTTGAAGAAAAAAAGCAAGTTAGTTGTAGATACGAGTATGTTGATATAAAGAATGCAATCATTCCGATCAATGTTTTGTCTTTATTCCCAGGTAAAGATACTTTCCCAAATAGTATTCCGAAAATAGCAGAAAATGCATCTCCTACTCCCACTGTCGCAATTCCTAAAGTTGCGGAAACGATGTCGAAATTTTGAATATCTTTTCTTAGTAGAAACTCCTTGAACATTGGAATAGAAATCCCAATCAGCAAGCAAATATGGGTAATGATCAAATCGTTTATGCTATCTTTATTATCCAAAAAAGGTAACAATAATTTATTTATTAATTTTGTTAATTCTCTGTAACGGTATTTTCTCATAACCTCCAAATAAATGAACATAAATGAGGCTAAATGGATGGAAATTACTGTGAATTCAATCGTTCCTTGAGACTCTCTAGTAGGCATTATATTAAATGATAATATTTGGGGAAAAAAGAGTGCGATTAAAAACAGATGAAAGATTTTCCGTGTAAATATTTTCTTTTTTTTTGAGTCTGAGCTTAAGTACACTATTAACTTAAACATTATTGGCAAGCAAAGTATTACTAGAACCCAGTAAATTATTAATGCTTTGATTTGAGAAGATTCAACAATCATCTTTATAATGAAAGTAGAGACTTTATGGACATATTTAGCTGTATTATAGAGAGATAGGTATAATATACTCAATGCAACAATTGTTAAGTATTTAGAAAAACTTTTAATCTGAGATTTGTCTTCTAATGGTATCCTTTTATAATTTAGCATAATTTCAAATATGATGATGTTTACTGGAATTAGCAATATAGCAATGGCAGTTATACTATTAATACATTGCTTCCACTCGAATATCGAATTTAAGATGTTTGCTTTAAAATTCGACAATGAGATTAAAAGCAGAAATGAAATTAATTGAGAAAAAATATTCAATTCACCAAATTGAGTACATTGGCCTCCTCCCTTTACAGAACTTAATGAAAATTGCAATAAAGCCATATGATATATGATTGCGCAAAATTCAATCCTAATAATTTGATATTGATATTTATCTAAAACAATAAATAGAAAAAACAATGCAAATATTGTTGTCTTAAAAAACAATGGCCACTTTTTCGAAAAAAAAATATTGTTTGCCTTATAGATAACCATACTTGATATTGAAATACAAATTGAAAATAAATTTACCGAATAATTAGAAATGGATTCGAAGCTCTTTTCACAATTCGCAATGGAAAAAAGGAGTAAAGGAAATGACAAGTTGTGAATAAAGTAAAAGCGAGTATCATTTTTATTATTCACATTTAATTCCAAAAAAAGACTCATAACACCTGTAATCAACAATGTAAATAAGCTTAAAAAAATGTTGTAATAGATTTTAGCTTCATTGAAATTTAAAGTTAAAACCAACGAGTTAAAAAGTATAATATCAATTAAATGAAAAGTATTAACCATTTCGTATTAATTCCAACTTAAAAACATTGATTCATTGGTTTCTGTGTTTTAAATTTGTTTCAGGGTTATGCTCATCTTTGTATTTATGCAAAAAAAAATACCAATTTTAGCAATTTCAATATAATGGAATTAAACTGTTAACGCACAATTATTTGGCGCACTGTACATTTTATTTCTGAAATTCTAATGAACAAAAAGTATTAAGTTTAGAATAATTCATTTTTAAAATTTAGATCATAAAACTTAATTTCATAATGCTTTCATTTCTTTCCAGTATTAATGCGTGTAACTTAGAACTTTCAATTAATCAAGATGTGGGAAGAAAATCTGCGCCACTTAGTAAAAATAAAAAGGGTGAAAAAGGGCTAATTTTTAGTGATGGTGAAGATATAAGTGGAGTTGCAATAGTAGCCATCAAACCAGGAAGGAAGTTGGATCATCAGGGTATTAGAGTTGAGGTAATTGGGCAAATTGATGTAATTTATGACCAATCTTCTTCTTATGATTTTTTCTCTATTACTAAGGATTTGGAGCCTTCAGGAAGTTTATTTGAAACAAAACAGTACAAATGGAAATTTAATGCGGTCGATAAACCATATGAAACGTATTATGGGACAAATATTCAACTGAGATATTTTGTAAGACTTACAGTTCTTAGAGCATACGCAAGCAATATTGTTAAAGAAGTCGACTTCGTTGTACAAAATTTAAGCAATAGCATCCCTAGTTCTATTTCTGAAAAAAACAAAATTCAAGACGGAATCAAAATGGAAGTTGGTGTAGAAGGGTGCTTACATATTGAACTTGAATATGACAAGTCTACTTATCATTTAAAAGATGTAGTTATTGGTAAAGTTCATTTCTCAATAGTGCGACTAAAAATAAAATATATGGAGATTGATATTATAAGACTTGAAACTTGCGGATCTGGACCAACAGCAGTAACTGAAACTGAAGTACTTTCTAAATTTGAAATAATGGATGGTGCGCCTGCGAAGCAGGAGACAATTCCTTTAAGAATGTACCTTTGCGGTTGTGACCTGACACCTACATATAAGAATTTGCAAAATAAACTTTCGGTTAGATATTTTCTGAATTTAATTATTGTTGATGAAGAAGACAGGAGATACTTTAAAAGGCAAGAAATTACACTTTGGAGAAAAAAACTTGGATAAACATTTATTTCATACATTTTATATTATTAATCTTTAACTAAAAATTATTTGAGTAATAAAAACTAGCAAATAACCTGCACAATCAATTAATAAAGCTACTTCAGCAAATTAATTTGGAGTACAAAACTGTTTTAACATTCAAATCTGACTAATTTTAAACTCATTAGACAAATTATCACTTTAATATAATGAGATTCTGTTGGCCAAACTTATTTAACGCAAACTCTTTGAAGAGTTGTACCTCCTGATTATTGACTATAATTCTTTTTACATTGTGTTTATTTCCAAAATCTAATATAACCACGTTATTTTTTGACTTCATCTGTATAATATTTTCATCTGAAATTTAAAGATGTTTTGTTGTGTGAAATTTAAATGAAAAACTTAGATCTTGTGTTTATAACAACTAATGCTTTTATTGGCACATTGAGAAATTATGTTGTTCTACTTTGAGCCTGAACCCGGAATTTTATTCTATTATTGCAATATCAATATCGTTTTGTCTCAGAGAATCCGGAAGATAATCAACTTTAGACTTATGGATCTGAAAGGATGGGGTTTGCCAATATCCGCAAGAGCACTTACCGCCAAACCAGCAATAAGAACCCAGCTTTGAATCGCAAGAACGATTTGGACAGATTATCTTACCATTCTGCTCAGTATAGCCTTCCATCCATGAAGTATTTGAAATGAAGTATGATGTACATAAGTCACTTTCATCTTTAAGGTTGAACTCTTCGTTTCTTTCATTTAATTTGCCATGCTTAATAATATGATCTGTTGTAAATAACGTTGAACCACACTTCTTACAACGAAATACATACTTATCAGGCATGATATTATTTGCTATGATAACAAATAATATATTAGATAAAGATAAAGCGAAAAATTATGATGGCTATTTGAATAGACCAAAATTAATTGTTGATTGCGCCAGGATTCAAAATAACACGCTCTTCTCAGCATAATTTTCTCATTTACTAACGTGTTATAAATAATTGAATTAAAAGCAAATTTACAAATTATTATATTTTTTTCGCTTTTCCGAGATTATACGGTACAATTTCCGCTGATTTTTTTTCGAAAAATAATGAAATTAGATTCAAAATAACTTAATAAATTATAAAAAATAATAAATAAAAATAAATATTCAAGTCCCAAATAAATGCACTTGTGAATGAATCTATATAATAAACCACATTTGGAGGTGCGCATTCCTCGTGTAGTGATAATTACTTTCGTTTTCATCATTTGGATTAGAAGAACAAATCAACAGGTAATTAATGCATGCACAATAGGAAATAATCCGTGTACGGAAAATGCAGAATGCTATGTTGAGACTTTGTTCATTGGTGCTCCCAAATGTAGATGCCCAAATGGTTTTCAGGGAGATGGATTAATAGGAGGCACTGGATGCCAGGATATAGATGAGTGCGCACTGGGGATTCATACATGCGAGCCTAAAACTCAAAGATGCATTAATACGATAGGGAGCTATGAATGTGAGTGTCTGAGTGGTTTTAGAAAGCATGAACAACGTTTAAATCTGTGTGTTGATATTGACGAGTGTATGGAACTAAGTGTTTGCCCGAGTTCCACCTTGTGTATTAATACTGAAGGATCATTTAAATGCGAATGTCTTGATAGAGAACTAATATTTGATCAGGGAAGATGCCGTCCCATCAATAAATGCACAGACTTTAATGGAAGATTAAATGATTGTTCTCAAAATTGCGTTATGGGGAGTGACGGACGTGGAAAATGTGAATGTAACCCCGGATTTAAGTTGCATGAAGATAGAAAAACATGTATAGATATAAATGAATGTGAGGAAAATAACCCATGTGATCTTAGCATTTCAAGCTGTATAAATATTCCAGGTAGCTATATTTGTGACTGCTTTAAGTCTGCCGGGTATATGACATCCCCAATTAACAGCAAAATATGCATTAATATAAATGAATGCGAGGAAGATCCAATGATATGTGGTGACCTAAATATGTGTTGCAAAGATTTAGCTCCTCCAGACAAGTATGAATGCGTGTTTCCTAGTGTTAATTCGGAATTGACAAATAGAATTGACCTAAATAATCAATCAAATGAGGGTGTGAAAAATGTAGAAGGTGAACATAAAAACTTGGAAAACAATTCGAAATACAACCAAAATAATATAATTTCAAGAAAATGGATTGAAACAAACAGAGAATATGCTATTAATGCTGATTCGATTGTAAGTAATAATAATAGCGGTTGCTACGACTCAGATATTGAATATCCAGGATATACTATTCAAATTTTGCATTCATTAGCAAGCGCATTTGATTGCCAATTACAGTGCCAAGTAGACTTGGGATGTGACTTCTTCACCTACGATATGATGAATAGGGTATGTCTTTTTAAAGCAGCAAAATCAGAACCGAAAGAATCTCCTGGGATGATTTCTGGTCCTAAGTATTGTAATAATAAAAAGATTAGCAAAAATAAGTTATTTACACTTGATTCAACTTCAAGTCAATCATCTCTTCTTCGTAGAATGTCTTCAAATAATAATTCAAATAAGTCAAATCAAATTTCTGACAATAAGTGTCCTCCAGGCTTTAACTTTGCATATGATATTTGGAGAAAACAAAAAAACAAAAGAACAATGGAGGTAATACAAAAACAATTTGGTACTAAACAGATGAATTCAATTAATCCTGCGGATATTTCAGAAGGGTTGCAAAGCAATACCAATTTCATGGCAAATCAGATAAATCAATGGTATGATGTATTTTCAAGTATCCCGAACACATTTTCAAACACAACAAAGCAGGCAAATAAGTCTGTTCCAAAACTTGAATCATCAAATATTAATCCTGGATTTATTGCAGGAGGTATTCCTCCACCTCCAAGAGGTACAAATTTTCCAAATAATGAACATTACAAATTTAATCAATATCAAAACCAGAACGGTCAAATTCCTCACAAACATGGCTACAATACTCCCATACATGGAATGAAATCAGATAATTCAATTACGTGATTAAACAAAAAAATTTACCAAAATATTTAAGATCAAAAAGCAGATTAAAATCAAAAAATTAACCGATTTAAAAAATCTAAACTATCGAGTATATAGTATCTCCAGCAATCATAAGTCTATTTTCTTCTTCTAAGATCCGTAAAACTTCCTTTATATCCTTGTTAGTGATAATAAAATTATTCCCTTTTTCTTTCGATTTTGAGATAATATTTTTTAACAGTTCTTCCTCGAGCATCGCTTCAAGACCTGATTCAGAAAATTGTTCTGCGATACATGAAGTAATGAATCTTTTCTTAAAATCGGCTACCTCAAAGTCTCCATTAGTATTGCTTTCCTTTCTAAGAATATTCGCTGCAGCAAGAGCAACTTGGTGGCCACGAGCAGCAGACTCCTTGCGGTTAATTTTTTCCCTACTGGGAGTAACAATTGAACTTGGAGGAGGAGCAACAATGCTATGTTCAATTTCTTCTAGAAAATTTGATTCGGAAATCTTGTCTGGATTATTTGATCTTTGATACTTTTTTTCCTCTCTCCTTTGATTCCTTGAATTATCATCCTGTTGTTCATTTTCGATATCCTTCTGAAATACTTCATTAAGGAGGCTCTCTTTCTCAATAACTTCTCCAAACATTGCATAGCTGAGCAATTCAAATGCAACTAACACGTCTTCTGGGATTACGGAATCTCTCATCTTTAATTTTGAGTGTGCTGTCGCTAATCTAATTATCCCTTCAAGTGTACGAGTTGTACAAGTGGTGCCACCTTTGCTCTGATTTATGCACTTAGCCCTTAATTCGGTAAAAATTCTTGCTACTAGTTCAGCTGCTTCATCGGTTAATTTTGGGGTATTTCTAACATATTTACAATAATGAATATATTTTCTTAAAAATGACGTTGTCAACACTTTATCTTCAGATGAACCCATTGAATTGTTTTGAGATCTCTTATCTGCTATGTTATTAGATTTAGGCTGCCAAATATCGTTCACCTCATTATTCTCATTTGAATCACTATCTTTGTACTCAGGCTGTATAACAAAATTATCGTTTGCCTTATTTGTCCTTGCATCGTTTATTGATGAATTCTTATTATATCTAACTTGTGCAAGAACTTGTGCAGCGATTTTTCGATCTTGCTGAGAGTTTCTAGAATCTTTTACAATAAATATTAAATCAAACCTCGACAATAAAGAATCAGGAAAAGCAATCTGCCTGCTAAGTTCCGTAGAGTCATCAAAATGTCCATATACTGGGTTTGCAGCTGCAAAAATAGAACATCTTGCATTCAGAGAAGCTTGTATTCCTGCCTTAGCAATAGTGACTCTCTGTTGCTCCATAACTTCGTGGATTGCGACTCTATCTGAAAAACTCATTTTATCAAATTCGTCAATACAAACTATTCCTCTATCTGCCAATACTGTTGCTCCAGCCTCTAGTCTTCTTTCCTTTGTATCTGGATCATGAGTAACTGCCGCAGTTAGACCTACTCCTGAGCATCCCCTTCCTGTGGTACTGATTGCCAACGGGGCAATTGACATAACGAATCTTAACAATTGAGATTTGCCGCAAGAAGGTTCACCTATTAATAATGTATGTATATCGCCCCTGATATGTGTTCCATTTTCAAGATTATGTTCTGCACCTCCTAATATCCCCAGCAATAAGCCTTTTTTAATATATTCATGCCCGCAAAGGGAGGATGCAAATGATCTTGACAAAATTTCAAAAGTATCATCTCTATTTGAAATCTCCTTCATTATTCTTATTTCTTGAGGAGTTAATTCAGGAGAAGTAACATTTTTATTTAGTAATTGAATATTATTTGCAACAATTACAACCTTAAAAATTCCAGTGATTACATTGTTTTCTCGTCTTGAAATTGGTTTGTAGACTCCCACAATCTTAACTCTATCCCCAGGCTTAATCGTCTCAACCAAATCATCCTCTGCTATTATTTCAATGCTCCTAGGTAGCTGTCCAGTAGGTATCATTTCAGGCAGCTCCTGTAATGTCATTTTTTGGGTATCTTTATATCTGCATAAGCCTATTTCCACCTCCATTTTGTTACCTTGTCCATCTTCTGAAGGAACGCCACTTTGAATAAAACGGTCTTTTATTAAGCATGAAATATCGCGATGCCCTCTAACTTCGACAAAAGCCTGATTTGCTCCACCAGAAGTATCATTTTGACCAATTAAGTGGCCTTTAGAAATATGGACAGATTTAACTAATTTTGGTTTAACAATAGAGCATTGCGATATTATACCTTCAACACAAACCATTTTGTTAATATTACTTGCAGTAAGGCCACGCGGTGTCAGATGATTACGTCCAAACCAACCATTGAAACCAACCCTCGCATTAAATTGTGAAGATTTCAATGGCGAATTTTTATCAATCTCTCTTTCTAGATCCACCAAATCCTTAATTACTTCTTCAAATGGAGATACATACAAATAAGGCTCATTAATAATTTTCTGGGGAAGTTCATCGCTTATCTTCCTTAAATCACCTAATTCTATAAGAATACGGCCAGACTCTACATTTTCAACTGCCATTTGCTTGATTTTGGACGAGTATTCGTCATTGCCTTGCAAAAAACTTTTATATACTTGAATAAGTTGCTCAGAGAGCTCGTTGTCTGAAAGACTACTAAGCATCTTTAATGGATAATTCTATTCAGAATTTACGCACCTAGAACTGATTCTGAGTAGAATAACTTTTTTGCCACTTAAAATACTAGCTTTTTATAAATTAAAAAAAAACATGAAGTGTGGGGAATCCTAAGTAGGCGCCCTATACAAAGTCAAAATTGAAAATCAGGTGTTAAAAAAATAATCTTTGAAAACAACACATATTTTTGAAGACTAAATCACGCAAAACTTTATTAGACAAACGGCTTAACCCTATTCTATTTAAATACACAGCTTACATTATTTTATTATTAAGTTATGGCGATCTCTAATGCTGTAAATCTGCAATTTTAGCCAAATTAGCAACATTTGGTCGTAAATTATTGATATTTTATGTATCCAGTTCTTCTTCATCTTCTATCTCTTCTACATTTTTGCTTATATTTCTTCTTCCGAACATATCTTTTATATCTGTGTTACATAGAATTTGCTTATATATTGGTCCTATTGGATTGTATTTAAAGGAATCAACCAGCCATGGATGCTTTAGTGCTTGTTGGCAAGACTGAATTCTTTTTTTTGGATCCCATTGTAAGAGCCTTATACATAGATCCTGTGCTAAAGGAAAATCAGGTAAAGGCGGTGCGTCGAATTGAAATCCTCCTTGATCACTTATTACCTTTAGCACTTCCAAAGCTTTAGGGTAATCACACATTAAGTCAATCCTAAGTGGGGGAATTCCTGTCATTAGTATATAGAGTATTATACCTATGCTCCATAGATCTGAAGCTGCAGAATATTCACCTCCATTTAATACTTCGGGGGCAAGATAGCCGAATGTGCCAACTAACCTTTTCTTCATTCTAATCATTTGTACGTGTGGCTTGCTGTCCATTAGCTCGCAAGTGTCGAAATCAACCAGCACAACCTCAAAATACTCCTTAGAAGATTTTAATGAAAGGTGAGCAATACTTTCCTCTTTGCTTTTTGTTTCTTGTCCTAATTTGTCATCGGCCCCTTCAAAAGTAGAAAATGATGATGCTGACATTGGGGAATATGGCTTATCTTCCCTTCTTTTATATCTGAACATAATATTTTCAGGTTTTACATCACGATGAAGCATCTTTAAGCAATGTAAATGGTTCACGCTTTCTAATATTTGTCTAATGATATATTTACACGTTTCTTCAGGAATAGCCTGCTCTGTAATTAAGAATTGAAAAAGTTCTCCGCCTTCCAAACCTTCCATTACAAGATAAAAATTTTCCTCATCTTCGAGAACTTGGTAGATTTTCATTACATTGGGATGATATGGTAAATTTAATAATTTCAAACATAGTTTTTTCCAAATTGAATAACTTCCGGGAAATGATGACATAATTCTAGTTTTTTTAACTACTTTTATAACAACTGGGAATCCTGTTGCAATATGTTTTGCCCAATAAAGTTTTGGACGATTGTTATTTTCCCTTTCTGGATTTCGATTCCCATTCATAACATTATCAGATTTATCTTGCGATCTTTTGTTGCTATTAATTTTTGAAATTATTAAAAAATAATCGTCTATTCTCACACCTAATTTTGTTAAGTTAGCGTAACAGCCCAGGAGAGTATCAGGAGTAACATCAGAATAATCTTTTTTATTAGAACTGTTGATTGAGGAAACTTCATGTGCATTAATACGCTTAGTTTTTAGACCCTTATTTAAAGTGGACTCATCTTCATTTGATTCGATTGACCTTTTTCGTGAAGAAGCTTTATCATCATGAAACTTTTGATTTATACCATCTAGTAGCAATAAAAGTGGCTTCTCCTCACTTGTTACATATTTATTGAATTCCTGGCAAGCACTAATGTTACTTCCGAAGTTATCGTTAGTATAAAGGAATTTGTTATCTTTCAGTGCAAATGCGTTATTCCCCAAACCATTGCATTTGGACATTTTAATATGCTCAATTTTTCATGTGCTCTTTGATTGCATACAGATGTTTTTTTCTTCCTCTACATAAATAGAAACAGTATTATTATGATTTGTATGATTAAAAATGCATGTAGATCTTTTTAGCGCAAAGATCCCTTATGCTCGGGTTGCAGCGTTTGACCACTTCTTTTCAATTAATAAAATTTTTGCAAATTAACTATTAAGCCAGACTCTATTAATGCTACAAATTTAAGTGCTAAATGCCAATATTTTAATAAATTTACAATGGAAACACAACTAAAAAAATAGTAATACATGTTTCGTAATTTTAATGTTAATAATAAATAAATATTGCCTCTACTCAATATACTAGGGTTTTACAGATAATAAAGATCAAATTGATTATTATAGGTCAGCTTATTCTATTTACTGACTAATTTTTAGAAACCATTTTTTTATTAATCAATTAACAACTGCGGTTTATTTAAATGTAAGTAAAATTGCTAGAGGCGGGGCAATGCTGTTGCTTATTGTTAAGGACAAATACAAAGGTTCAAAATCAAGAGTTATTATGATCTTTGAATACGACGATTATTATTCATATCATGGATATTCATAAAAATGAGGTGAGTCTTTCACCTTTAAATAGTTTATCAGCCCAGTTGGATTCTAATACTAATAAGGAAAACCACTTTGATGTAAAAAATCAGAAGTCGCAGTGCATAAATGATAATACTGAAGTAAACATGAAGCACGAAGATTTTGAGAAGTCTAATATAAAGAAAAAATATAAAAAAAATCTCATTTGGGATGGCCCAAGATGGGATTTGGCACATTTTGATCCGACAATGAGCGCAAGAGAAAGGAAAAAACTTGTTTATTATGAGGCCCTCTTCAACAAACTTGAGAATGATGTAGTATTGAGATGCAACGAACACAATAATAAAAACTTGAAAAATTCAAATCAGAAGAGGAGAGTACGTAATAATACTTTAGACTCAAGTCGCAAAACAGAATCGAACGATTTGAAGGGAATGAAAGAACAGCATAAAAGCGATATTGATTTAGGAGATAGTTCTAAATCAGATAATTATAGCAAAACTAATCAAGAAAAGCTTGTAAATTCTCACAATTCTAATCAAAATGGTATTTTGTTAACTCCTGATAGAAATTTTTCACGAAGTGAAAATACTATATCGCCAACTGTAGTGGAGCCTGGAAAGTGCAATAAGTTGAATGCAGATAGTCAGACGCCAGCAAATGAGAGGGAAAGTAGTAGTATTCGAAGATCCAATGATTGGAGAGTAAAATTATTGAATAAAAGATGTTCTCTCCAGGTTACACCTTATAGAGGAGCGAATACATAAAAGCAATTTTTTATCGATTGCCATATATGACTCACTTAGTTAAAAAGTGCATTTATATCCTATATATAGCTTAATTTGTTTTAATATTTCATTTGAAAATTAATTAAAGTTGTTTCTTTACCAAACAGTTGAAATGTTTATAATTTCAAACATCTACAGTTCATAGTAATTCTTTTTGACATGACTAATATTACTTTAGGATGTTCTTAGTTATTGTAAATGGTTTGAATCAACCGTATTTACTAGACTTTAAAGAATGAATGAGCACAGTGAAAGTTGCGATTTTTGCTCTTGCATAAAATTAATGTATAAAATAGAAGTTTCCAATTTACATAATAAACTAGAATCTTCAAAGGTAATCGATTTTTAATTTATTTTAACTAAAATATGTGTTTTATTTCAGTTTAATACATTCAAAGAAAATTTAATTTTATTTATAATTTTTAATCCATCTCATACAAGAAATTTAGTCATTTTCGCGGTCTAGATTTAAACAGATAAAAAATGTATTATAACAATGAAGAGTTAAAGATGTTTATGAAAAGAGCGATTGAACTAGTAGGTAAAGCTAATATCTTTGGAAAGCTGTAACAATTTATTATTTTTAGTCAGAATTTGCAGTAAAAAGTAACGAAGTCCCTGTTGGCTGCGTTATTGTAAATAGAACCACTAAGAAAATTGAATCAGAAGCTCACAACGAAACTAATATATCGAGAAACGTAAGCTATCGAAACTATAAATTAAGTAAATAAACATTATTATCCAGGGAACTAGACATTGTGAAATTGTTGCTTTAGAAAAATTAATAGTTAAGTTAAAGCATACCAGTGAAAAAATAAATAATTCAACTCGACTGATTACTCAAAATCAAGATGAATACAATAACACAAGATTTAGGCTCAATTTAGGGGATACTTATGACTTATTTGTAACTGTGGAGCCTTGCATTATGTGTATTGGATTTATAGATCAGATGGGTAAGTTTGTACTTAATGTAGCTTATCTTTTAATAATTTAGGAATACATAACATATTTTATGGATGTAAAAACTATCGCTTTGGTGGTTGTGGATCTGTATTAGACTACCATTATTTAAATAAAAGTTCCAAAATCATCCTAACTTCCGGAATCTGTGAAAATGAATCAATTAAAATACTAAAAGAGTTTTATGAAATTGGAAACCCAAAGGCTCCAGAAAATAAAAGAAAAAGGCCACTAAAACCATTAAATTGCTCATTACCATTGTACGAAAATTAATTATATTTCTAAAATGCAGTTAGATTTACAGGCCTGCCATTAAGATTCATTATTCTTGCAGGGGTAATTGGCTTCTCGTCCGTATTCACAAGTCGAGTGCTGCTTTTTGGACTTAGAGAATAATTGAACGTGCTACTACTATTTGGAGTTTTCATTGTTACCGAATTGAGTGCGTAACTTTTTTGACCAGGTAATTCTCTTTGTTGATAACTTTCATCCTTAGACTTTTCAAATTTGGTTTTAAATTTGTCGCGAGAGTTGTTTTGCTTTAATTCAGAATTAATCTGATCAAACCAACCGAAAGAATTATCTATGGTTTGATACTTAATTATTTGATTGTATTGGATCAATTGGCTTTCAAAGCAACCCGTAATAACTAATGCAGCAGCATCATTGCAAAAATTGTTGCAAAAGTTGGTTGCAGAATTTAAAGAAACAACTCTGCCATTTGCATTATATCCATACCCTCTTTTGCAGTAATCATTTGTTTTTACTATTAGCTTTATTGAATTTGTATTCATAAAATCTTCAACGTCATAAGAATCATAGAAATACATATTTTTTTCGAAAATTTCGGCATCTCTTGTGTGTTCTACGTCCGTCTCATTTATAAAATTCTGAGAGTCATAAAAACTTGTTTGATCTATCATTTCTGACCAAAGGCATTCAAGCACATATCTATCACTCTCATCTAATTTATTATTAAAATCATTTTTGTTTATTAATTCTTCGGATTTTACATGGATTGGCTTCGGGATACCTGATAAATTTTCAATACTTTTAATACTTTTACCAATTCCTGAATGTATACACAACACTTGATCATCAATCAATGCAGAAATCGAAAAAAATTCAAAGGCATCATTAATCCTTTCCCAAACGGCTTCACCATCCACTCCAAATTTCTGCTTACATTCAAAATGAAATCCATTAGTCAAATTAACCGATGCATCTTCATGGTTGCCACGCAATAAAAATATCTTATCAGGAAACATTATCTTTAGAGAAAAGAGTATAGAAATTACCTCTAACGAAAACTTTCCTCTATCAACATAGTCTCCCAAGAAAACATATTTCATAGATAATATGTCCCCTTTATGGAAGTGAGGCCATGAGAATTGTTCAAAAAAATATAAAAGGTCAATTAACTGCCCATGAATGCCTCCAAAAATTCTAACAGAGTTATTTCTCTTTATTTTAATCAGACTATTCTCACCTCTAATAATTTGCACAGCTCGATCACACAAATCCATTATTTCTGAGCAACTTAATATGTTGTTTATATACATTTTTTCTTCGAAATCAGATTTATTTTCAGAATTTGTTAATATATTCATATAATATTCTATTACTCGCTGTTCCAAACAACCAAATCCCTGGTTTTGGAAATTGCAAGGGAACAAATCTAATATACCTTTGGAATTTAGTTTTATATCATTTTGGATTTTGCTAGCTTCAAAGGAAAGTTTATTGAGACTGCTATTCATATTTGTCTGTTCTGCGAATGCAGAAGTCAGCTTTAACCCACCTAACTCCATACATTGAGCTTGTTCCAAATTTTGATCAAAGGTGCTTTTGAGGCAATTTTTTGAAGAAAAATTTGATATAAATGACCCATGTTTATTATCATTATTTGAATTACACTCGCCATAAATATTGTAGTTGATAAAATCCACCAAATCTAGATGAGTTCGCAAAAGCCAGCCTGTTCCTTTTAAGATATTATTCTTCACAGAATTATAAAATGCATTAAAACCAAATACTCCATCGTAATGAGCAATTAAATGAATAGCATATTCTCTTGCTTTAGACTCGCTCATTGATATTGTCTTTTTAGCTAATGATCTGATGGAAGAAATATGAATAATCATTCTTTTTAATTCATTTAAGTTAAGGAGCCCATTCCTATCTGTGTCATAATAAAGGAAGATAAATTGTAATCTAAGCTGGCCAATACTAGTTTTAGGATCATTTTTCGCTAGAGGACTCAAACTTAACATTCCTGATGTAAATTCAACTTCACTGACAATGCCATCTTGGTTTCGGTCCATAAGGTTATAAAATACAGCTCTATATTGCTCTTCTGTAATTGGGTTATCATTTAATATATTCAAAAACTCGCTCAGTGTTAAGTAACCGTTTTTTCTTTTCCCGTATTTAGAAACAATGTCACGTAGTATTGAATATCTCTCTTGCCAGCCCATTTCCAATATAGCTTCGTCCATAAGCTTGCCAAAGCTTTTCCACGGGTGCCACTGCTCTGGACGAATAACTTTGGAAGAGATTCTTTCTGCATCCTTAGCCCCTGCGTGAAAATCAGTGTTTGCAATTTTAGAGTTGAGAATATTAGGCCCATAAATTGAGGAGACTTCCATTATATAAGAAAATTAAGTGGCTATACTAGCACTTAGAAGCTTGTAGAGTTTTATTTTAAAATTCTTGGCTAAAAAAAGTGAAGTTATCTCTTCATGAAGTCTTTGATCTTTTTTCGATTCTGAAGGAGTAAAAGCCACGAAGATTCCCGCAATTTAAATTCCCCACTGAATTAGGCTATTGATCAATCTAGTGGGGTACAAAACGGTTTTCATTCAAAGAGTTGAGCGACTAGTAATACATGTTTTTAAAGGTTATTATTTAAACTAAATATAACATTAATGTTTCAACTTAGGATGTTTATACCACAACACAAAATACTGAAAATAAATCTAAAAAGTTATTAGACTAGATTCTAACTAGGGATCTATTACCCGGATTAGATGTTAATAGTTCGTTTCCCCTAATAATACGATATAATATGAATCACTCTTTCAAATACCAAGGCGTTAATTTCATGTCCAATGTGAACCTTCTGAATGTTTTGGTCTTAAGTACCTACTTACCTGATTGTGGATTTGTTGAACCAGTGATGCTTTATGATTTAGTCAAGTAAAGTAGTAATAGTAATGAAAGTTACCAAAGAAAATATAAGCGTTGTGAATAGTATGGACAAATATGAAGAGAGTCTAAGTGGAGACAAGAATACAGACTTTGAAAAAATGAGCAAACGTCAAAATCTGTCTATAAACTTACTGGTAACTCCAAATAACTGTTTATGAATGGAATTCCAAAGAATGTGAATGTAACATATAAAAAGATAGAAAATGTAACGAATGAAAGTATAATTCCGTTTAACCGATCCATATCTTCTTATTACATTTTATTATTTTTGAAAAAACAAATAAATTTGCGCTTATGGGGTACTTGAATTTACATTTTTTAATTTTCGCATTATTTCAAATATTGCTTTTAGTAATAAATAGTAGTGTAAAATAACAGAAAGAAATAATAGTTAAAATAAATGCTGAGTAATATGGCATTGCAGAAATACTGAATCTTTCATTTTGATCATGTCGATAATTGCGAACAGTTGTAATTGATTCATATGATATTGTATTATAACCAATTCTTTTATGATTAATTACAAATTTATAGACTCCCCAAACTTCAGGGATCTTAAATGTGCTGCTAAATGATGAGCTTTGTGATTCTTCTTCGCTTTGTTTCAAGTAAGTTCGTATATATGGATCTAGCATCGTAAATTCGAGTTGAATATCCTCTGAATTGTAATTTTCCCATTTGTCGTTAGAAAATTTATAAATTTTAGCGGAGAAACGAACTACATCTTCGACTGTATAATTCAATGTTTCATCGTAATTATCAACAATCGTTTCAAAGCTTTCATTCAACTTTCTGTGTGAAATATCTACAATTTTTATTAATCCTTTTTGTTGAAATGACCATAGAAAAATATCTTTGCAAAATTCAGAATTTTCACTATTAATTTTTATTGTTTCGTCACTGCACAATTTTCCGTCGCTACTAAATGTTGCCCTTGCATCGTTTCTTCCTTGTAGAGCCATTATTAACCCAATTTCTTCCCCAGTACTAGAACTAATGTAGTTCCCAAACGAATTAATGGACCTCGATTTTATGTCATTATTAACTGAAATACATGTGTGGCAGGCTGTCAATATTGGAATTACAAGCTCGCTTCTAGTAATAGAATTGAAAAAGCCTACCCCATGATATAAAATCCCTTTTTTTGTAAATCTTTCTGGAGAAAAAAATGCATCTGATTTAATAAAATTTTTTGAAAATATTTTTGATGGTTTTCCAACTCCATCTGTAGTAACATCAAATAAACGAGTATTTTGAGGTAGAAATTCTATTCCTGCGCATTCCTTTGCTAATCGAATTACGCCCTTATTTTCTCCAATATTAAAGTTTGTATCATCGATAGTATCAACAAATATCATCAAGTTTCCTCCTCTATCGACGAAATTTAAGATTTTTGGTACGTATGATATTGGAAAGGAAGGGTGCACATCTGAATTATTTATATCTAAAATAATAATGTTGTTGTAGAGAAACTCATCATAGAGAAATAGCTCTAGATCTTGCTCCTGAGAATAATGATTATAAGTTTTTATTGTAATTTTATGGCCGGCTGAGACAAGATTTGAAATGAATATTGAGTAGTTTTGCTTGATGCTTTTTTCGTTGGAATTTGTCAAAATGAGTAATTCCAAACTGGCTAGATCTGCATTAAATATTTGTTTAGGAGCTTCACCAAGTGTACTAGAACCTGCTTCTATTAAATATGCAAAAGAGTAGATGAAAAAAATAAAAAGCTTGAGCATTTTTTTTACTTGATTTTTTTTTTTTTTCTAAAGCCAAAACAGAGGGAAAAGAGGGGTAACTGTTAATATTACTGTTATTTGTAATTGCAGTATTTAATGCAATAATAAAGTAGATAAATCTTAATTCAAACCTCTATTCGAGCAAATTTAAGCAATATATCATTGAATACTGTTAAAAGGTTACTTTATTCGTCAATTAATTATTGCATTCTATTTAAAACTTTCTTTTGTTACCGTCCATTTTGGTGGAAAATAAATGTCAGTTAGAATTATAACAAATTACGGAGACCTAAAATTTGAGCTATTCTGTTCTCAATGCCCAAAAGCTTGCAAAAACTTCCTTGCTCTTTCAGCAAGTGGCTATTATAAAAATACAATTTTTCACAAAAATATAAAGGGATTTATCATACAAGGTGGCGATCCAACTGGTACCGGAAAGGGCGGAGAAAGTATCTATGGGAAATATTTTGATGATGAAATTTACCCAGAATTGAAGTATGATAGGAGAGGTATTCTTTCGATGGCAAGCAAAGGCGCTAGTAAAAAACCAAATACAAACGGTTCGCAGTTTTTTATAACTTATTCAAGTTTACCGCAGCTTAATGGAGAGTATGTTATTTTTGGTAGGCTGATAGATGGTTTTGAAACTCTAAATACGTTAGAAAACTGCCCATCTGACAAATCCCACAGACCAATTGACGAAATAATTATTAAGGATATAGTCATTCATTCAAACCCTATTGCTGACCAAGAAATACTTGATTAAATACAACTACTTACTTTGTTTTGTACCGCTCAAATAGTTACTTAATCACAATTACAATGGATCAAAAAGAATTAGACGACGTAGCTGTCAACCAACAAGAAAATGAGTGCGATGAGCTATTGCCATTTTCCAGGATAGCTAAGATTTTAAAACTTGTAACTGATAAAAAATTTACAAAGGCATCGGTTAAGCTAATACAATCTTCTACTACAAAGTTCATTAAGGAGATCTCAGAACTTTCGGAAAAACAATCAAGAATTCGTTCTAAAAAAATGGATAAGGATCAAACCGTTATTATTCAACAGGAAGATGTAATTTCAGCAATCAAAAAAGGTGGGAAAAAATTTGATTTTGTTAATTTTTCTACAGAATTTCTTGAGGACAGTTTCTGGATCAAGGAAACAAGTTAAAATTATTTCGAGTATTCTGCTCACACGTTGTTTAGGAATATTAGTATGCGCAATTTCTTAATTCAAAAAAAATAGCTTAAATTTATGAGCTTTTTTTTGCGCGCCCTACAAGCTTGTTTAGCTAAGCTGCAATAAATAAATTGCATAGTATAGGTGTTTAATCAAACAAATTAATTATTGCTTCTTCATTATTACCATGTCTGATCCACACGAGATATTTATGGAGGATATTTCTCTTCTTCCAGGATGGATATTACGGAACTTATCATTAATGCGTGAGATTGATAAAAAAAGCAATGATTTACAAATTATTCTGGAGGAAAAACGTGACAAATATTTGAAAGAGTTAAGCAAAGTAGCTCATCTTGACTCCCAAAATATTGATAAAAATGTCAGTATTCTCAAGATAGATGAGATCAACGAACTACAAAAGGAGCTAAAAGCACTATTAAAAGAGAAAATCGCAATATCAGACCAAAGCGTCCACTATATTAGATATGATGGCGAAATTTTAAAAAAACACTACGAGCAGTTAAGAGAATCACTTACAGAAAACTTCATGAATAATAGCGATTCTGGTTCATCAAATAGCTATTCAGGAAGATCTAGTTTTCAAGGTCAAATAAACTTTAAAAACCCAGGTTCAAATAACTTTAGCGGCAATGAATCAAATACTGGTCGCAACTCAATTTCTGAAACATGTAACTCCAACGATAATTGGAACAATGAGTCACAGAATAGGGATAAAAATGTTGAGCTTCACAACAAACCGTCATTTGCTCATGAAAGCACTAGCCGAGCATCAAAAAGGCGAAGATCATCTGCTACAACTCAAATTAAGGATACCTTTGATCATATTACAAAGAAACCAAATTCTTTTGTTGACACATCAAGTGGACAAAAAACAGATCAGACTAATTTATCAGATGACAATCAAAATCAACTTTGCTCAATATGTGAGGGTATTGAACTGGCTAATAATAAGTTTGTTAAGTGCGAACATTGTTCAAATAACATGCATGTTACATGCAGCTGGTCAAGCAATCCCATTCTTTGTAGAAAATGCTGCAAAAAAAGTTCTGTTCAACCTTCAATTACATATGATATTGAGTATTCCGCTTCACTAATAAATACTCCTAAATCAGAGAACAATAAAATCTCAAAAGGCTCCAGAAAGAAGTAGAATTCTTATATTTTGAATCCAGCTTCCTCCAAGCAATCAACAATTAATATGTTAATTGAAATCAGTAGGAATATATTAATTTAATATTTTAATAAATTAGTTTTTTTATCTATTTGAGCGTCCTCTTTACACAGAGTAACAATGTGAATAGTGACAGACCACCTGGAAATAAGATAGACAAAGAAACAAATTCTGCAAACCTTCGAGATAGAGGCGAAAGATTTGACGCATTTAAGAAAAACCACGCCTGGATATGTTCATTTAAATTAAATTATAGAGCTACTCTGCATTATATATAGAATCTTAAATTTTAATAATTAACTTGAAATATTTTGAGGTACAGCAAGCGATTAACTGTCTAATTATTTGCCGCACATATAAAGTTCAAAAATCCTTCAAGGTTTTAAATACCTAAAACTGCTAATTAGTCACGCTATTATCCAAATAAAGAAAATAATTTGAGTAATTGAAAGATTTTGTTTAAACAATGTCTGTTGTATCTTATTCAAGATTTCTTGATAGTGCCATTATGGGAATATTCACTATTTGTTTATCAGGGCTTACTCTTTATTTGTTTGGCGAATTTTGGGGATTGTGTCAGTCACCACCTCTTTCTAAATGGAGCATTGGTAAAATCATGTCGACTCTATTTCCATTTAAAAGGACTTTTGATGTGAATCTGACTCACATATTACTCTTTTCAATTATTATTTGCTTATTAAGTTTAAGAAGTGATCAAGGTACAAACAGTTCAAAGTGTGGGCAAAAACAAAAAAGAAATGATTAGTTATTACTACGCCCTTTTAAATGAATGAATATATTCCTAAGTTCATATATTAACTGCAAATTTTGTTCACACAAGAATGTAGAACAAATCATCTTATCGTAACAACCCAATTGTTTTATTTTAAATTATTTAGATCACTGTTTTTTACATTATTTCCAGATTCAATTGTAAAGTTTCGAAATCCTGATATTTAGTTGGTCCTGGACATTTTGACTTTATGCTCATCCAATAGTTGCGGTTCTTGCGACTAGAACTGATGCATCCATGCATATTTATTTGTTTGCCATTTTTGTCAACTAATCAAGGAAAAGAATGGAATATTTGATTTGTTCAATTCGATACGATCACACTGAAGGTAAATTAAGAAATAAATATTGAAAATATCAGTTCAATCTGATGTTTTAACGATTAGAGAGATTTCTATGGCCTTGGAGTGCACTCTCACGAGTAGATAGAATTTCTAGTTGTTTTGGCCATGCTTTCATTATTCGTTAAAATACTATAGGGCAAATAATCAAAGCTAAGTTTAGTATCTTGTACCTTTAACATCAAATTTAGTTGCAAAACAATGTCAACAAAACTGCTAGTATCTCTTAAGAATACCTCCTCAGTATTGAAAGGATTAAACAGAGGAGAATAAAGCCATATCAACATATGAATTTTGGTATTGCCCCAATGTTGTGTTTTTTTTTGTAATTGCTGAAACTTGTTTACTAATATAATTTTGGCATGCACCGCCAAAACATGTCTTGTCGACTATTTACAAGTGGTAAACCGAATTTTTTGATTATTTTAATTTATTAAGTAGTGTGTAGAAAATTTGAAGATGAATGATAGTTCAACCTATATTCAGAGCAAAAAAATATCCCAAAATAGAATATCGGATATTCAAACAATTTTTCATTTATTCGATAAGGATAAAGATGGAAGCATTAGTGGGTCTGACTTATTTGAGACTTTCAAATCAATTGGACTTGACATCCCTCCACAGCAAATAGATGTGCTTTTAAATGAAATAAAAGGGCGCGCAAGCACAGGCATGCAACAAGATCCAGCAATTTCTAGCTCTATTGATTGTGCAATGTTTTCTGGATTCATTAGTAGACAGCTTGACTCAGCACCTTTAAGTGAACAACTAAGGGAAACTTTTTCATTGCTGGATATTAACGGAGACGGTTATATTACTCCAGAATGCTTAGCAGAAGTTTGCTCAAAGCTTGGCGTATCGCTTACTGATCAGGATGCAAGGCAATTAATGGTACAATCAGATGGCCAAGCAAAAGCAGATTATAATAAATTTGTGAAGCTTATGCAACTTTCAAAGGGATAGTAAATTTAAATTAATATAATTTTACTTAGTATGTGTGGCATAAATTTGTTCCACACATCTAGTTAAAAACCAGCTTATAATAATAATAATGTACTATTTCATTGAAAAAATAACAAATTTTGTTGTTTGGTACGAATAAAATATTTATTAAATGAATGCTTAAGATGGATGGAACTGAAAGAATAATTAAAAAAAACAATGCCTTGCTCATTTTATTGTTAATGATTTTTTTGATCATAGAAATTGGAATTGGAATCTATATAAAATTAGAAATGAGCAATACACGACTTAACTATAATATTTTGTTGAACTCTGTATTGGAAAACTCTAGATCCCTTTTTCTTGGTCTTAATGATGGTATACTGCAACTCTATTCTTGTGAAGAAAATATTGAGCAAAAAATAAAAACTGAGATGACTAAATATTTGAATACAATTCCAAATATTGCATATTCTTTTCCTTTTTCGTTTTGTTTAAGTAACTTCGATTTTAGAGACATCACCAGCAATATTTATTATGATTATTTATCAATTGATATAGATATTTGGTTAACCAATTCATTTTCAAATTTTTCTGGCATTCTTGAAAATATTGAGAATTGCATGAACAACGCTCTATCATATGCACTTTCACAAGAATCTTCTTTCTTATTAGAACCTATAATAGTTTCAAAAAAGCAAATGTGGGCAATTCATCAAAAAATGAGAAATTACTCAATTAATATGACAAATGAAGAATTTAAATTCGGTCAAAACACTCTAAATTGTAATAATTCAATGATACATGATATGGAGGGTAGTCCAAGGATCACAGGAGTTTTAATCAACGGAAGCGAATATCAGGCACCTCTATTTAAAATAGATACAAAATTGCTGGATAAAGATGCCATGAATTTTGCAAATAGCGGTAATGATATTAACAGCAAGGAAACTGAGATTAGTCTTGATAATATTATTGAAGACGCCCGTTCAGTACAAAGTAGTAAAATACAGCTAAATGAGATAGATCTAATTGTCCAAAAGTTAGAAAATAATGAGTTTCCGAAACATGTAAACAAAATTAAATTTTTAAATGAATTATTTGCTAGTCCTCAGAAAGAAAACTTTTTTGCAAATATCTCGAATCCAAGAATATTAGGCGTTGATGGTGTTATTAATTACAGTAACAATTATAAATCAGCATTTATTAGAACGATTTACATTCCCACTTCCTCTTTATTAAGTATTGTTGAAGTATTTTCTGAAGGTATGAAGGAGTTAGAGAGAAATATGGGTAATAATTTAGTGAGAAATATCATGCTAATCCAGGTTTTCTCGACAATAATCATTATTATTTCTTTGGTTTTTACGGCGATTATTTTTATTCCATTGATATTGATTGAGAGTGAAAAAGGAAAGGAAATATTTTCAAATTATGGGTTTTTTATATTAGAAAGATATAAATATTTTTCTAGAAAATATTCCCGTGAAATTAATTGTTCTCTGGGAGAATTCTACTCATTATTTGAAAAGCTTTTTAATGTTATTCATAAGGTGCTTGAGGTCAAAAAAAAAGAGAAAAATGAGACTAAAAAAATAAATAAGACTCCAATTCTATCTATATCCAAAAATATTGAATTGAATATTGTCTGCAAACAATTAATGGGGATATTCAAATTTAAATTATGTTATGTTTGGAAATTTTCTATTTTAAATTCATGCTGCTTAGCCGTAATTAATAATCAACAAAATGAATTTATGGCTGAAAACACTAACACAAATTTGGACTCGATATTGGAGAGTCTCTCAGAACTAATAGATGGAGATTCATCAACGGTCGAAGTAGTAACTAAAATTAACAACAAAAGTATCGATAATAACGATTACTTCAAATTATTTCTATATTATATCGTCATTTCTAATTTAGTTTACTCTATTAATTCAATTATAGGCAAAGACGAAAAAATAAAACTCAAGTCTGAAAAAAGATCAATAACGTTGTCAATCAATTCAGAACAAGATATATATTCATTAATTAAACATTTAAATTTTGCAAATTTCATTAATTCATTTGACATAAATCGCAAAGTAAAAGATTTTCGTGAATGCTTTGAGGAATTTAATATAGAAAACAATTTGCTTAATATTCTAATTGAACGATTAAATCTAGAATTTTTTATTAGACCTAATTCTTATGAATTATTAATAGATATAACAAACAAATACAAAAGCAATCAAATGATTAATAATTCTAGTAAAAACAATTATTTACAAAATGAAAAACTGGGAAATGAATTGGCATTTGTATTAATACTGGAGGGTCTTACTCCGTATCAAAATTATATTATAGAATATGAATGCTCAAAAATTAACATCAATTTTATCAGAACAAAATATTCAAACTTAAATCTGATTTCAGTCGCTAACATGGAAATTTTAGTCATTTTTGCCAACAAAATATTGATCAAACTAGACGAAATAATTGAATTTGTCTCGAAAATTATTAATGACCAATCTATTATTCGTGAAATAGTCGTCTTTTGGTTGGAGAGTGACGAAATTATTCTACAAGATTTGAAGTATCAAAGTAATTCAGATAAAAAAAGCTTTGAGAGCTTTAAATTATCAAACTCGATAGATAAGATGAACTGTTATATAGCCAAATCAAGCCAGAGTGCTCACAATTTATCAGATAACTTTAATTCCTTAAATACTGAGTATGTCAGCAATATTCAAAAGTCTATGAAAGCAAAAATTAGTCAGTGTTCATTAAAAGAACCACTATCTCATTCATGTATTAAAAAATTGCTATCAAATTTTGTTCCCAAGAAAACTAAAGTAGATGGTCAGTTTTTACTGGCAAATTCTCCTCTTCAAAATTTTATTGATATCATTGATAATAAAATACATTTGCAATTATCAAAGATTAACTTCTTTGCAAATAATTTTATTTTTGAATTAAATGATTTAAACTCAATTGATAAAAACTTTTATTGTGATGAAAATAATTATTTATCAAATGAATATACAGAAATAAATAACAATGGAGTTCTAATTAAAGAATTGCAACTAAAAATATTAAGATTTTCAATGATTAGATCATATGATTTGAGAAAATATTCCAATCAAAAATCAAAAAAATTAGATTTTGTAAATTCAGTATCATTAAATGGAGATTTTAATCTCAAAGATTTAACCAATAAACTTTTATCTATATCAGAATCTGAATTAACGTGTAGAATAAGAAATGGGGCTCAAGATATTCTTCAATTGCTGTCAGTTGATAAATTGCCAGAAAGAATCGACTTAATTATGGATTTTTGGGAATTTATTAAAAGAAATACGTTGATCAAGAATGAGAAATTTCTACAGTATTATTGTCCTAAATTAGTATTACACTGTATACTTGTATTAGAAATTTTGATTAAAAACTCGATAGGTTTGATTGAAAATATTGTCTTTGATTCCAACAACGTATTGGCACTAATAATCACCTTTATTTCAATTCCATTTATTAAACCTGGAATTACATCTGACATAATATCACTTTCAAACGAGATTATTCCAATTTATTCCAATAAACTCGCCCCATTAGAAATCCAAATATGCAGTATTTTGGAAAAAATTCTATCCTTTCCAAAGTTCTCGAATTTATTTGATGATTTAGAGGTGAGTTGGTAGACTTTATAAAATTCCAAAATTAATTGTGTTCAGAAATGTAAAATGTTAATTCTAGTAAATATTTTGTCTCTTAATGAAGAAATATCATTTGGAATTAAACATTGGATAGGCGAAAGTGTAAATAATCAAAATGGCATGAGTGAATCTCTTATTTTTTGCGAACCAATTATCAACCATATAGTACGAGATAGCAACGTACTTTTTGTGTCAATTCTTTTTAATACAAGTAAGTTAATATTTGCTATTTCAAAAGTTAATTATTCTTCTAAGTTTTATTTAGCCAAACTTTGTTTCAGAAAGAATACTCTATGGTATGGATAAAAAGGTGGATTACTCAAAAATACTGGGAAGATAAATTTGAAGAGGCACTAGATAAAAATTTTAATACAAAACTACCAATTAAAGTTAAACCATTTTCTAACGGATCAGAACTATTCAACAGCTTTACTATCCCATGGTTAAATGCTATATATCAATTTGATCAACTTTATTCTGAAAATACACATGAAGGCAAATTCTTTGTTGAAGCGTTTAATAGAATTAGAAAAAACTTTGATGCCTGGAATGATGAATATAAAAAAAGTGTATGGGATATTTGAAACTTCGATGAATTAATGAATTCAATTGCTATATATTGAAGAGACTGAAAAAAGAACATATGGGACAATTTCAGTATTATGAATTGAAATCATCTTATCAATACTAATCGCTAGCCAATTTTCACTTTGAGAATCTGAAGTGGATATACTGAAATTCCTCAATTCTTCAATTTCTATTAAAATTAATGATAAAAATTCATTTGTTAGATCCAAAATAAAGGGCTCCAAGGATTTTAATGGGCATTGTTTTATCTCATTTAAAATATTTGTAAACTCGCTTTTAAGAATCGACAACGGTCTAATTTGATTAACTCTCATATTATTAGTTTGAATTTTATCACTCCAGTCAAATTCTCTTAACTCGAATGAAAAAATGCTCAGACAAAACTCAAGCATTTTTCTATAGTATTCAACCATATAATTTTCTAGAAAAGATATTGTAATTAACAAAATAGGTTTTGAAAATGAGAAAACATTGTAGATTTGCAAGTATAAATCTTGACAAGATGAAAATGTAATTGGAACGTTATCTAAATCAAATTGGGCAACGTAGATTGTCTTTGAAGATAGTGATTTTTGTGAAAAAGATTTAATTGAACGATTACCTTTTGCCAAATTTCTATTTTCAAGATTCTTATTGTTTACCAAAGTTAGTGACTTTTTGCAAAAGCAAACAAACCAATTCATGTAGCAATTCATCCAGGAATTAGATAGCCAAGAAAAATCATATTCACTTGAAAATAGTGAATTGAATGTTGATATAACATTTGGTAATGGCGAATTGAATAGTGTTATGGCATATTTCAAAGATGCGCAGCAATTCAATTTAGAAAGCATAATTGATTTATTTCTATACTCGATATCAATGAACTCGCTTCTAGACTTCAAAAAAATTTTTGCAAGCATAGAACTCATTATTAAATAGTCAGAATCTGAGCTGATTTTGTTACATAAGCATGTTTCTTCTAAAAACCCATCTTTGAGTTTAGTAATTTCGCTATTTAGAGTTATTAATCTTCTAAGATGGCCAACAATTTCCACAGTGTTTAGCAGAGATAGTTGATCAAAGTTTAGCCGAGACTTAATTGAGAAGTAGACTGAGTCTTTTACCAACTCCATTTTATGCTTTGCTGTCTCAATAAGTGTTGAAATGAAAGAGTTCTCTTCATTTTGCCAAATTTTCTTATATGAAATTGAAGCTTCTAGCAACTTTATGGTTGACTCAAAATATTCAAGCGTGTCCAAAGCATCATCTGTCATATTTGTAGAAACAAAACTTTCAATAAGCTTTGGTAATTCTATTAGTTCAACTATAAGTTTTAAAATATTTTTCAAAATAGTTAATTTTCTAAATTGAGATAATTTTTGCAGCAATATCGATTGGCTTGAATTAGATTTCTGAGTAACTATTGAAAAAAGATGATTGATTGTTACGTTTGCTCTATTTTCGAAACCGATGAATTTTTTTCTAATTTCTGTAACAACTTGTTTATTTCTCTTTATAAGTTTTGTTGAATTATACAATGTGGATCTTTGAACAGAGCTTCTTAACATTTGTAACTCTAAATCTAGAGACCTGTACTCTGATAGAAGTTTAATAGGGTATTCCGATGCCAATAATGGTAATAAGTAGCTTTGTTTGTTGGTGGTGATTTCATTTTGAAGAGCATTATTAATACTCAAATTTACTCCATAATATGAAGAATTTTGTTTTAAATATTGAAATCTTACATCTTTCTTTGATATTTTATCTTCATTGAAACCCACACACTTTAAGTTATTTTGTAATAGGGATATTAATTCAATATCATATTCATGCATTGTTTTATTTGAAAAAAAAAACTGATTAATTCTACCGCTTTGCTGATAGTACTTGAAAATTTGGATTTAAATATGTTTGAATTAGAAAAATTATTAGCAAGTTATAGCCATCCAATTTTGAGAGAAAGGATAGAATATATCGGAAAATTTCAACTTGATATTTTGGATAATAATCACCCCAATATTGCATCATTCAACCTTTTGGAACAGGGAAATGAAACTATTTTTGACTACGATGGCTTCGTGTATAAATTATACCTTTCTTCTGCGAGTAATGACAAAGTAGATAAGAAAAGCACTAAGTCAGAAAACAAGGAAAATGATCTGAGGATTGCACCATTAAAAGATATACACAAGGAATCTATTAAACATTTAAATTTAGTTATAGAGGTTTATAATACTCACATTAAGCAGCTTTGGAATGACGCAAAACAACTTATTGAACATTATAAGAGCATTACTAGTAATGCCATTGAAGTTTATGAGTCTAATAATCTGGATAACTGTTTAATTATTTATTTGCCAAAAAATGCAATGTCCGAAATATTTTCCGATTTAAATTATCGGAATACGCCAAAAAACGCAGCTTTCGAAATGATTACTTCTTCAATAAAAAGTTGTCTTTATTGTGGTAGTGTGCTGAATACTATAAGATATATATCATTCTATTGTTCTTTGGGTAACAAAACTATTTCAGAAGACATTGGCATTCAAGGTTTTTCCCTAATCTACATTACTTTACTTTCAAATAAGAAAATATATGCATTTTACCCCGACTCACAAAATAAATATAAATTTGCAATACTAGCAATTGAGTTTTTAGATAAATTGATTAGAAATAATATATTAACTAACAACTTTATACAAGAACTATCAATTGCAGTAAACCAAAGTGAGATTTCTATTTTTAAAAATATGCTTGATTTGAATACAATATCAATATCATATTCAAACTCACTACCAAAAAGTGCCAATGAAATTCTTTATAATCAAAAATCAGACAATTCATCTAGTGAGAAATCGTTTATGATATTTTGCATCCCGATTTCTTGGTTAGACTCAACTGACGACTATATTAAACTATACTTTGCTGGGCTTATTACGTTGATAAATAACATATTGCTGCAAATGATCCCACAGTGCAAAAGCACGATTAGATGTGGATTAAGGAAATATGTGCTCGAATTAACTAGTCAGGAATGCGAGGGTTGCTAATACTCTTTTGTGCAGTTTTAGGCCATTTTAATTCATGTAGCGCCTTAATTACCACATTATTAAGCGCCTAAGAGGAATTTGTGCTGAAGCTATTTTATGAGTACCTACTAAACAAAACTTCACAAACAGTAATTGTTATTCGTACCACTTGAAATCAAATAACAATATATACCTGGGACGATGGGCGGATCAGATTTTTCTATTGGGCCAAAACTTCGTATTAGATTGAAGGCAGAACATTCTGAAACAGAAACTGGTCTTAAACACAAAAAAAGAAAAAAATATGTTTCATTTAATAACGGGAATGTTGAAACTGCATCGGAAGATTCCAAAGTATCTCTTTTAATTGAGTGTAATCCGCCTTCTTTACGCAGAGTGGAATTCGCGGAAGTTTTGAACATTAAATTGAATCAGAACATTGATAATAAAGAAGATACAGTTGATCTAATGTCAGACGAATCGGTTGAAAATGAAGATATATTGGATTATCTTGATAACCTTGAGATAGAGGCAAAACGAATAATTGAGAAAAATGGTTTGAAAAACAAATTTGATGGCCATATCTCAAAACAAACCGTAGAAAATAAAGACTTTAAAAATAACACCGTAAACTTATCTGACAACGATTTGCCTATTGTTGGCAATGTTGAATGTGATGAAGAATCCAAAACTAGTAATGCAATTCAGGAGACCAGAAGCCAAATAACTACAAACAATCGAGTTTCTTCTCCTACATATAGTAATTTATCACAAATAAACAACCAAAATAGTATTCCTCCACAGCCTATCCAGATTGCCCCGAATGTTGTTCAACAACCACTGAAAACATTTGCTAATTCTCTTTTACTTTCAAAAGAAAAATTTTCTACAAGATCGTTTACTCCATTGGATCCAAACTTTAACTCTAGTCTCCTATTAAAAGTTCAACTTCCAGAATCCATAAATCAGCTATATTCTTTGGAAGGTATTACACACGAAGACATAAAGCAAAACCCTGAAACTGATGAAACCAATGAAACCGACAAAAAAATACCAATAGTGATTCCAACCTGTTCTGAGTGGTTTGACATGGATTCTGTACATCCAATTGAACTTGAGATGCTTTCTCCAATATTTAACAATGAGATAATTGATTTAAGGATTGATGAAAAACAGGATTACAGAGCAGAAATGAGTGGTAATGGCAATAATAACTTTTTAGAAGAGAAACTGTTTTCACTAAATGATGAAAAAATTAATGAATATAAAATGATTCGGAATAAAATTATTGAAATATATAGGGAAACTCCTAGACAATACCTAACTGTTACTGAATGTAGGAGACGTATTATATATACAGGAGATGTTTCCTTTTTACTTAAATTACACGCTTATCTCGAATTTTGGGGTTTGATAAATTTCCAAGCAGACATTAAGACGCTTCCTCCAAAGTTAAGAAAATTTCGTGACTATAGACTTAATGATATAGATATCAAGTGTGTTAACAATAAAAGCACGCTAAACATTTCTCGTATAAATGATGAAGCAATAAATAACCCATTCATAAACTCAATGTTGGTGAATTGCGTTTCATGTGGAAAGCCGTGTATTTATTCATATTATATTCTTAGAGCTGGGGTTGTTTATGGAGTTTCAGTAGCAGTTTTAGATCGCTGTGTTTGGTGCATTAGGTGCTATTCAGAAGGGAGATATCCACCAATTTTAAACTCTGGGCACTTTATTAAAGTGGATGCTCCAGTTGTATCATCATTAACCAATCCAAAAGAAATTCCCAAGATGGGAACTTTAGGTATAGCTTCCTGGACTAAAGAGGAAGTGCAAAAGCTTATTGAAGGGATTGAATATTACGGCGATGATTGGGATGCCATATCTTACCATCTTGGGAATGTTAAAACACCTCAAGAGTGTGTTGCGTACTTCATTCAACTGCCAATAGAGGAACCCTTCATGAGAAACATTAATCCATCAAAAAATACGAAACCCTCATTTCCATTTATGGATGTGAGCAATCCTCTAATGACGCAAATTGCATTAATAGCGTCAACAATAAACCCCGTGGTAGCTGCATCTGCCGCTAAATCTGCCTTAGATAGAATATTAGAAATCGAAGGTTATAAAGAAATTCCTAACGATGCTTCACATATGCCCGATAAAAACGCACATTTTGGAGATGAAGCTGTGGGAAGTCGTAATCCTAGCCCCAATTTTGATGTTAAGGATAGCCAATATCTACCGCAATTCATACCAAAGGTTTCTTCTGCGAAGTGGCCAAGCTCAGCACTTCTGGGAGAAGAGGGAATTCAACAAGTTTGTTCGAAGGCACTAGAAAACGCTGCGCTTAGAGCAAAAGAACTCGCTGAGTGGGAGAGAAATGAGGTTAAAAATATAATGCCCTATTTGATTGATAACACGATTAATCGATTAGAACTAAAACTGAGACAGTTCAGGCATTTGCAATCTATGATAGAAGAAGAAAGAAATTTATTGGAAGTAAGACTTGAAAAGATAAAAAAAGAGGACGATGAAATTAAATCCAAACTTAGTAACGCTAAGGGCCAAGTTATTTCGAAACAAACTTTAAGATTATAGAAATAAATTAATATAATATTTTTGTTCACCATGGATCCGTTTTTATAGGTTTAGTAATTTCAGAATATTTGTATTTGACCAATGTTTGGTGTCGTTCCCTCGTGAAGCGTAGATGCCCGAGTCGGTCTAAGGGGCCAGACTTAAGATCTGGTGTACATATGTACTCCAGGGTTCGAATCCCTGTCTACGCATTTTTAGGCAAATCGGATTGCGTTTCCCGCACAAAGTATTTAAAGTTTCTCAAGGTGCATATATAATCTAAATAGCATTTCTAAATATTTCTTGCTAATGGAGAATGAAAATCTTTATTACTTTTGTAATTTAAGATTTTGGGTGCATTTCCTTTATTAAATGAAGCATTGCCTATTTTATCCTTGCCTATAAGATTCGAATATTTTTCCAAAGTTGGAAAATCCAAATCTGTGGCTTTCATAGAACTTTTATTGCTTTCGTTTATATTCGAACAGCTATTGGCATGATTCAAATTTATTAACTCATAATCTGTTGAACTGTGGTTTATCTCATCATAAAGCAAATTCATATAATTCATATCTTTGATTGTTTTTCCCTTATTTACTCTTTTTTCTAATTCGACATTAAATGTTTCTTTTGTTTTCGTTGAAATATACGGCAATACATTTATTCCTACAATATATATCTTCGATCCCATAGGAATATGACTCAAAAACTTATATTTTCTGATATTTTGATGGCTTATAATAAACTCTTTTATTGATGTAATTGAAACATTTAATAGTGCTTTAGGTAAATTTTCAATTGAACCAAATTCAGTTTGGAGCACTTTAACATAGAATGGCTCTAAGAACACTAATTGGCCATCAAATAACTGGTAGAAATAAAATATATCTTTCATATTACATTGATTGCTACAATTAGCTGAAGAGTTAATGAATCTATATTCTAGTTCTTCTAATAGTTCAGTTTCTCCGTAATGTGATAATAGCATATCAAAAGCATCGTTTGAAAATATTTCGCAACTGGGAGTAACTCCTTTTAATTTAAGTATATTTTCTATTATTGAGATACACTCTTCAATGTAGCAAATTTCTTCGTTTAAGCCGCTTTTCTCACTCTCTAGCTTTCTCATTCTTAGCATTTGAAGATCATGCAATAATATTTCATTTTGGTCAGAAATTAATCCGATTCTTTGGAACTGAGCACCCTTCTCATTTCTTTCCAGCAAAACTTTTCCATCTGAATTTTTCATATTAAGTTCAAAATGAATAAGGGGGCTTGAAATATTTCTGTAAAGAAGGCATAAATTAATTTCTGAACCTATTTGGACTTTTTTAACTATTTGATATCTTAATGAAACAAGTTCATTTAGCAACACATTTGAGAAGCATATTGGGCACTTAAATTTCTTCGCATATTCATCTTTTTCTAAAATAATATTCATAAGTTTTATTATGCAAGGCCAGCAATATATGTGTCCGCAATTTGATATTTTTGGAACTAGCAAATCTGAATCAAGGCAGATTGGGCATTTGATAAATTCGTCACTATCAAAGTATATTAATTCAATTAACCCTACATTTCTCCAATCAAATGTTATTTTATCATACGACAACACTGATGTATTTCTATTTAAATTGAAGTCCTTCAACAAGAATATTCTGCAATTTTGCTGAACAAACTTGAATTTACTTGAAATGGAAAGTGGTCCCTTCTTAGAAATTAAACTCATATTTTAGAAAAAAATTTTTTTTATTTATAAAGAAACTTTCTCATTCTTTATTTAGATACACCACTAGATTATTGTGATAATTAATATTCTAAACAAGTAATCCTTAATTTTCTTTGTTTTGCATTGTTACAATGGCGGTTTAGCAATATTACACTATTTTTTTCAACAAATCTTCATTTATACTCGAGAATCTGTACATATGTAAATTTGATAAATATAAAAGTACTGCTTTTTCAGAATGATGAATACCAATGGGTTAAGACAAAATAGTCTTGTTCAAGGAAAAAAGGAGAATCTATCTGATATATTGAGCTCTATTAATGGGAATAAAGTTTGTGCCGATTGTGGTGCTAAAACCCCTAGATGGGCATCAATAAATCTTGGAATTCTAATATGTATTGACTGTAGTGGGGTACATCGCCATCTTGGTGTTCACATATCAAAGGTTAAAAGCATTTCTTTAGATAAGTGGAATAGTGATTGGATAGAAAGGTGTATGAAAATAGGCAACTATATTTCGAACAAGTACTATGAGCATAAGCTTCCCACTGGGTTTCAACGCCCAAGTTGGAGTAACCAGCAACACTCTATTGTTGAGCAATGGATTAGGGATAAATATGAATTTAAACTATATACTCCAGATAATATGATTCCTCCTTCATTACAAATAGATAGTATGCGAACTACATTACCTAACGAAAAAACGATATTTAAAAATTCTGAAGATTTTATTCAATCTCTAAATTGTAATAATATGGCCTCCAGTAATTTGTTGGAAATTGAACTGGAAAGCAAAGAATCATCGAGCAAGGTTGAAAAAAATATTGATCTAAAGTCCAATCAATTGGGAAGCGAAACTGCAAACTCGAGTTTGAAAAACAAGTACAACTCTGAAAATCAAGCTGAGAGAACGTTTGACAGAGATAGCTCATTCGAAAATGCCGAAGTAATAAAAATCAAAACTGTAAAAGAAGCTATAGAAAAAATGTATGAAAATAGCGTTGAAACACCGCTTTCACTAAATAATTTTAATAAAGTATTAAATAAAAGTATAGGAAACATTGAGAAATCCACAAATTCTGACAAAATTGGAAAGACTGGTTTTGAACTTGGTAATAAATCATCTGAAAACGAATCTAAAAGTGAAGAAAATAAGAGTCGTTGTATTGTTGAAAACTCTAAAAAGCCATGCCCTTTCAGTTCTATTGACGCATTCTCCATTATCAAAGAATCGTTTTCTAGGTAATTTAGTTATTAATTTTTGTTGATTTAATATTTACCATTAAATTAGCTTTTTCTAGTTAATTCGTTTTTTATTAATGCTGAACCCCATATTTATTCGCCGCTGAACTTTATTCAGTTTAAAACAAGTTGATATTTTCTTGAAGTTATGAAAGCAATAATTTTGTCAGGTGGTTATGGCTCTAGGCTCCGTCCATTAACGCTTACAAAACCTAAATCAATTGTTGAGCTATGTAATATCCCAATCATAGAATTCCAGATTGCACAGTTTGCTAGCATTGGAGTAAAAGAAATAATTGTAGCACTTAATTACAAGGCCAATGAGCTTATTCCCACACTAAAAATAATTGAAAACAGATATGCTGTAAAAGTTCACTTGAGCATTGAGGAAAAGCCATTGGGTACTGCTGGGCCGATTAAATTAGCACAAGACTTTTTAAAAGAAGACGAACCTTTTTTTGTTTGTAATTCAGACATAATATGTAATTTTCCATTAAGAGAAATGCTTGATCTTTATCACAAGAAAGACTCTGACTCTGAATGTAATGGCGTAATTCTTATAAAGCAAGTCTCTGATCCTTCAAAATATGGAGTTGTTTTGCATGACGAAAATACACTTATCGTAAAAAAATTTATTGAAAAACCGAAGGATTTTGTTGGTGATTTCATTAATGCAGGAATTTATATTTTATCAAAAAGAATACTTGACTTGATTAAACCTAATCAACAAGTTTCAATTGAAAAGGATGTATTTCCCATAATGGCATCATCAAATACACTTTTTTGCAATAAGTTCTTCACAGACAATGACAACATATGGGCAGATATAGGAAACCCAAAGGACTTCTTACTAGGAAGTAAGTTATTTATGGAATTCCTTAAATCTAATTCAATAACAGGGCGTTTGTGCAATAATAAGCATGGCTCCAAGATAGAACTACTTAGTAAGCTCCTAAATGAAAATAAGCTCGAATTATCTTCCGAAACACCAGAACTTAAAATAATAGGAAACGTGGTCGTTCATCCCACGTCCTCAATAGGAAAGGATTGTATTATTGGTCCTAATGTTGTTATTGGGAAAAATTGTAAAATTGGAGATGGAGTAAGGTTAAAAGACTGCGTAATATTTGACAATACAAATATTAACAGTTATTCAATTATTTCCGGCTCAATTATCGGGTGTTATTGCAATATTGGGAAGTGGACACGCGTAGACGGATTGTCTGTATTTGGCGATGATGTAAATATTCAGGATGAGTTGTTTATTAACTCATCGACAATATTGCCCAACAAAAGTGTAACTACATCTATTAATGCTCCGAACACAATCTGCTTATGATATGATATTTTGCTATTAGATTATTAATTTGCATAGTTGCCTATCAATTCATTATTGGTGTATAATAATCCCCACATTAATTCTTTTTGTTTACATGGAACTTGTCTCAAATGCGGCAAGCATTGTGACCTCATTTAAATGCTAATTTGAGGGACACTCTAGTTTACAACAAATATTTTTTCAGATATATGAATAAAGAGACCGGCGAAACATGATTTTGCTTTATACTCTATCTTTTTTGTTTTCTACGTTTGTTAGCTTTTCCTGTGCTTCATCGAAAGTCATACTGGATCCTTTGCAGCATGATGTGCAGATACTAACAGCACCAAATTTCGAAAGCTTATTGTCAAAGTACCGCAAAAATGGTGCTACTTCTGTATTCTTCTATAATGGTGATGATAAGACAGCTATGAGCGAGCTTCTAGGATGGTATAATGATGCAGCAAGGGAATTGAAGGGCATGGCTAAGGTTGCAGCGATTAATTGCAACGAGTTTAAACAATTTTGCAGCAAAATAGGTAATAATGGTAAAATAATCATTTATCCAGTTCTCCCTATTCCAACATTTGAATTTAATGGTGAAAAAAGCGTGAGAAACCTCAGGAATCAACTTTTGAGATACATTCCCAGAGATAACGTTTCAATTATTGGAGTCCCAGATCAGGAAAGCTCTAAAGTTATCAAAATTGAGGACTTCCTCACAAGACACCTTTCTGTCCCAAAAGTACTCGTGTTTAGCGAAAAGGAAGTACCTCCAACAATTATTCACTCTCTTGCAAACGAGTTCAATAAAAAGCTTTTGTTCGGTTTCATTCCAAACTGTAAGAAGAATGATGTCTCGATAGGAATTACAAAAAAATTTCAAATTTCAAGCTTCCCAACTATTATGCTATATAAAACAGCGTCGAAACCACCTGAATTATATAAGGGTGAAATTAAGTTCTTGCCATTATTTGAATTCTTGAATGTTTATGCAGAGACATTTGTAATGGGGGGAGGATTTTCAGATAATGAATCTCAAGATTCTGGTTCAAAACCATGGTTGTTGCAACGAATTCCTGAACTAACAGGGCTTTCATATAATGATGTATGTGGAAAACACAAGAATTTATGTTTCATCTACTTAAAGAATGGCGAAATCTCTTTGGAGGAGCAGTCTATGTTGGAAGAACTCCAAGATTTATTTACTCCTCATATTGCGGGTAGAGGCACCAATTTTAAATGGATGTGGATGGACATTTCAGTGGAAGATGAATTTATGAAACTTTTTAATGAAGGTGGGAACAAAATTACTCTTCCATCTGCTGTGGTTTTGGGTGCTAACAAAAAACTGAAATTCACGGTTCTCCCAAGAAATATTGAAGGAAATCTACAATCTGCAAATAAGGACACAATTAAAGACTTTCTAGATAAGGTGATCGGTGGTGATGCTAGATTTACCAATATTAAAGGGCAAAAACTACCTAAGTTTGCCGACAGGGCACAGAATAGAAATACGAAATTGGAAAAAAGTAGGGATGAACTATAGGTTTTATAGAGATTATTAATTTTAATCTCAATTTTGACTTTTTTAACTTTATTTTCAAGCGAATTTGATTCAGAAGTTACCTGTATTAGAGATGAAATAATTAAATTATTTGTTACTTCTATTTCTCACATAACAGTACATTTAGGTTTGAAATTCCAAACACATAACATTTCGAAAGGCTCCATTAAAATATTTTTTAAATTGATAGTCTGCATCATTAAATGATTTAAGTTTCGGAATATAGTATAGTCACTTCCAGAACCATTTTGGCGTTTTTCATTGCTCTTTATAAATATTTTAATAGAATAGTGAAAAAAATGACATTTCTTTTTTGTAGTAATTTAATATTTTGTTACATGACTTCACATAATTTTTGACTACAAGTGATACAATAGAATATTGAATTGCTAGAGTATTAACTATAAATTTTATTACTTCAAAATAAAAACCATGACTTAAATATTTCTGAATCTTTAACATTGAATAACTGATTGTTTAAAATGTTTGAATACTAATAAAAAATTAAACAGGCGAATAGTTCATCATATTGCACGCCATTTGGATATTTATTTCATCTATCTGAAAATTTCTTTTAAAATACTTGATTAAAGCTGTGGTTCCTAAACAATTAATTTTAAATTACAATATGTTATTTCGATTTTAAGATCTACCTAATTTACAATTTCATTAATTAGTAAATTAATTTCATATTAAATTTATTTGTAATTATTTCAATTCGTATTTAATAGAGTAATAGAAAATGTTGTTGATAATGCCAGCACAAAGCTGAACAACAATGTAGTCAATATCAAAATAAATATGTATACAGCTTATCATTTACAAGTATTTAGTAATTAAATTATAAAAAGTTCCAATTAAAGAAAAGCATCTAAACTGTTCAAAAGATATATAATCAAAAAAAAACAAATTTAGTAATTAGTTGCAATAAAATTCTTGATTGCTTCGCAAATAAATATATAATCACTATTTTCAATTTTTTTAAAGAAATATTCAGTTTTTTCAATAATTTTATCGATTCTAACCGACTTAATTAAGTTACGGTAGTTAGCTGATAAAATCCACAAAATTGAAACTATTGAAAATTTATGCAATCTTTCTAAACAATCATTTTTTAAACATCGTTCATCAGTAATATATTCTTCAAAAGTATACCCAACTATCGAATAAAGAAGAAATGTCTTACTTTCTTCAAGTTCCACACTATTTTCTTGATAATTGAAGTATACATAGGCTTTCCAAATGTGCAAAACCATTAAAATAGGATATTTCAAAGTCTTTAATGGAATAATCTGTTCAATTTTGTAAACTGACAAATTTGATTTTTTTATATTCGAAACAATTGTATAATAAATCAAATTAATATTGGGTTCTTCCAAATAAAAGTGATTCGCTTCTAGCTTGGATGTAAATGCTATGTAGTTGCATATCTGATTTTTTATATGTTCAGGAAAATCATATAAGGTGTTTGAAGTAGAATTAATTTGAATTGGTACCGGAATTAAATGCATTTTAATTGTTTTAGAAATAATACAATTAAAAAATAGCGAAATATTTGATAATTCAACTTCAGAACTTGCAAATTGATTTAAATAATTAATTAGGGGTGTAAACCACATTTTTAGGAAAACTTGGTAAAAATATTTTTCTTCTTTATCTTTTGGCAAAAAAATGTATGATTTAGATAAATCAATGAAGAATTCAGAAAGTAAATTAAATAATTGGAATTTGGTAGATAGTTTACAATTACAATTATCGATAATTGTTGCAATTATACTTATTTTGTCCTCCAAAGATAAACTTGAATGATTGGGCTGAGTAATAAGGGTTTTGATGATGAAGAAGGAGTAAAGCAAATTAGTTCCATTTTTCATGAAAATAAGTACTTGATCAATAATTGAAAACAAAAATTTCTTGGGTAAATAAGGCCAAAATGGCATTGTGGAAATAATCGATTTTTGGTTATAAACTGGTAGTGTTGTTATTATACTTTGTATATTTGTTTGTTTCTTATTTATAAAAAATGGCATAATAGTCTTACAAATATTGGTTGATAGAGAGTTATCCTCAAGCTGAGTTGGCATTCTATTCATTAAATAATCTTCTAATATTAATAATAAATTACATATTAAACTGATGGGACATTCTTTTTCTTCATCAGCAGTATTATAATACAAAAAAAAAATAAGTTTTGGTATATTTGAAATCCAATACTTTGCTAATATTATGTCATTTTTCAATGGATTAGTAATACTTTTCAAATTTAATTTTTCATTTGTAGAAACCAAAATATGCTCAATAGGACTCCAAATTGAGAAATTTTGATCAAGATAATATTTTTTTATATATCCAATATTGCTCAAAATTAGAGGAAGAAACATTATTATTTTTAGTGCCGTGATAGTCAACTTACCATTTTCATTAACTATATTTGCCATGCTATTTACTGTATAAATTAGTAATAAGTGGAATACTTCTTTGGCAGAAAGAAGGTCTTTGTTATTAAACTCGAAAAGAATATAAATAAGCTCTTGATCAAAAACTTCATTATATTTTATCTTATTAGTATCAAATGCATACGTATTAAGAAGACTTAACGAATCGTTCAAATCAAGCAACATTGAGAGTGAGTAAAAGGTAACGTATTTAATGGGAGTTAATAATTTTCTTAATACATTACGATTTAATGAGGTCATATAAATCATTTCCACACCTTCTAAAAAAATGAATTCGAAAAGCTCTGAATGATTAACATCAAATAAAAGCTCGTTTTCATTATTGCTTTTTGTTTTGAAATATGTTTGTATGGAAATATAATCTTGAATAATTTTGTTCATATCGTTTTTAGAGTTATATCTCTGTATAAATTGTGGAAGGAAATAAATCCTCAATAATATTAATTTTTCTATGTGAAAAATTAATGTATTTGATTGTTCTGAATAACTGGAAGTTGAATCGTCATTTAATTCTAGTTGGATTTTTTGAATGGAATTACAAATCTTATTCAATTCTTTATTCTGAATAATGAAACCTTCTCCATATTTATTTATATTATAAATTGTATCTAATATTAAAGATGTCAGAAAAGAAAGTATATATTCCCGATCATTTAAAACAAAGATAGGAATATTGGGTATTAATGATCTTTTTATTCGTATTGAAGAGTTGTTTTCATGTTTAAATTTTTTTTGGTTTTTAAACAAATTCATTCCACAAAGTGAAATTTGATCATTAAGTTTTTGTTCCCTTTTAGAAATTATTTCAAATGAAATGTAAATCAAAGAGTCGTAAAGCTGTGATATTGAACTTTTCAATTCAGAATTACTAACCCCGTCAAACTCGTAGTCATTAAATTTTTTCAATTTGATTAGAATTTGATTAATGATTTCTCGAATTGTAGCTGTTATTATGAACAAACTATCCAATGCATTATAAAAATTTGCTGACTGAGCTATCCTGCAAACTAGGGGGGACCAACCAAGGAGATATTGTAAAGTAATAATTTTTTCCCTGTGTTTTCCAAATTCGATTAATAAGTACTTGTATAAAAAAGTTAATCCATCAATTCTAACTTCGTTCCTAATATGTGAGAGAGTATTTTTAATTTGAATAAAAATTATCCTTGAAAATGGTGTAATAGCACCGTTACTTTTTGATTTTAGTAATTCCAATGTCATAGCATATATAGTTCTACGTACATACATGTCACTATCAATCCAACAGCTCGAGGTTATATTTAAAACACGGTCAATATTTTCATAAATAATTTTTGGATAATTCTTAGTAATTTCAAGTAAACTATCTGCTGATATTCTTCTAATGTTGTCATTTTGTTGGAAAATTGAGCTGAGTTTTTCGTTAAGCTTTGCTGCATAGTTTGAATGAACATCCTCTGACCTTTGCTGAATACCTTTCTGAAACAAAATTTTTATTTTTTTGCTTTTAAAGGCTATTTCAGTCAAATTTGACCGTCTCTGCTTTTTTAGAGAGGTGTTTTTTTTTTCCGTTTTCAAAGTAAAAGGTTTTTCTTGCATTTCAACTAATTAAACAAAATTGGTAAAATTTGACACATGAGCTTTACCGCCATTTATCATACCGTTAAAATGCCCGATTTAAACGACAGAACGAACATAAATTGTTAGGATTTTAACAGTGATAACATAGCTTATTATATGGATAATTAAGTTATGGTTAACTAAATAAGGAGTATATTCAGGCTACTTGATTTCTTAAAAAAATTATGATCAGTCTAATGCTTCTTTAATAAGCTTCTTCTGCTCTGGCGTGAGAGACTTTGGAAAACTAATATCAAATTCGAGTATTAGGTCTCCTTTTTGTCCTGGATGATTCTTTATTGGCATCCCCTCATTCGGAACAATTTTTCTTGTCTTTGGATTTACAATTTCTTTGATTGGGATCTGTAAATTACGATTGTCAAGAGTTGTCACAGGACATGTAAAACCTGTTAACGCTCTAACTAAGGGGATAGTTACCTTCATGATAAGATGACAGTCGTCTCTTGTAAATCTAGGGTGAGTCTTTGTTTGAATTATAAGTACTAAATCCCCAGGTGACGCTCCAGGGGATTCCTGATCACCTTCTCCGGAATATGTTAACTTTGTCCCGTCTTTCCAGCCAGGTTTTATTTCTACCTCGACTATATTTTCTTCATTCCTCACTTTATGTTCTATAAACCTTTTTCTTGTAACCTTAATTTTCTTACGTTTCCCTAGGTATAGCTCTTCTAAAGTTACTAATAGCGGGACTTCATGCGATCTTGGGGCGTGTCTAGTTGAAGAACGTCCATTATGCGTAGATGACATGTGTACTTGTCTGAACATTCCACTTGGGCCACTAAAGAAAAATGAGCTTCCTTCTTCATCACCAAAACTACCTGCCCTATCTGAAGCGAAAAATCGTGCAAAAATTTCATTTGGATCAATGAATATTCCCCCACCCATTCCTCCTTGTTCTGATGTAGAACCTCCAAATCCAGCTTGTAATCCTTCTGACCCATATTGATTATATATATTTCGTTTCTCTTTATCGCTCAAAACCTCATAAGCTTCACCTAGTTCTTTGAACATTTCTTCAGCCTTTTTCTTACCTTCAGGAGTAGAATTTGCTTGCTTATCAGGATGGTATTTAATGGCAAGTTTTCTATAGGCACGCTTGATATCTTGATCGGTTGCGTCCTTAGAAATACCTAGGATTTTGTAATAATCCTATAAATTAGATAACGTAACAGTTCAAAATTTTAAACAAAAAGCCAGTAACTTACCTTACCCATTTATTACTTCAATATGTTAAATTTAAATATAAATTACAAAAAGAAAAAAAATTTTGAGAAATGGTTACTTTAAAATTGACTTTTCTCCCCATTAAAACCTTTAGACAATGCCGGTAATTTGAAATTAATATTTAATATAAAAAAAACAATTTAGGTTAACAATTAAATAAAATGCGTAGATATAGTATTTAATTCATTCTTTTCTATTATAGTAAATAAACTAAACTTTAATGCTTTGGGCTATTGCTTTACTGATCATTTGCCATGAAATGGCGATGTTTGATACTTGGCTAGTCTGATTTTGAGACTATTCTATTCCTTAAAGTTTCTATAACTTTTTCATTTGCTGCAACGAAGTATGGATTAATTAGAACTTCTTTATTGTAGGTAAGTGGTTCCCCTAGTTTGAATTGGGTTTCTGATCCAGAAAAAAATGTTTCAAGCTTGTAGATATCACCGCAAGTTTGACGTAAGATAATATGGCTCGCACAGGTGTCCCATTCCATACAGTCATGAAACCTTGGATAGATATCAGCACGACTTTCAATAAGTTCAATAAATTTAATTGATGATCCGAATGGAATTTTAATGTTGTTTTGGAAAAATTTTTCTGCAAATAGGTCTAAAACGGGGCATTTGTAATTATGAGATTTTAGTATTCTAATCACGCCATTATTGGGAAATGATTTATTTGATTTGGGGATAAATTCAAGTGAGGTTTTGTCACAAATTACGTTAGAAGAATTCAATGTAGCAATTTTATAGGCTCCTCCCAAGTTATTAAACGAAAAAAATGATATTCCAGTATTTGGAATCGATACAACTCCAAGGGCCGGTTTGCCATTTTCACAGAGCCCAATATTCACGGTAAATTCACCGTTTCGCCTCAAAAATTCTTTTGTACCATCAAGCGGATCAATGAGCCAACAAATCCTAGAAAAAATAAATTTTTTAGTTTAGTTTACAATAACTTACCTATATTTTTTCCTATTTTCCCAAGTGTCAGTTTCTGATTCTTCTGAAATTATTGGTATTTGCGGCCATTTCGAGGAGAGTTTAGCACAGATGATTTCATTAGCTTTTAAATCTGCTGTTGTAACTGGAGAGTTATCTTTATCCTTGTAATTAATTCTTAGTTCCGTATCCATATTTTTGTAAATTTCCATAATAACTTTGCTAGCAAGAAACCCAATTTCGACAACCTCTCTAGCAGAAATGACCACTTCATTGCCTAAATTGGTTTCGTAACACAACTTATTAAATTCATCTAAGCTCATTTTTAACTAATTAATAAAAGAAAGCGCGATTAAACAATAATTCTAATTAACATAAAATGAGTTAACTATTCTAAAAATAACAAATAAATCATAATAACAATTCCAACAAAAAGTGAAAAGTTAGATATCAACTTATTTCTAAGTTCTTCATCTGAAGAGGCATAATGATTATAATGTATTTGAGTGAAAACTTACTGTTGTCTGATTGCCCAGTATTTGCAAACTCAGAAATGAAGTAGCGATGGGTGTAACCCAAGCTCAAAAGTGCACCTAAAGGATTTGCAAACACCGTTATTAAAGGAATATTATTAATTCCAAATCCAAAATCTGCACTGTGAAAATATCCATTATGCCCCCCAACATTTTGATTACGTTGTCTAGCCTCCGGCCTTTCAGCTTTAGGTCTTGGCTTTGTTTTTTTCCTAGGATCAACATTTTCATTACCTCTACCGTATAATGGAATTACATTATCTGAATTAACGCCAGCCTTGCAAACTGGACAGTCTTCATAACCTCTATCTAGCCAGGAACAAATACAGCTCCAGCAATACTGGAACACGAGTTAGTTTACGATAATAGAGATAATTAAAAACTTACTAGGTGGCCACATCTTGTCACAATAGGCTCATATGCATTTTCAAAACAAATATTGCATTCAAAACTAGTAAAGTTTTTTGACTTCTCTTCAGATTTGTGATGGTGATCAGACGGTTCTCCGCCTAATCCGCTGCCTTTTGCGTCAATCTCACTATTTAAAATGTTATTTACCTCTCCCATAAAACCTACAAATTTGTGACAATTAATTGATTGAATCTTCTTTCATATTTTCTAATATTAATCTATTTATAATTAAATAAAATGTTTGTGGCGGGTTGGCACCTGCTCTACTTTGTCACTATAATAAATAATTCAGAATATAATTTGATGCATACTGCTTTATAGAGTAAAACTTTAGCCGATTAATTTTATGCATAGTTTTCATCACGTATATGAACACAGAATAATAATGTAGATGAATGGAAAGAAGTTGAGTTCCCGCCCACACGTGTCAATTGTTTTGATTTATTAAATATCAATATTTAAATATATAAATATAATTAAATAAATAAATAAATATATATATATATATATTCGTTATGAAGTTGAAATTAGCATTCTATGTCCGTATTCCCTTATTCAAAGTATGCATTCGTTACTGATACTTGTATTTTAAATATTCTTTCCTACATCTTTTCCATTTTCTTTATTGAACAGTATTAATTAAAATCTAATTATTTCTTTAAAAGTATTAAATTAGCACACTCACGTTAAAATTAATTATATTGATAAGTTCAATAATGCTTTGCATTTATGTTATTAAAATTTTTAAAGATTCTTACATGTAATGCTCCCAAGTGGACGTACACTTATGTATGCATATTACATAAGCAATACAATATTTAAAGTAGTTTATTATATTGAGAGAAATTTCAAAGTTATACAATAGTAATGAATAATAATTCAAAAAGGTAGGTAAATAATTTGCTTAAGCATACAAGATAATTTAAAATAAAATAATAAATATTAATGTTTTTTAAAATTTTATCAGGGCTGTAAAGTTAAACCTTCTTGATAACATTGAAAACCTTAAACAAAGTGTGTTGCTGAATAAGGCATCAATAGAAACAAATTATTTGGAAAGATGCGAGAAAGCAACAAAATGTTGCATTACCAAACATAACCACAAGGATGAGAATGAGGGCAACTTAAGGCTATTGTAAGTTAAGAAGGAGCTTTTAAAATAAACTTTCATTCAGTAATAGGCGAAAAAGGGTTTCAATTAAGGATTTTAAAATTCTAAGCCCAATTGGCGCGGGAGCATTTGGTATAATTAGACTTGCTGAATGCAGGAATACAGGCAGCATTTATGCGCTAAAGCAAATGAGAAAAAGTATTATCAGAACAAAAAATCAGCTTGAAAGGATATACAATGAGAGAGCACTCCTAGCTCAAAATGCATCAGATTTTGTTGTAAAGTTATTTTACACATTTCAAGATGACAAACATTTATACCAAGTAATGGAGTATTTACCTGGAGGGGACTTGATGTCATATTTGATAAAATATGATAAATTTAGTGAAGAGGACACTAAATTCTACATGGCGCAATTGGTTCATGCGGTTGATTTAGTTCATCAGTTAGGGTATGTACACAGAGATGTAAAACCAGATAACATTGTTCTTGATTCTAACGGGCATCTCAAATTATTAGATTTTGGACTTTGCAAGTTTTCTCCACTAATTGAAGGAGACGAAAATAGAGAATACAAAGCAGAAAATCATTTAAGATGCATCAATTTAAGCACTAAATCACATAAAGATAGTATTAAAGCTTCTGAAATTTTCTTAAATGAGAACAATGAAAACAAAAGAATAAATAAAGAACTATATCGAGGTTCAAAGCTATTAGAAGAAAAGAATTGCCAAAATGAAGATTTAAATATTTATTTGAAGCATCTGGACAGAAAGACAATTCATTCTACTGTAGGAACTCCACAGTATATGGCACCGGAAATATTTCTCAGACAAGGGTATACACATCTTGTAGATTGGTGGAGCGTAGGAATACTGATGTATGAATGCCTTTATGGAGGAGTACCATTTAATGACGATACGCATAACCCAATTAAAGTCGCAATAAAAGTAATGCAATGGGAAAAGTTATTATTACTCCCACATCCATGTAGAAAAATTTCACCTGAAGCACTAGATCTACTAAAAAATTTATTGTGTCATCCTTCTAAAAGGTTTGATGGTGAACAAATTAAAAAGCATCCTTTTTTCAGTGGTAAGTTTATAAGTTTTGGTTAGTTTATTGAATTTATAACCTATGATAGAAATTGATTGGGATAAATTAAGGCAGTACCCTGCTCCATTCAATAAACAGATTAATGAAAATATATATAAAAGCAGTATTACAGCAGCGGAACCAATTGAGGAGTCTCCAAGCAACACAAGATATGACGTTCAGGGCTCTTCACTAGTTGATATAAATTTCTTGGATTATACTTATAGGAATAAAGATCGTAATTATGATCCTATATCAATAGGAGAGGCCATTAAAATGTGCGGATGATATTTAAAAGATTGAAAGCTAAAGGAAAGGCAAGCAAGTGAGATAAACTATAAATTAATTATTTTGTTCTAAATTTAATGTAGAATCTGCCTCAAGTATTTCATCTATGCTTGCACCATTTTGAAGTGTTTCTGAATTGGTTAATGCAATAATTGCTAACAAATCAGAATCTGAAGAGGAAAAGTCTGATTCAATATCACTATTTATACCATCTTCAATATTATTTTTAAAGCTTTTTTTTCTGTTACCTTCTCCTTTTGTTGGAGAAATTTTGTCTTTATTTTGCAATGGACTTTGGTTGTAAATAATATCTGGTTTGTAGTAACCATTTACCCAATATTCGGAATTATGAATAGGTAGGGGGACAGTATAAAAAGGAGAAATCGAACCAGAAAATTGTTTTAATGCTTTAGAATGGATATCCCTTGCAGATTCAAGAGTTAAAGGAATTCTTTCTTGTAGCTTATATTTTCCCTTTGATATTCCGGATTTCTTTTTTGTACATATTATCCTGAAGCACGAATAAAATCCTAAACTCATCATGCTATCCAATATAAGTGGATCTGTAAACCCCCTTCCTCTTAATTTATCTAGAAGCTTCTCTTTTAAAATTTCTAGTTTAATATTTTTCTTTTCCAGAAATTTGCTACTATTTTCAGAGTTATTTCCAGAGAAACTATCATTTAAATCAGAATGTGACAACTCATTTGTATCAGAATCTGACCCCCCCTCTATTCTATTATCATCTTTTGATAAATCTTTCCTGGATTCATGAAAAGTTTCTGAAAAAATATTTTTTACTGAAGCTCCGTTAATACTAATTTTAAAAGACACATATTTTTTTAACAGTATTTCTAATGCCTTTTTCGAGTTTATCTTCATTTCCTTTTGATTAACAGCAATTGTTTTTGTAACTCGAATTGCGGACGGTCTCCCGTTTGTTATCGTGTAACCGAGCCTTTTTAAATTAGTTGGCATTCTACTTCCAATCTTACTTGATCTTGTGGGATCCAAGGGGAATTCCACATCTTCGAAGCAAAATGGGAATGTTGCTTCTGGCTTAGTTTCGATTATTGCATTAATATCCCAATTCCTGTAAACACCTATGTTGAATAAACTCCATTCAATTTCCGCAACTCCATTTGAACATTGAGAAACATCTACGCCTTTCATCTTCTTCCATTGAACTGCAACAGTAAACAAGCCATGACTTTTTTCTCCCTTATTTGTATTTAATATGTTACTTTCCTTTGAAAGCCTGCTCAATGTACTATTATGTGGAATAATAAGCTGAGATTTCCCATGAAATAAAGTTAATTGAGTATCAAAGTCACTATTTATAAATTCGTTTGAAAAAGTATAGGAACAAACTGCGGAAGGATCATTTTTAATGATTGAATTGTAATCACATTTCTTACACGTGATAAATGAGCTACAATCAGGTTCCTTAGGTGGCAGGAACGGAGTAAATACTTGTCCACCCTTACAAAGATTTCTGCAAATTCCAGAACTTACAATATCTTTGCCTTTTCCTAAAAAGGGAGGAAGCCCATGAATAACCGTATTACTAATCGATAAAAACAAAATAATGAGAATCAGTTTCATACTCAATTTCGTGCGTAAATTTCATGATTTAAAGTATGATTATTTTCGAAGTCTTGGGAAAGAAGATAGACTACCGACGCAATAAAAAATTGACAAGTGGCGCCACAGCAGCGCCAATAATTTGAATAGCCTAAAAACTAGATAGTCAAAAATCAGCCCATTCTTAAGATTCCCGCGGCCATCAATTTTTGAATTCCATTAGCAATTGTTGGATCCTGTATAACCTGCGTAAGAGTTGCAGGATTTTGTTTGAGCTGCTCTAGAACTAGTCTGAACTGAGGATCTGAAAGTAGTGATTGTATTTCTGGGTCCGCAAGCGCATGCGCTACCTGTTCCTCGTCGATTTGATCAGAGGAAGATACCTGTTGTATCTTTGCCATTGTGTTTTTTAGCCCTTCATTACACTCTTTATTATCAGGGTCGCATTTTAGCCCTTCTTGATATGCATGAAGCGCTTTATGATACTCTTTTAAGAAGTAGTGAATATTTCCTTTCCTAGACCAAGCTTTAGTAAACTTTGGGTCTAAATCGAGGGCCTTCTGTACATCTATTAGGGCAGATGGGTACTCTAATAGTTGCATGTAGCACGCTGCTCTGTTACTATATAATCTGGAGTCGCTTGGATTGCGTTTAATGGCTTCGTCATATTCTTTCTTAGCGGCAGGGTAATTTTTTTGTTTGAATAAATCATTTCCTTCAATGCGATGTTTTTCCGCAAGTTCAGGATTAATGTATGCTTCCTTCTCTGCTTTCTCAATTAATCTCTCAAGTTCTTTAAGAGAAGTTCTTGTGTGCCTATTATTATCCTCTAACAAACTCTTTTCATACATTTCTTTTGCCTTCTGTAACTCATTCATTTTAATATAGCATGATGCCATTCTATTATATGCTTTTGCAACTTTTACAAAGTCAGCTTTCACTTCAAATCGTTTATCCAATGCCTGCATGCAGACTTCCAGACATTTTTGGTATTCACCCATTTCTAAATAGACAGCACCTTTATTAGTTAAAAACGAAATATCATTAGGGTCTTTTTCTATCGCCAGATCATATTGAACCAACGCTTCGTCAAATTTCTTTTGCTTATAAAGCTCATTACCTTTATTTTTGTAGAATTCAGCAGTTTCAGTCATTTTTCAAAATTTTCTCCGATTTGCTTGAACCTTTAGTATTTTGAAGACAGGGGTATTTGTATAAACCGCAAAAATCGAGGGGGATTTATGTATTCATAATTATTGAGATATATTGATCAATTTCATGATTAGATATGGTTGAATATTCGCTACATAAAATTTACTTTACTCCATATCTAATTTCATTAAAAACTTACCCAGATTCAATGACTCTTGGATATTAGACTATTTAAATGAGCAATTAATCATTCGATAATGCGTTTTGAAAATTCAGACGACAAAATTAAAGAACAAATTACTTTTTTGCTTAATAATGAAAATACAAATTTTGATTCTTCAAAGGCAGAATTAATAAAGGGCTTAATTTTTTCTTGGAAAATATTTTCAGAGCGTATGGATATAGAGAGTGCAGACCAATTTACAAATAGATTTATTAGCCTAATTGGGAAACATGTTTTTTCACAGTATTATACCACAAATGGAAAAATTAGACGCTTTTACACTCATTATGAAAATCCCTTTATAGTTTACTTGCATGTTTTGTACTTAAAATTTAGTCTAGAGAACTTTTCTGGTCCAATTTCTTGCACAAATCTATTGAATATCTTGTTTGGTGATTGCAACACAGAATTTTCAAGGCTTTTATATACAATTCATATTTTTGAGGTTCAGAATATGCTTCTTCTTATATCCTCCTATTATTTAAATATTAATTGGGGGTATATCTACAAATTAATTCCAGGGATATCAAATTTTAACTGTTCTCTTGATACATACTACACTCGAAATATTAAGAATAGAGGCGATGACTCGGTCGTAGGTTTTATCAATTCTAATTTGCCTAGATATAACATTCACTTAAGCTCGTTTTTGGTTTTAAGAGATTGTGTTTATATTGTGTTTTCATTAATTTATTATTCAAGAAGCAGAGATCTTGATGACTTTATAATCGATAATTATTGCGGATTAATAAAGGATATGACTTATCAAAAAACTCTATTATTGACTGGCCCTAAAATTTCAAATACAAAAAATGGACTTACAGGTCTATTTAAATTAAAGGAAAGATCTTGTATCACCTCAGCAATCCCCTTGTTATATGTTTTAATACAATTTATTTCTAACTCAAATGAAACGGAGGCGGTTGTAAATGAAATAATGTCTAGGATAAATAACGAACATATAATTGATTCTGGGCAGTATTTAAAGGACAACAAATTTTGTTGTAGCGAAAATAATTCAGGAATTGGAATTTCAAGTCCACAATTTGTAATTTCTCTAAAGCCCTCTTACAAGTTTCCAGATTACAATAGATGTATTGATATTTTACTTAAAGGAGGAGAATTTTTGTTTGTATATCCAACACCAAATTTTTTAAATCTTTTAATGAGGAGAATAAGAGGTAATTATACTTTTGATGTAGGAATCGATGATTTCAACAGAAAAAATATGAATGAAAAAAGATTAAGTACAATATTAGAAGAATTTTTTCCGAAAGTAATGCTTAAATTATCTGAAGACTTGACACATTTGATCATTGAGGAAATATCAAATGAAAATAATACTAGATATAGTAGCTTATCTACAATTAGTATTGAGACTCATAAAGGGAAAGGGATTAAATCTATCTTTAAAAGAAGACCCAAGAAAAAAAAAATCCCTATTGAAAATATTATCGCTACAAGCATTGGTTATTCATCAAGGCCAGAATCTATTCCTATGCCAAGCCCTGGAATGAATCTACCTTGTTTCTGTTGCATTCAAAGTGAGTTAGATGGTACTTCATTATTTTTTAGAACACTGAACATCCGTACAAATAAAAGATGCTTTAAATTACTTTCTGTTAAGACCCAAGATTTATGTGTTAAACAATGGCATGCTATTATTAGGCAATTCATGGATTTGAAATTTCATCAAGTTCAAGCAAGTAATCCAATTTCAAAAAACTTAATTAAGATAACTAAAGGTAAGAAATATAATAGAATTGCGCATTGCTTACTTGATTCATGCAAAATAATCGATAAATGGTATGGAGAGATTCTTCCAAAATGGGGAACCCATTGGAATTGTAATTCAATACCTGTTGCTATTCATAATTTATCTCTTAACAGGAATCAAAATATCAATAAGAATAGAAACGAATCTGGAAATACAAAGTTATACTTTGGAAAATATTTAAAGAACATTTCTCAAACATTTCAGCCGGATAGCTTCAATTTCTGGTTTTTTGGATCTCACTGGCTAAATCAAAATACTAGTATGCACATATTTGTGAATAGACCCAGATTAACCGTATTAAAATCATTTCAAAATTTAAAAGGATATTCAATGGAAAGTATTTACCCTAGTGAAAATGGTAATAGCGTATTAAATTGGATTAATTTTTTGCAATATAAATTATATAGTTCATATCCTTTGTACACATTTCCAATCATTGATAGAGGAGTAAGATTTGGAGCTCCTAATTCACAGCTCTTGAGCGATTTGTGGTCTATTGGAATTCCAAATGATTTAAGAAATAAAATTTGGAAAATAGTTTTGGGAAATGATTTGAAGGTTTCAAATGAACTTTTTGATATTTTAAATTTACAAAGTAAATTAAATATAGATAATAACGATGATAGTTCAACAAATTCTGTTATTTTTCGCTATGCTCTAGAAATACAGTACATTTTTTATAATAAGAAAAAGAATTCCAACATAGGCAAAAAGTTTTCGCCTTATATTGAAAGGAAAGTTGAAATATTAAATTCATCGGCATCATTTTACTATCCGTACTTTTTTTCACAGAAGTGTGGATTTGCAAGAGAATTTGATTACTCAACTTTTAAATATGAAGAAACCGATATTTCACTCCCGTTGATAAACACAGATGAATATTTTATTGATATAAACAATGTTTATATCAATAAAAGAATGATAAAAACAGATTCATTAGAAAATGAAATATTCATTAATAGAAGCAATTTTGAACGGATCCACAGCTCTAATAATATAAAGTTTTTAGATAGTTTGAATTCTGAATCAATGCTTGCTTTAGATTTCTCTTCAATAGAAGCATTAAAATTAAATAAGTTTATTCAATACCATGAAGTTTCAAATACTCATGGTGATTCGTTTTTTCAAGAAAACATGGATTTGCTGAAGAATGATGCCGGCAATTTGAGCTCGATCACAATAATTAAGGGATTACTTGATACAATTGGAGCATTAATATCACATATACCTAACATTGGTTTCCAACCTTGCTTAATAAATTATTTATCTGTATTTTTGATGTATATGGATCCTCCTAGTGCGTTTAAATGTATGTTAAATTTGATAAATTCTTATGATTTTCTTTTTATTTCAAGCGATGTAACTTCAAGTTCATTTGAAAGCATTGACAAGTGTTCAATTGGATTGTTATCAAAACCTTCAACAGGAAGCCTCCTTTTAAATTCACAATATTATAATCAATTTTTATTTAATGATAATATTTGGATTTTGTTTTCTCATATTTTCCAAAGCTTTGTATATTCAAAATTACCTCAACTTTACCAACACTTGCTATATACGATTGGTATTAATTTCGAAAGTGTGGTTACTCCATGGTTCAGGTACATGTTTATGGATACATTATCACTTCCTGTCGTACTTATTATTTGGGATAACTTTCTTTTACTTGGGTTACCTTTACTTTTTCAAGCTGGTCTTTCATTATTAAAGCTTTGCGAATCACAACTTTTAAAGTGTGAAAATATTTTGGATACTCTGAATCTATTATTAAACAACTGCGACTACAACTCATTCGTGATAAAGACAGATTCATTTACTGCTACATTGAGAGAAATGCAAAAGGTATGTGACGTTACAGAAATTACGTCTATTACTTCACAATACAAGTTGATTGAACAAAAAAGATGGATATTGAGGAATCAACAATCGATTAGGAATTATCTTCTCAGCCAAGGATACTACTGTACCTCGACTCCGAATACTCCAAAAGGAAGATAGCTTGTAAAATGTATCTCTGCAAAAACTGCAATCTACCAGAAAATCTATGTTTGTAATAAAAAATAAGAAATTGCATGTTAAAAAATTAAGGGCCTCTCTATCCTTTCTAAAAAAAACTAAGCCAGATTAGCTTGATTAACCTAACTTATTCGATTAAAAAGTTCTTAGACTCTAAAAATGCTCATATAAAATTTCTATTATGAAACCATATCGAATGCCATTAGGACTTGTCATAGGGGCTTAATTTTTAACTTTATATACGTAAATATTCGAGTCTGTTGAACCAGCAAATAGCGTTTTACCGTCATTTGACCAGGTTAGTGAGACGCACCATGGCAAACCATTCTTTATTGGAGCTGGTGGAGCAAATTCTGCAACTGGTAATTTGTGCTCCAATTCCCAGATACGTATGCACTTATCAGTTGCGGCACATAACCAGTAGTTACAGGGCGAGAAACAAAGCGCATTTATTGAGTGGTTAGCATCCAGTGAATACAGATGTTTACCTTCACTTACATCCCATAGCATAACAACGCCATCTTTACCTCCAGAAGCACACAAAGAGCCATCCGGAGCAATAGTTACAGTGTATAATACAGAAGAGTGACCCACTAGATTGCAAGTTGGCTTGAATTCATGGCTCCAAACCTTCACGATCTTATCCCATCCACAAGAGACAAACAAAGGCTGGCTTGTTGAAGGTGAGAAACGCACACATGATACCCAGTCGTTATGCTGACCATCTAGAAGAGTATACATACAAACTCCCATTGCATTCCAAACCTTAATAGTGTGATCGCGCGACCCCGAGATAATCTGTCTGTTGTCTGGTGACAATGCAACAGAAAATACATCAGAAGTATGACCTACGAAGTTACGGACTGATTTCCCTGCATTAACATCAAATAATCTTAGGGTTTTATCGCAGGAGCCAGATACAACGTAAGACCCATCGCTTGAAACTGCAACATCATTAACCGCTTGGTTGTGGCCCGTTAGACGAGTTTTGGCCGAACCTATCGAGTGCTGATCCTTATTAGCATCACTTAAGTTCCATACAAGGACGCTTTTGTCACGACTTGCAGAAACCACAATATCTGAGTTATCAGGAGGAGCTGCTATTGATGTTACCCAATCAGAATGACCTGATAGACACCCAATGTATTCTAATGAACTTTCCATTGTAAAAACTTCACAAACTTAAACTTTGTGCTTCAGGCTCTATTTACCACGTTAATAGACGATTCAGTCAATTTTCTTCTCAGCTCTTCTAGAGACGTCTTTGCAGTTTTATAAAGACACGACAAGTACAAACTTTAGAAATGAATTGTCGAATAATGATATATTATTGAAACACTTTAATATTGCTGTCTCAAAAGTACCCGCCCTGGAGATTAAATAATGTTGCGCTTTATTTTGACTGAAGTTATAATAGAATTAATTTAATAAGAAAATTTGACTTGTTTGAAAATGTAGATATTCTTACAAAAGAGAACTTTCAATATTCTTAGGCGGCAGCTACATGTGTTTTATTTTTTGCATGTATTTGCAAGTATTACAAATTTGAATTAGCAGTTTTTTTCAGTTGCAGAATTTAGATATATGATTTAGTACTTTCCTGAAAATAAAATGAATTTCAAAAAATACGAATTAATTAAAGAAATTGGGAGTGGAACTTTTGGTAAGTAGTTGCTTTGTGAAATTTTATCAAAGTTATTAGTTTAGGTCGCGTTTGGATGGCAAAAGATTTTGATAGCAATGAGTTTGTGGCAATAAAAAGAAGGCCGAAGTGGCAAAATATCGTAAGGTATGTTTTAAAGTCACTTTTTTTATTGATTAATCATTATTTTATTAGTCGCGAAGTTGAGGCGATGGAGGCAGTTAAAGGAGAGAGGGGAATTGTACAGATTAAAGGATGTTTTTATAGTTTAACACCAGGAGGAATAATAATGCAAAACATTGTGATGCCACTAATGACAAAAAGTTTAGGCGTTTTCATTAGAGAGAATAGAGCATTAAGAAAGCAAAATTCATCACATAGAATATCTCCAGAATTGGTGAAAAGTCTTTCGTTTCAAATTGTTAATGGCTTAGCTGCATTACATTCATCTGGATACACTCACCGTGATTTCAAGCCCGACAATATTTTATTGATGGATATGGATGATAGCGAAAGAAAGTTTCCTACAATTAATATTTGCGATTTAGGTAGGTTGTAATTTGATTGGCTGCTATTAAACTTGCCTTAGGGTCTTCAAAAAAGCTGTTAAATAATAGTATTCACATGCCTTATGTGGTAAGCAGATTTTACAGAGTAAGTTTGCATATGAAAAATATTAAATATAAATTCTTTTAAGGCACCCGAATTATTGCTAGGAAGCTGTGATTACAATGAAAAAATTGATATTTGGGGTAGGTGGGGATTATTTTGTAAATAAATATCATTTTCTTTAGCTTTAGGTTGCATTCTTGCAGAATTATTAGCACTTGATCCTATTTTTGTTGGTAAGTATATGATAAACAAAATTGTATTAAAAGTCAATTTCTTAGGCCGATGCCCGGACAAATATAGAGATAATAAAGTTAATTATAACAAACAGGGAGTTGATGAACCATTTCAAATTTTGAAGATTATTGAAGTATTGGGGAATCCCAACTCGAATGATATAGAATTATTTAAAAAAACGGTTCCTAAATCAATAAATAAGGTGCTAGACGAATGTTTTCTTGCATCTGAAGTTTCCTCAATTTCATGGTTGGAACTATTTGAAGGATTTTTCACAGAAGAGTATGTTTTAATCAACTATCTTTTCAATTTACATTTTTTAGAGAAAAATTACTAGTGGAAATTATTTCGAACTGTATTCAATGGAATCCTACTAAAAGACCATCAGTAAGTTGAATGGTAAATATCTAGGAACTAATTAAAGTTGTTTAAGGCCATTGAAATATTGAAGAGTAAATATTTTGAAAATTAAATTTGTTTTTTGATGACTATTATCGCATAATTGCATTGTGGGGTTTTGGTTTTGCGCCTTTATATATGTTGCATGCCAAAAAAAAACTTGATTATTAATGAATTTAGAATAATAGTTTTTTAACAATATGGATTCAGAGTTAGAAAGTGTATTAGGAATTTCTGTTGAAAATCGGAAACTACATTTAAGTAAGTTATTTTTTTCACTTAATAATTTACAGATTAAAAATTAGAAAAAATTTATAAGGATATTGGCGAAATTTTGCTAAAAGTAAAGGAGCTTACTGAAATTGACAGTGCTGCAGAAATGTTTGATTATTCAAGGAGAATAGAGCATTTGATGACAAATTTTGAACAAATTAGCAGAATTAATGATGAAAATAAATTGGTGAAGAATATTTTAATTAAAGAAATATCTGGTATTGAAGGCAACATCGAAATGCTTAAATTGGAGTTCTATAGGATTTCAAGTCGGCTTTCAGACTCACTTAAAGAGAAAGATTATTTAGAATACGAGTTGAATAAACTGAAAAATAAGTACAAATCAACTAACGATGAGTTGAACGAAATAAGAAATAATTTATCAGCGAGAAACGAAGAATACAATGAATATAAAAAACTAAATGAATGTATCAGAAAAGAGGTCGAGAATTTAGAACTAGCAATAACCTTGGAAGAGAACGCAATTTCCGAAAAGAGGAAGGAATTAAAAAATTTGGAAATGGCCAGCATCAGAAAGGAAACAGAAAGGAGGAAGCTCGATAAATTGGCTTCTCAGACTATTTCTGAATTAAAAAAAAAAATCAAGGTGAGAGAGATAATCGAAGAGAGAGTAAACAACGTCCCACCACGCTCTATTCCACCAAAAGTTAGCCAAGTAAATAACAAGGAAAGCAAGAATTCCAACCATAAAGATTTCAAAGATCAAAAAAAACTACTGATAAATGAACGAGAAAAATTGTGTAGTTCATTACAAAACATAAAAATAAAAAGAATAGCACAGCGTATAATATGAAGAATGATTAATCATTTAATACCGGCTCAGCTTCCTTCTGATGCAAAACTTTTATTTGCTTATTATTTTCCAATCTTAATTTGAAATCCTTTATAGTTTCCTTGATTCCTGTTCTAATGTCTACTGTTGGTTCCCAATTTAAAATTTTAATTGCTCTAGAAATATCAGGTTGTCTTCTTTTAGGATCATCCGTCGGAAACTTTCTGTATGATATTTTTAAGTTAGGGTCAATAAGTTCACGAATTATTTCGCCTAGTTCTAATATCGAGATTTCATTAGGATTTCCTAAATTAATTGGTAAGTTGTCTAAAATCTTCTCCCTGTCTAGTTTCATTAGTTTGTAGAGACCATAAACCATATCAGTAATATAACAGAAACTCCTTGTCTGCGTTCCATCCCCATAAATAGGCAATTCTTGATCGACTAATGATGAGAGAATAAAGTTTGAGACTACCCTACCATCATTGAACAACATTTTAGGACCATATGTGTTAAAGATTCGAGCTATTCTTACATCAACACCATGATTTCTATAATATTCCATGCAAAGAGTTTCCGCGATTCGCTTTCCCTCATCGTAACAGCTTCTGGTTCCAATCGTATTTACATTTCCGTAATAAGATTCATTTTGAGGATGAACCAATGGGTCACCATAAATTTCTGATGTAGATGCAAATACTACTTTTGAGTTTGTTCTTTTGGCCAACCCTAAAATATTCATAGTTCCAACAAAACATGTTTTTAACGTGTATATCGGATCCTTTTGGTAGTGATTGGGAGACGCGGGGCATGCAAGGTGATAAATTTCTTTGACTTCTAACTTGATACTATCAATAATATCGTGTCTAATAATTTCTAGCCTAGAGTTATCTCTATAGTGGCCAATATTACTCACATCCCCACTGAAGAAATTATCCAGAGCAAGGACATAGTAGCCCTTACTCAACAGATACTCAACTAGATGAGAGCCAATAAACCCAGAGGCTCCAGTTACAAGAACAGTAACATCTGTCATCCTCTTTTGTACTTAAATTTGGAATTTGAAAATAACTCTCCTAGAGCAAAAAAAATGGGAAACAAAATAGTACGCGCCTTCAGCCACATGATACCATAGCGCCATAAGCGGCAAAATGTGTGTAGAGTGTGTGGGTATCTTTTGCGTTTCCCCACATGTCGAAAAATTGTAATATTCAACTTTGTAGAACAATTTCAAGTAATAGAAACTTTGAATTGTGAAACCTTTTCATCTGTAACCGTAAATTATTTCCATTTTCCAGGTTTTAAAATTCTGATCACCATTCACAATCTACTGAGTTTAAGTAAGATAACATTCTGAGTGAATTATTGATTGATTTGCATAATTTAATATGGGAGGTTGTAAATCGAAGGCCGATAAACATATTGAAAATAGGGAGATTCCACGGGCCCCAGAATTGAAAGTTGAAAAACGGCCTTTAGTTGAACTTCAGGACAAGATTACATACGAGGGTGAATGGTTAGGGGACAAAAAGCATGGATACGGAATTCAGAAGTGGCCAGATGGTGCCGTTTTTGAGGGAAACTTTGTAAATGGAACAGCAAACGGATACGGAGTATTCATTCATACTGACGGCGATAAATATGAGGGCGAATGGCAGAATGATAGAGCTCATGGTCATGGCACGTATACACACTCTGATGGAAGCAAGTATGTAGGCGAATGGAAAAATGACAAAAAACACGGTAAGGCTATTGAAAGCTGGGTTGATGGTAGTAGTTTTGAAGGAAGCTACGCATATGGCCTTAAACAAGGTTTTGGAAAATTTTCATGGCATGATGGTTCAAAGTACATTGGTAACTTCGATGCAAACCAAATTAATGGCTTTGGAATTTATCATTGGAATGATGGGAGAGTATACACGGGCTATTGGCTAAAAAATCACATGTTTGGTTATGGTAAATTTGATTGGACCGATCATAGATGCTATGAAGGGCAATACATTAATGATAAAAAAGATGGTGATGGCAAGTTTACATGGCCAGACGGTCGAGCATATATTGGACAATGGAAGAATGGTAAACAACATGGAATTGGTATATTTTATAATATTAAAAAGGAAGGTAAGGTTGGAGAATGGAGAGATGGAAGTAGGTTGAGGTGGATAAAATCTTCTCTAGAGAATGGCGAGTTGGTTGGAGAGGGTTTGAGTTTAAGAGAAGAATATTCTAAGCAAAGGGAAGAGTCTTTGAAAGCAAATGATTTGTATGAAAATTATAGAAAACTTCCAAAGAATGATTTGGAACTCCAACAAATAAGGATATTACAAAAATTCGATGAGTACCTACTCACTTTAAGTGACTCAGAAAAGAGTTTGGAATCAAATAAGCAAGCTGCATCTGACATTTTAGTAGATTCTAACAATGCTGTCGCAAAATTGAAAAATAATAACGATTCTGCCCTTGAAAATAAAGATCGGGAAATTGAGAATGATGATGGTGGACAAGTGCAGTTGAACATTGACAGTTTGCAGACAGAAGAAACAAAAAATGGACAAAATTGTGTTGATTCAGAGAATATTGTTGAATATACTGCTGACTTAAGCCTTGTTGAGGAAAGTCGTGACAAAGAAGAAAAGCCTATTAGCGCCCCTCTCATAGAAGAAGAGATTCAAATCAATACAGAATTAGTTGATCAAGTTCAGGTATATAGTAACAAAGATAATGGGGTGAATAGTGAGTGTTCTGCTTCAGACTTATTAGACCATTCTGAGAATAAAGGAGAGATCCTAGAAAATTCTGGAGCAGATAATTTTGATTCAAAATTGGATAGCTTAGAGGTTAAGCCTTGTAATAATGAAGATATACAAATATCCGAACTAGAGGTCAAAGGAGATTCTGTAGAAAATATAGGTTCAGAATTGAAAGCTAATTCACTGACAGAGAGAGAATCGGGAGATATAGCTGAAAACAAAGGGCTAGAGGATTCGAAATAGGGTAAGAACAGGTACATAGCGAAACAATAGATTTGAATTATATGTATATGAGTTTAGTTTCGTTGTAGGAAGTTTTTTTTTGTAAATTTGGGATTAAAATTATTAAAATGCTAGTATTTTTTTAACAATTTATTTGCGCGGATTTCTTTTAGTTTAATAAAATTTTATTCATGTCATTTCATATCAGGGAGGAGTCACTAGCGTTTGAATTGTGGGAATACTTCTATAATGATGGAGATGAAAGGCTCATTTCTAGTGATTTTTTTCAACAATCTACTGAAAATAAGTATTCTAGTCTTGTATTCGCACTTGTATCACTATTGAATGGTAAAGATATTAAACAAAATTATTTAAAGAATTTCCACCTGGAAAAAAGTACAAGAGAACTATATGAGATTTGTAAATATGATACTTTTTCAGCAAAAAATTCAGATGATAAGTGTATTTTCGATTTATTTAGCAAACTTAAACAACATGTTGGTGATTTAAATACATGTTTTGTCAGTACTAATGAGTTCAAGTCTTTTATCAATTTTTCAGCAATTAACGAGAAATATATAGTATATTTAATATTTTGGGTTGTAATTAAATTTTTTGAAACTATAATAGCCGTTGAAAGTGATAGAGAATTTGATCAAATCGTCACTTGTTATTTGAATTTAGCATACAATATTGACCATTTAATTTGGGATTTAATTGTATCAGGTTATATACTTTCATTAAGAAGAAAAGGAATTATTGATATTAATTCAATTACTATCGAGTTGAATGACGAAGTGGAATCACTTTTTTTTTTATTGGTGAGCCCATATAGTATTTGTCCAACCTTATGCAGCTTATTACTATTATTAAAATCAAAAGTAATCAGAAGTAGGTTTGATTATATTAATGAAAATTGTTTCATTAATTTAGTTATAAATCAGATTGTTAAATTGATTGCAAATACTTTGACGGAGATTAGCCCAGATATGGCAGAGCTTTCTTTTACAATTACTGTATGCAGAATGACTTCAAATATATCTTACGATTTTAATAATGAGCTAATTCAGAAATTATATCTATTAAGGGATTACCAAAAATGCATGATTCCAGGTTTAAAGAGAATAAACCCAATATTTGTAGACAGGTTTATTTTATATAGTTTCATTTCAATTGAACAATTATGGATAGAAATTTCTAAGGATGAAGGATTTTTTTCATCATTAATAAACCATATTCCTCCATTAGAACTTTCAACTTCAGTTATTTCTCTCATGAACCCATACAAAGAATTTTCCAAATATATAGTTATTTTAATTGTTCTTTTCTCATTAAATAATCAATTATCTAATACAGGTAGTGCAAGTAAACACGCGATAGAGATTATGAAAAAGTTAGTAGAAAATCCCAAAGAACCTATTGAAATACTATTGAAATATTTTCTATTCCCAGATTATAAAGGAAATTCAAGCGCAAAATCAAATTTGTATTTATTTTTCAGACTTTTATCAAATAATATTTGCAATTCTTCAGTTTCCTTGAGCATAATGAAAAGCATCTGCAACTTGATTCAAATACACTATTTTTCACTATCTGAAACATTTCTTTACAATTATTTGGAATCATTCCCCAAATTAGTTAAATTATGTAATGTAGATCAAGAGACCTCTAGAATTGATGAAGAAATAAAATTAAATCTTTTGAGCTTTATGAATTGTGAAGGATGCATACTAATAGACGAAATGTACTGGCTTAATTCGAACCTTGTAAATTTATTATTAAATGGGATTAATATAGAGCTTGAACATATTTTGCCACTTGTTCATTCTATTTCTATGAGTATAATGAATATACAATCTACCATAAACAATCAAAATTTTACTAAGTGTGATTATTCAATTAATAAGGTTAAAACTTCACAAAATCAAAGCAATTTCAAATTTCATGAATTAAATTGCCAGAAAATAATCAAAATTTCAAATTTTTTATTTAAAACGAAAAATATTGACATCATAATAATATTAATATTAGACCATATATCCGACTGGATCAAAAGGAATGATAAATGCATTTCTTTTGAAAGTTTGTTAAAGCAATCAAATTTATTCATTAATTTGAATATAAATAACGAATATATGCAAGGATACTTCTCAATATTTTTTATTTATTTGTTTTCAAGAATAATTGATGCAGATAAATTAGATAGAAAGTTAATAACAATGAACTTTCATATTATCCCCTGGAGGGGGATATTAAGGTGGATTGATTCTTGGGAGAGAATATTTCTTCAAAGTGTATTAAACCCTAGAACCTGGAGGGTGATATTCTCTGAAATTATTGCAATAATTATCCCAGAATCTCTTATAATACCATCAGTTCCAAACAGTTTTTCTGAAATTCAGTATCATCATTTTTCTTTGAGTAATGTAAATCCTTTTAAAGAAAGAATAAATTTGTGGCTAAATGATCTTAAGAGTTCATTGGAATCTCAAAAAAGTAAATTGCCAACATTAGGAAGTGCTAAATCTACGTTAAAATGGCTTGAAATGTTTTATTTTGAACCGAACATGACAGTTTATTTTACACTGGAATGCATTTTTATACGCGAATCATTATATGTTAAAGAACAACACTTCCAAGAATTATACTTTGAGATATGTTCAAATGAAGCAAAACTCAGAGAATTTATTACAAGTCCTGATACATATATCAAAAATATTAGCAACTATCTATCTGAAGAGAGCTCAATTGAAATAATTTGCAATATTTCGCTAATAATGCTTTATTTTCATGAAGTAATAAAACACAAAAACCCCATTATTAACCATTTTCAGAGCGTGGATTTTGATATTTTTTGTATCATCTGGAACAAATATGTAAATTACAGTAAAACTGAAAGTCAATTGACAAGTAGACAAATTTCAATATTTTTCTCCAATATTTTCTGTAGAAATACAAATATTGCTCAGCAAATTGTAGAACAAGGACTTCAATATAAAATTTCCAATAATCGTATTGATTTCAATATCTATCTCGAGAGAACACGTTCATTTATTGATAGAATTTGCTATATTACACCACAAATACTCTGTGAGCATACCATTCTACCAAAAATAGCAAATAAGTTGGACAAACTGCTGAATACAAGATCACTTATTGAATTGTGGGGAAAATACAACGTGACCGATAGTAAAGTGTTTTGTTTGGATTTCAAAATAGAAAACCAAATAATCCAGTGCGTTTCATTATTATCATGGCTCTCAAACATAATTATCTCTCCATCAAAGTCAACCCATTATTCATCAGAAAATTCTTCAAATGAAAAGTCAGCATTTCTACCTGTTGCAGAGAGATCTGTTGTTAGAGTTCTGTGCATAACTCAGGATATAATAAATTCCCAACTTGATAGCCGAATTTACCACAATTTAATAATTAATTTTAACATTTTATTAAAACACTCCGCACACTTTATTATTTCGGTAGCAAACTCATTTCCACAACTAAATAAGGCATTAAAAGATACACTATCTGCATTAAAGCAATTTATGAGCAACCACTCATTGTCAAATTCTTCAATTCACCACACTATTAATACCATTGATGAATCACTTTAACAAAAGCAAATGGCGGTAATTTCAGCGCCTACTTTTTCTTAATGGCAATTTGTTTTTTATACTCAATGATATTGGGCAATGAACTAGTTTATTCTTCATAATTCAAGACTGTGTGCGCTATTTTTAGTATACTATAATATTCTTTGAAGGTTTTGCTAATCTGCAGGTTTGAAAAAAATACAAGAACATAAAAATGAGGAAAAAAAAGAGTTCTTCACATGTAAATAACGAAAACTCCATAGTCGAAAATATTGAAAGGCTTCCTTCTCTTGGAAAAGTCCCTGAGCATGAAGGGGCAATTTTAATGAGTTCAGAAATTTCGAAAAGTATGAAACGTTCTTCTTCTCAAATCACCGATGAATTGGCTATCTCTTCATTATTAAGTAATGCGAAGTTTACGTTATCTGTTATAAAGATTGGTGGTAATACAAAGACCAAATATGAAAAAAATACTCACGGCTTCATTGTTGTTCATATTTTGTCATGTAAAGCAGATTCCCTAATTTATTCACTGGATAACAAATACGAATTTGTGATGTCGAATGGAAGCTATGTGCATATTCCTCCTAACCATTTCTTCTCCTTCGAAAATTTATCTAATGAATCTGCAAAGATATCTTTCGTTGTGTTGCCAAAGAAAATTAGGGAAGTTGGTAGTGAGCCTGCATTTCACAATCCTATTATTGACTAAATTAAAAATCATATCCTATTGATTGACTTTTTTTTGCGACTTAGTGAGATTTCATCTGATAAAATTCTTATTTCAATTTGTAAAGAGAAGCTAGTTAAAAAATCCATCAGCTTTAAGATTAAGCCTATTTTTGGTTTTTATCGAGTAAAATATTATCCTATAAAAGCGACTACTCGATCTATTAATTTGTAGCTAACTAAGTTTTGAATGATTAGCATCTTTCAGATTAATTTTTCCATTGGAAATCAACAATATTAGCGTAATAGCTAACCCGTTTCACAAGAAAATTTACATTCCTGATGATGAGTATTATTTAACATTCTCTATGTACTGATTATTGGGAATTTTTGGAACTGGAGTATATTTAGTTATCTGGATTCGTATTTGTAGAATTTAATTTAGCAGGTCTTAAACTCTAATAAATATGAAATATTACTTTCATAGCCTGTCATTTCTAACATCTCTGTCATCCCTTTATCAAAGAACAGCTATAGTTTATTAATTGAAAATGCGATTAAGAAAAGATATTAATTCTTATTGTAAAAATCTGTTTAACTATTTTAAAAAAATCATCTGATAGATATTCCTTAAAGTTTTTTATTTACGGATTTTCCGGCTCCACACGATATTCGATATAAAAATGTTTGTCAGTCACTAATATTTAATTCGATTGAGGACTAAAGTTTACGGCGATCACCTCATCCCTTAATTATAATATAAAAATTTTAACAGCCTTGTCAAGTATTAAATTTAAAATGCCCCTCTTTAATCGTGCCACATTTGAAATAATTCGACAAAGCTGAATAAATATTAAAATTTATATATTAGCACATAAATCAACAATATAGTCTTAAAATTTTATTTAATCGCGTTTATACCTCTTTATCTTTCAAGTTTATGGTAATTCACTAAATGACAGACAACTCTAGTAGGAATCAAATAACTAAATTTAAATTTGTTTTCCTTGGTGAACAGTCGGTTGGGAAAACATCAATTATCACCAGATTTATGTATGACACATTTGATAATAATTATCAGGCAACAATCGGTAAGTTACCACCTTATTCAAATAAGAAATATCAAAACTTTAATTAGGTATTGACTTTTTGAGCAAAACACTATACTTGGAAGATAGAACTATTCGTCTTCAACTATGGGATACAGCCGGCCAGGAAAGGTTTCGAAGTTTGATCCCCAGTTATATTAGGGACTCTTCTGTGGCTGTAGTAGTATACGATATCACGAATAGATCTACATTTCTGAACACTACGAAATGGATAGAAGATGTTCGTAATGAAAGAGGAAAGGATGTTATTATATCTTTAATTGGTAATAAAGCTGATCTTGAAGATAGAAGACAAGTAAAATATGAAGAAGCAGAGAAACTCGCACAAGAAAATAACATTATGTTCATTGAAACTAGTGCAAAAAATGGATACAACATAAAATCTTTGTTTAAAAAGCTCGCTTCAACGCTTCCTAATTTAGATTACATTCAGGAAGGAAAGAATGAAGCAAACAGCTCTGGTAGCTTGGAAAACAATATTGCCAATAAAATCGTTGATTTAAAATCTGGAGAAGAAAACGGCCGTTTTAATTATAAAAAGTGTTCGTGTTAAAGCAATTTTTACTAATCAAATTATTTAATCAAAATATTATATTCTAGTAGTTTTGTTATAAATTTCATTTTCCTTTATTAAATTTTAGTCGGATTAAGAATTTCTTAAAGATAGCGCCAATGGAAGTACGACGTGTAATTAGCACTATTTGTACCATTAAAATCAATGCAATTTAAAATAAGCTGATTAGATAATTATTATTGTGTTTCTGAAGTATGTAAAGATATGGATAGAAATGGTTGGAGTGAATATTTGAAGAAGCAAAGACTTCAGGACTTAAAATCCTTAGCAAAACAACTGGGTATTTACATTAAATCCAATACAAAAAAAAGTGACTGTATCGACATCATTTTGAATAATTCTCCCGACAATCCTCTAGGTTCCAATAATCTTGATTTTGTACTTAAAGAAAAAATATCAATTGATCAACACAATCTTCCTTCTGAAACATCAATTTTGTCCAATATTAGTGAGTTAACAAATTTAAATACCACAAAAATAAATGAGTATTTTCATACGGCTTCGAGTAATATTTGCGATTCATCTTGTTCTATGTGCCAAAAAAACCTTTCCGATAGTATAGTTAACTGTGATGCTTGTTACAGACCATTTCACTCTCACTGTGTAGGTTTTGATGTTAAAAGAGCCGAATTCAATAATAATCATATGATGGTTTTCATGGAAAGTGCATCAAAAAAAGATGGCAAAAAATCCAAAGCTAATTCAATTAATTTTATTTGCCCTTTTTGTAGATTCTTTGTAATTGACCCATATAACAAAATAATTAAGCCACTTTTTTTTACTACTTTTTATTCTTACACAGCAATTCACAATATACATCCAAAATATGGAAATATTAACTTTAATAACTCAAACCACCTTCCTCACTTTACATCTAAATATTCTTTCTCTCCAAATCTATTTTTGAATAATGATTTAGAATCAAATGGCCCGGATGCTTTCAATATAATGGTTTATTGTCTAAGACTTGATAGAATGGATCTTAATCATGAGTTTCCAAGATTACTATTTATTAAAGCTAACGGAAAGGTTATTCAAAACATTGAATCTCCGAGCTACGATCATATTAGAAGAGATTGCCCATTATATTTGAAGGATTATTTAGTTAATAATCAATTGATGGCAAAGCAACATGTCAATATTACATTTAGCACGTTAAATGCACTACTTAAAGATTCGGAAAATGGTGAGTTATTGCCTATTCCTACGGCACCATATATAATTGGTTTATTTTTAACCAAAGCAATAAGTTGCGATAATATTTTGCATACTATACTTTCTGAAGGTACATTATCCATTGAAGTTTCAAAAGCTCACTTCAAAAATATTTTAGAAAATAAGGTCCAATCATCTATATATAACCAATTATATGATGACTCATCAGATGAGATAATCTGCTTGAATAAAGACCAGTATTTAAATACCATATGCCCTTTAACTATGGATACAATTGAACTTCCTGGACGTGGCATATTTTGCCATCATATAAATTGTTTTGATATTAAAGCTTTTATTCAAATTAATTCTACAATTAAGGCATTTAACACCAGATGGAAATGTCCCTTATGTTACCAAATAATCAGACCAAGTATGCTCAAAATAGATAGCTTTGTCAAGATGATTGTTGAAAACCCAAACATACCCAGAGAAAACAATAAAATTCTGATAAACTCTGAAATTTTTGATCGAATTAAACAAAATGAAGATATTTCCAGAGAAACATTTACAACAACCTCGAATTCAATTAAATACGAGTTGCCAAAGGCCAGCTTGTTAAGTTCGCCAAATAACGAGTATCTAGATATAATTAAAGAGAAATCTCCTCAAAATTTGGATTTATCATTTTCAAACAATATTAAAGATTGTTTTGATGTTCAAAACGAGGTAATTGACATATCTGATGATGATGAAAATGAGATGATAGATGATCATTTTATAGTTAACGATGATGAGCTCAATTCTTTGTTCAGCAACTCTAACTACGTAGATATAAATAATGGAAATGCTAATCAACCTGAACAAAGCAAACAAACGGTATTTCAAAATTATGGCGAGGACTCAATTCTTCTAGATAGTAAAAAAAAAAGAAAAGTTTCAGAAGGCCAGTTTCTCAGTCAAAGTTCTGGAAGGCTAGAAAACACTTCTAATGGTGACAAGACATCGATTTCACTTAGATTATAGTTTCAAGTTTATAGGCAGTTCTAATATCTATATCAATATAGACTAATATTTATATAAATTATTCTTGTTAACGTTTTTGTTCGTCTGAGATGTATAAAATGGAGGAGGATGGTGCAACGTATTCGCTCCAACTCCAGATGAAGTACTTTTCTTACCAATAATATTATTTAACTTAGAATTAGGTTCAATATTAGGTTCATTATAATATGTTATTTTGCTTGTATTGCTCCGATTTTGTTGCATTTGTAGATTTATTGTGCTAGTTTGATTGGAGCCAAGACAATTCAATTTGAATTGGTTTGGAAGTTCTGGATTATTTGAGTATTTTAGATTCGAGGTATTTTTACCTGAAAGTGAATTGCTTGACTCTGAGTTCGGAATTAGAGAGTAATCTGGCAGATTATGCTTAATATTATTATAAATATATGCTCTTGGATAGTAAACGTGCGAATTTCCAGCACAATTTGTGCTTACTGAGAATGTAGAGTTGGCATTCTTTATTACTGCGCCTGTTGATATATACTTGGAGTTTTTAGTGCTACTATTGGCTGTTTTTGTCGTATTATCGTTTTTAGAGCTTATATTATTTACTATGAATCCTCCCCCATTCTTTATTGTGTTGCTATTGTTAATTGGGTTAGAGTAGTACGAAGCTGCAGATCTCATTTGTTGTATGTGTTTCTCATCAACCTTTCCATTAGAACAATTGGAAATGGTTGGGCTGCTACTGAAAGAAGTCGTTTTATTAGCTGTTGAGCCAGAAATAAAGGTATTATATACTTGTGAGAAAAAGTTTCCGAGTATACCTCCTTTTTTCAAGTTATCCGCAGGTGGGTTTTTATTAATGGAGGATATTTTGTTTGGTTGTAGTTCACTCTGGAATTTACTATAAATTGGCTCGTTGGATTTATTTGAAGTAATGTTATTGGGATTACTTTCTGGAGTAGCAAATTCAACGGCTCCTGATACTCTATTAACTCTAGGGTCATTCATTGTGGTATTTGGATTTTGAACATTTTGGTGTTTAGTATTGATGAATCCTCGTTTGCGTCTTGAAATTTCTGAATATACCAAGTTTCTGTAGTCATCAATCGAATGTTTAACATTATCGTTTATTGGTATAGTAATTATATGATCACAATTTGGTTCTTCATTTGGATTGTGAAAAATTGAAACAAATGGGTGTTTTAATGCATCGTTTGCAGAAATCCTTTTATTTGGATTAAATTGTAGCAATTTATCTAATAAGTCCAATGCTTCTTCGTTACAGTCAGCTTTTGGGTTAATTTTTAGTAGCAAATTCTTCCATTTAGAAAATATATCTTTTTTATTCGATTGTCTTATCTCAACCTTTTCCTTGAGCGACTCTATCATTGTTTTAGCAAAAGGTGATTGGATCGACTCGACATCTTCGTTTGAAGGGAAATCTATCACACCTATAATTCTTTCGAGTTGATTCATAGTTGATGAACCTGGGAAAATTGGTTTTCCGCACAATATCTCTCCCAAAATGCAGCCCAAAGACCACATGTCAATTCCTTTTGTATACTTAGTTGAACCCAAAAGTATTTCTGGAGCCCTATACCATCTAGTTGCAACATAGTCTGTAAGAATAGGCTGTTCATCATCAAAATTTTCAGTCTTTTCGTTAATACTTAACGGAATATTATTTGTAATACGTCTTATGTTAACAAAGCTTCTAGATAATCCGAAGTCTGCTACTTTTACATGGCATTCAGCATTTAGAAGTATATTTGATGGTTTCATATCACGATGTAATAACCCACCACTATGTAAGTATTTAATTACCTTAATTAGTTGATAAACTACATATTGCTTATGAACAGGTTCCAAAATATTTGCTCTGATCACTGCATGTAGGTCCGTTTCCATATAATCAAAAACCAAGTAGACATCTCTATCATTGTCTGCTCTTAAGACATTTAGTAAATTTACAATATTCTCGTGACCAGATAGTTCTGTCAATATCATAATCTCCCTAAATGTTCTTTGAGCATCTGTTGAATTTTGAAACGCATCGAAGATTTTCTTGACTGCAACCACTTCTCCAGTCCTGCGATCAATAGATTTCCAAACTATGCCGTAAGCACCCTTCCCCAACTTTTTTACCAATTCATATTTCCTCAATACATGTCTGTCAACTCTATCACACATGTTTTTTTATTTTTCAATTATTTCTTGAGTTAATGTAATTTTTACCAAAGAAATTCAATTGAGTTAAAAATATGGCAATAACATTTAGTTTAATAATCCAAGCCAACAATAGTATCACTTATTCACACAAAAGAGATATCAAATATTTTTGAAAAAGTAATTCATAATAATGGAATTAACCAAATTTGAGATAACCTTTAAAAATAAACCCAATTTGAGCTTATTTTCTGTACGGATTCATGAAATTATAGTTATTCTCACAACAGCAATTTATGAAAAATGTTGGAATATTCCAAATTATTTAAATTTTGAAATTTTGTCAATTTAGTTTGGAATTATTTTGCTTTTTTATTAATGCCTTATTCTAGAATATAATAAATTTGTCAACGGCTCACATTAGGGATTCACACGCTCCAGCGCCCATGGTTATACGTAATAATATTATACAAAAATGCATAATTTTTATTTTAGATCAAAGCAAATCAGTTTTTGCTTACTAATTTGCGTTAAGAGTTGTTTTCTTCGGTTCATCAAGTATATAAAAGCACGCAATAATAAATTGCTAGATTAAATACTTTAGCAACCTAACTATGCAATGTAAATATTACCTTTATAAATTTATAACCTAGATATTCTTACAGGATACTAATACCTATGTATATCAATTATTTTTTTGGGCTGAAGAGTATAATTTTATCTGTCTCTTTCGAGTTTCCCTTATCTTTTTGCTTTCCTCTAGCGAAAGAATAGGAAAATTCGGAATTCCAGCCGAACAATTTTTTTCGATCTTTAATTTGTTAAGAACATTGCAAAATGACCATTTTGGGCATTCACAATTTTCGTTACAATTAAATAAATCAACTATACTTCCAGAAAAATAGCTTCTGAGCATTTTTGATGGAGATCGATTATTTGAAGTGTTGATCTCGTTGCAATTCAAAGGATCTTCCGAATTAGTATTTTTTTTACTAGTATTAGGGTTCAGTTTGGAATTTTCTATGTTCTTTGTAACCTTGCTAGTTAAATTTTCAGCTTTTGAAAATGAATTTTGAATATCATTCGTTTTGTTTTGATTTTGGTAGCTTTTTGCAAACTCGTGAAACTTGGTACTGCAAGATAAATTTGCCATTAAGGATATTTTCTGTGGATCCATATCTACTAAACCTTCAAATTCGATTTTTTCACTGTCTTGCGACAAATAATTTATTTCAAATTCGTTTTTTATTAACAAGCCTAGCATTTCCATAGTTTGATCATCCATTTTATTATAATTATTCAATTGTAAAAATATAACATTTTTAATAATTTCATAAATACAGGGATTATTTGGCACAATAATTTTCAGAAAATTGTTGTAAATTTGTTCCAAAACAATAAACAAATTGTAAATTAAACCAAAAACTCTCCTTATTCTTTTGCCCGTTTTCTTATTTACAAACTCTTTCTCTTCTATTAAATTGCCATCTAGATCAGTCCCATCATAAATAAATTTTGAAAGCTTATCAACCAGTTTGACTTTATTAAACAAATTTTCCAATGTTGAATATGACCCAAATTTGAGTCCTAATTCAAAAATAGTTTTACACTGAATTGAAATATGGCCATTTTCTCTTCTCTTTATGAATATATCTAGAAGCCATACCCAAAATTCAGTATTCAAATAATTAATTAATTCGTGCTCTTCGTCATATAGTAATGTTATTTTAATTATCGTCAACAAAGAAACCATATATGCAATTTCTTTACTATTTGTATCAATCTCAAATTTTGAGATAATAAACTCGCAAAACTTAGTTAAATATGGTTTGATAGTGTTAATAATTTTGGTCTTAAGGCACCCTATGATATTAATGTTAGTGGAAAAGGCAAGATTTAATATTTCTTCCAATATACTGAGAGATCTCAATTTTAATAAATAAACATTTTCGTTTATTATGTCTTTAGAATTGTGAACCGATAATTCACAAAAGATCTTTAGCATTGATGAATCAATTATTAGATTGCTCAAAAACTGCTTCGAATTTTCTAAAATTTGATAAATTGAGAGATTTTTAATCACATCTCCATCATTTGTCGCTAATGCCGAGCAATTATTGGCTTCAGTTCCATAACTTGTATCATCTTCACTTTTTCCATTAAAGTCTATTTCTTGATTTGGTATTTCATTTGAATTAACTCTGTTCCAAGAATTTTCATATTCAAAATTATTGTTCTCGCCTATTTTTTCAGAAGTTTTAAAGCTTGAATTGTAAAATTGATTACCTTCGATTACAGAATATTCAATATTAACAAACTTGACTGAATTAGAAATTTCATTTTTTGCTCCGCACGAAAGATTTAGATTTTTGTTAAAGCCATTCTGAAAATATAAACTTCCTAGATTGTTTAACTCGCTAGAAAGTGTGAGCCATTTTAGCCCAATGCTAGTCATATTTAAAGGCAATCCAGTATGTTCTGGTTTCAAATATTCTACTAATCTAAAAATAACCTCAATTATTCCGGAAGCTATATTTATAATGTTGGATCTAAACTTGAATTCTGACTTCTCTACAAAATATTCTTGGTTATAACTCATTAAATCCAAAATGGGAGAAAATAAATTCTGAATAAAATCTGATTCAATAACCCATTCATATATTATTGGTGAAATCCCGACTTCTAAAAGTTGTTCTTGAATATAGGGCTTAGCTGTACCAAATTCGCTAACAAAGTTCTCCTGATTTGACTCCAAATACTCAAAATCTAGTAGTGAGCTTGAATATTCTCCAAATTTAGATTCTTGTTGGCAGTTATTGCCAATAATCCCAAAAAACCTTAAAAAAAAATCCTGAATCGAGGAATAATAAATGAACGGGATAATTACCAAAGGCCCATTTAATTGAAGAAATATTGAAGTGAATTCTTTTTGATGTTTTGAAAAGCAAATTTCTAATAGTCTGCCTATATAGAACGGAGTTTGGTTGCTGTCACAAGCAATAGAATTATCCTTAAACAAATATGTAATTGAATGCTTCTCCAATAATTTGTCACAGTTAGCAATTAAGCTAATATTTTTTAAATAGCTTACTATCTTCATGATTAATTTCGGGATCTGTTCCTCTGAAAATATATTAATTGTCTTTTTAGAATTTTCCAGTTTAGAATACCTGTTTTCATTGTTCGATTCTGCACTTAAATCAGGAAAATTTTGCCTTGTTAACCAAGCATAATCGACTTCAGAAAAGGCTCGTGAAATAGGTAGCAAAAATGAGCTTGCCTTTTCACTCAAATTGATATTTATAAATGGTTTTTCAGACAATAATATGTTATTTGGAGCCATACCTACTAAATAGTAATAAAGTATCGATGGAATTGCATTGTAATTCTGAAAGTCGCACTCAAGTTCCATTCCATAAAACAAATTACTTACAGGAAGTAAAATATCTATCATTGAATCTATAATAAGGCTCTCAAATCCTTCAATTAAAAAATTTGAAACGCAATCTTGAAATAGAGAATAAAAATATAATAGATTTTTACTATCCGCCCCAGAAGAATAGTGAGTTTCTGCTGCATGATTTTTTAATATGTTCAATATCGATAAAACTATTTTTTTTTTAGTATCAATTTCTATATCAATTTTACTTACATTTGACCCATCAGTTACAAATATTTGGTGGCTTTCTAATCCGACATGATGCAAGTTTTCTGTACAAATAGTATTTGTATTGCTATTCCTTGATGAATAAAAATTTAAAAAATTGCCATTTATTTTTGAAATGTTTAACTCGCTATTATATATGGAAACTTGATCCAAATTATTATTGGAGGTATTTAAATTAAGTTCTTCTAAGCCCTGCCTTGATCTTATTTGCATGCTTTCATTTATCTTACGTTTACCTGCAATTTCATTATAAAAGTCCATTCTTACAAGAAAGTAAGAATCAAATTATTATAAGGAATAAGTATTTCTAATCTTTTAAACTGTTTTTTTAAGTAAGCTGTGAAGTAAGTATTCCTTATTAACTTTTATTAATAAAATGCTACTCCACGCAAGAAATATTAAAAATAAAGTATAATTGACGGACTAAAATCAATGTTATATTAAAACTTTCCTAGGTAGACTTAACCTCGTTCGCCACAACAATCTATTTCATTAATCTGACAAGATCATCATTTTATCTTATTACCAATATTTACTCATGCAAAGAGACGAGACAGTTAACAGCGCCATATTGATTTTGAAAATATTTTTTTCTGCATTTGTAATAAACAATTTGATGAATTTGCAAGATAATGGACATTTCATATACTAATATCATATAATGATCAACTATCATCATTCTACTTACTAGCTCTTGAATTGATACTTTTAAAAGTGATTTAAGATCTTATCACAAGTTAATTATAGATTAAGCAAATCATCTACGAAGATATGTTTTCAACTATTTTACTTAATAATTTTTAATTTTAATTTATATGGTTCAAATAATGAAATAAATTTATTTAATAAAATTGGTTGATAAGTCTGTGTCTCCGCCATTATGTCGAAATTACATGATTAATTGTAAAGTAATAGCATCCTGAAATAATCAGAATAAAATCTGCTAATTTTTGTTGAAATTTATGAGATGAAAACTCATTTATAGATCAATATAAACACTTATTATATCTCATTTTAAACATGTTTAAAGGAAACGTAATTGATTTTAATCGTTACTCAACATTAATTGATGAAAGACTTAAAATTAAATCAAAAGAAAGGATGCGTCCAAATAACTTATTCTCGGACCCTTATTATCAAAAATCTGATTTTGAAAAAAATTGTATTGGTACAATCTCAGAAAATACAAGTAAAAACATGTTAAAAAATATATGGAACCTTAATCAAGAAAAAGCAAATACAAATCTATCGGAAAATTCCTCTAATTGTAATAAATTTTATAATTATGAAAGTTATTTGGGGATCAAAAGAAGTGGTTTCAAAAATACTGCTTATGAAAAGGGTTCAGAAAGCAAAATGGAAGAATTTATTAAAAATACTTCTGCAAGGAAGCAGAAGCTATTCAGGGAATTTTCAACTGGAATTGTGTTAGGCGATGAGGGAGATTCGAGGGAGAAAATGTTTTCCTACCTTTCTAATATATTGAGCAATCAAAATAATAAAGAGAAGGATGATGATGAAAATTTTATGTTGGCTTACCCCTTTTATTCAAATATTTTCAACATTGAAAATCATATTGATAAATCTGAGCTAAATAAAAGAATCCTTTTTAAACGGCGAATAAAGAATAACTTTGGTATTGGAGATGAGTGTGCTGCAATGTTACTAACTCCTGGAACGCTTAAATATTATAGTTTTGATAGAGAAACTAGAACTTATAACGCAATTAAAGATTTAAGCAACATTAGCATATCTGATGAATACAATTTGGACAATGTTACTCCAAAGTTCACTCCATTACAAAAAAATTTGAGTTCTAAACTACATGGAAGTGACTTCTACAATAATGCGGCAATTAGAAGTTCAGAAACAATGTTCATAACTAGATTCCGTCTGAAAAATATTAGCTCTGAAATTAATGAAAAGATTATTCAAAATACTGCCGCAAATTGTGGTGCATTTGCCTATCAAATAATATTTGAATTTGATCCAATTAAGTGGTGTTCTAAAGGTATTGCAACAGGCATGCTTAGATATTCTGGCAATAGCCTAGATGCTTTTAAAAAAGAATTAATAGAATTATTCAAGATCGAAGTTGAAATCCTTAATGGAATTCAAGAAAGTTCAGAATGAAAACAAACCAAAACTTTAAATCGACCCAATAATAAAATAATTGCAATAATATACAAAATTCAATAGTTTCTACTTCTTAATGTATATTATAATGACAACAAATAAAATAAATAAGAATGAAACGACAAAATTTTGCCTCCTCTTCAAGTTGATAATTGAATTTACAACACTTTGAATATTGCTTATAGATTTCTTTCTCATTGTGCGCGTCTTGTCAAAAATTAATTTTAAAGTTTGATTTTGACCACTTAATGATTGAGTTGTATTCAATGCCTGATCTATCATTGAATTTAAATTTAAAATTGAGTCTTTAAGTATATTTTTTTCCCTATAAAACTGAGATCTTTCGAATGGTTCAGCACTTTTATCTTTGTATAATTTCTGATACTTATTTCCGGACGGAGTGTTTGATTTTGAAAAAAGGTTCGCTCTTTTTTTTCTAGAGTCGATATACTTGCAAATGTTATTGTAGTCATGCTTCAAATTCTGAAGAAGTGAACTATATCTATCAGTATTCATACCATCATTTTTTAGTAAATCTACCTCTTTCTCAAATGAATCAAAAAGGCAGCAAATATCATTTTTCAAGCTTTGAACTTCAACTTCCCAATTATGTTCATTCACAATAATACCCCCTTCTTTCGCTGTACCTCTTTCTTCTTCATCCAGAAATGCATCTATTTCTAGGTTCCAATCATGTGATTTTAGTGCATCTAACTCTCCTAGTTTAGACTCAAGAGCATTCTGAATACCCCTTAAACAAATACTCATGTTTAAGTATCATAGCATCAGCTCATCTTATGTGGTAGACGTAAAAACTAAATCAAAGATTTTTTTTGTGCAATAATAATTTATTTAAGAAAAAAAAAATTTTAAAAAAAGTTTAACCGCATTATAAATCAAAAAATTGTATTTGAAAACTACTTAAAACGTTTCAACTATTGCTGCTAAATCCTACCGGTAACATTGTTTTAATTAAATTGATCAGATTTATGTGGCAACGGCTGATTAAACAACAAGAATCACATTTTACATCTATAGATAAACAGTAGAACCATTTACCCACTCTGAAAACTCTCTTTCATTTATTCCACTCTTTTGGTTTTCGTCTAAAGCATTATATATAATGCTTAAATCAGTAACTCCAAATTGTTGTCTTCCGTTAGTATAGTCTGCTGCCATTCTACTAAATTCTTCAAATTGCATCCCGTACACTGGATCTGCGATCGCATATCTTCTATATACATCAGCTACAGTTGATGTTTTTGTTGTGATAATATTTTTCCTAACTCTTTCGAGCCTTACACTTTTTTGCAGAGATATCAATAATCCAATAATTGCTACACCAGCAACTGCAATAGAAGTCAGAAATGCCAGAAGTGCCAGTATTCCTGCTCCCCTCCTTTGAGGCCAGAGTGTAGTGGATGTAAGGCAACTGAGAAATAAAAGGCAAAGGCTCTTTCCTGTTAAATGAGTTAAAAACCTTGCTTCTTTCCTAATTAATACTCTCCCTCTTGCAGACCAACGTGGGCTCCCAGGAACGTCTAGAATCATCAATAAAATTCCAAATAAAAGTTGGAATAGAGAAATAATCATATTTGCCGGCTGAATATTAAACAATGAATTTGTTGCAGCTAATACACCTGCAGCAGAAGAAGCACCAGCTCCAATGAAAAATAGCGTCTGGTATCTACAATTCAAGTCTTGGAGAGTCTTTTCTACTCTTGCCCCGCCTATAATTATTTGATCGGCCAAAGTTACATCCACTTTGGAAGAACTCTTAATGCCAACTATAAACCTCTCGCCTAAAAAGAAGTTTGTAAGTATTAACCTTTCTAACCAAGTAGATGTACTTTTCATTATAAATACAAAATGGCAATTCAATTTTAGAGTTGCATAAAATCGAAACGGTTAAACTTTCATTAGTAGATGCCACCATAGTATCTATTACTTCTCCACATGCAAAGTACTCTAACAATCAACTTACCTGAGATTCCACCTTGCGTTTCATACATTTTGTATCAATTCTATTATCAATATAAAGTTAAATGCCCAAACAAGTGATGTGATAACTATTGGTTAGTATAGCATTAAATACTATTTCCGTCGATTTCAACTCCGTCACACATTCGCAAAGACTTTGTACTGGAAAAAAAATACCGCCTAAACTCATTTTTATATTACCTATAAAATAGGATTAAAATCCAAATAAAAATAATTAGATCTAGTCAAAAAAAGCAAGATACTCTACAGCAATGTTCATGAAAAATAAATATAAGAATTTTAATAACATAACGCCCTAATTGATTTCTTCCAAGCAAGCTACACTAGTGTAAATCTAGATGAAAAAAATTCAACAAACTCCCTTTCATTAATTGATCCTTTTTGGTTGTCATCCAATGCATTAAAAATAATGCTTAGCTCATCTTGAGAAAATTGATAATTGTTATCTGTTCTGTCACTTATTAATCTATTGAACTCATCGCCAAGCATTCCAAATAATGGATCAGAAAGAGCATAACTTCTATATATTTCATTAGTATTGCAAGCTCCAACGCTTGTGTAACTCGATATGACACTCCTCTTAATTCTATTTAGTCTTATTCCCTTCTCAAAAGAAATAAGGAGACCCAACACTGCAACTGACGAAGTAAGTAAACAAACCAAGAATGTTAGTAAAAATAATCCAGGAGATTTCGACTTTGTTCTCGAAAACATAGAAATAATCATTGGGCCTCTATTATTTGTTCTCAAAGTGGTTGAGCACAGACATGACAAAAACAAGAGGGAAAGAGATTTCCCAGTTAACTTTGACAAAATCCTTGCTTGACGTCTAATATCACTCCTAAACTTTGCACTCCATCTTGGCTGCCCAGGAATATCCAATAATAATAAAAGCACTCCTACAATTAACTGAAGACAAGAATTTACAAAGTTTGTGATCCTTAACCCAAATAATGAATATATTGCAGAAAAAAATCCTGCTATAGACAGAATAAGAGTCGCAATAAAGAATAATGTTTGATATTTCACATTGAATTCCGCCAAAGTAGCATCCACAATCTCCCCACTGTGCTCTATCTTCTCTTGAAATACTCCTATCTCCTTATCTCTGTTTCCATACATTTATATTTCAAAATAAGTAGCGTACATACATATATATATACATATATATATATATATATATATATATATATATTTTTTTTTTTTTTTATACTCAATTCAAGTTTAATATTGTGGAGCACGCTTTGCACTCAATAATGTAATCCAGTGGGCTGAATACGTAAATAGCCATGCGTATATGCCTACAATAATTGCTTCCGAGTAGACAAAAGATCTGTCTGTAACAAATTTTGTTTTTAGACAAATTGAAACGTTTGAGTTTGCTAGCTAAGTACAATGGCATGTTTCTCCCAAAACTCTACCGACTCCAAGTATTTTTCTCTTTTCAATGGAACCCCACTACCTCCCTCCTCTATCAAGGTATTTCTAAGAATTGTTATTGGCTCCATTGGAACTTCAAAGTTTTCATTTTGCGCCTTAATTGATATTATGTACCAGTCCGGGTTCTTTTCCTTATCATCTAGAATATCTTGTTGATAACACTTCATTATGGTTGATTCTTTCTCGCACTGTTCTTTACTATAAAGAATTATATCTAAATACTTGCTTTTAATTAGTTGTGATGCGGGTGGAGAATCCTTTGGGAACCATCTTGCCAATACTGGAATCTCTTCATCCCTCCTCGAAATATACCCTGTCTTAATATACTTTTCGTTTTCATTTGTGATCTTTACAATTGATTGCTTTGCTTCTGTAAAATTTGGAATAAAAATATGTTTGCAGAAATCTGCATACCCATCGATTAATGTAGGATTATTCTCTATAATGTAATTATTTACGCTCCTCAGAAATTCATGAGGACTAATTTTTGGAATATAACTTCCTCTGTATCCCTCTACAAACTGTCTTAGAGCAAAACTATTAATTCCCAATAGCTTCATAAATATTTATCTTTTGAGTAAAAAAATGTTGAAAACTTGTATCTTAATATTGCTTTAATTGCGCCGAATGAAAAGAAAATTGAATGCGAATAAATAAAATGGGAAATATTCTTTATTATCTCATTGGCAAGCAGAATTATCACTATTATGATGAGATTGCATTAGACTGTGGAGTAAATATGCTCTCTATTCAAAAAAATGTCGAACAAGCGAAAATCTTAAAATTTAAAAGTTTATCTATGAAAATTTCCGAAGCAGAAAGTTTATATAACAAACTAATGGACATGAGATATCATACAGAACAAATTATTGATAAGTACAACTCTCTTACAAGGCTATTTGAAGGGATCCATTGCAATATTTGCTATCTGGACTTTGCTCAGAGATGGGTTTATCAACAAGACTGCAATAAATTTTATAAATACTGTATAGAATTAGAAGCTAGGATCGCTGAACAAGATGATTCAATAAAAAGAAAGTACTTGGAATATTGTGACTTTGCTCAATTATACAGTAATGAATCAGGAAAGATTAAGTATTTAAATAAATATCCAGGTCTAAAAACATGTCTTTTATTAAATAGAAAATGTCCAAAATGCTACGAATCTAAAAAAATATCTCATTCGCAAGCAAAAGTAAGTATCAATAATTAATACATTTTCCAAACTAACTCACTATAGAATACAGCGTTTATGGCCTTTAAAATTAGAGGCATACTTTCATTTTATGAATACCAATGGGATGAAATCAAATCTTGTAAATAATCCCCTAAAATTTATATTTATATTTATATTAGCTATGCATCAATAAAGCTATTATCTTGTTGTAGAAGCTCGTCCTCGGAGTATACTAATAAATGTATAATATCTTCAATCCCATTAATTATCTCATCTTTTGATTCATATAAATGCCATACTCTCAAAATTTCATATGCTCCCAATTCTCGAAGGAAAGTCCTCCCATTAATTGTTGAAATAAGTACTAATATACAGTCAAATACATCTTGAGATATATTTTTATCAACAGGGCCAGTTGCATTTTTTTTTATAAACTCAGAAACTTTGTCTTCTCCAGTAAAATCTGTAAATTCTTCATCATAACTCTCGCACTTTTTTTTTGGATTTTTATTGTCAAATTCGTTAAATGAACTATTATCATAAGGCGTTCCTTCGCACTTTGAATCAAAAAAAATCGTCTTATTTTGGAGTTCGGATAATATATTACTACTTTTTCTATATCTTAGATTTCGATGATCTTCATTAGGGTAAACTAAACAAAATAATGATGGAATTACACTACAATCTTTTTTTGATATAATCGTATGTAATTTCTTATCTAGGCAAACATGCGTAATAATGCTCATTATACTCTTCGTCATTTTCAGATCATCTTTTCTTGATGTCTCTAGCATTAGTTCTGAAACTTTGTTAAGTACTTCAATGCCTAAATTACTTTCAAATAAAAATGCTCGCCCTTGATTACAATACGTACAATTATTTAAAATACTAATAATCATCTCTTTCTCCTTCTCATCCCTAGAGTTAGAGAGACACTCGAGTAAATAGGTTAAATAAAAACTTTTACTTTGTCTAGATTTATCAAAAAACTTTTCTCTCCCCTTTGAATAACGCGTCAAATTTGAAATAAGCATTAAGTTTAAAGACAAATGATACGGTACAGTAGAGTTTGATTTGATTTGCTCTCTTAGATTATCCATCGAATATTCAATTGCGCTCCAATTTCTACATAACTCTTCTCCAACTTCCGACTTTTGAGACAAATTTATCAAAATTTTCAAAGCAAATTCTGATATGCTGGAAATATCGTTCCCAATCAGTAGAAGAATACTTCTGAAATAGTTGGGGTTTTTTGATAAAAATTCTGATAGGGATTCCATTTCGCTCTGATCAAGGAGCAGCTCCATACATCCTTTAATTACCTCATCTTTTCCATCACGTAAGAGACGAAATAATTCTTCATAAACCCCAAATAAATTGATTTTATCATCTTCTTCCATTAATTACAATTTATTGGTTTAAAGAAACTTAGACGCCGCCATGTTATAAAAAGACCTCGCATGCTTAAAAAAAACTAGTTTGGCGATACAGAATAAATTGGTAATGAATTAAACATCAAAAAGTGTTATGTCGTTTGCTAATTAGTTTGATTTGATTATTATATTTTGTATTTGTTTTACTTCTTTTTATCGCATTTGTAAATAGAAACTAATATGTCGAGCTTTAGATTATTTAATTTTTCTAATAGGTTATTAAATTTAAGAAATAAGAATTCGTGCGAATAGAACATTAAATTTGGATTTGATTGTAGTAATGGCTCTCAACTATGATTCATCAAATTATCACTGTACGAGCTTCTGAAAATATTTCATGTAAAACCAATTTAAAAAAAATTCAGCCAGCACAGCAAATTAAAGAACTCATTCTGTGCATAATGATCCAAAATAAATTAAAATCTTGAATTACATCTTTGCAAAAAATTTTTAATATAGAAAATAAACACTTATTTAATTGGTAATGCACATAAAAGTTAACTAAAGAAACCATACTTCATATAGAGGCAATAATTATTGGAATCTACAAAAAACGTAAAACTAGCAATCAATCACTAGTCTATTTGCATAGAGAAAGCATCTTGAGACTCATCAATTTGTTCTATCGTAGGTGGTTGTTCTCGGTTAATAATTTGAAGATATCTCATTTTCTCTTCCTCCACTAATTCATTATAAATGTCATTTCTTCCTAAAATTGCCACATCCACATTTTCTTGATTCATTTCTTGTTCAGATGATAAGCTTGATCTTAATGCTCTTAAAGTATGTAAAATCAATTGATCTTTGCTACAATTAGCAAATTCTTTAAAATGTTTTTCCAAATAAGTTTTGCTAGCTTGAGATCTTGACCCTATTGCAATCGAGTAATATTCAAAGCAATTCCCAGAAGGGCATGTTTCAAATAAATGCGGGCCGCTTTCATCAAATCCTGCCAAGAGCAATCCTACGCCAAATGGTCTTCTACCGTATTCTTGTGTATTTACCTGGGATTTCAATACAAGTCTGTTAACCAAAGTATTCAATGGTATTGGCGAATCATATGTGAATGAGTAGTTTAGACATTCTGATCTCAGGTAGTTACAAATTACTTTAGCATCCGCAGTAATCCCTGAAACTGCTACGCCAATATGGTCATCAATTTTGTATAGTTTCTTTTGGTATCCAGCAAGCTTGCTTGTACTTCTTTTTATGCAAGCAAGAACAACTATGTCATTGTTTCTTGCTCCTACTACTGCAGTGCCTTGTTTAACTGCTTCCATGGCGTATTCAATCTGGAAAACTCTTCCCTGCGGAGACCAAGTAACAACATCCGTATCATATTGATTTCTATACATTATTGAAATACTTATTAAAAAACCAAAGTAATAAAAAAGAGGTACTCACAACTATTATATTGTTGCAAGAGTTAACAAAAAAGTATCGAATACTCTTGAAACCTGCTTTAGTACAATTCTTTTTTAGAAAACATAGGGGGGTGGCGGCAATATTTGCGGGTTAATAATTAATGAATAAAAAGTAATTAAAATGATTATGACTGATGTATAAACTTTAAACTATCTTTTTGAATATCATGATATTATTCAATTAGAAAATAGCATAAAACCGAAAATTAATTAATTTCAATCATTCTGAAATATTGCGTGAATTAACATGGAGAACGCCCCTTTTAAATTAGTTAAATTTGAAAATTTCTATTTACTAAGTTCATTTAAAAATTGATACTTAAATCAAATTATTTTTTATTTGGCTTTTAAAGTAGATTTTATTTATCTTCATAAGACATTCTTTTTTTCAAACATTGTGACAAATGGTTAATTTTTAATGCCGCCATTTATATGACCTTTGATCATTAATAAAAATTTTTTCATTATTAGTAAGAGATGAATTAGCTTTTAGCTCTGCAAAAAGTTGCGTTTATAGTAATAATGTCAATAGAAAGGCCTTTTGATTATAGAACTTCATCTCTTTCATCATGGAATTTACAAGAATACATAGCAACTTTGTCTAGCACTAATGCATGCCTATTATTTGAAGATATTTCTTGTGTAACCGAATTATTTTCATCCCTTTCTGAGATACAACAGAATATTGTATCCAGACTTATGATTTTGGGAAGTGGATATGGAAATTACATAGGGGAACAAGCTATGAATATATGGTTACTTACAACAAAAAGAAATGAATTGGAATATGCAATTAGGAAATTGAGATCATTAAAAATAATTAAAGTCAATGTACTAGATTCTAACTCGCAAAAAAGCTCTTCTGATTCTATTTCTGTGCAATACCAATTAAACCCAATATTTCAAAAAACTTTGTCTAAATTTTTGTATGAAGGGGATATATCAAATGTATTTGAATTACCAAAGAGAAAATCTGAGATAAAGATCTCGTATGAATATCTCACGAAGTTTGTAAGAAAACAATGGAGTAATATTTTGAATATAATTGTTCAATTAAGTGGAAGTCAAAATATTCCAAAAAATAGTGTTAATACGCTTTATAAATTTAAATTAATTTCCCCGGACACAATAAAAGTTCTGGATAATATCCACTTAATTTCTTGCAACATTGGGAAATTCAACAAAAGAAATTCCTTGAATTCAAAGGGAGTTAGAATCCAAATTGATAGTAGTCTATCTCAAGAAAGCAGCGAACAGTTATTTGATGGTTTTGATCAAGAGGATAGATTTGGATCTCAAAATGACCAAAATGCACTAGATATATATAACGAGATAAAATACGGTATAGGTGGAAGTAATTCTAACAGTGAAGAAGAGTATTTCCCAACCAATAATTTAAAAATCAAATCAAAGAAGAGAGTTATTAATCCCAAACATACACTTGCCAAAAACCAAGTTGATAAAATATTTGAACAGAAGTTGACACCAAAAGCTTTTTGTTGGTTACTTTGTGATACCTGTAATCAATTACTAATGCTTCTTAATGGATTTATCAAATTAGTAGAGCTTGATTCAAACATTGATAATGGAGAATACAAATATAGTCAAATAAACAGTGAAAATGCATTTAACCCAACAGTTACAAATGTAATAAGTCTAATACTGCGTATTTCAAGTTCAAAAATTGGCCAACCAATTTCAATAAATAAGAAAACGAATAATAATATTTTGATTCGATTTATTTTGTTTGCATATGATTTAGGGCTGCTCTATATTGATGAATCTATTGTTGAGAGTAGTCAATATTCTTTGAAAAATAGATTCGAAAATCTTCGTGATTTAAATATTAAATTACTATATACTACTCCTTTTTCATTGTTGATTGGCTCCGAGGGCCTGAAACTTCAAAGTTTATACTCTGCATTTAAAATTGATGACAACTTGATTCAAAAAAGTGACCCCGAAAATATCCAAAATCTTCTTCTTCCATCACATTTTTATTTCGACGAAGAATTATGGCACAAATCAATAACTGAAACAAGCAATGTAAAAATAAATGAGCCTAACTGTTTGAATATGAACTCTACTCCTCTTGAGGCAGGAATTATTGTTCAAAGTAATTTTAGGATTTATTGTTATACAGCATCTCCATTACAAGCTAAGGTTCTTAGACATCTATGTCAAGTTAAGGTTCGTGGCCCAAACATCATTTGTGGAATATTGACTAGGAAAGGCTTGCTATCCGCATACTCAATGGGAGTTTCAGCTGAACAAATACTTAGATTTTTTTCTAGCAACGCACATCCAATAATATTAAGGCGATTTATGTTAGAAGGAACGAGCATTATACCTGTGAATGTAGAAACGCAGTTGAAACTATGGGAAAAAGACAAAAATAGACTCAAAATTTCCCACGCAAGCACCTTTTCAGACTGGGGAGCAAGCCCTAACGATATTCAGCTATTTAAACAAACGATACTCTATGCAAGAAGTAAAGACATATTACTTTACAATTCCCCCATCGAACTAACAGAAAATGAACTAGACTTAAATATTGAATTACAAAAAAAAATTATATTAGTTATAAAACAGGAATATGAAGATGATATTAAGACTTTTATCAGAACAAAAAGAGAAGTTAATAAGTAATCCTTAAATTTTTGCTTTAAATCTATCGTATAGATGACTAGTTTTTTTCAAACGCTGTCTAATATTTCCAATACCTTGCCAACTGCAATAGTCTTACCCTCATCTCTCAATGTAAATCTTCCTAATTGAGGGCACTTAATAAATTCTTCAATGCAGAGAGGATTCGTAAGGGACATGTTGCACGTCAACATATATTGAGATTTTACAAAGGCAGGTCTAGTCTTTTTTTTTTTCGTCGATAATTCAACTCCTTCTAATAATTCCTCAATGCAGACCTCCTCACAAGATGTGTTACAGTGAATAATGCATTCATATCCGCTTGTTACTAGTGGTCTTTGTTCCAACAGTTCAACAAGAAGTAACTGTGCCTTAAACTTCTTCACTACTGGGCATAAATCGTTTTGGGAGCATAAAACGAAACCTTTAGAGAGTGAGTCTTCATCTATATTTAGTAACTTTATTCTTACATTTTCACCTGGGCCGGACCATGCGTATTCATCCATTTCTTCTCCAAGGCAAATGCTTTGTATTTTTGTCTTAACACGATTAGGCATTACAACCAAATTATCGCCACATCTAATTGTTCCTAATTCTATTTTACCCATTGCAATAACGCCATTATCTCTATAGCCGTCCAACAAAGGAATACGAATTATGCCATTATTTTCATTACCTGATGAACGATCTGGAACAGTTAAATACTTATCTAGAATATCAAACAATGTGGGTTTTTCCATACTATACCAAGATGCTCTAGGGTCAAAATACTTTGGATTAGATTGGTCCGAAACATGAAATTTCAAATTTTGACCGAGCTGTCCTGAAATTGGGACAAAAAATATGTCCTTGGCAGGATTATAACCGCAAGTTTTCAAATATGGAGTTAGTTTTTTCTCGATTTCATCATATCGATTTTTATCCCACATACATGTAGGATCATCCATCTTATTAATTGCAACAATTAATTGATTAACTCCTAGTGTTTTTGCAAGCATTGCGTGCTCTCTAGTCTGACCACCTCGTTCAAAACCAGTCTCAAACTCACCTTTCCTAGCAGAAATGATTAATACGCCAATATCCGCTTGACTAGCTCCAGAAATCATATTTGGAACAAAACTTTTGTGGCCAGGGGCATCTAGAATAGTGAATCTTCTATTTTTCAAGCTAAATGCAGCTCTCCCTACTTCCACAGTCTTCCCCTTACTTCTTTCCTCTTCGTTTGTATCCATAATAAACGCCAAAAACCACGATTCCCTATTCTTCTCCTTCGCCTCCCTTTCATATTTTTCCATAGTTCGTTGATCTACTAATCCACAAGTATACAATATATTACCGCAAGTAGTTGATTTACCTGCATCAACGTGCCCAATAAAAACGATATTCATATGAGGTCTCGGATCAGGCTCTAACAAAGAGGCATTTATAGATTTTCCTGTTGTATTGTTAGCTGGCTGCAGTATACCAGAAGCTTGAAATTCACCATATGAAGGTGTAGAATTCTTATTATTTTCCGGATCGGCATCATTTTGTAAATTTAAATTGGTTTCCAATTTTTGGGAGATCTCTTCAACTTTTACATTCCCTCCAGAACCATTGTCCTTTAAAGTGTCCTCCCAGCTATTCATGTTATATTTTAAGAGCAACAATTTATGCCGATATTTGATTTTAAGACGCAAATTAATAGACACAAAATTCCAGCGCCAGATAAATTGTACTAAAATCATTGATCGAAGATAATGCAATCGAAATTTTCAGTAGTTATGTTTTCTAGTAGTGTTATAAAGAATTTCACATTATGTATGAGGGGAAATATTTTAATCTAATAATTTTTCACACTGAATTAGTATAGAATATTCTGGTGAAATATCATCGTCCGGATGTAATTTGCGGTAATCAATTAGGAAAGTCATGCGTTTGTTAACTTCTTCTCGGATTTTGTCTTTTAATGAACTATTAAGTTCAGAATTGAAGGCATTAATAAGTTCGAGTAAGGTTTCTGATATTGTTTCTCCGTATTGGATATTTTGATATTCCTTGTTAGATATAGAGTTGCTTCTTGAAAGAGTTAAAATGATATCTATGATCTTACTGTTATTTCCAACGATATATTCACTGCTGACTACTCCTTGTATTAATAAGTGTCTCAATAGTGAGAGTGCTTTTTGGCGAACTTTTACATTATCAGAATGAAGCCACAAAGCAATAAGTGGTATTCCATTATCATAAATAAATGAGTCTTCAAGGGCTTTATTATGGCGTACAAGTGATGATATCGCAGTAATACCTTTTGATTTGTTTTCTTCAGAATCTTCATCTTGAACGCTTTGTTTTAATAATGATAAAGCTCCTAATTTTGCAAATGAATTTTGTACGGGTAAATTGTTTTGCATACTTTTTGAAAGTATTTGATATATAATAGATCTGATTTCTTCTGAACGAGACAAACAGCTCAATAATGGTTGAATTATCCCTATTTTCTCTAAGTTTAAGGCACAATCAGGAAGTTCTACACAACGATCTATCACTGTAAGTGAGGCAAGTACTTCTTCATCTAAAAAATTTAGGTTTAGTTATTTTGCTCATGTTACCAAACTTACCATTTAAAACACTTAGCTTATCCTTCGCTTCTAAAATTAGTTTATTTGGATCAACTACATTTTTCATGGCTTCTCTAACTGCTCCCTGAAGAAATTCCAGCCTTTCTGGATCAATTTGCCTAATATTAGAATTAGAATTTGTATCATCTACAAAATTATGTATTAAAATTAATAAATTATAAATAGAGTACTTGTGTAAAGTAATTCAAACATACCAATGTATCTTGAAGACCACTTCAAAAGTTGTGACCAGTCGAACATTTTTATAAATAAAATGAAAAGCAAATAATACTATGGCGCGTTGAATTGCACAAACAAAATCGTTCTTTTCCTCTTTCTAAAAATTGACCAATAACTATATAAATTGAAAAAACTATAAATGCTTAATTATAATTTTTAGTTATTGCTCCGATCAAATATGAGTTTTAAAGTAGAAAGTGATCTTGTTCGCTCAAATACCTTAAAAAGTTACAATAAATACTATATCAAGAAAACTAGAAGAGGGAAGATTAGAAAAGTTTCAAACGAAATTTACGTTAGAAACGAGATACTATGCGGACTTAATTTTTGTACTTTGTGCTACGGGGAATATTTGTGTATTTCAAACCAAAAAGTTCGGAATATTGTCTTCCCTAACTTTGATATATTTAATAAATATAGCGACTTCATATTAGAAGATGAATCTTTAAATCATGTGGTGATTCCATATTCAATACTTGACTATTTGAGCGAGACTGATAGAACCGTTATTAATAAATTAAGAAATAAACTTAGAAACCAAAATGAACTACCAACATTTAAAGAAATTGAACTAACTAATAAAAGTAACTTGCTTGATTATAATGTTAATCAGTATATTCGATTTCCGGACACGCAATTCAGTGAAACATGTTTAAATAACTCAATTAGTAGATTTAATTTTGAAGATTGTGCTGGAAATTCAATTTTAAAAGTAGCTAGCTGGTTTATTAATCATTTATCAAAATCCAATGCAAATATTCGTTTCTATATTTTAACAGAAAATGAAGAATGGGTCAAAAAATTTACTTCTTACTTATCATCTGACTCAAAATGTTTTATTGTCAATCCATATGAATATATTAACTTTGTCTCTAACGAATATGTGAATTCTGGTGATAAACTTCCTTTCAAAACGTCGTTGGTGAATGATAATAGTCAACAAGAAAATAATTTCATTTTCCCAGAATATGCCTCAGAAAGAGAGATTTTACAAGGTATTGACAGAGGAGCTTTATTTAAAGGTATACTTCGAATGATTTCTAGGAATAGGGGCGAAATAGAAGTTTCAAACAAAAATAGAAAAATGACCATTAATATAATTGGACACCTTAATCTAAATAGGTCTATAGATGGTGACTTAGTTGTTGTTAAACTTGATGAAACATTAAATTGCGATGAAAAGAACTTAAAATCCCAAATAAAATCTGAATTGGAGCTCGATCAAATAGAGGATTTTGAACATAGTGAAATAGCGGGAATAGGAAGTATTTTATTGGGAGATGATGATTATGACGAAAATTCAGCATTAAACATCCAAAATATCAACGTTCAAAATACAGAGAGTGAAGATAATAATTCATCAACTTTTTCAGAAAACACCAATTTTTCTGGAAGGGTTATTGGGGTATTAAGTCGCAATTGGGGTGAGTATTGTGGCTCTTTGGTTCCGATTAATTCAAATGATGATCGATTTAATATTTGCAACAACACTTCTACAAGACAACATCGAATTTTTGTTCCAATCGACCCGAAAATACCAAAAATTATAATTCATACAAAACTTTCATCCATTATTGAAAATCAAAGACTAGTTGTAGTAATTGATGAATGGGATTGTTCATCATTTTATCCTACTGGGCATATTGTAGGAGTATTAGGTAAAGCTGGAGATCTTGAAACAGAAACCTCAGTAATTTTACGTATAAGAGATATAAATTCATCTGAATTTTCTCCATCTGTTTTGAAATGTCTTCCGAATCATGATAGAAATGATGATTGGAAGCCGAATGAAATTGACTTTAGAGATAGAGTTGATCTAAGAAATAAGTTAGTTTTTTCTGTAGATCCTCCAGGATGCAAAGATATTGACGACGCTCTAAGTATTGAATTGATCAACCCAAATGATGATAATTCTCAAGAAAATTGGTATCTTGTTTCTGTTCATATTGCTGATGTAACGCATTTTGTTAAGCCTAACACTCCAATTGATGATGAAGCATCAAGAAGATCTAATACATGCTATCTTGTAAACAAAAGGATAGATATGCTTCCAGAAGAACTTACGACAAATATATGTTCTTTAGTTTCAAATAAGGATAGATTATCTTTCACATGTAATTGGGAAATTAACGAGAATGCAGAAATTAGAAATGTATATTTTAATAAAACAATAATAAATTCCAAGTATTCTTTCACATATCTTCAAGCACAAAATATCATTGATGACGAGTGCGACAATTCAGAAATAGCAATTTCTCTAAGAAGACTAATGAAAATTTCTCAAGTTTTAAGGAAAAATAGAATTAGCCGTGGTGCAATTGAGCTAGCTTCTTCAGAAGTAAAAGTTGACTTTGATGAATCTAGAAACTTGTATCAAGACTTAAACCATAATGATTTGGGCAAAGAACAAATCTCATCAGTAATTATGAATATTAAAAATGTTTACGCATACAATTATTTGAATACGAACTCAATGGTCGAGGAGTTTATGTTGTTGGCAAATGTTTCTGTCGCAAGGCAAATAATTTCAAAATTTCCAAACTGTTGTTTATTAAGAAGACATCCCGAACCAAAGTATGATCAATTAGAGAAACTTAAACATATCCTTTCAAAAGTAGGAATAACTAATTTTTCATATGAAAACTCATTAAGCTTATCTAACAGTTTGAAAAATATTCTAGATTCAGAGATTATAAAGAAAAATCCAATTATTGGAAAATTGGTTCGAATTTTGACAACGCGTACAATGAATCAAGCATTATACTTCACAACTTGCAAATCTGTGGAGGGAACATTTCATTATGGCCTTGCAGAAGAAATATATACTCACTTTACTTCTCCTATTAGAAGATATGCTGATATTATTGTTCATCGTTTACTTTCGGCTTCAATTGGACTAGAGCCGCTATGCGAAGTAATGTTTGACAAAGACTATGTAAGTTTATAATACTTTAAATTTATTTTTTATTTATCATTATTTTAGATGTTTAAGTTGTCAAATACGCTCAACAAAAATAAAAGAAATGCTCAAATGGCTGGAAGAGATTCAACAAGACTATTTATTTACCTTTTTTGTAAGCAAAACGGTAATCAAGAAACTGAAGGCATTATCATTCAAATAAGAGATGACTCTTTACTAATTTTTGTGCCTAAATTCGGCTTTGAAGGTAAGTTAATAATCATTTAAAGGTTTCTAAATAATTGTTGATAGGAATTGCACCAATTGACAAAAGAAAATATATATTTGATGCTAATGTTCCTTACTTGAAAAATCTAGAGAAAGAAACTGATACTCTTAAATTATTTGATAAAGTAAAGGTTTCTATATATGCATCAGATGAATACTTCCAAAATAAGGTAATGATTAATATTATTTCTGATTAATAAATATTAATCCTCTATTGAACGAGTGATTTATATTGAAAAATTCATTTCACAATATTATGCAGTGTTTGAACTGAGGTTTAATAATGAATATTTACAATAGCGCTCGTTAACTTACGATTTTTGTTCAGCAATACTTTTATCTGCCCTATAGAAAGCAAGTTCAGACTCTAATTCTCTAATTGAGTTTTTTATATTCCTTTTCATAACCTTTTTGTCAACTGTTGATATCAACTTCTCAAGTTGAATAATTTTTTTCGCTAAAAATAATTAGAATGAAAATTGAATTTTTAATAAACTTACATTCAATTTTTTTCCTTTGATGTACTGTTGCAGAAAGAGATGATAATAAATTAGTCAAAGCATCGGGGCGAATGACAACTAGTGGTATTGGATTAATGCTTGGGACCGCATCACCATTTCCAGTTGCAGTGCTCCTTATTTCTTCTATAAGTTTTCCTTGATTGATAGCTACAGGAGCAGTGTTAGGGAACTTTAAAGTCATCTTTATTGTTGTAGTTGGAGCCCCTGGGTCAGAAAAATTATTCAATTCACTAAATATTGGTCTCTTCTTGCTGAAATTCATAACATCTGCAGCTTCACCAACCAAATTACTTGTGGCTCCATGTAGATTTTCGAGTTCTTTTTCGTGCTGTAATATACTTTGTCTTAGTTCTAGTAAATTGTTGATTTTATTGTCGCATCTAGCAACGTTTAAAAAGTAGAAAAATAAATAAGCAATAAATTGAATTCCAATAAAACCTTTCATTATTGAAGTATATAAAACCTTCTACCAGGGTTATTATTAACCTGAGTATTTGAATTTTTTGCTTTTGAAAAATAATTTAATCATGCATTTTATTAAATTCACTTTAAATTTAATTGCATGCATGCATTCCCCACAACTACTATCATTGTAGGAATTTTAACATTTTTTTTTAATATGAAGCCTGCGCCATTAAAAAAAAAAATAATATAAAAATCCAATTCAGATTTTGAATCAAAAAGCATCTAATCAAATTGTAAAATTAGGAAAATATAAATTAATAAATAATTATTTGACTAAACCATTTAATAGTTAAATTTATTATTTATAAAGTTCTGCGTCAGCAGCAAAGTATGCAGCATTTTGCAAAGTACTTTTTAATGATACTGCTACTTGGTCAGAGTTCACTTTTGGATTTGTGACAGCTTGTGCAAGAGCCTGCTCATCTACATATGCTGCGCTTCCTGGAGTATTTGCTTCTTTTTGATAGCTTGCCGAGAGGCTTTCTATATCTAATATTGGCTGAGGTGAGGTTATAATTATCGGAACTTTTGGGCCAGTATTTCCAAAAAATGGTAACTCCCCTAAGCCTGATAACGGCCCATAACCAATTGAAAGTGTTATTGTATCTCTTCCGTGCCTCACCACAGTTGGAGCTGAACCACCTGAATTGCTGCTTTTATCTGTTATTGGGTCCCCAAATCTCGTTTTCCCCAACGCAGTATTTGATGATAGCTCCTTTACCATTTCTTCAAGTGTTGCTTGCTGCTCCAGAAACGTTGAATATAGAGCTCTGTTTCCCAATAAATTCACTCTAATTGACTCAATGTAGCCGCATCCCATAAAAAGGAGCATTAATCCAAAAAATAATCTATAATAATTATGCATTTTGTCTTAAAAAGTGAATAATTCAAATTAATATTATACTCAAGAATAAAATCCTATGTACAATTTGAACAATATTGCTAGAACTTCCTGAAATAGGAAAAAGGGCTGCATGCAGAAATACCTTGCATGAATAAAAATACATGTAAAACGATACTTGTCATAAGTGACACTCATACCGCCATGTGTACGCATGATGACCGCCGAGTGTACATGTGGCTGAAATTTACAGGTAGATCATTGTGGGGTCATTTTTACGCCAGTAAATTTAAATAATTTATATTTATGTGGAAAAAATATTGCCAGCTATTACAATAAAATATTTTTAAAAAATATAATAAAAAGTTGTATATCGCACAAATTCGTAAGTTTGAAAACATGAAGGTGTAGTTAAGCGATTTATTATATTTTAGAAATTGAAAATGACTCAAAGCATCAAAACTAAGAAAACTACTAAGGTATCAAAGAAAGAAGCAAAAAAAAATAAACCAAAGAGAGCGATGACTGCATTTATGTATTTTGCCAGTAGTAGAAGAGCAGAGATTACAGCAGCAAATCCAAGTTTGAGGTCGCAAGTTGCTGAAGTTGCTAAGATTCTTGGTGAGGAGTGGAGAGGGATGAGTGAATCAGATAAGGCACCATTCCAAAAGCAGGCAGATGCAGACAAGAAAAGATACGAACGGGAAAAGGCACAAATGGCAGGACAGTAGAAGTATTTGAGTCGTAACCATAACTACTACAAATTAGTTTAACTTATTCCCTACCTCGACCAATTTACAAAAGAAACTATACCTGAGTGAAGGGAAATTATGATAAAGGAACCTAGGCCCAATAAAAGTATTATTAGTTTTCCACTAACCTGTTCATTGTTGAAATCTAATCATTTAGTTTTGTTCCATGGCCCCTCCTCTACTCCAGGACAGATCGACTGTGCAATGTGCAGGTTGTTTTGTGAAATGTATTTTGACGTATGGAGATTGTTTGCAGCTTTATTTGAAAGCTCACCGACAACCGGTTCTATTGATTCGCCTTGGCTTGTAGGATTGTTCAACATTCCTGAATGAGATTTCATTTGTAGTATGATCGGCCCAATATCTGGAAGTGACGAGAGTAGACTTCCGTCACGATAACGCAGATTAAGTAGGCCGTTCAGAGTTACAAATGCAGTTTTCAGAAATGACTCGTTTACGCCAAATGTGCACGTTTCTCTAACTAACTCCGCGTAATTTTGTACATGCTTAAGCATTTCATAGTATTCTGATTGTTGCTCATGAAGTGTTCTGAAATAAAAGTTTGCAGCAGCCCCATCAAACTGTATAGGCCCAGGGTTACAAAAGCGGTCTTGCATTGCCCAATGTTCTTGAACAATTTTTAACCAACGATATGCTTTACCTTTCAGATCCACTTCACTAGAAGGAATTGTAGGAATGTTGCTTGGGAGCTCAGGATGAGTCTCATCGTTTGAAGGAACAATCTTCATTAAGCAATTAAATGGGATTGCAGTCATTCTCCAATCAGAAACATCACCACACAACCCTCTAATAGAACAAAGATGGCCTGTTAGTCCGCTCTCAACAACTATCGAAGCAAAATGCCCAAGCGCATACCCTAGCTTTGCATCAAACTGTGATGGCATAGCGGATCTACCCTGATATCCAAAAAAGTGTGTAAACGGCTGAAAATTGCCATTGTATCTATTATCTTGTTTTCTTTTCTTAAGCTCCTTTTTTATCATTAAAACAAGAAGTGCCTCTGTCTCTATCGCGGAAAATGCAGAGTCAACATCTAATGAAAGTATTTCTCTCCTAATGAACCTAGGTAATGATTTAAATAATGCGAGGCTCCATGGAGTCATTTTAGAAGAATATTTACTTCCATCAAAACCATCTGTAGAGCTATGTTCTTGATTTGAAACCGAACTTTTGTTATCTGCCATATCTATACGAGAACTTTTTTCTTGGCCATTTGTGTGATCTGACAGTGTGGGGTGATCGCTGTGTCCCAAACTCATCATTTCGGACATAAATAATTTCATCTCGGAATGTTCTTCAGCGAACCTTCGTAATTCATTTATTTCAGAAATTAAAATCTTCATATCTGGTAAATGTGATAGTAATGCATCTGGAATGAGTACAGTTCCAAAGTTCTTTCCAAATTCCGCTCTCTTACATATTACATCTGCGACATCTTCTACTATGTGAACAAGAGTTTTATCAGCTGCTCCATATTCTTCAGCAATTATTACAACATTTGGATGTGTCTGTAGTGCGCACTCCAGAACTTCATTTGAAGGCTGCCTTCCCATTAATCTAATAAAATGCCAATATTTAGGCATTGAAGCAGCATCTGTTAATACATTTCCAATCAAGCTTGCATACAATTTAGTGCTTGAATCAAACCCTACGCATGCCTCTACTAAATCATTTGCTAAATTGTTAGATGCGGTTGCTGGGACGCCAACAACCTTAGTATTACAGTTATTTTGTAGAAAATACTCCGCCAAAATTGCGCCCTGAGTCATTCCAAATGCAGAGCCACACAACACTATGCCATCCAAATGTAAACTTTCGCAAACCTTTCTAGCCTTTTCCAAATTCTCTTTCGAAACTAAACACTCCGTATATGTTCTTCCAATTAATTCAGATCCTCCTTGATTTGGCAAAAGATCTACATCTTTCTCAGTAAGAGTAATATGTTTCCCTTGCAAAAACCCTTTAACTCCATAAAAGCCCAAACATCTTCCCCTCACCATTTTCAGACGGTGGTATAGTCCCCATACCACATTTGCAATTCCAGGTGCTTGTCTAGACATTAGCAATACTCCTATTCTAAGCCCTACATTAGGCTCTTCAGACGAAATGTCAAGTTGTGCTTCTTGGCAATAAAAGTGATTTGAATTACATAAATGAGGATAACACGTTGTAATCTGTCTTTTTATCAGAGGGTCAGATAAATTATATTGAGTAGTCGGCTTGCATCTTGCTTTAAGGTGGGTAAGCAGTAATGGTAACGGAGGCCTATATGTTGTGCGATAAAGTTGAAGAGAGGAGAGGGTTCCCTGAATTCTATTAAATACACCTCTTTTCCCTCCCCCATTATTTGGTTGTACAATATTTATATCAGTATCTGTAACTGAGACATCCTCTCCGCATAATAAATCTTGTAACTCTGGCGTTCTAACAATATAAGGGATGGTTTCAGAGCATGGGCCTTCGAATTGTAAAGGTCCAGGTGCCCTATATAAATCTTGAAATTTCCAAATATCTCGAACCTGCTTTAATAGTTTGAAAAGTGGCCCATTCAAATCAACTAACTGGCGAGTAACTGCAGCATAGCATTGACCGTCTTGTCTGGATTTTTTAACTTCCATAATTCTAGTAATACTTATACCGCATGCTTGCCAGCTAAGAGGATTCCCTTCTAATCCTCTTATCACTGCTAAGTACCCATTCATGCCTTTATAAACCAATGCTCCTGCACAATGGCCCAGTGCGTAACAATAGTTAGAATCAAAATTAGATGGCATGGCGCATCTTCCCTCATAACCCAAATAATGATGCATCATTGTGAATCCAAAAGGCATCAATATTGAGCCATTTGACTTATTTGAAATTTCTACCTGATCTGAAATTGTTTCCTTGGTTTGGCCATGTTCAAAGTCATAATAGAAAGATGTTCCATGCCTCCTATGTAACTCTGCTTCAACAAGTAATATAAGTAATCTCTCTGTTGCTATTTTTGCAACTTGAATTTGGCCAGTAGCCTCTCTATCAAGTAACAATTGCTCTCTAATATTTTCTGGAAGGTACTCCCAAATCTGTGCAGAAGACTCTGAAAGACAACTGCATATCTTTCTATCAAAGTCATCAGGTGAAGCTTCTTGATCACATTCAGACCCCTCATACTTTAACTTATCAAGGATTTCATTTAATTCTTGAATTAAAATTTTCATCTCGGGTATAAACTCAATTAAGCCTTCAGGTATTAATATTATGCCATACATTTTACCCATTTTTGAACGCTCTTCCATTAAATCTACAATATTCTTCACTATTTCAAATAATGTTATTCCTTCTTGTTCAACTTCCTCTGCAATAAAAACAATGTTCGGCCTTGTTTGCAATGCGACTTCCAGTGCCAAATGCGATGCTGATCTACCCATAACTCTTACAAAGTGATAGACATTTTGTGATGTGCAGATGTCTGAGCAGAGATTACCTACGCACTCAGCGTAAGTCCTTGCAGCAGTGTCAAATCCAAAAGAGACTTCAATAGCAGGGTTTTTTAAATCTCCATCAATTGTTTTTGGGACCCCCACAATACAAAAATTTTTGTTTTTCCTTGCCATATAATCTGCGATCAACGCAGCATTTGAATTTGACCCATCACCTCCAATAACAATTAATCCATGTAATTGTAGCTGTTCACAAACCTTTTCAACTCTTTCCAAATCTTGTTCTCCATTAACTCTCCCTCTACCAGACCAAAGCATATCAAAACCTCCTTGGTTTCTAAATCGATCCATTAATTCATCTGAAATAACCTTATAAGTTGATTTGAAAAGACCATCTAAGCCACCTAAAAATCCGAATAGCTGGCTATCAGGGTGATGATTCTTAATAAAATCATATACACCGCAAATTACATTATGTCCACCTGGTGCAGGACCACCAGATAATACAATTCCAACTCTAAGTGCATGATCTGAATTCTCCGAGTTCTTTGATTCATCTCTAATTATTTCAATGCATGGCCTACCAAATGTGTTCGGTAATAATTTTTTGAGTTCATCCTCATCTTTTTGGATCAAGTCAGGAATTTCGATTTCTTTTATTTTTATGCAGTTTGAAGATAAGGAATATGGCAATGTTGGCACCCACTTTTGTCTTTCTAATTGCACAGGACTGAAGTTTTCAAAGAGATCTGCTGAGTGTAAATGAGGTTTTCCGCCCATTGACAATTTAAATGAGTCCAACCTAGTTGCAATACTACGCTCTGTTGAATCTCTTCTACGAATATGCTTTTGAGACGTTATTGTTTTAGAAATTAATGGAATACTGCGTTCTTTATCGATATGAGTATCTTCAAGTATTACAGCCAAACTTCTAAGCCGGCGAATAGCATTTCTTTGGTTTCTGTTCATTTCTCCATTCAAAGACATTGAATAAGCAAAATATATTTAGTATATTTGAAAAAATGAGTATTAGAGTTTCTGGCTGTAATACCAATTAAGGTAAAATAAACAACCAATATTTAATGTTTTTACTCAGATTCGATTTTAATAAAAATAAACACAAAGAAATGATTACTAATTTACACACAAACCCTATTAATTTATATCGTCACTCATATTTAAACATATGCATCAGGATAATCTCCCGCCAATGGATCGAATTCCTATTAAACTTTTTTATTTTTTAAAACCTGCTCAGCAATTATTTTTCTAAAATATATGATTAATCTTTTTATTAACAATATGTGTTTGTCATTAATTCAATTATATTTATCTTCAGTTGAAATAAATTACATTTTTCTATTTTAAAAATTATTTTTGGTTCCCATTTTTTTATATGTATCAATATATTTGAAAAATGTATACCCCCATGCCAAATTTTATCTTGAATGGCTTATTAAATATATGTAATTTAATGAACTATCATATTCCAAAAAAATTTTTTTTCGAGGGCAAACTTGCGCCATCTAGATATTACATTACATGTAAATATTAGGCTTTTAGATCATGTATTTCCAACGCCAAGAAGTAATTGGATCACCACCTATCCTTGCATCAATCAGATCAATTTTTTCTAATGAATCTAAAAAAGACAAATTGGGTCCAACATATCAGCTTTTTGTTGGAATAGGATACATATTTTATTTAATTATTTTTATGATTGTCATTACTAAAGTAATTCAGCCTAATGAAGAATATTCATCAATATATAGTATTCAGAATATACTAAAGTCTGCAAATTGGAACCCTGACTTGTCAAAACCTAAAAATTCTATGTTATATAATATTCAGACAAATGGAGATATTCAAAATTGGATATATTATGTTTTGGGCCCACCACTTTTAAATGGTCATATTGCAGATCAAAACCAAATTATTGGAGCCTCTCTAACTAAATGTGTCGGAGAATATATCAGTAATGCAGTAGAAAATCAATATATTCCTTCAGACTATGGCGTTATTAAGGTTCTCAGACAAAGTAATTGTAAAAAAACCAAATTAAACTTAGTTTCAAGGATTGCTTCTCCATATAAATACATGGAAGCTTTTTTTGGTTCTTCTAAGGATTATGTTATTCAAGAAATCGAATCCAATCCTGAATTGCCAGTATTACCAAAGTTATTTAATAAAACAGATATAATTTCCTATACTGCAGAACTATTATTTTATAATGGAAATATTGACACATACAGCGTTTTATCATTTTCGTTTAATCTTTCCATCTTTGGTACATTTATCGTTGATGTATTATCTCAAAGCGCTTCACCTATCAAAAAATATATTGGGTTCCCATGCAATGGAAGTTGTAATATGAATATTACTCAGATAACTAAATCTGTACTTTTTTTTACATATTGTGTCGTTTTTATTCTTCATTTGATATCAGGAATTATTCTGCTCATTTCTAGTGCGTCAGGGTCCCCAAGCTACTCATCCAAGGATTCTGAAAGAAACGGTTTGGGGATTGAGTCATGGTCAAATTACTTTAAAGAAAGGTCACTTTCCATTGCAATTCGAATTTCTCACTTTTCTGTAATTTCATTATGGATTTCATCCGCAGTTATAGTACAATTACTTCCAAACCAATCCTTAAAAAATATTTTAGACCAAAGTAACCGAGCAGCAGAAAAGATAAATTTAAATCAATCATCCGAAATGCCACTATTAAATTCCATTATCTATACAATTAAAATTGCTTCAATTATAAAATTTTCTGGAACCGTAATTGCATGTATTGCATCATTATTAATGCTGTTTAGGATCTTTCAAATTTTTTCATCACTTTTTTCTCAAGTTAACGTTCCCCTAAAGACGATAATATTATTTTTTAGAAAAGTTATTGGAATATTTTTTCTTATTAACCTAATTATTTTGACATTGGCACTTGGAATTATTATTTATTTATATATTGACAAGCATTCACCAAATATTAAAGGAATTAGAGAGTCTATTAGTACTTCAATTTTTTCTATTATGCTTGCACCAATTTCTATTAGCATGCAGGAGGAAACAATCGAAGAGACAATCTACAAAGTACCAACAGTTATTTTTGTATCGATCGTATTGGGAATTCTAACTCTGTATCTCCTATTAATCCCATTATCAACTGCCACCATAATGTTCATTTACAATGAAGTTGAAATTCTTCAATCTTTAAAACAAAACACAGATAATATTTACACGATCAAAACGACTCTTAGTGCTTGGATTCAACAAATTTTTTTTCTTTCAACATTCTGGCAATCAAAAAAAGTCTGGTCATTTTCTTCTCAGTCAAATGACAAGACCACAAAAATAACTCACGATACACAAAATGAGATTGAGGCACAACACCAACAAGAAAGTAATAGTTTTGCAAAAGAAATCGTTTTTAATGAAGGGACTAACAAAACTAATAAAATGAATGAAAAGGGAATAAATCAAACGATACAACAAAAGAAAAAACAGTTTAAAAAATTGTTCGAGTTTCCTCCAAAGCTTGAATATATTCCATACCATCTTTTTTTCTTAATTGTACTATTTTCTATAGTATCGACACTATGGATTATTAATATAGCAAAATACCAACTTCATACGGAAACAGGTGAAGTTATTTGGAAGATTCTAGATTCTCCTTTTAGAGCAAGATCATTCTATACATTTGATCCAACTTTGGATTTCTTCCCATATATGTTTAAAGACTGTTCTAAAAAAGATGAAAACCTTAATTTCTTATATGACAAAAACCAGTTGTCTAATATTCCAGAAGAACTTCTTTACGGGCTATATCAGTCATACAGGCTCACAAATATTACTTCATTAAGTCACCTAAAATCATGGATTCAAAAAATTTTTATTCCGTTGATAAAAACAAAAAATACCCATAGTTCAGAAAAGAATTTTTTGATAGATCTCGGCCATCCAACACTCTATTCAACAGTTAACCCAATGTTATTATTTAAACAACATTTTAGTCCCGTTAAATGCAATTCTAATCCAATTTCGTCTGGGCTATATTTAAGTACAATCTCTAGATCAAAAAGCTCACTAAGCATCAAAGACATTTCAAATTTCAATCCATTGTCAGTAAATAATGCCCCAATTTCATTATCTGTTCCAGAGACACAAATTCAAAAAATTAGAAATATGTTCGGACGTATCCTTAAATTAGTGAATTTTAGCCAGGGAATATTCAGTAGAAAGTTAACTGCTTCTACGGAAAAGAGTTCATATATTGAGTCAACTCTATCAAGCTCAGGAATAGATAGAATTTTTTTTTTATATGCAGGTAAAAAATCCGAAATTTCCGAACAGTTTAATAAATCTCTATATGGAAATGATGAAGGAAACTTATTTTGGGTTATAAAGTCTTATTCTCTTTCTACTGGAAGCGATGTAAATGTCGACTTAATAACTTCATTAGACTCATTTGCTTCAAATGAAGACTTTAACATTCCTTTTGATGGTTTGTTTGATTATAGCATGGATACACTAGAAATTTACTTCCCAATTATTATTCCAAATCAAAATTCTGCTTCATTGATAAAGTTAAAATTTGAAATTCTACGTACTGGGAAAATTGAAATTGAATATTCTTTTGATTTTGTGAAACATGAATGGATCAAACAAATTCCTAATGAAAATGGGATTTATGTTGATTCAAAAAATCAAGAAATTTCAGAAGATGTTGATGAAAATGGAAGTGAAAGTCAAATCAAAGACTCGGATTTAAACTCAGGAATCTGGGTTTTTTCATTTGTACTGATTGGGATACAGTGTTTTATTTTCCTAGTATTCCTTATATTGGTTATTTATAATTTTTATAGAAAGAGATTATTAAGTAAAAGACTAGTGAATCAAATAAATTATAAAATGGATGTTTCAGAATCAGAAAGTGAAAGTGAAATACAAAAAAAAAAGAAAATTCGAAAACTTGGAATTAGAAAAATTGCAAGAAAAATCGGTAGAAAAGAAATAGAAAATGAACAAACAATAATAAAAAAACAAAAACTAGAAAAATTTGAAAATGTCCACTTAAATGAAAAAAAAAATGTATTAGAGTTTAGGAAAAAAAAAATCGCGAATAAGAAACAGAGCAAAGATATTAAAGAGGAAATCACTGATTCCAAGCAAATAGTTGAAGAAGAATTATACGATGAAGATATATTAAGTTTATACAAGCTGAGTAATTTTAACATTTTAATTATTGTAATAATGTTAATTGCATTTTTCGTATTATTCTTTTCTTCAATCGCATATTATATTTTAATAATATCTACAAAAATTTCGATTAACATTAATTCAATTGATGTCGAGGGTGGTTTTAATTCGATTGCTTCATCACATGGAAATCCATTGCCCTGGGAGATAGAAATATCAAACTTGAATGATTCCAATTCGAAACTAAATATGATTGGTTCTAGTTCAGGTTTTTATAACGACAATGTATTTTCCTTCAGTAATTTATTCGAAACAATAAATAGCATCCAAGAAATAAGTGGATACTTTGCAATGTTTGAAATAATTGGAGTTTTTCTTATTATCACATATATATCCATTATTTTTATATACTCCAGCTTACTTATTGATCGTCATCGGCGTGCAAAAATATTAAAGATGAGACGTTACATAGAAAAAACTGGGAAGAAACTAACTGGAAATTCATTCGAATCCCTCTCAGTGTTTACATTCATGGATACAACATCCCAAAGAGGTTTTAGCTGGAATGATGCAAATTACGCACTTTTTCCCATTTTTTGTGTTGTTGTTTCAGTTATTCTGATTTTTTCTTTGACGGGATATTCGATATTAGGTTATCAGGAGGCGACATATTTTTCATATTACTATTCAGTGATAAGCTCTCTATTAATAATTTTTAATTATAACAGTGTAAAGCAAGTAATGATGACGTCAATTACTCCAGATTTATCCATTAGATTTAAATCAAATATTATTACATTTATTTGGAAACCATTATATTATTTATTAACGTTTTTTACCTTTAATTTCATTTTAAAAGCATTAATTCCTGCTTCCATAATTTTTTACATGCGTTCAGTTGCATCTAAGAACTTGCAAATTTCACAAGATACTCTACTTTCAAAGTTAAATAATGTTGCAGTTACAAGACCACCAATTCCAGTATTCACAAATGATTGCATCTCATTAAGAATGAAATTTTTTATCAAGGCACTTTATAAAAAATTAGGAAAATTCAAAAAATTTGATATGAATCTAATGAAAGGTAGCACAATTGAAGAGCAAAATGAAACAGAAGTTAATTTAACGGAAGAAAATCCTGACTGGATCTTTGCAAAATTAATACCGGAGCTTTTTAATGAAATAATTCATTATAAACTAAATATTGCAGAGCTTGTTAACAAAGACCAGCAGGGAATACAGGAAATAAGAGATTATTTAGGTAATATATCACTCCAATTATTGTTAATTCAAGAACATTTAGTCAAGATTGAGTTTTTGAGATGTAAACTTTCAATGATAAGACAAGAATTGATGAAAATCGAAGATGTTAAAAAAGATATATCAAGAGGAAATAGAGAGTCTCAACACTATATTGATCGACTTTTACAGCGATTAATGAGTATTAATGATGAAATCGAACACTTAGATGAAAGTAACAGAGTTTTAGGGCAAGAAAAAGAAACTGTCAAAGAAAAAACATTAAGCGTCGCTGCAAACTATGCTCTTCAAAAAGAAAAAGAAAAATTCTCAACCGATTTCTTGTTTGAATATGGTAATTCATATGCCAAAACATTATTTGAAAATTCCAAAATTAACGATATTATCAGTAGCGATGAATATTCCGACGAGGATTCAGATGAATGCAAGGATTTTGATGAAATAAATAGAAATAGGGTTTCTACAAATAACAACACAAAAAAAAGTATAATTAACTATATTGATAGAAGCGATAAAGACGACAGCAAAGTAAAAAACATTTGGAAAAGAGAATAATAAATACTAGAAATTTGAAAAATATTTAATAAAACTAAGGTTATTCATATTTTGTTAATTTTTCTAGGGATTTGTCGATTATTTTAAAAATACGTTTCTCTTTCTTTATTAAATTAAGTTTTTTTCCGCATTTGTAGAGAATTTGGTTTTCTGCGAGATGAGGGAAAAGATATAGTTGAGATGGATAATTCATAAAATAAAATAATCTATTCTGTGAAAAACCTGAATCTCCGAAATTGTTCCAGTTCTGAAGTGGAATTAAGCCAGTTAAAATATTCTCTCGAACTATTTTAGAAATTTTAATGAACCTAGACTTTTCGACATCGCAAAGCATACTCCATTTGTTCTCACACTCATTCAAGGAGCGTAAATTTAAACTGTGGCCAAAAATAAGTTTTCCTGAAATATGAGGAATGCATGTGGCATTCCTAAGAATTTCCATTTTTTATGAATTAAATTTAATAGCGCTCGGTTAAAAAAAATTTTTAATTTTTCGACAACTTCAAGTCCACTTTTTTAACTGATTTCTCTTTGAAAAATAGATTGAAATAACTGTGATAGTTAATATTAAAAATAACGTATTTATTATATTATAATAATTGAAATCATAAGGTAAATGATCGAATGATGTATTTGGATATAGTTCAAATACCTCTAGAGAATTAAATCCAACTGAAAGTAATTTACTTTTTGATTCATATATTTCATGTGGAAACGAAAATATTTTTTTGCTGTTGAATTTAGTTGAAAATTTAGTTCTCTCTGATAGAATGGATTGGTAAAAAGGTAGATTATTATTTTGGATCAAGTTTTTCTTTTTGCTTTTGTTAGGTCTTAATGTAGTGAATAATCTTTCTGGGATGCATTCTAATACGTTGCTTTTTTCACTCCCAAAGAGTATTATTTTGGAAGCTAATGATTCTGATGTTCTACTTAATAATGAGTAGTCAATTGGTAGTTCATAGTTGTACAAGAATGTGCTTTCTTGAATATGAACGTGTTTTTCAGAGTATATTTTTGACTCTTTTACATTTTTTTTTCTGGAAATCAGGAATATAAATTTGTCTAGCATATTAATACCCGTATTGGTTTCTTCTTTAATGAATTGAAATAATTCAATAATCAAAATTACTGGTACTTTGTGATTTGAATGATATGATGTAATCAACATAATGTTTTGAAAAATTTCAAGTGTAAATGGAGGTTCAAACATTTGAGGTAAAAAAGATGAATATATTAAATTCCCATTTATCTGATTAAACAAGAGAACTTTCTTTTTACTTGTAATAACGCCCAGCAAATACGGATAGTCAAATCTATTAATAATATTATATTTTTCGTCAACAATTACTGGAAAACTTTTGCAATAGTCGCATTCAGGTGTAGAATAAACTGAAATCGTTTCATCAGGATCAAATAAATATTGCCAATGTACTTCTGAATCACGTCCAGAGATTATTTTATAACATTTTATAATGTTAGATTCGTTTGTAAAATAAAAATAAGATTTATCTTTGATATTTATAGTTTTGTTGTCTAAGTCCAAAAATTTTAATGTTTTATTATTTTTGTCTAACAATATTAGCAGTGGGTTAATATTTTGCTCATTTGAGGTAAAGGGAGGGGTAGAAACGATCAATTTTGATGAATCAGTAAAATTTTGAATTGAAATAGTTTTCCCAGAATGAATTTCTATTCTTAAAATGCTGAATTGATCAACAATAACTAATTCAGGTAATATCTTTCTCAGAATAAATAGTTTTTTTTTATATAGCTTAAGATGATTATTTTGTCTTAAACTATCATTTCTCCAAATTATCCGTTGATTATCAATGTTATAGGCAAAAACTGAAAAATATTTATTTATCGTAAACATGATAGTCCCAAATAACATCATATTTAAATTAGATTTCGAATAGTCCAAGTAATTATATAAATTTTCTCCGTTAATAAAACTTGAATTTTTGTAACTTATAGTATTACCTAAATTATAAGTGCGATTTCCTTGATTAAGATAAAACAAAAAATTATTTTTAAAATATTCAGGGTCTGTACTAGATGAAATTACGCCTTCATATATGCCATTTATTTTTGGTTCGAAGCATTTTAAGGTTGTCTCATCACAATTTAACGAAATTGAGACTAAAAGTGAGTCATCCCATTGCAATAATAAGCCCATATTAGCAGAGTACATTAAGTTTACGATTGGCCCATGCACAATTTTATTGCTTTTATTAAAATATTCAATCTTTAAATTGTATCTAAAAATCTTGTTATCTCTAATAGGGGTAAAATAATTGAAGATAGTTGTAATACTTAAAATATTCGTAAGGTCATTGTAACTTATTATTACTACAAACCTAGAGTCATTTTCTTCATTTTGAATAATCATTGCATTAGAACTTTGAACATTATCATTAACTGAGGAAAATGATTCAAGAATATAACTTGGATTTGATTCAAATATATGAAAAATTTGATATCCTTTATTATATTTTTTCTTTGTCAATGTGATACCCATCTCAGAATTTCTGATCTGTCTCAGAGTCAATTCCCCCAAAATTGAACTGGAAACATTATTAAATGAAGACATATTAACTTTTGAGTAAAAGTAATTTTCATTATTTTCGTCAATATTATATGTAAATAGTCCAATATTTTCGTTTATTGTGAACAAGAAATTCACTATACGATTTTCACCATTTGATGTTATGATCCCAGAGTTATACAGAATTTTCTTTTCAGGATCTATTTTTATTTCGTGTCTAGGGTTCTCATTAAGATTCTTATAGAGTGGGATAAAATCATAAATTTCAATTTCATTTTTCAATTCATTATAAACGATGGTTAATTGTTTGTTCATTTCATCATTATGGAAAAGTAGGAATATTTTGTGAGTACTTAATGAAAATTGCTTAAGTATACGACCATTCGACTCTTCAATAACGAAGTAATGATTATCTATTGTTAATAGAATTTTACCAGGCAAATAGAATAATTTTTTTGTAAACTTTGAAATTGAGACATCCAATTCCAAATCCCAATTTAAATTAATTTCTCCAAGGTAGTTCACCTTTATTTTTCTTAATGTTGCTCTATTATTAAATTGTTTTACAAGAATAATAAATGAATCATTTCTAATTCTGATAAAATCGCTAAGCTGATCTTGAGGAGAATATTCTTGAATATTTCCTAGAATTTCGGCATTTTTCGTAGATATTACTCTTCCATTTTCAAAAAAAAACAGAGTATTTTCTGAATGGTCAATAACTGAATAAATCGAGTCAATTCCAACTTTAATAATTCTCTTTGTTGAATTTATCCTTTCAGAAAAATTGCAAAATAAAGTGGCTATTAAAAGAAAGGTAAGTCGAAAGCAAAACATTTCGTTACAAGTTAAAACAAAAATTTGTGATAATAACAAAATATTATTTCCGAAATATGAATATTCTAAAATTTAGATACATTTATCGTGATAATTTAATTTTTACAGTTTTAGGTAACCTTTTGGGGGGCAGCGGGATTTAACTAGTCAAACTGGCAAACCACATCTTCCCACTTATTTAATTGTTTGCTACAGATAGCTTTTTGTTTTAAAGGTTTTTCACTTATGTAGTTCATACCTTCATTATTGTACTCAAATTCCTTGCATACATTTATTTTCTCAATATCCTGTGCTTTAAACTTGATCAGATTTTTATCTTTAGATTCTTGCATTGCAAATTCAGAGGAACTTTGTGGAGGAGGAATAAAATATGGTATTTTTCCAACAATCCAATCATTAAGTATAATCTTTGCAGTTGTAATTAAGTCTATTTCTCCTCCACGTAAAACCTTTCCTAATCTTTTACCTACAAGAGTTAAAAATTCATCGGGATTTTTCCAATTATCTGTAATTTTCAGATTATATTTTTCTTTTATATGTCTTTCTTTAACAATATTCAATAGTTGTTTTATATATATGCATGGGTCAGAAAGCTTTTCAGGTCTGACCGCTCCTCTCAGTACCACATTATAACTTGATGCATTTTCTGGTGGAACAATACCAGGGCAATCAATTAGATATATTCTGTGTGTCAAGTGAATATACTGCCAAATCTTTGTTTCTCCTGCAATAGGAGCAACACTACAAACTTTACTCCCTCTTAAAGTATTGATTATACTCGATTTCCCTACGTTTGGATAACCAATAAAGCCAACACTAACATGTTTTTTATCGCTTAATAAAGATGCATATTGCCTCAAAACATGAAATAAAGTTCTTTTTCCAAATGAATTTGTAATACTTGAATGAAATGCAATAGTTGGTCTAATAGATCCATAGAAAGCAATCCACTTACTAGCTACCCATTTAGGAATTAAGTCAACCTTATTTAATACAAACAAGATATGCTTGTTTTGATGTTCTTTAGATATGTATTCCTCTAAATATTTACACCTTGTACCTTCAGGATCCCTTGAATCCAAAACATGAACAATAATATCTGAACTATCAATAACTTTGTATAATTCTTGCCAGATTCTCCTTGATGTTCCCTTTTTTAACACTGAATCGTCATTTAATAAGTCGAACCCTTTAAATTCACCTTTTCTTTCTGTTTTTTCAAGATAAAAATCATTTGATTCAAAACTATTGGGCTGCTCCTGATTATAATTATTGTGAATTTGTTCTATATTACTAGCTAATTCACTCAAGTTATTAAATTTAAAAATAATTTTAGGTTTCTTTCTTCTTTCATGCCCTTGTCCAAAAGTACGATTATATGGCTCTATATTCAATAAGTTAATTTTCTCACGAGTAGATTTCTCTGAACAAAAATTATTGTTTAAAAGAGAAGTTGGAATTTTAGATCTTTTTAAAACGACAGAAAATGGATCTGATGATGCATTGGAGATTTCTTCGCGAAATGTTTCTAATTTGTTTTGAGTGATTACTCTTGTATTTCCAAACCATTTTCTATCTGGCTCGATTCTGACCATAGTTCCTGAAGGCCGATCGTTATTTGATAACTTCCCCCTTTCGTTGTACATATTTAACCTATTTATTGTATTTTTAGTTCTGTAAAAACCATTTTTCTTATTTTCTCCTAACTTTCTATCTGGATTGGTTGACGCTGAGCTTTTTGAAATTGAAACTGTATTTTTTGATTTTTTAAGAGAACGTATAGCTTTTATACGCTCAATACCTGAACTTAGCCTCTTAGTTTTTTTTGACATTTTATAGTTAACCCAATATTTTTACTATTGAATTGCTATTCTTTTGTCAAACATGACCGCTGTCGATTAATAATTAATGTTGAAAAAGGCGCTTAAACAATCATAGGTGAATTGCATAAAAATTCATGACGTTAAAAAAGGAGTAATACATATTCTTTCAAAAATAATTTAACTAATTGAGACAAATTTACTAAGATAGTGTTATTCATTTGAATCTTCAATAATTACCATTCCTCCGATTGCATCAGTATCAATAATATGTATGATTGTATCCCAATCTAGATCATTATTTCCACTTTTTGAATTACTAGTTGAGTTAATAATTCCTTTTTTCATGTTTGAATTTTGAGTTTTGTGTTTTACTATTAAACTAAAGCTCTCGTTATCGCTACATTCATCTAATTCTGATGAGCTAGTTTTTCTGATGCTTAAATTCTTTTTTACTGAACTTTTTAGTCCTATTGAAATATTTGACTTGACCTTACTTTTGTTATTTTCGACTTCAACATTGATTCCTTTAGAATAATTTGTTTTTGATTGCTCATTACCCATATGTCTTAAATATATTTTGACAAGAGCTAATAAAAATAACAGAATATTGCAGAGCGCATGCAAAAAAAAAAAAAAAAATATATATATATATATATACGTACTAAGAACGCATTTACAAAATTATATTAAAAATCAATAAATTAATATTTTAATAATTTATTTTTTAAAGTATTAATATTATCTGTGTAAATCATCCATTAAAATTTCTTTAAAACTAGAATTTTTTGTACCACCTTTTCTTATTTCATTTTCAAAAATAGAGAAATCTTCTGAAACATTGGGAATCGACATATTTGAAGAATCAATTCCCTCACAAAGGAAACAACAACTTATTCTGTCTGGTTTCATTCTTTTAAATAAAATTGAGCTATTGTCATTTTGTATGTCTTGCTTTGATTGATCACAGTCAAATCCAGTTTCAGGGTCATTAATAAGGTCTCCATATTCAAAGTCAAGAAATTTAGATACATCAAAATTACTAGTTGTAAACGGTGGTCTTGTCATAGTAGGTAAAAACCATCTCCACGAAAACTTTGAGCCAAAAACCTGAACAAATAAGGAATATGCACTTTTTTTTTTACTATATAAGTATTCTTGTTTTAAATGTTCAATTCCAGTTGTATTATTGATGATGCAAATGATTTGATCAACAAACATTGCTATACAGAAAATTCCAAATATCAAGCCCTCAATAATCACACTAAAACCGAGTATAAACGATGTTGGAGTGATAGTGCAGTCATAGTAGGGCGTTTCATTGTCTTTTTGGTTAAAATTTAATAATTCGGTTGTAGAGCTTAAAAGCTGAAAATCTAAATAAGAGTCATTAATATCGCTTGGATTTGGTAGAGGATATGAGATACATTTATAAAAACGAAGGCAAATAAGTATTAGCGAATAGGTACAAAAAAGGAACACATAAGCCAAAAATAGCAAAAAATGTTTTTGATTATTTATTCCAACACAGTTATTAATCCAGGGGCAGTGGTGGTCCATTTTAAATATGCACCTTTTGCAAACTGAACAATGGTGTGTTCTTGGAGGTTTTAGATTATTACATTTTGCGCATGAGCGAATAGAAACAGTTTGAGTCTGAAGTTCAATAGGTAATAAAATTTCGCCTTTATCACCATTGTTTGGCATCACTCCGGGATCAGTTGTGGTACATGATAGATGGCAAAATGAACAAACTATATATATAGAGTTACAAAGTATTAAATTAAATATAAATAAAATCCGTTCTCCTGAATCAAGAAATTTCTTTATAAAAAAGAAATTTAATATCAAAGCTGAATATAATAGTAGGAGTTCTGTAAGAATCATGCATAATATCCCGCAAATGTCGTAAACAAACCAATTTGGTCTTGAGAAAATGTTCATTATTCCATTATAATTGTGTTCATATAAATCTAAAAGTTATTTCGGAGCCTTAAAGGATCGAAATTAACTAACTTGAACAATTTACTTGCACTCAAGTATAGATTGACCGCCTTAAAGAACAACATCAATCATCGTGTTCGCCGCCATAAATGACCAACAACACATCGGAAGAAGAATACAAAAAAAAACAAAGGCAGTATTACAAATTCATTTGAATAACAAAAAAAGAATTATTAAAATACCTAAGGCAATTAAGTTAATATTCTATTTAAAATAAAAGTCCAAGTACGGAGGTCTTTGTTTGAATTCATCGCAAAACTCTAGCAGATCAAAGTACAGATGCAAGTTCAAAACAAAAAATCCGTAAATTATTAATAGTAGAATATATACGAAACTCTCAAGTGGCTCAAAAATTGCTCATTCCTAGCTAATAAAGTTGAATCCCAAAGGCATTTAAGCGCAAAAGCAGTTAAAAGTTACCTTTTTTTATCACTGGAGTTAAAGTAGGGTACCAGTAGCTTAATATATGCCAAGCACAAGTCACTTATGAGCTACCATGTTCAATGGTCTTGCTACAGTTCCTTCTCTAAATCCATTCTTAAAGCGTCTAGCCATGGTCTTGAGATGCCTCATTCTACCAGTTCCAGTTGTTCTACGTCTCTTCGCCTTTTGGCCCCAGTTGTACGACCTCATTTTTGCTGATGGATAACCACATGAAGCGCATCGTTTCTTTTGAACCATATATGATCTCTGGCCGCAACGACGGCATAAGAAATGAGTCTTACCATGGTGCTTACCACGACTACCTGTACCTTTTCCTGCCTTACCCATGCTTCTTAAACAACTCTAACTTAACGTATTACACAGTCTTGCTCTTAATAACAAGGAGGTTTTGTACAGATGTTACTTTTATTCAATTTGTGACTAGCAGAGAAAACTGTCTTGTTAATATAAGGCCCACGTCTATGACGAAGACAAAAATAGCAACGTAATATTACATTTAATCGCGCCCTCAGCTTACTTTTAGTTTACATTCGTATGAATAATAAGACAGGACAAAATGGGCGAGTCAATCGCTATTAAGTAAATTACTTTAGAAAAAAAAATCGTACACGTCTTCTACGCGGGGAAAGGGGCGTTAAATTAAAAAATTATTAGGACTTAGACTACCTAAACTTGAATAATGCGCGTAAGCCTTTGCAATCTATTTAGCAATAAGTCACCTTTTTGAACAAGCTCGTTATATTGATTTATTTTTTTGTCCTTTCTACTACAGATTATTACTTGCTTAACCTTGTCGATTGTACATGAGAGCTTTGAAGAAGATATGAACGTTACAATATCTTTTTCGAGAAACTCTTGAGTAATACCAAATGATTCTGCCATACTGAAAATAGAAACGGATTCGTATGGCTCAAGATACTGTATGTATGCCTTCGACCTGGCTATTCTCAAATAGTACTTGTGGTGGCGATTAAGATAATAATCTTTCTGTAGTATATAAGTAACGTTGACTAACCTTTCGAAGAATTGGCGGTACCTTCCGTAGTAAAAACTTTCGATGAATTCCAGTAAAAATTTGTTGTCTGGTTGTAGCGCAATTTTTAATATATCAGGACTAGCTAGTAGCTTTGACTTAATGGTTCTTCTGTCTACGGAAATTATTGACGAGACTATTGTATAGAAAATTAAACGGTCGAATGAAATTAGTTCAGCTGCTGTGAATGTAGTTAGCGAATCTAGAAATAGTTCTGAAGCGGCAGAGAAATTTCTAGTTATAAGATAATATATTGCCTTATAAACTTTAAATCTATTTTTCCTTTCCCAATCACTAGTAGTTTTGAAAAGGTCCTCTGCTCTCTTGATGTACTTGCTAATTAGATTCAGGTCATTCCAAAAAAAACCGGTTCTAATTCCAAGAAAAAGCAGCTCTAACTTGAATCCGCCCACAGTTTTCTTAATAGCGACTTCTAATTCTTGTAAACTCTTTTCTTTTGAACCAATTCTAGAATAAAATGCTAATTTTTTATAGTGGCAGTTTCTTACTTCTACATCGCCGTAGTTTTCTCTCGCATCATTGATTTTTTCATTAATGTCATTTAATTCACTATTATTATTTTCTATTAGTACATCCAAAAGCTTTTCATCATTATCTAGAATCTTAATATCTTTACTTAAAATTTTAAATAGTGGGGCCATACTATTTTTTTTAATGCATGAAAGAATTTCATTTTTCATTAATTCCTTCTCATCAAATTTACAATATTTTGAATCCAGCTGACAAATTCTTTCTGAAAGCTTTAGATCTGGGACTGATTGTAATAACTCTTCGGGGTTCATAGAAAAGTCCAACACTTCTTTTAACTTGTTTCCAATATCCATATCGAATCTTCAAATTATCAACATATAAATTCCAGTGTATAATCTAACACTGAGTTTTTCCCTTTTATGAAACTTATGAATAATAAACCAATCCTACCCCTCAGAAATAATCATTAGCGGCATATAGAAGCGGCTATTTTTTAGTATTTTACTTATTTCGCCTTGAAAATTTCAACATATTTACTCGGCTAAATATAGGGCAATTCGATTGTTCATTCCAAATGCAGCAGTTGATCGAATATTGCCATTTGTTGAATTCCGTGTCTTTTCATTGTTGGCTTGACGAATAATGATATACTTCGTATTTATCAATCAGATTGGTAAATTGTTTGACATATAGATCTTATTTAGGAATTTAAAAATTTGATTATTCTTAAATCCCCAATTCAGATTATTTGATAATACAAATCTTTCGAGAATGAACAAAGCAATTTCTTCTGATAACCTTAAGGATGCAGTTAGAAAGTGGCATGCAAAGAGAAAAAAAGACTCAAATAACCAAGTAAATAGTGAAAATACGGGATCAGAACCTGAAGGTATATTTGGTACAAAGAAGCATGATGTTAGACACACTTCTGCATGGAGCCACAATAATTTTGTTGAATCAAACCAATCATCTAACTTCACAAATGAGCAAAAAAGACCAAGATCGACTGTAATAGAGAACAACATTAAATATATATTTGATGGACCTTTATCTTTTGATACTATAATGGCATTGAAAAGGAAAAAATCAAATGTTATTTTTAGCAATAATGAAAAAATGCTCAATAACCCAAGTTTTGAACAAAACGATTCTAAAAGCGCAATAAATCAATGCTGCGCACACCAAACTAGCAACTCTCATGCGATGGAAAATTTTAAAGATGAAATTGATATTATATATTCAAAGTCTTCAAGCGCTATACAAAATTTTTTCAAGAGCAGTTCAGTGTCAGAAGTAATTAATTTATTAGAATACATTTTAAACTTTTTATCATTTAGCACTCAAGAGTTGATTAGTAGATACAATAAAAAAACTTATGTTGATGGGAGTGAGAAGTCATTGGGCGTTTGCATTAATTTTATTTTAAACAAATCTAATTTAACTGATGATCAGTTTGACGAAACATCACTGGAGTACCTTGCCAAATATCCCAAAATTTTTGAATCGCTTAAGACGTTGACCAAAATCAATAGTTTAAGTGATGCAGTACCTAGCAAAATAAGTACTCATATTCAAAAGTTAAACTCGCAGATTGACAAGATTTACAATTTATTATTAATAGGTAAATAAAAATAATAATTTTCGTCCTCAATTAACTTGCAATCTTACTTGGCACCCTTTAAAATATTCGATAATGACTGTATTGAACAGATTATAGTTACAGCTTGTTTTGCCTTGCATACGACTATAAGGTAATATATTAATTCTGTATATGAAAAAACTATTCTACACCTTTCGAAGTCTGAGCGTAGAATTTTCTGAGGAGATCGAATCGTTTTTTTGAGCAAAACTTTTAATTCAAGGGGAAGAAAGCTGTTGTGAACCAATTCTGTCATTTCAAATTTAACAATTCCACATAGTTTAAATACATAACTCCAGATTGAAGACCTTATGGGATTTGTTGTGGGAACTTTATAAATATCACAAATTGTTGTAATATTTTTATTACAGTTATATAAAAGAATGTCTAATTCGTCTTTAATACACTTTGAGCATTCTCCTGAGTAAATCGATAAAATGGACCATGCAGTTTCAGAATAGAATTCATATTCTAGCATTTGAATTGAAAAACTATTGAGCATGCTCATGAAATGCGCATTTTTATTTGTAAGACATCCATTCTTAAATTCTTTTTTGTTTTTTCCAAACTCAAAAGTCTTTTCATAGTCTTTAAAATTAAATTTTTTGCTGGATTCCATTTTATTTAAAACTAAATTAAGGCTTTCTACCCCAATAGAGTTGCTTAAATGTTTGAATCTTCCTGATAAAGAATGAAACTGCAATTTTGGTTTAGAATTCATTACAGAAGAAAGAAGAACTCGATCAGCCTTATGTTTGTCAGAGTTTGATCTGAATAGAGGAGTTTCGTCTTTACTAATACCCAGAATATCGCCTTGAGGCGGAAAATGATTAAGCAAATCTTTTATTCGAATCAATGTTGAAGTCTCTCCTTCATTTTTTTGTTTTGAATGATATTCACTCTCAGAGTTTTTTTCATTATCATTAAAATTCTTTGTGTTGATTTGAGTATATTCTTGCAGATATTCATTTGATCTAATTTGATTATTTGAAAAGAAGGGCATTCTATCTGAATTGAAGTAGTCTTTCCCCTCGCTAATTTGCTTCCTCTTTAACTTTACGCTAATTGAGCTATATAATATCCACTTTAAATCTATAAATGACTTTATTTGGGAAAATAGCCTAAGGTTATAAATTTTGTTTAAACTGATAATTGGAAGCTTCAAAAAACCTAATTTTGGTATTGACATATTTTTGTTTGTATTTGAAGTTGAATGATTGTTTTTTACACGATGAGCATAATTTTTTTCTTCTTTTTCTACATCTATATATTCCGATAAAATATCTTTATAGTATGATGTTGTTAAGCTATCGGGATTTGAATTTTCATGAAAAAAATTTGATGAGATTACCTTTCGATATTCAAAGCAATCTTTCATAGTGACAGAGTTTGGTTTGTAGCATGTGTTTCCATCGCAATTTGGTCCTTCCAATGGATCTGGGCCAAGCTCCCAATGATCCATAGATGTTATTCCAAATGAACATGACAATTGCGATATTGATTGTATTGTTGTAACAATACATAAAATATGACATAGTTCTGTTATTGTCCAAACTTGAGTATCTGAGACTTCTCCTATCAAATGATTCATCAGTTCATTAGAAACATAAGCAGGTTCGAATGTAATACATTTCAGAAATTCAAAGAGCGCAAAGAATTTAACTGGTAAAGATTCTGAAGGATTTTCCAACCATTCTATTGGACCATTGTTAAATATATACATTTGCATTTCTAATTTGATCATGTAATCATTGTCATATAAGGATGAACATAAAATCCCAATAAAGTGACGATAGTGCAGTGGTAAAGCACCAAAGTTTTGATCTTCCATATTTATTTTGTAAGATTTAAGTAATGCTTTTGCATACTCAGGAAGTATGTACACAATTCTAAATACTGACGGAATTCTCCCATGAAATGTATTGAAAACGTCTTTCCAAAAAGTTTCATTTCCATCTAAATAAAACTTGTTATTAGAAAAAAACCCAGGGGTACCAGGAACTAAATACTCTGGAGAAATAAATCTTCCACAAGGAAGGCAATGCTGATTATTTTCGTCATTTTCTGATGTAAATATTTTGATTGCTTCTCTAATTGAAATGCTACTTCCTCCCAGGGTGATGTTAAACAATAAGTCCGGGTGTATATCTTTGATTTTTGTATAAAATAATGTGCTATTATACTCTGTTAATAACTTCTTTGGGTCTTCGTCTCTTCTTGAACCAATTGACCATGTTTCATTCAAACTGTTAATAATTGATTGCCAACTGTTGGAAATAGACTCTCGAATATCTGAATATGGATTTAGGCAAGTTGATAAGCGAAGAAGAATGCATAAAGACTGTTCGAATTTCCAGTAACTTGTTTCTCTATTTAACAATATTTGTTTCTGTATTATGTTGACTCTATTTTCTATGTATCTTCCAATACTGTCTGATTTTAGTCTTTCCCAGTTTGGAATATCCAAAAAACGATTAATAAATTCCTTATAGTTAACTAAAAGAAGAGATATTGGAAAACCATTATCCATTGTTTGACACTTGTTTTCGTAGATAACATATTCAATAACTATACGCTAACGAATAAATAGATAGTAGCTAACCGCCAACAAGGCAAATATTTTAGTACTTAAAAACTGTTAAACAATGTTCATTAAAAGCCTAGACACTTGTAATGAAACTATTAAAGATTCAACAGTAAAATCTAGAATCTAACGTATTACTATGAATATTAGCACAATGAAAGTTGTGGAATGAGCCAATACCTCCAGTTCCATTTATATTTTTATTAGCTTCTGCATTACTCATTAAAATACTTCCCAGTCCTGATTCAACTTGGGAATTACATGGTGTATTGCTAGATACTAGGTTTTGATGATTCTGCCTTCCTAATTGTCTCTGAAGGAGCTGTTCATTGCATTTATCAACAATAAAGGATAAAACTACGGATGGGAGGGTCTCTAATCCATTCATGGACCCATCGGAAGCAAACTTTGCACTAACAGGCAGCGTCGTCAGGCCACTGAATGATGATGGAAAGTATGAAATTGTAATGTAAGAGAGATTTTGCGAAATTTCTGCGCATGGGTGAATATTCCTGTTTTCTCTAAATGAAATAGACTGTTGTTGATCGCGCCATTGATCTGTTTTAAACGGATATCCTACTGAAAATCCTGAAATTTGTGCTGAGCTATTTGAATTAGAAATTCCAGCATTCAAAGTTATGAAATGCTCGTTTGCACTGGATATATATTGATTGTCGCATTTTAACTGTGTGCTGTTTTGGATATATCCACCATTAAAAGTATCTATTTTTGGATTGTCTGAACATAGAGAAATAGACAAATCATCTTTTAACTGGTTATTCAAATTATTAGCACCGTGTTCGGAATTAGTATTATTTAGATTTTTACCTGAAATAATTTTTGACAAGTTTCTTCTTCTTGACCATCTCTGTCTATCTGCAACTCTACAGGGCTCGCATGATCTCATATGGGGTGTTGCATCACGCTTGTGACATCTCCAGCAAAGTTTTGGGTCATCTCTACGCCTCCTTACCATATTATTTTCTTTATTAATTGATTTAAATTTTTCTGAATTTACCTTTTCTGTCAGATTATTCTCCAAATACGAAAGCAAATTAAGGTTTTGGCTGGCTTCCGCATATTGATTTTCAGTTTTAAATTGATTTTTGTCTTTTAATAAACAGTCTATTATTATTGATTTTGGAGTTTCTTCTTGAGAAAATGAGATAGACTCTGATATCTTTTTATGATTCGTATTGCCTCTGTGTATTTCCAGAAATTTTGGATTGTATTCAGAAGCGTTCACTTCTTCAGAAATATTGTTTGTATTAAAACTACACTTGGAATTACTATGATTGTAATTTACATTTCCGTTTACGTTTACGTTAACATTTACATTTAGCTTATTACTAGTATTTTGAATATTTGTATTCAAAATTTTAGGTGAGTTGCTTAAATTGCTTGATGTCTCATTCCAATTGCAAGCCTCTTCATCAAAAGATAAGATCATATCAGAGTTAATATATATTTCAGGAATTTGTATCCCTTCCATATGACTGTCTTTATGAGACCTTATTAATAACTTTCAATTAGTAAATATATATTAAAGTTCAAGTACATAGGATATCTAAACTCGTATTAAATCAGAGCAGCTTAAATCTTCAGAAGTTCGGTTGCTTACATTTAGCATCTCTAATTATTTTGAAATATTCTGAATTTTTAAATAAAGGAATTTTTTCTCGTAAAAATTTCCCTCGTAAAAAATAGGCTCCAAAAATTGTCCCTCTCAAATATTTTGAACGGTTCTAAAAAAAACACATGGAAAATTATTTGGATTTTAAAAAAACAATATAGTTGAGGTAAACTTCTCTAATTTATCAGGATGATGCAAAGTGAAGGTAGGTTTAACTCATCTTATCCATTTTGTTCAAGCTAATTATCCTTAGATTGTAGTGATGCTACCTTTACTACAACGAATAATCCCTATTTAAGACTCTTAAATGCATACATTGAAAAAACAACTGTTTACCCCAAATCCAGATGGTGTTTTTTATTTATTTTGATCGCAACTTTTGCATTTAGAGTATATCATTGCCAAGGTAGGTTGTATTATCATTAAAGTAGAATAATAACGCTTCGATTTATTATAAAATATATTTAACTTTATTCTATATATATTTGATATATCTTCTTACAACACCAATTATAGGTTTTTTTATAGTTACATATGGCCTTTCAATTTACTTATTAAATTTATTCATCGGGTTTTTGTCTCCGCAAATTGATCCGGAAGAAGAAGGTATGGTCCTTCCTATGCATGACACTCAAGAGTTCAGACCATTCGAAAGAAGGCTTCCAGAATTTAAATTCTGGATATCTGCAACAAAAGCAACTATTGCTTCAATATTTCTAACATTTTTTGAAGTGTTTGACCTGCCTGTTTTCTGGCCTATACTTCTAATTTACTTTATTTTTTTGTTCATTTTAACAATGAGACAGCAAATTCAGGTAAGAATATAAAATTATTATTGCATTATAAAATAATAACTAATATTCATAGCATATGATAAAATATCGTTATGTTCCTTTTTCATGGGGGAAGCAAACGTATGGAGATATTACAAAGGGAAAGCCAGCAATAAATAAGAAAACAAGCCTGGGGGGAATAGGTTTGACTTTGATAGGCGATAAGTAATGTTTCAATTAATACTATTTTTACTTGTTTTTTTTTTCAAATTTTCAACAAGTTTACTTAAGGAGAATATGCGCCAATTGCAAATTTTATAGTCATTAGAACAATAAACTTCTAGATGAACAGATCTATAAGATTATTTATAAATAAAATTTATTTAAATTATTATTTTATCTAATGGCCAGGCCGATATTATTTGCTCTTCCTCCTATTCCCGTTGGACTATATGAGGAATTAGCTTCTGGACCAGTGATTCAAAGTAGTGTTGCAGAGTTTGCTTTTAAAAAAAAGATAGAACCGGTTGGTGAAGCATTTTTTTATAGGTATGAAGGGAAGTGCTCAAATAAAATTAATTTTTTAAAAGAAGAAATTAAAATTGAAGATTCAGTTCCTATTAATAATATTTATTCTCAAGAAGAGTGTAAAAAAAAATCTAAGAAAATATCTGGAAATAAGCCAGGAAACAAACTTGCAAAAGGCGTTTTATCGTTGGCACGGTTGAAAGAACTGGTTGAAGAAAAGGAAACTCTTTATGAAAAATTAGGGTTGGATGAAAATGCATGTGTTAAGGAAATTAAACAGGCATACAGAAGACTAGTGCTTTCATATCATCCTGATAAAAATAAGGAAAATAGTTCAGACGCAAGGTCTGAAGAATTTCTTAGAATTCAGGAAGCATATGAAATATTGAGCGATAAGAATCTGAGGCACGCATACGATTCTGCATTGCCATTTGACGATTCAATACCAAGTACTTACGTTAGTGAAAATAATGATTTTTACGAATTTAAAAACTTTTTTTCACCTATTTTTCGCAGAAATTCAAGATGGTCTATAACGAAACCAGTCCCTGAAATAGGAAACATTGATGACAATATTGAAGTTATTGAGAGTTTTTATGAATTTTGGAGAGGATTTCAATCGAATAGAGACTTTAGTATCCATGAAGAACACGAGCTGAATCATGCGGAATGTAGAGAAGAAAAAAGGTGGATGGAACGACAAAATTTTAAAATTCGTTCAAAATATATTAAAAATGAAATTTCTAGAATTAATAGGCTCGTTGATCTTGCATATAAAAATGATCCAAGGATTAAACAACACTTTGAAAATCTTAACAAGAGAAAAGAAGAGGAAAAGCGTATGAAAATAGAACAGAAGAAAATTGAGGAAGAGAAAAAGCGTATATTAGATGAACAACAGAAAAAAAAAGCAATCGAGCTAAGAACAATGATTAAATCATTGCGAGTTTCAATAAGGAACAAAATGAAAAGTATTTGCGATGTAAATGTTTTTTTTGATAAATTTCAAAAGGAAGATTTCTCAGTATGTTTAAAAGCTATTGAGGATTTTAATTGGATTAATATTTTTTTAAAGGATATAAATTTAAACGAAGCAGTCCAAATCCATTCTATTGAAAAAATTAATTTAAAAGTATGGGAAGAGTGGCTCCTTAAATTAGATAACTTTCAACTTGAACATTTAGACAATTTTTTGAATAAATGGATTGAAGTGTTTGGCGAGAATTGCAGTGATGATTATTTGAAAAAATTATACTTGATTTTTACTATTAAAATCCTTAACATAAACAATTTTGATGCGAACAAGTCTTTACAACCTACAAATAAAACTAATGAAAGCAATATGCCTAATTTTTCGAACAATTGTGTAACTACAAATACCGAGAATTTATCTTCTGATTGGACTGTTTCGGAAATGAGTCTGCTTGCAAAAGCTCTTCAGAAATATCCCGGTGGTTACAAAAATAGATGGGATATGATTTCTGAGTACCTTAAAAATACGAAAACAAAGGAGCAGATTTTAACAAAAGTTAAAGAGCTATCTGAATCTGAGAAATTGGCAAAACTTTCAAATGAAGTTAAAGAAGAGTCTGCCTTTGACACATTTATTCAGTCTAACAAAGGCGTTCTAAAAAAATTCGACAATATTCCCGACGTTAGAGATTATTCAGGTACTTCGATCACAAACAATAGCGCAAAAATTGATGCTACACATCAGAAGAAAGAAACTGATCTTTGGACTAGAGACCAGCAATGTTTATTAGAGAAAGCATTGAAACAATATCCTTCTTCTTTACCTTCAAATGAAAGGTGGAAGTTAATCTCTTCTTGTATTCCAGGAAAAGATTCATCGCAATGTCTTGCAAGATACAAATTAATAAGAGAACGGCTATTAAAGAAGCAAAAGTAATATTTGTTAAAATTTCAAAACAAATACGTAATTATTCATTCTTATTTTTGTCTGTAAATAATAAGATTGGAGATGGTTTTGATGTTGGCAGTGGAGACAAGAAGCTATTATAAATCTTTCTTGTTGGAGTAGAATTATTGGGCTTAATTTTAGTAGATTTATCATCAACTGGTTCAATTAAAATACTAGGAATTGAAGATTGTCTGTGCTTGCTTATTATTGCGTTTTTCTTAATACCACTTTCTGAACTTGATACGCTGGAAAGAACCCTTCCAGGCAATGAGTTCCTCACTCCATTATTTGTAATTTTGAATTGTAGTGAAGAAATGTAGTCTTCAAATCTGCTTCTAGCAAATTTTATATTCGAGTGAAAAGAATATCCAACCGATCTGAATAATCGCGAATTAGAGTTTTTTGTTTCTGCAGCTTTAGCCAGTGTATTTGTATTGTTACCTATCAGAATATTCGAATGTTGTAATTGGCTATTGTTATGTATAACACGGTAGTGCTCACTTTGATAGTTTCTTGCAATGTCTGCCGCTTGAATAAATGTATCTGCCAGTAGTGAAGGGCTGCAAATCTTATGTGAGTTATTATAACAGTTAATATGCTGATATAATTTTTTGCTAGTATTAGGTGAATTCATGCTTAAACCAAAAAACGATAACTTAGAATCATGAAACAATGTATCAGTATCTTTCATTTCGCTTGAATGCGTTTCACTTTGAGAAATAAATTTTTTATTTTTATTCTCACTAGGATCGTTTTCTCCTTGTTTAACAGTAACTATACCACCATTCAAATAGTTCTCTCTTTCCCTGTTGTACCTTTCGAAAGCGCTAAGCATCAAATTACTGTTAAATTCTGCGAAATCCTTTTTTTTGTTGGCAAACTTTCCCAAATCAATTTCTATGTAGAGCGATTTTTTAAAATAAATATATGCACCGTAAAAAGTAATTATTACAATTGAAATAGAAAGGAGTGATGTAATGATTCCAAACTCCTTCTCAAAAAATTTCCATAAATAGTGCAAGCAAAAACATGATAAAATCGAAAAGAATGGAGTTAAAAAAATCATATTTACATATTAGTATTTTGCATCACTCAATTGATGGTGAAGTATTCTTGTATTTTTCTACTAAATTTCAAAAATTGAGAGTATTTTAAATCTAAAACGCAAACTTTCTGAAATTTTTGTTCCATCTAATAAATTTAACCCTTTGATTAGGCGCAAGAGATGAAAAAATAAAACGAAAAAAAAATTCAGTATTTGTACAAAAGTTTTTACCTATCTAATTAATTTGAAATATTGCACGAAATAACAGTAATATCATCAACAGACGTATTATTTGTCGAATTTAACCAAAAACCTTGACATTTTGTTACTGCTAAATCAAGCTCTTTTTGAATGCAGAGTTTGTTATAATCTATGCTTACCTCATCTGAACATTTTAGGAACCCATCAGTTGCCAGAATAACTTTTAATTTACTCCCTTTTTCTATTTTCATTTCCCATATTTCAGGCTTATTTGAAATTCCAACTACTCTTCCATCAGAGTCTCCTAGACTTCTTGTAATAGAGAAAAGTTGTGGCTTTTTTTCTTCAATACGATTTAAAGAAAACCTGTTATTTTCATTGATAGTTGCCCCATTACAAATTATTCTCTCTTTCTCAACAATGTTGCTTAAATCATGCCTTGGGGTTGAATAAATTGTATCACCTGTTTTTGAATCCAAAATAATACCCCCTGAGCTCCCTAACTGTACCATAACTAACCTGTCGGAGTCGATTATTGCAAGAGTAACGCTTGTTCCAGAAGTTCCAAAAGAACTTTCTCTTTCTAAAAAGCCTTGAATTCCCTCGAATATTTTCAAAATAGAAATGCTAATTTTTTTTTGGTTATTTTCTTGTATTGAATCTAAATTATGATTATAAGTAATATCTGAAATTTGACTATTTTCCTCGAATTTGAAAGGCACACCCAAAAAGATACTTTGTATTCCCTTAATGATCTTTTGCCTTACAATTGCAGCAACTTTGTGTCCATAGCGCCCGTGCCCATCAAAAACACCAGTAATCAAGGTATTATTAGCTAGCTTTACAATGCAGAAATCATCCTGATTCACCATACTTTTATTTATTCTTTTGCCCTTAACACACGCAAAGCTAATTCCCATTTCTCTAAGGTTATTCTTGGCCAATTCTTCGCATGGCCTCCAAATACATTTCTTTCTAGAGAACACTTCATTATCGTCATTTGAGTAGTCTCCACAAACATAGAGTTTAAATGAATCTTCATCTAGTTCTTTATTAGCGTGTTTATTACTTTTAGTTTTAACTTTCAAGGGTGGAAGAGACTCTCTGCCTTGCAGTGAAATACCGGAAAATTTAATCATTTCTTTGTGAAACAATTCTAATTTTAATCTTAACATTTGGTTTTCTCCCTCCTTACATATAATTATTTCCTTCAATTCAGATATTTGTTTTTTTAATTCCCTATTTTCTTCGTATATGCTTTTTTCGTTGCAAATTGCAGATTCTCCTATTTGTTTTGCTGAGTTTATTTCTCTAGAAATCGATTCAAGGGAAAGTCCGAGATTTGAATTTCCATTTCTCTTTTCAATTCTTAAAAATGAGTTATTGGTTTGCTTTGAAAACTCTTCTAGCGGTCTTTCAGTGCTTAATTCAAGCCTTGAGCTTCGAATTCCTTTTAAATTTATATTCCCTCTTACAGGGCTAGGAGATCTGGAAATTCTCCCTGCTCTTCTATGGATAAAGCTCGCAAGATTAGTTATTTGGGGTCCTAAACTGGAGTTTAATCTATTCCATCCGCTTATTGTTGCAGACTGCTTGCTTGGACCTATTATATAGCTTGGAGATTGAGTAGAATTTTTTATAGACAAACTCGAAAGGTGGCCTCCTGATAATGCTAGCTTTCCTTTACAGGAAATATTCTGATTTGGAGAATTGTACATATGCACTATTCAATTATTTTAGTAACTTAAAATATCATATTTCCCTCTGATAGTTGTCCTCATTGACTGAAATGACTTTTCACACAAGACAAAACGTTTACCAGGCTAGTTATTAGACTAAAAAGGGGGGAGCTAAATTTAAACAATTAATAGATTTAACTATAATTAAATATTCTAAATTAATAATAATTAGTGCCATTCATATTACATTTGAATCTACTGGAGATATGCCATATTTCTTTATTACTTCGCCCAAAAATCTTAATGAATAAGAAAATTTAACGAACTCCTCTATTGTTACCCTCAACCTAAAATCCATGAGTAGTAGCGCTTTTACCTCCAATCTAGATAATTCAGCCTCTGAAACACCTCCAATGTGTGCGTAATGAGTATTTGGTAAAAACTTGTCGTCGTACAGCTTAACTGAAATAACTAAAGTGGCCAGCATAAGGCGATGCGCGCTTTTAGCGTCGAAAATATACGATGGATTATTGTCAATAATTCTTTTAATATAAATAAACATTAACACAAATAATGATGGGCTACATAAGAAGTACTCAGAAAGCCTTGCAAAATAATCTTTAATAGAAATGGGAGGGTTAATTTCTGAGTCGAACAAAGTACAAAATTCGCTATTGGCCTTTCTAGTAGGTAGGCACTGCAACATAAGCATAATATCACTTATTGCCCTACCAAAGGAATATCTGTCCATCAAGACTGAATCATGGATATTAATTGTTTTATTTTCAGAAGAATAGCTTTTGGGGAGAAGGTGAAATACATCCAAGTGGTTAGATTTTTCGTTAACTTCTTTGTCTTCAAAAACTTTATAATTTTCAAATATGTCACTCAACCCTATCCTGTTTAGAATAGTGCAAGCATTATATTTAGCATTTATAATCCTTAATAAAAAGTTTAAATCTCCAACTATTAAGTCATTCAAAACACTATATTTTGACATTTTAGAGCCATTTTCATCATCAACCATTATTTTTTTGCGCAATAATTGATTAGGATATAAATTAACTTCATCGTGAAAATGCAGGCAGTTTTTTGCTTCGGGGACTGATTCTTCTAGAATTTTACTATTGGGAATAGTACTGACTTCAGAATTACCTTTCATATTTCAGACGAATATAATTAACTCATTTAAATAAAAAATATTTCCTCGAATAAATAGCTTAGATCATAGCCACAAAAATTCCAGCTAATCTAGTCACTCCGATTATTCAGCAAACTTTGAATTAATGTTTGAAAATAAAACTACTCGCGCGAAAATTCGGCATATAAAAATCTAACGTACTTGAAAAAAAAGATAATTATAATTCATACAAAAAATGTTACTGCATTAAATTCCCCCTATGTATCTTTGTTAGATCCCAGCTTAATTTAACATTAGTATTAAATACATAAATTCCGAATAGTGGCGTTGAACGCCTTTATGGGGATGTTATCAAAATTAAATCCCTAAATATTTAATTAGCTCTTAATCATGGTAGTTGATTGATAAAATCCCTATGTGGAAGATGGGTGCATTTTTTTTTGTGAATAATGTGGAAATAAATATTTTCTCAATTTTCAATAAACTAACTTAAATAATAATTAAGGTAAAATCCATGGCTAAATTTGGTACATATATAATAGAGAACAATGATAATGGACCACAATTAATAAGAAGGGAAAAGTCTGGGCCATTGATTGTCTTAAAGGTTGGAACATCAACTTTAACAAATAGCAGGACAGGCAAACTTTCGGTTTCAAATATCGGTGCATTGGTAGAAGCGGTTTGTGATTTAATGGATAAGGGATGCAGAGTCGTATTAGTGTCTTCCGGAGCAGTTGGAGCTGGGTTACTTCACATGAATATCAGAGAAAAACCAAATAAGCTTCACTTGAAACATGCAATAGCTGCTATTGGCCAGCCACTACTAATGAGGGTTTATGAAGATTTTTTTTCTATGAGAGGGGCAAAGGTTGCTCAATTACTAATGACCAGATCAGACTTTGTAAACAAGGATAGATTTATTGATTTTAAGAACACACTATTGGATTTGATACATTGGAATGTTGTCCCTATCATAAATGAAAATGACTCTGTAACAACTATTGATCTTCATTTCGGCGATAATGATACACTGGCGGCTTACTGTGCAATTGCAATATCAGCAGATTGGTTAATATTGGCTACTGATGTTGATGCACTTTTTACAAAAAATCCTCGAATTCATAGAGATGCTGTTCCAATACTAAAAGTGAACAATATTGATGCCATTATTCATATGGAAAATGACGTTTCAGATGAAAATTCTGGCACCAATTTTGGAACTGGAGGCATGAGGACTAAGATTTTTGCTGCAAGAATTGCGGCTGCAGCCGGAATTTCAACATTTTTAGTGAATGGGTCACACCCCAATAGACTATTGCAACTAGTGGACTCTAAAGATTTTAAAATGAATAAGGCTCATAACAACAATGCAATTAGTTCGTATTATAGTTCTACTAGTGAAGCTAACGATTTAGAAAAAGTTAGTCTGTGTGAAAGCTTGGATATGAATTCTAGTAGCATTGAAAGCCTCGCTGATACAAAAACATGCTTTGAGCATTCCTACTCCTCTATAGTTGGCAACTTTATTGAAGAAACCTCAGAATCAACACAAGTAGATAATGGTATAGTTACATGTGCTTTGGAAGAACTATATCAAAGAGAATATATTGGTACTATTTTTGCTAGACAGGCTTTAACCCAATCTATCAAAAATCATAAAAGGTGGATAATGAGCCTACCTATTTCTGGGAAAATATTTCTCGATAAAGGAGCCATCAAATCGGTTACTGTCGACTCAAAGTCCCTTTTTTCTGTGGGAATTGTTGATGTGAAGGGTAAATTTGAAACAGGAGATGTTGTTTCCATTATTTGTGACGGAGATAATGATGAAAGAGAAATTGCAAGATGTATTTCCAATTTTAATTCTGAACTACTTAAGAAAATAATGGGCAAAAAGTCTTGTGAATTAACTGGATTTTTAGGGTTAAATTCTCAAGGAATTGTTTCCGATAGGGCGAATATAATAAAGCTACAACCAATTTAATAAAACTTTTTCAGTTGCTATAAGCATTATTTAGGTGCGTATAAGTGCGTGTGTATGTGTGCTAAATAAATTTATAACTGTGTCATTTAAAAGATAAAAATGGACTTCTTAAATTTTCCAAAATTCTTTTTTGGAAACATATATGAAAAGATATATGAATGTTGTTTAGTTAATGAGCATATACAAGAAAAAAAAGTCCAGCAGCAAAAAAATCTAAAATTTAATAACTTAAATAGATTATTTTACAATCAAAAAGACTTTCAGGCAAACAAATATTCTTTAAGAGGATGTGCAACTTCCAGAAAAAACTATAATTTTCAAAAAAGTGAAGAGTTCTTTACATATAGAAAACTGTGCAATGAATCAAAGAACACTGCTTTTGAATATACAATTCCTATTGAAAAAACCCACAAACAGCCCATTAAAGATTATTATCCGAATTATTGGTTAACTCAGAAAAAAAAATCTCGATTCAAAATTAATATATTTCCATCTGATAAAACGCAAATAACTCCTTCTATTAATATCCAAAAGGTAGTAGAGAATGAGATAGAATTTGAGAAAAAAAACTCAAAATCTCAAATTAATGGAGCGAAATACATAATTCCCACACTTAATCTAAATTTTACTGAAAAAAGAAACAGCGAGTTAATGACATATAGAGAAAATTTTTCTGAATCGAACAATAAACAGATTTCACCGATTCTAAATAACTTTAAAGATAAAAAACTTGAAAGTGGTAGAAATTTACAAAATGAATGGATCAACGTGAATATGCTTCTTTTATCTGCATATCATGACCGTACAATACAAAGCACTAAAGCAAACATCGAGATGTTAACATTCTATGCAGTTGAAATGTGTTTTAAAAAAATAGATTCTAAACTTCATATAATTGAAGAAGGTAGTTTTGGAAGGGTTTACAAGGGCAGGTATAATAACTGTGATGTCGCAGTTAAGGTTCCAAATCTGGATACAATGAAATCAGACCCATTTGGAGTTACTGAAAGAATCTTGAGAGAATGGAAACTACTAGCAAAAATTAACCATCCTAATATTATTGGTTTCAAGGGTGGTATAATATTGCCTAACAAGCATATTTGGTTAATAACAGAATTTATACAAGGCTGTGACCTACATTCACTTAAGTATAAGTTTAAGTATGATATTCCAAGAGAAAAGGCCATAAAAATGATTAAGCAATTAATTAAAGCCTTAGACTTTCTACATACGCCAACAAGGGAAAAGGGAATAATCATCCACAGAGATATTAAACCAGAAAATATTATTATTGATAATAATAATTGGAATATTTATTTGTGCGATTTTGGAGATGCAGAAGAATTTGGATCAGGAAACAAAAGGAGACTATCCGGTGCAACATGGCTTTACTCTCCAATAGAATTATTAAATGCAGATCCGATAGGAAATCATATATCAATACAAAGCGTCTCGCAATATAACGAGAAGTGGGATATTTGGTCGTTGGGATGTGTATTACAGGAATTTTTTGGAAACTCAAATCCTTTTGAGTATATTGTAGATTTTGAAGATAATTCTAACCAGATTTACTCAAAACTAGTGAAAGCTGTCAGAGAAAACAAGTACATCCCCAATATACCCACAAATATTCACCCTCAAATTAGAAAAGTGATAGAGATGTGTCTTCAGCCAGATCCTCGTCTTAGACCTAGCGCAAAAGTTATATTAAAAATAATAGATAACGTTTTTTAAATTTTTTTTTCACTAGCAATTTACAATTATGAGAAACCCTTGCGTATATATTTTAATTTGAAATAGATTTGTTGGCGGCTCAGATCAAAATACCGTAGTGCGCATGCATCACGTAGATGAATTATTAAGGAAAATATTTTAATTAAATTTTTTTGGTATAAATGGTTAAAAACGTGAAATCAAAATATGTTGTTGGATTTACTATTCATGCTGGGAAAGGGTTTATTACTCCAAATCAAAGCCCAATAAACCCATTAGTTGTGGTTAGATGCTGCGGAAGAGAATACAGGAGCAAAATTAAGTACAATAAGTTAATTGCGACCCAATGGGACGAATCCCATTCATGGAACGATATATTTTTAACTGATTCTGAATGGGACATGTCATTTATTACTTTTGAGGTACAATCTGCCAATTCATTTTGGAAAAATGATGTTATTGGGCAATGTTCAATACAATTAAAAACACTTAAACAGAGAAAAAATCACTTTTTAAAAAGGCATTTCAACATTACTGAGCTTAATGATACTTTTCCAAAAGGACTGCTTTATTTAACAGTATATGCATGCGGTCCGAATGATACTCCCCCGACAAGTGATATACTGGAATTGATAAATGCGGAAGAAGATAATTTTCAGAATAATCAAGTTGATTTCCTAAATCAAATTGTAGGAGCACACGAAATGAAAAAAGAGTTTTTAACTTTAGAAAGAGAAAAACAGATGTATAATTTATATGTAACAATTTATAGGGTTGAAGATTTATTATTCAAAAAAGGCCTGAGAGATCCTTTTATAACAGTAGAATTTAGTGGTTGTAGTATGCAATCATCAATTGCTCGCGGTGTGCTAGATCATAATTTTAATGAGTGCTTTCGATTTCCTGTTGTTGTACCAATCGTTGAGGACATAATAATATTAAAATTATGGGATAATTCAACAACCCCCCCAACAATCATTACACAAGGAAAGTTTTCATTTGCAAGAGTCAGGTCTACAACAATCCCTGTAAGATGGTATAACTTTTATGGAAATTCTTCACTCAATGTAGAACTTGGGAATAAGTATTCTAACGATATTTTCTTTACAGAAAATGTTTTTTCCCAAAGCGATATTTATTTAGGGAGAATACTTATTTCCCTAAAAACAGAGCTATTAAGAAATAAAGATCAATTAATGCCGGCTCAAGTGATAGCTGCTCAGCCACTTGATGAGCTTTTTACTCAGCCATGCAATATAATTGCAGATGTATACTCAATTAAAGGCATTTTTGGGAGAAATGCATGCGTAGAGGTTTCAGTCGGGCCAAATAAACAGAGAACTGAATTTGTTTCGCGTGAAGTAGAAGGACAAAATTATGATAATTGTAAAAACAATATAGTGAACAAATCAAAAAAACAACAAAGTATGGATAATTTTGTTTATGGATCAAAACAAGGTAGGGTTCCAAATATTGAAATCGAGTCTCAATCAAAGGAGGAGTTTACTTGGGATATAATCATATCAGTTTATACTCACACTAATTCAAATGTTAATAAAATGGATGCTCAGGGAATATTAAGTAGCAGTGAGCTGGCTCATGGTTCCAAAAGAGTTGCATATTGTCGATTGAAAATAACCGACATACCCCATTACATCGAAAATAAGCCACTACCACCTATTTGGGTTCCATTAAGACAAACAAGAGATGGTTGGATAGATATGATAGATAACAAAGAAAGAAGTTACAATAGTCGATTTGAACCTTTATCTGAAACTGAAAATGAAAAAAATATTGAAACTAATAATATACAAGAAATTGACTTGTATAGCATTGGCTCAAGCGCTATATTGATCTCTATTTCTAAGCAATTTGCTTCATCAGTAAAGCGTACAAAGAGACACACAATAAAGTGTATAGATTATGAGTTAAGATGTTATTTATATGCTTGCAGAAATCTAAATGAAACAGGAAAAGATAGGACGAATCCCTATATAGTAGTTTCATGCAATGGAGTCTATACAACCTCTTCTGTTAAAGTTAATACTAATGATCCAACATTTTTAGAATGTTTATTTTTAAGAGTGAAAATAGAATCTGATCCTTTAACATCTTTTCCAACTGTTGCGCCCATCACAATAAGTGTATTTTCAAGACATAGTTGGGGAAAAAGATTTATTGGATTATGTACCTGCATATATGACAGAATTAATGGAAGGAATAAAAATAATGAGCCTATTAGCACCTTAGAGCCATTTTGGATTAAACTAAAAGGTGGTGCAAGGTTAAACAATCATGTTGGCGATATTTTACTTTGTATTGACATTGTTAAACTTTGCGATTCTAAAATGGTGCCACCACAACCTTTATTTCCAGAATTAAAAAGAGTACAAATGATAGTTACTACTACTCTTCTTCAAGATTTATTTATGATGACTGAAGAAGATATTAAATATAATATTAAGTCAAAGCTTTCGCAAGATGAAGATTTATCATTCTTGAACCAAGGAATAATTGGTTCAAAGATTGAAAAATATAGAATCTTAAAGGAGATGAATGGTAATTTTTTTCTTGAAAATCATGAAAGGGGAAATGTATATTCGACAGAAATAAAAAATCCAATCATTGAGTTCATTGTAAGTGCATTTGGTAAAGTTGATGCTACAACAGAAGGATCCGAAAATGTTGATAAGTTGCTAAAAAATTCAGAAGGTAGGGCAAAATCATCAAATAGCATTCCAACGTATAGACAGATCGTACAGTGGAAGTCTATAACATCCGCTGGGGCAAAGGAATTTTTCAATAGATCTTGGAAAACATTAAGAGGGTACAATTTTGAATTCTTCAAGACAATCACTCTAGATATTTTTTTACCTCTATCGCCATTATTTGATCCAAGACTTACAATAAGAATCTTTGAAGGGCTATTAGATGATTCTAAACTAGTTGGCGAGTTTGTTATATCTTTAGTTTCGTTTTTACCTTGGATACCTGATGTTGATTCTGCTCACGAGTGGATTTCTTCAAAGCATGATTTTTCTAATAACATAGATATTGCAAAAATAACAAATATATTATCAAAAGGATCTAAAAAAAAAAACTTAATTAAACATTCTGGCTTAGCAAGTATTGCTCTTGCAGATATGGAAGAAGATAAAGAAAAAAAGATAAATTCAACAGCGCATCCTTTCCCTGCTGTTTCACAACAAGAAGAAATGGAAGAACTTAAAAAAAAAAGTTTAATGAACCAGGGATTGAATCAAGCTGGAGTTCCAATTACTTTAATAAAGTCATATACTGTTTCCAATGTTTATTACCCAAGGATATCGCAGAATATGTTCACAATTAATTTACATATCCCGTTTCATTTTATTATTGTTGCAGAAGGAAAGACTACTGATAAAAGAAATAATTTGAAAATCATGACATCAAATTCAGGGATGGATACAGGAGGAGTGATTACTACAAGCACATCTGGAAAGACAGTTTCACTCCGCCCATCAATTGATTCAACTATGGAAGAATTTCTGTCAGATATTCTTATTCCAATAATTCCTGTGAGAAAAAAAGGGTTTGATGGAAAGATGAAGACATTTGGGTATTTAAGGGGATATATTCTCTTAGCATTGCCTGGGGTACTAGATGAAATTAATTCTAAGAAGAGCAGTGAGAATATTAAAAATGATAATTTAGATGAAGACGAAATCATATCTCAAGAAATAAAACAAGCAGTTGAGAATAACAAAATTTCTAGATGCTACAGCCATGAGATGATCAGATACATAATAAATATAAATAGTTTATATAAGAGGATCAAAGGTGATAATGCCTATCCAAATCCCGTAAGAGTACGTCTATATATATTGTCCGCATTGGCATTAGTAGTCCCAGTTGAATATTGTGAAAATATTTGTCAGCAATCACTTGAAAAAAAAACGCTCTTTGAAAAAATTAAAGATAAATTATCAATAATAAATATGTTTGAACAAAACACAAGGATAAAATCATTTTATATTTCAATTGTTTACGGCTCTAAGGAAGAAAATTTTAGATCTACTGCAAAAGGGACATTAAACCCTTTATTTTATGTATGCCAGGAGTACAATGTAAACTTCCCAGTTGAATCTAGGTTTGAGATTAGGGTTTGGGGAATACAAGAAAAAGTTTATCCATATCTAGCATGTAAAATACTTGGGTTATTAAATCAGGAAAAGAAAGAGGATGGCAAAAATACCGATCTGAATGGAAATTCGAATAATGATTTAGTTATTAATGAAATTAATAATGAAGTTTGCCAGGAGTTGGGACCCGAGTATGATGTTTTTATTGGGAGTACTGCAATGGACTTAACTGATAGATGGCATAGCAAGGAATGGCGTCAGATGATGAGAGAAGATCATATACCCATTGAATATCGTCCACTATACAGGGACTGCACAAGCAATATCAACTATGGTTTGTTACAAATGTGGGTTGAAATTATGAGTTCGAATAAAGCAGCAGTTACAAAAAGGTACGAACTTTCAGAACCGGTACCAACAGAAGTGGAGGTTAGAGTCATTATCTGGGCAGGAAGAGGTATAAAGACTGCAAATAATTTAGATTACGGGGATTATTTATTCAAATCTACCCTGGATTGCAAGCAGTATCCAGAATTTAGGCCAGATTTTGGTAATAATAACCCAAAGGTACAACAGACCGATGTTCATTACAATTGTAGAACTGGAGAACCTGTTTTTAATTGGAGGCTTGTTTATCCACATTTGGTAACACCAATAAGTGGCTGCTTACTTCAAATTTCAATTTACCATTATAGCTCATTTGGAAATCACGAATTTATCGGTGAAGTTAATTTGGACTTAAGGAAATATATAATGAATGTTGCAAATTCTTTAGAGGCAATTGATGAAGATGTCGAATTGCCACTTGTGAACTCACAAAGCGTAGATTCGTCATTTGATGCTGGTTTTGTGCAAGTAACAATTCAAATAATTCCTCAGTCAGAAGCAAATAGTAAAAAGGTTGGAATGGGGAGAGATATACCAAATAGATTTCCAAAACTAGTAACTCCTTCAGTTGGAAGGAACTGGGAGGATTTCTTACAACTAAAAGAAAGGCAGGATGCGCTTAGACCTATTTGGCTAAAAATAAGAATCGTTTATGTAATTTTTGCGATATTATTATTTTTTATAATAGGTGCAGTATATCCTGCATTGTTTTACCAGTCAATTTATTCCTAAAGACATACCAAATTGATTTTTAAATTATTTATATTCGGTAGAATATTAAAGTTTGCGGTAAAAAAAATACATAATTACATGGATTCGTGAAAAAAAGGGTTAAGTAAAATGTATAATTCGAACTAAACTCATTCCTATACAAACTTTATTTAAGTTATCAAATTAATATTTATTATCTGTATTTTTAAAATGAGTGTTCATTCTCCACTCTTTTCTCTATCCAAAATTTCAATTAGCGACTTATTAATGTTAAAAGAGAAAAAATGTGAAAATAAAATTGAAAATTCAAAGTTTATCACAAATTCATCGAATCTTCAAAGCATTTTTACGAATGATTTTAACCAAAAAATGGAGAGAAACAAGATTTATTTGAGTGTGAACGCGCAAGGTGATGCTTCAACTAATTTTCCTCTTTTTTTAAATAAATCATTTACTTATAATGAAAACAATAAATCCTTATCAGCTACAATTAATACAAAAAAAGAGAATCATGATTTAAATCAAATGAACAATAGCGCTATTTCAAAACATAGAAGTAAAATTAATAATGAATTAATTGAAACAAACGTTGGAGATCGTTTGATTTATGAAACGAAGATTAACAAAAATCAATTTGCAAGAAAAAAGTTAACTAGCACAAAATTAATTTGGAATTCAATTCAAGAAAATATTAAAAGCATTATTTCTTCTACTGAATAGTTAAAATTGATTCATTGATTTTTTTTCTAAACCTGGGGCCTTGACTGTACTATAGCTATACTAAATGATTTTTTGCTTGATTTTTGGCAATCTTCAATTATACAGCCCTCAATATCTTGTGGTATTTCGTCAAATTCATCTTGAACATAAAACGCTATCGTTGCCAATTGTTTCAATACTTCATTCCTGTAATCTTGGTCTTTTATTATTTGCTGGCTCAGATACTTGACATATTTACTTGTAGGATCGAATAACGGAATTGACTGAAATACTCCTGCTCCTGCAAAGCCTTCGATATCTTCTGCATTCGAGTCTGATCTGAAAATGAAGTTGCAAGGTATGTTATAACTATCAATTAAGCTTTCATTATTTTGAGAAATTGGATTAAACATTGCAGTTGATTTTGAAGGGAACGAAACGATGTTGACGTTTTGAATAAAATTTTCATCTTTGTAATTTTTACAGTTCCTTTTTCTTAATGCAGTAAATCCCATAGATTTCCCAAGAGTATTCGAAACTAATGTTTCCCCTAATCCAATAACCAATTCTCCATACATCTCTTCATATTCTGTTAAGTTAATATTTTTATTCTGAATTGGGTTTTTGCTGTGTAGTACAAAAGCGTATTTTGCATTCATTAGCCTTTGAATTGCAATCGACATGTATACATTTGACAATGGTAATCCAATTTTTTTCATGTTCAAGAATGAAATTGGTTGATATACAGACATCCAAACCTTTATAATTTTTTCCCAAATTAATTTCATCGAGTTAGAATGTTTTGGAATCTTTTCTTTATTAATTGCTTTTATAGAATCAATATTTATATTTTCTAAATCTAGTTTTACAAGTATTTTCATCCCATTTATTAATTCCTCAATTAGTTGATTAGATGGTTCAACTTCATATTCAATGATATTGCAAATATTTTTAAGTATTTTTGACGCCTCTGGATTCTCTATTTCACATTTTTCTTCAAGAATATTTAGTTGGGAGCTTATTTTTTCAAATGTGCTGCTGTTCAATAATTTGTTCAATGTACCAAATGGTAAAGAAACACAACTTGGTACAAAAAAAGGTATTTCGCTACTTTTTGATGTAAATAATCGTCTTAGCTTGACTAGGTTCAATGCCTTTTGCCCGACATTATTATTATCCATTTCGCATGGTAATAATACCCATTTGTTTAAGCCTTTGATCTTGTTTTTAAATTCGAAAAATCTTGATTTATACTTTACTTGATTCAAAGACTTGGTTGCAATCAACTCAGTTTTATCTAAAATCTCATTGTTTTTACTGATTTCTAACCTCATATCGGTTCTAATTTGTAAATTGATTATTTCATTTTCCTCTATAGAATTAATGAATTCTGAAATTTGAGAGTTTTGACAAACAACTAGTAAAATATTCATATTCCTTGCTCTAACAGATAAATGAGAAAGTAAATCTGGTGAGTTTTCAGGGTTTGTCAAAATTATCCCAATTACATTCATTGGAATATCTTCCTCTCCGGAAATATTTGAGCAAGAGATTATTTTCTTATATGGATCTTCATTAAGTTCTGTTATTTTGTTCAATTTCTTAAAAACTCCAGTGAAAATTTGGTCATCTCTCCATGAGGGGTGATAACTAATAAATTGCCAATCACTCAATTCACCAGGATCAGTTTTATTTAATAAATATTTATTTATTCGTTTAATCTGAAGCGAAATTGTGGAATATAGTGTAGAACGCAAAATTTCATCCATGAAATTTTTTATTATTGGATCGTCTTTAGATAAACCAATGCTTTTTCCAAAAAAAGTAACTTTTGGGTTCCATATTGAAAAAGTATTATCCATTATTGACCCAATAAAAAGCTGTAGTCTATCTACTAAACTCTTCAAAATAAGAATATAGTTTTGTGTTGATTGATTCAATATTTTGAATTCGTTCCAATCAAAAAAAATTGCCTCCAATTCTTTATTACAGGGGTCATGCCCAAATAATATCCAGATAAAAGAATTCATTTCATCAATAAGATGCATAATATTATCATAATTGTTATTTATAGTACAGATTGTCTGTATAAACATGCACTGTAAGTTTTCCAGGCCTAAATCCAAATACATTATCTCTTTAATTGCATGAAAATTGGAATGATCTGTATTAGATTGTTTTCCTCCGTAGGAATTATAAATCAAATTTAAAATTTCTTCTCTTGCCTTATTTACATACATTAATCTATCATGTAAAATATTTAAATCTTTGGTGTTATCAAACCGTTTATTTTCACCAAATACCACAGATGTGCAAATATTTTGTGATCTTTCATCCAAATACTCTCTTGAATAATGAAATGATCTTTGAAGGTTTGATGCTTCGTGAACATCCACCAATACCTCTAAATATTGTTCAAAATCAGATGCAAGCACATTAACATCCAAGAAAGGAGGAATATATGGCTTTGAAGTAATTGGACGGTCATAAGATCGAATTCTATCCCAAGATAATCCTTCTTCATGAAGTATTTTTGAAAAAATTTCTTCATTACCATTGTTTCTAAGGTATCCAATAATTGAGCGACATATTCCAACATCATCCGGAGTTGTATTATTATGTAATTTTTGATGCCATTGTTCGTAAAAGGTTCCATGATCTTCTGGAATGCGATTCTTATGCATTATATGTAATATCCTATCTCTTACTTCCTGTCCACGAGATCCGCCTCTAATAATTAACTGGGCAATTAATCTAATTTGGTTTCTGTATTGAGGCATCTCCAGCCACTTTGATATTACCGTTAATGAAGCTGTTTCTGCTGATTGAGCTAATAACCTTGGAGCAGTATTATAATTTCTTTGCCAATCTAATACTCCAAGAGAATTAAATCTCATCCAAATCATAATCCATGCCCAAAATTCTTCGCCACAAAGTATTGCGTCTTTAATATTCTCAGAGTTTGTTGATATCAAATTATGATCAGTAGACTCTCGTTTGTTATTTGTTTCAAAGTCATACCATAATATTACATTTGAATCGGAAATGAGTTTGTAAGCACCATTTATAAATTCATTTGACCATTTTTTAATAATCTGATCCATTAAATTATATCTGTGCATCAAAGTTATACTTCCCCATTCAACTTCTGCATTAATGATATCAAATACTATATCTGACCAAATTCCTTCCCATCTATCATTTTTTTTTTCTTGGGAGGATATTACAATTTCTATATCTCTATCTCCTTCCTTATGCCAATAAACATGACCATTCTCGTCTAATGACTTAAAAACGCAAACAAACCGATAAAATGGGGCTGAATCCATTATTTTGATTTTTATTTGAACTTCTTGTTCAAATATGTAATTATCTATTTTATTTATTTCAGGCATATCAATTTCAGTTGAATCTTCACTTGTGTTGTTGTATTCTGAAGATGAACAAAAATTTGAAAGATTTCTCCAACTCTTTTTCCCTCTTTTTCTCTGATCCAACATTCCACAATGCAATATAAGTTTTCTTTTTGAAATTGTTTTTAATCTGATTATGCTATTTGCATCTTGAAGAGCAGATAGAATGTGTAATTTTCCAATACCTTCGGAAATATCTACAACTTTATTTGTAATAATAAACTCAGATGTAATAGAATTAACCTTTAGAAATTCTTCGATTGATTTATCTATTTCGGATAAAAATCTTTTTAGATTGAATTCCCAACTTTGATCAATTTTTTTCATATTTATATCAAAAGTAGAATTTAGAGACTTTTCTTCATCACTACAGATAAAATATGGAAATTTAAAAATAAAATCTTTATTGTTTTGTGATTTCACCCACTTAATTGGATATTTTGATGTTTGTTTTGGCTTAAGCTTGATAACATAAACAAAACCTTTAAATAGCTGTAAAGTTTCAATTGGAAATATTAATTTACATAAAGAGTAATTTTTTGCAATAGTAAAATTTGTTTCAATAGACATATCATCTATCCTAGTAAAATTTGAAATTAGATTGTGCCTTTTCAAATACTCGTATGGAGACAACCAATTTATCTTCTGAGTACATTTTGTAAAGCCAAAGTGAAGAACCAATTCATATTCTTCGAGATTAAATTGATTTTTATAATTATTGCTCGAGTTACAAATATCCGTATAAACTATTAATTCAAAAAAATCGTTATTTTGAAATTTTTCATATGCTTTACACATTACGACCCAAACACAATTATTTTCTGGGGTAAATTCATTGTATGAATATATAAATGAATCATTAAGGATAAAATAAGCACTTTTATCTGTTGCTTTTAATGATTTGGATTTTAAATAATCTTCTGAATCCAATCCAATTTCAGAGAATTTTTGGAATAAATGCTGATTTTGTTGGTCTTCGGAAATAATTAGTTCTATCCACTCTAATAGGAATAACATTCTTCCAATTGGAATAAAAAAGTCAGAATTGTGTCTATCCAAATCTTTAATCCATATTTTCTCTGTTGGAAATAGTTCATTATTGGTAGAGCGAGATGAAATTGAATAAAGCACAAATGATATTCCCCACTCTTTGTTTATTCCGTTAAGCCAATCCGGGGAATTTTTACAATTTTCTGTTTCATTAAATTCACCTTTATTAAAAGAGATATTTTTATGGGAAGATTTTAGATGAAGAATGTCAAGCATAATTTTGCAAGAGTAAAATGAAAAATCTTCCGATATTTTAAGTTCAGTTTTGCACGAGATTCCATCGTCATTTTTCTCTATTGTAGAACCATTGGATAAAAAAAGACAATTTAAAGGCTGTATCCATTTAGATTTACTTTTTGGAACAATTCCCCAATGAAGTATTATCAATTTATTTAAAAAATTATTATTTCGATATAAAAAGTTAATTTTTAAAACTCCATTTTTATTTTCTGGTTCAACTTTGACTTGAATTTTTCCTCCATTTGAGCAGTTAAAGTTATAAAGTTGAAACAGTTGTATACCATCACCTTTATTCATCTCTTCAATACATCTAAGATATAATTCTGTGTTTGAAATAATGCATGCTTAATAATGGTATTTCGATTTAGCTTAGGTTGCAGCTTGCGCATGCATTTAAATTGACTATTTTTTACATGCATGTAAATTCAAAAAGCCGGTTTAACCAACAATTATCAGGCGGTCCATTCTTATTTGAGAGGATATTAATTTAATTAAATAATAAATTATAACTATTGAAATTGTTTATACACAATTGTTTAATTTATTTGAGAAGTTTACACAAAGTACCACACTCGTTTTTGAAAAGTGAATATCTTTAATAATTTATTACACTGGAGTTTGCCTTTATACTGATTTAAAAATTCTTTACTATGGAGGACGAATCACCAGTCGGCTCTCCAATTCTAGTGTTAGATAAAAGCGATCCCGTATTTAATAGTGAATCTGAAGATGAAAATGTTTCTTATTCTGTGATTGATGTGGAAAGAAGAGAGAGGATGGTGGAGACGTTTTCTTGGAGTCCTCAAGGAAGAGGGGCAGAAGCTGAATGTAAAATTTCTATTGAGGAGTTTAGAATTCGAATAAAAAATCTTTGCCAAGACTATTTTTTAGATTTTAAAACCCAAGACTTTATCAATGGACTAAAATGTATTTCTTGCCCTTCCTTACATAATTTAGTAATAGTAATTACTATCAGAATGGCATTAGATTATAGTTTGAGCGTGCAACAACAGGTATCAGCACTGCTAACGATATTGAAAGACTCTCACTTGATTACTCAACAACAAATTGAAGATGGCTTGGAAAAGCTTATCCAGTCTATAGATGATATATGTTTGGATGCACCCTATTCACCGGAAAGACTGGAATGCCTTGTGGATTGCGCAATAGTTGACGGCATTATTCCATCTAATTTCAGATGTAGGTATCCTGAAGCTTTTCTAAACAAGCTAATTGAACTTCGTAAAATACCAGAAAATAATTCAAAAGAAATTTTTAATTCAAATGAAGTAGAGGGGCTGAATCTTCATCTAAAAACTCTTAGAACATTCAAATCATTTATACTTGAAAATGAGGAGGACTTCTTTTCTTCAGGTTTTAACATTTCTGAAGTTGAAAAAATATTATCAGACGCCCATTTGGCAGCTTATAGAACTGCATTTTGGAATGGAATTGACTGGACGGCCAGTTCATTCGCGGAAAAGTATTCTAGCGAAACTAATTCAGTTCCCTCAACACTATGTTTCAATCACGAGTTTGTAAAGAATATTGTAATTTCATCAATGAGCCGTAACAATTTACAAAGAGAGCTGGTTTCTAATGGGTTGAATTTATTATCGCCTTCGATAATAAATTCAGTCGACATCTCACTTGGGTTTATGAGGATTCTTGGAAACTTGGATGATTTATCGCTAGACGTGCTAAATGCATGCGACCTCACAACTAAATTTATCGCAAGATGTATTGTGGACGAACTACTTCCACCTTCATTTATAACAGTGAATTCAATTCTTCATATGGGAGGTCCTGGAGGAACTCAAGCTTTGAATATGACAGAGCAGTTTTTACGCAACAAGCCGAGAAATTTGTTGAGACATCAAACACAAAATATTTGGTTACAAAATGAAGAGGTAAAGGAGGATATTCTAATTAAAATGGAAGTCACCAAAGCACTAGATAAATATTCGATTTCTCTTGACAAGAGAGAATGCATAAAAACACTTCACTCACTACCATTAACACAAACAAATAAAAAATACTTAGTTAAGTATGTTATTCTTCACTTTATTGAAAAAGTGTCGCTAGATCCAGATGATCAGTCATCGAGTTACACAGTCAACGATCAGTTTAAAAACAATTTCGTAGAGTTTTGTGACCGTGAGATGAGAGCAGGTATATCTTTACTAGAGTATTTACTGAGCCAAGGTTTCCTTGATGAGGATACAATTTTGGAAGGATTCCACGTATATCTAGATACTAAACCTGAATTTAAGTCAACAGACCAGCGAACACAAGAGGTTTTTTCAGTTTTTGTTTCAAAAGCAATAGAACGCGCTCTACTTCCACATAATTGGAAAGCAAACTAGTAAAATTGACTTTGTAAGATTAATATTTTATTCTTATTGATATTTGCTAGGTAAATGTAGATATAATATTAAATTTTTGAGAATTCATTGCAGTTTTGTTTTAATATGGATTTTTGGTTCAAAATCATATTATATAAGGAATACAGATCGCAGCTGTAACTCCAATCTAATAAATTATCAGGAAAATCAAGAAAGTCATTTTCTATTGACCTCAATAACTTCTCGTAATCAATTTTAGAACCTTTTATAGAATTTAACAGACAGTTATTATTTAGTTGTAATGCCATTTCAACAAAATTATCATTAGATTCTGTTTTATTTCGCTGATGAATCAAAGGAAACTTCGGAATTTCCGTATTAAAAGAGCGATCCAAAGCTTTCATATCTATTCCCAAGACTAGCTTGTTTGAGTCTTCATTTGCATCCGAAATATTACAAAACGGAGAAAACAAGATGCTTTCTGGGCTTAAAGTATTTTCGCTATATTTTTGATCGTCGGTTTCTGTAGTGTTTTTAGTATTAAAAAAATCAATGACAAAAATCCATTGATAAAGGTGAAATTCGGGAATATCCAATAAAGAGGCTAGGTCAACGAATTTCATTGCTGAAATTTTAAGCCTCTTGTGATTTTTTAATCTAAAAATTTTAATTAATTCTGCTAGAACTATTGGCCAAAGTGGCATTAAAGATTGATAGTGTACCTTCAGTAAAAGTACTCTGAGGCATAGTATAACTTGCTCTGCTAAATAAACGAAATGAAGGCTAATATTCGAGTCAGAATCAATTAAGTACTCTGGAGCCAGTTTCAAATTTTCAACAAGCTTTTCTAAAATGAGTGAAAGTTGTAATTGAAACGTATTCTGTGGGCAGCAAAAAATTAAAAAAGCAAGTCTTTTTATGTGGTTGCACCTATTTTGAAGTTCCGCAGCTTTTGTACTAAAAATTCCCATACTTTGTAAAGAAACATAAGTTTCAAGGATATTAACTCTTCCAACAGCAGATAATGAGGTTGAATCGTATGATACTAGCTTCGAAATAATGTTTGTCCAACATCTAAATGTTCTTCTGTCAATACAAAAAAAATTTGGTGAGTTTAAAGCTTCAATTACGGGCTTTCTAATACCTGAAAGATAATCTGGGAAAATTCTAAAAGGAAATGTGTCAATATGAAGTAACAGAAAGTATTTATGAATCATATTTGCGACATTATTGTTCCTTTTTAGCAAAGGCTGGAACATCCAATCTAATGATTTAACCATACATGAGCCCCAAATATTTCTTAGAAACAACCTTTTGTTATTTGCATGGAAAGCAACCTCAGTATTATACATAATTAGGAACCCCAGAGAATAATATGAAAAAAGTAAACTAGGGTCATCACTAACAATTGACTTCGGACTATTTCCTTGAATATTCGAGATTTCAGGGGGAAGCTGTGATTCATGAGAAAAATCAAATTCTATGGATTGAAGTATTGCCTCGATATTTGGAGGGAGGGGTGGAAATTTATCAAATTGTTGAGGAAGAGCAGCCCCAGAAACTTTCGACGAGAAATTTTCTTGCAATAAAAATAAGACCATGTAAATTAAATTATTTAAATTTCTAATCATTTTTTTATCTTCAAAAATACACAAAAGTCTTTTATCAAGGAAAAAAGATGAAGGTACATCTTTTGAGGCGGACATAGAACTATCAAGTGTTGAAAGTATTGTTGCAAACCACAATATACTTTTTGGTTGTTTAACATTTTGAAGAAATAAATTAAGTAACGTTGAAATAATTTCCCAAAGATTAAGAAATTCATCTTGACCATTTGAAAATGGAGATGTTACTAGAACAGTGTATAAGAAATGGTAAATCATTGTTTCTTTCCAAAGTTTATGACAATAAATCCAATCTTTATCTATGGTAATTTTTGAAAAGAATAATACATAACTAGGAATCTTTGCATCTTGAGCTTCATTACTATGGCTAAACCTCGTATTATTTGGAGTACTGATAACATTTGAGTTGAGCCAAAAATATGAAAGAAAGTCACCAACTACAGAAAAAATGGTTGCAGGCCCAATCAATTCTTTTATTGAATTTAACTGAAATATTGAAATAATTGAAATGTTTCTTATGTCATTACTCGTGTTTTCTTGATTTAATGGATTTCTTGATTTCTTTTTTATTATTTGATTATTTACATGAGACCAACAAGCAATTCCTGAAAAAACAAATGCATCTGAAGCATTCCAAGCAATAATAAATGCAACTGAATCTACATAACGTAAAATTTGAGAACATACCATATCGAGATTTGCGGTCTCCTTTGACAATCTATTTTCATGTACAAAGCTGACTGCTTCAATTAAAGCACTAAACAAGATTAAAACTGTATTCTTTAAAATTAAGGATTTTGAAATTTGTGTTATAGAGCTAATTGTTTCGGGTGTATTATTAAGTAGTTGCGGTATGGCAGCTAAGGAGTTGAGTTCAATATTACGGTTTTTATTTTGATAGGACGACTTTTGCGAACTAAAAAGTGAATAAATAAATCCTGAATTATTCTGAAAATTATTAGGTCTAGATTCACTGAGCGTATTTGAAACTGGAAAAATTCCAATAATATTCAATATAACTTTTAAAATTGAATCCAAGTACTGTAAAATCGCTGAAAAGTTTTCGTTAGAAATAGATACAATAAGTTCCATACACAAACATGAAATTATGGATTTAGCATTTTGAATAAGAGTTTCTTGATCAAGATCTTCAAAAATTGATAGTGAAAGGTCTAAATATGGCTTTATCAGTGATGAGCACAATGAAATAGATGAGTAATTTGTTGAAAATATATAATAGTCATTTTTATTAATTTCAATTTGTTGATCGTCGGATAAATTTGGGGTTTGTTGTATTCCACTGATCAAAATTGTAAAAAGCTTGGTGTTTGTTGAAATAAGTGAGGATATTTCAAGTTCATTATTAATACTTTTATACTGCCTTTGAATAAGTAGTATTGTATTCAGAAGTTGAATAGTCGGTGCCTGAAGTGGGTATTTCTTTGTTGTTATTGATTCTTGGAGAGCGTCTAGTACTAAGTTTATAATATTATGCAAAATAGCCATTAATTTGTTTTCATAGTTGAATTTCTTTGAAACTACATAGTTGTTACTAGTTTTATTTAAAATAAAATTCAAAGAATTAATTGCTGTACAATTCACTCTTAAATCACTTGAATTTGGAATATCAGCAATAAATAATGCAAGGCAAATAAAAGTGAATGCTTCGAAATAATTTAATATTTCATATTGAAAAATATTAAATGAAATTGATTTATCAATTTTCGTATCAAAGAGCACTTGAATAATATTAATATTTTCCATTGATATTAAAGCAACTAATCGTTCCAAAGAATAGATTATTCTTGCAAAATCTAAGCCGTCTTTATATTGTAACCTTTTATTCGTTAAAAAGACAAATTCAAATCCTGACAAGTCACCAAGAAGGTGGTCCAAAATTAATTTTGGTGTTTCCATAGCTTGTGTAATCCAAATTGAACAAGATGATTTAAGTTGAATGAAGTTTGAATCTAGGCCTTCTAGAATTAGAAACGTCACCTCTGGTGGAATTTTATAAATTGAGTTTACTGAATATTTCATAAAAATAGATAATTTTTTGATATTTTTAATTCTAAGGTCAATGTCCAATACGCTCAACTGGCTTATAAATAATTGATTCAAAATAGAACTTCCTCTAATAACTAAAGCCTGATTATTAATATTGATATTATTTGATATACGACTAAAATTTACTTGAGCCCAGTTTTCTAAGTCAATTAATAAATTGGTTGTAGGTTCATGAAATCTGAAAAGATCTGAATTAAGAAAACCCCAAAGCATCTTCACTATTTTGATAGTACATTCTGCCCAGCAAGATGGTATAAATTCTTCTCTAGAAAACAAATTTGAATTAAATAATAAATTAATTACAATTTTAAGACATTTAAAAAAGTCTTCAATATGATAGTTTTCTAGTTTTAGAAGTGAATATTCTGCGAAATCCATTTCAATTAATCGACTGAATAATTTATAGAGCCAAGATGGAATCGGAAATTTCTCAAAAGGGGATAAGTTAGACATGTCCATTTGGCCTAATAATATTTCATTGAATATTTTAATATTAAATAGTTTAGTTAAAGCTTCATAAAGTAGGTTTCTGAGAGTAATCTTATCTTCAGTAAATACATTTTCATATAAAAAAGTTGAGATGAATCTAATAAATTGTTTAAGTGTTTCAATTGAAGATTCAAGTGTTTCATTTTTATTAATTTCTTCGTAAGCTTTTAGATTGTTTAAAGAAAATATGCATAGTTCGGTAAAAACGATCATTTCTCCGTCTTCAGCCTTAAATTCAACCATAATTTTAATTAATATTATAAACAAATCAATAAAGAAAGATTCTAACGAATTATTTTCAGCTTCTTGGTTAAGTAAAAAGTTATCTACGTAAAATAAAATAATTTCTTTTAAGAGTGAGGACGTAGGGCTTGTAACAAAAGATTCATTTTGATCAATAATCACTCTTCCTGTTTTTTTTTTTAAAAGATCCAAAAATGTCGAATTAATTGTGTCTAAAAAAATATTTGGGCTTAAATTAGATGAATTGATAAGAGATTTGCATTCCTCGATTAAAGAATCTTTTAATTCTGGAACCTTTATTGTTGATTCTCTAGAATATATAAATATTGGAATCAGTATTTTAGGAGCAATAAAGTTTATACATTGAACAAATTCTTCAAATAATGCATTAATCATCTTAATAGGCTGAAGAATAGTTGTTTGATATGCTAAATTATTTGTTTGCTGTAAGCTAATGGGGTTTTTTGAAATCCTAATTGATTGATATTTTGCAAAGCTTGAGCTATTTTCAGAAACCGAGAAATAATTGTCTAAAAGTGAAAATGAAAAAATCAACTCCTCAATAATAGCAGCAATTAATATTTGAACTATTTCATTATCCATTTTATATTCATTTCTTTTTTCTGGAGAAAAGTATTTATCATTCATAATCCATTGTATCAACCTCCTTGTTAATGACCATTCTCTAATCAAAAAAAGTTTCAGTGCCTTCCTAAGTAAATTAACTTTTGATTTATGAGGCAATATTTCTTCAATGTGGCTATAATCAAGTTTTAAACTAGTTCGTTGATTAATAGGAACATAAGAAATTAGGAAATCCAAAATATATCTTTTAACCAAAACATTTTCATCTTCAATGCAAGATTCAAGAGCTTTCAAAAAGAGAATACTACAAGGGATAAGACTCTGAATTTTCTGCTTAGAAATAATTTTATTAGATATAGAGATAGTTGAGAACCTCGCTAATATCACTTCTAAAGCAGGATACCTAACTTGTGTTGTTCTCAAAATAACTAGCCATAGAGTACACATAAAATTTTTTTCTCCAACGCAATTTCTACTCGATATTGATTGGAATGTCTTCATTATTCTGTCATAGCACTCGCTTTTCGAATCCTCTAGCCCTGGCAGGAGCCCTACTATTAACCCGGATAAGCATGGAAGTAAACCTGGACCTAAAGGCAAAAAATATTGGTCAATTAAGTCAAGAAAGATGGGTTTAACTTGTGTTGACGAATGTACAAAAAATGGGAAAAGCCCGGATCCGTATAGTGCAAGATCAGAGCTTAATTCATTCTTGCCTATTTTTCCAAATATTCCTCCGTATGTCTCTAAAGCTTTAGTATGAACGCCGCTAGGTAAAGATGGATTTAAGCATTGAGCAAGTCTCTTTGAAATGGTTTCTTTAAGAGGAACTCCTGGAATATCGCAGAACTCTTTGTTAATACATCTACTTAATCTTTGTAGGCAATTGCTAAGATCAGCCCATTCTTGTGCTTTTTCAAAACTTTGAAGAATACTATGAATTTCATTTTCATATTTTCTAAAATCACTTTTTGGCCAAGAAAAATCGCTCATTATTAATTATATAGCCATGAAGTCATTCCAATAGTTCTTCATGAAGCCTGTCTCAGATAAATTCTCTTCTTAGAATGAATTTTATCTTTAATAAAATGCCGCAATTAACTTGGGCCTCATATTGTAAAACATTAATTTCCAACTTAATAATTTTGATTTCAACAAATGAAGTTAACTGATCAATTAGAAATATGTAAACAGCCAAAAAATTATTTATAATTTTTAATTATTGAAAGTATTAAATCGTATTTGAAATAACAGTTATGAGAATTACATACTCAACTCCAGATCAAAGACAAAGCTTGAATTCATTGTGCATTAATAATATTAATAATAATTTTGTTGACTTCGAGCCTTGCTTCATTAGAGAAATAACTTCTAAGTTGATAACTCAAAAAAAATATGTCAAGGTTTTGGGAATAATAGTCAACATAAGAAAAAGACCAAAGTATATAGAGTTGACAAGTGGGTTTAAATAATATTTTCAGATCATAGTTATTTTTTTAATATAGTTGATGATTCTTCAGATATAATGAGGGCTGTCTTTTGGGGAAGTAGGCCAGAATTTCAAAAGTTAAAACTTGTAAGAAATTACTACACCAATTCTCTTGTAAGTTTATTGAGTGATAACAACATAGTTCATGAAATTTTAGTCAAAAAGAACCTTGGAACTCTTGTAGAAGCACGAGGAATTATTGAATCTTATAATAATAAAGCCCAATTAAAATTGTTTTATATTAATAACGTTTATAATTGCAATATAGAATCACTTTGGTGGCTAAACATTTTTGAAAAATTAATTAAAGAAAAAATTTGCATATCAATTCCTTCAGATAATATATTAAATAAAGAGTTAATAACACTTGGTTCTCCATTTAATAAAATTGGTCATTTTGAAGTCATTAGTCAATTAAATAGTCAATACTTTATTTGCTACTGCAGAAAATGCCACAAAATAACTCATAATACAGAATTGATTCAGAATAATTCTAGATATGAAATTATAATTAGGATGATTGTATCAGCTTTAAATAGATTTAAAGGTTTATTTCGTTGCTATGAAACTAACAAATTAAACGAGGAAGATATTCAATTTATAATTAATAGAATTTTAATCGCCAATTGCGAAATTAATAACGCACTAAGAGAAGTACCTGTAAGTTATTAATATAGTTCACGATTTTCAATGGGCAAATCTCATAAATTAAAACCTTACACAAAAAATAGATAACTTGCTTTTCCTGCATATTGAGCCCAGTTAAAGAAATTTATGTTAAAGAATTCGGATATGAGGTAAGATCTAAATGAGTTTATTCTTCATCAACATAAAAAATTTAGGATTTTAAAATCCCTTCATTTTACTTGTGTAATTAAGTCAAGTGTGCACGCCTTGCTAAAAGTTGAAAGTAAGTGCACCCTGTTCACACAGCTTTAATTAAGCTATTCTGTAATCTTAGTAAATAGCTGGTTTTGATCGTTAAAATTTGAGTAAAATGTTGAAATGAATACTGAATCTAGTAGATTTGAATGTTTCGATGTAATAAGCAGGCAAGGTAGTAAGCTTTCAAGAACTAGTTTTAATACTGCAAGAACGGACTTCACAATATATTATGAATGCGATGAATTTGAAGAATCTGTTGAAAATGAAATAGAGTTACCTCTTGATAAAAGTGAAGGTTGTTTTGATTTTAAAAAGTCTGTTACTACGAAGTTTACTGAAGTTGTTCCACGTTCTAAAACAAGAAGTACATATATTTCAGACGCCTACTGTGGGTTTTCGAATAATTGTGATAAAGGCAAGGAGTATGAAAGAATTCGATCAAAAACAGCACCTTACAGGAGTAATATTTCAGGGATTATTAGTAATACTTTATTCAGCGATGTTTTTCTAATTGAGAATAATGAGGATGCATTTATAGATAATAGCAACTTAGATTCAAACAAGTTTAATCCAAAAATTAAAATTATTAAAAAAGGAAATAACTTTCAAAGTGTCAACTCTCAAGACAGTTTTGTAAATTACTTAAATGATAATCCGCCATTCATAAATTATATCGAATTTCAAGTAAAAGAAAACCTTTATAAAAGTAGCGAAGATACTGATGAAAATCATGAGAAAAAGCAACCTTCATTCCAGAAGTTATGTGACTTAGAAAACAATCAATTATTTAAATCCTTTGAAGTTAAATTAAACAGCAAAAGATCTATTTTTGAAACAAGACAGTCTTATAACGCTACAAATCAAAACTTATTTAACAGTAATCCTCAATTAATTGGAAGTAAGCCTGGAACCGCTGATTTTAAATTAAGTATTGAAAAAAATAAAGATTTTAATAATAAATTATATGTCGACCTTCCCACTATTTTTGTAGAGGGAGAAACAAATATTAATAGTAAAGTTAGTCAGTCTGATTGTATCTTATCAACTTTTTTTAACTGTAAAAATATTTGCTGCTTAGTCGACTAAAACTAAGTACTCTACTTTGCAATGAAATATAATTATATCTAATAATTTTCTATTTAACTGGCTCCAATAATATACTGTCTTTTTCAGGAACCTTAGAATCTCCACTTTTATTTAATGATGTTAAAATTGTTACGGATATAAATCCAATTGTAATATAATCATGGGAGAATAATATACTGGGGAATATGGAATATAGGGCATACTCAAAAAATGAAATATTAGGAATAGTTATGATTTGCAAAGGAAAAACTATTCCAAATGAAATAAATGAAGATATAATTACTTTAAGAGCTGATATACGGCCACACCTTGCAAAGTCAAATAAAAACAACTTTTGCTCACGTCCAGGTAGTAATTTGTTCATCCTCCAAGTATGTACAAGAACTCCAATTGGGATTCCTATCTTCGAAACATTTAATAGACTGGTTGCAGAGATTTCCAGTGGTTTTATTTTTTTTTTATTTATTTTAATTATTGTTAAGTAAAACATTATTTTGGAAATTAAGAAAATCGAAATAAAAAATATTAAGCAAATCAAAAAAGCCCAGCTATTTTTAAGTTGAATGAAGTTAATAATAGATCGAGTTGAAGCGATTACTGACCAAAAAATTATTAACAAATAAATAAATTTTTTCCATAAACTATTTTTCTTATTCAAGTATATATTTTTATCATAAAAAATTCCAAAAATAACTAAAGCTGGTGCTAGTAATATGAAATTATCGTTGACTCTATCATCAATTGAACCAAATAAAAGGTATATTCCCATAACCGAAATCTGCCCAATAGAATAACAATATGATAAAACTTTCGTGTTGAAATCAATTGGTAGGGGCTCTCTAATTAAAGAAAATATGGAAATAGTAGAAAGAAATACCAGCCCTCCAATACATCTTAAAGCCAATAAAATCCAAGGTTCCAACCCAATATTTCCTATTAATGTTAAATTTAATACTTGTACAATTGATTGAGCAATCATCAAAATATGGTTGAAAATAGTATTATTGGCTAGAACTCTCTCTTCAAATATTCTTAGTGCATTAGAAGGTACTAGTTTGCTTGCTTTACTTTTTTCCATGTTTGTTCTCTACATTTTCAAAATGCAGAAAATTATTTATTAATTTGCACATAATGGCGGGAAGATTTGGCTATTAAGATTCCTCATTGCGTACTAATTTTTATTCAATACCACCAAAACAAAATTATTCTAATTGGCTATTTAATCGCTTTAAAACAAGTAATTCGTCTCTCATATTAGGAATTATCGCAGATGTTGTTTCATGTTTATCAAGTAAAGAAATTAACTAGAGATGCAAAAATATGAAGAAAAATCGCCTTTAATAAGAACAAATAAAAGCAGCCTCTCCATCTTTTCTTTTTTTAACTCTCTACTTCTTAAACCTAGCTTGAGCTATTCTGAAAGAAGTATTCATTTAAGTGGAAGAACATCGCCTTCAAAATTTGTGCCAAATATAGTTTGTAATCAAAAGTATTCACTTATAACTTTTATTCCAAAAGTACTATTTGATCAATTTAGTAATTTCTTCAATTTCTTCTACCTAATTGTGGCACTGTTTCAACTTATTCCTGAACTCAGAACTGGCCCTCTATTTACATACATCGCTCCGCTATTACTAGTGCTATCAATTACAATAGGAAAAGAGGCAATTGACGATTTTAAGAGATACAAGAGGGATAAAGATTTCAATAACAAGAAATATCGTAAAATTACTAGGAATGGAATTCAAGAAATACGTTCATCTGATATTAAGGTTGGAGACTTGATAGAAATTAATACAAATGACAGAGTACCTGCAGATATACTTTTTCTTAGAACCAACGATCCAACTGGTACGGTATTTGTCAGAACAGATCAATTAGATGGTGAAACTGACTGGAAAGTTAAACGTGCATTAGGAATTACTCAGCATTTGGAAACTTTGGACGATATTTTTAGTTTACAAATTATCGCAAACATTGAAGGACCAAAAAAGGACATATATGTTTTTAATGGAACTATTCAATATTACGAGCAAAATATTACTAGCTCATTTCATTCTGACGATAGCAACCCCTCTGTTAATTCAAAAATATCTATTGACCACTTAAGCGCTGCAAATCTAGGAAAGAACATACCTGACTATGTAGCCGACACAACAATACAGCCAGTAGTAGAATCTCTTATGCTCGATAACACTATCTGGGCAAATAGCGTTTTAACGTGTGGAAAGATATATGGACTAGTTATTTACACTGGTGTTGAAAGTAGGTCTCTTATGAATACATGCACAAAGAGCTTACGTACAAAAGTTGGATTACTTGACGCCCAAGTAAATACATTGTCAAAGATTTTATTCTTATTGCTTGTAATCACATCTTTTGTTCTTGTATTCTGTAAAGGTTTTGATACACTCTGGTATGTTTCATTTGCTAGATTTATGCTATTATTATCTTCCATAATCCCAATATCACTGAGAGTTAACTTAGAAATGGCTAAAATTGTATTTTCATCCCAGATAAATAATGACAAAAATATGAAGAGTGTAACAGTAAGGTCAAGCATCCCAGAAGAACTTGGAAGGATTGATTATTTATTAACAGACAAAACAGGAACGTTAACACAGAACTACATGATAGTCCAGACATTGCACACTGGTCATGCAATCTTTCACCAAGAAAATTTTTCTGAAATAGTAGATGCGCTGCAATATGTACAAAAAGGGCGAGTAAACATTGAGAAAGAAGAAAGAATCATAATAGATACTAAGGATAATATTCCAACTTTTCCAATTATTAGTAGTAATCCAATCATTTGGAATAATTCCAATAATACTCTTCATCTACAAAACTTCATGTTAGGAATTGCTTTATGCCACAATATTTTCCCTAGATCTTCTATTGATACTAACTTAATTAATGAAGGCAGAAATAACTCAGCAGAAGACATTTTAGATAATAACAATTTGGGATCTGATGAGTGCATGGTTGACTTGAATCAAAAACATATAGTATATCAATCCTCTTCCCCTGATGAAATTGCACTAATTAATTTTGCAGCGAGTTTGGGGCTCAGACTAGTTAGTAGATCAAATGAAAATATGGACTTAGATTTGGAAAAGCTGTATTTAGATGATCAATTGGCAAATTCTATGGAAAGTGGTTTGTATAAAAGTGAAAAAAATTCCCCGGTTAGGCTCTCTTTTAAAATCCTAGCATGCTTCCCTTTTTGCAGTTCCTCAAAGCGTATGGGAATTCTATTAGAGTTTAAGGGGAGATATATATATTTCTGCAAAGGTGCAGAAAGTGTAATGATTGAATTGCTCCGTCAAAAAGGGTCTGGGTGGCTTATGGAAGAATGTACGAACTTGGCTAGGCTTGGGCTAAGGACTTTAGTATTTTCTTACAAGATTATTTCAAAGGAGGAATATGAAGTTTTTAACAGTGTTTATTCTTTTCCATGTACTAGTTTATCACAAAGAGACAAAAATCTTAATAGTTCTAGAAAAATATTAGAGAGCAACATGGAATTATTGGGTTTAACTGGAGTAGAAGATAAACTTCAGATCGATGTCCCGCTTACACTTGAAGCATTCAGGTATGCAGGTATTAAAATTTGGCTTCTTACGGGTGATAAGCTTGAGACTGCTCTTTGTATTGCAATTTCTGCTGGGCTAAAACCAAAGTATTTAAACTTTTTTATTCTAGAGTCTAAACATTTAAAACATAATGTTAATTTTACCGAAAGGCTACTCCAAGTAGAAGAATTAAAATATCAGCTCCAAAGATACATTAATGAATCAGCGAATAGTAATGTTCTGGTTGTAGAAGGTTCAACTTTAAGCTTGTGCATAAAATATTGCCCGTTTTTGCTAATACATGCTGCGTCCCTATCCCCTGCAGTTGTATGGTGTAGATGCTCTCCGTCTCAAAAAAAAGATCTTGTTCTTCTTCTAAAAGAATATCATCTGAAATATTTAAAACTATGCGAGTCAAATACTTCAGTTTCTTTAGATGATTTAGATTCTTTAAGCAATCGAGATCTAACATATGGCCAAAATAATGGTGAATCAGGGAAGAATAGGGAAAACTCAAAAATTTGTTCTGTCAAGAGACGTATTAATGAAGCCAGAAGTGGTTACAATAGAAACAATAGCAAAAATATGTTCAGCTTTGATGAACTAAACTCCAAATCCTTTGGACTAAATAATTTCCCAAAACTAGCAGAATCTGAAGGAAATATTGACGAATGGGACAACGATTCAGGCCCAATGAGTAATTACAGTAAACAAAACACATCTTTTGTACAAACAGAATCCAAGAGGATATATAATTTAGCAAATGTTTCAGGAAATGCCAGAACATGTAGGATTTGTGCTGTTGGAGATGGAGGGAATGACGTGGGAATGATTCAGGCAGCTGATATTGGAATTGGGATTGTTGGGAAGGAAGGGCAACAAGCAGCAAATGCAGCAGATATCAGTATACATGAATTTGCTGACCTAAGACCACTTTTTCTTTGGCATGGACGTCATGCATATCAGAATAGTGCAAAGCTGGCACATTTCGTGATTCATCGAGGATTAATTATTGCTTTCATGCAGTGCGTGTTTTCTGCACTTTTTTATTTTATTCCGGTAGCGCTTTTCCAAGGGTGGCTAGCGGTTGGTTACGCAACATATTATACAATGGCACCTGTATTCTCATTGGTTTTTGATGTTGACGTAAATAGGTCTACTGCTCTATTATACCCCGAGCTATATCGACATTTGAAGGCTGGTCGTGTTATGTCAACAAAAACTTTTTTCTGTTGGGTTTGGAAATCATTATATCAGGGGACCGTAATTATGTTGGGGGCATTTGTACTTTTCAAAGACAACATCCTTATGAATCTTGTTGCAATTACCTTCACATCTTTGATATTATCAGAAATTTTAAATGTTGTTACCGAAATTCATTATTGGAATGAAGTCATAATATCATCTTGTATAATTTCAATATTAATTTACTTTGCATCGTTTTTCCTCTTAGAGAGTCACTTTGATCTTCAGTTCATTTTTACCTTTATATTTTGGGGTAAAATTTGTGTTCTAACCTCTATTTCATGGGGCCCAATACTTCTATACAAATTAATCAAGAAAACGATTCATCCCCCCAGATACTATAAGTTAATGCAGCATTAGTTTCTTTAAATTTGCTTATTCAATTACAGTTATAGAATACAAGATAGTAATTGTTAATTTGCTTTATCAACTGTTAAAGTTCAATTCGAATTGACTTGCACGTCACTTAAGAATATTCTCTTCCTCGAATTATAATATAAAAAGAATGAGAAAATAAATCCCAATATAGAAAAAAAAGATAAGTTACCTAAATGAGGAGATAAATCACTAAATACCTGCAAATTGGCTATGGCAAAAGCCGCAAAAATTAATTTAATGTAAGTTGAAAATACTCCGCAATAAAAGAATTTGATTCTAGAACTTTGAAAAAAAACAAAATGCGTGTTTCTTGGTATTGAATATGGATGAAGGCAAACACTACAAAATCTGCTTGACCATGGTCTGTTGATTTGCAGCCTTTGCCATTTATATAAACAGTTTAAATGGATATATGCTTGGGTCCCCTTGCATTTACAAGGAGTTATCAATGGAGAGTGATCTGTTTCTACTCCAAAGCAAAATCTACATTCTTTGTTGTATATATTTAAAAGACCTTCTTCCATATACATTCTGGCCAAATTATAGCTATTTGAATTAAGAAACTGTACTTTTCAAATACTAGATATTTGAATAATTACGGAAATATCCCAATTAAGTAATTTATATTGTTTATAATATAATAACTGCTTTCATATCATGTAAAATTCATGTTGATTAAAATGATTGGCTTGCATCTATGTGGATAAAATATGGACAACTTTTAAACAAAAAATGAGTTCAAACAAACGTCTATAACAGTCCTAATTTATTATATTTTAATTCATTTGGCATCGACTCGTTCCAGTAAGGCCAATCTTTCAGGACTTTTGCAATGTTTAGGTTCGTATTGTTAGATATCCAGTCGGGTAAAACTTCACATTTAAAAATCGAATGTTTTTCAGTGGGTATACTAGGCGGTAAAATATATAATAACGAATGAAGGCATATTCCTATTGGAGGTTCCACAAAATATTCGACATGTGCAAGTCCATCAGATAAATCTAGTGACATAGAACCACCTCCACCAAAATACTTTTTTTGTAAAGGGAATTTTAATAGCTCTTCAACTCCTAGATCTTTTATTTTATATATATAGCTAGCCGTTAAATTTGAGTCTGTGAACTTAAAACTTGAAGTATTAGATTTAATTTCTGGTAAAACTTTATCGTTGTAAAGAAAATCTCTAACTATAGGAAACCCAATGTACTTCAGATGAGCCCTTATTTGATGTGTTCTTCCAGTAATTGGTTTACAAAGCAAAATAGAATATTTATCTGTTTCATTTATTTTTTGTTTTTTTGCCTCGTTTATGTCCAAATATGAAATTAGAGGGAAAAAATATGTCAGAGAGTACTTGCTATTTTCTGAACTATCAATACTTGTTATTAATGATTCTCCTTCTCTATCTTTTAGCGTTTTAAGTCCAATCTCACATTTGATCACATGGCTTGTGATTCCGTGTGATTCATCCGGAGATAGCTCCCTAATGCTTACGCCTTCAATTCTATTCTCTGAAACATGTGAAATAAAGTTTGAAGCGCTCTCATTTATCATAGCCAAATAGTATTTATGTGCAAACTGGACTTTTGATGATAAACTCTTAGTTGTTGAAGAATCTTTACTAAGCAATACAAGGCCAGATGTAACTCTATCAAGTCTATTTATTGGATGAATATAAGTACTGCCAGTGTTCAATTTTGAAAGATATTCTGATTGAATTAATTTTGTAAGTGAAAGTTTATTGAACCTTCCTTGAGGATGGCATGGAATGCCGCAGGGCTTAAAAACTGCCAATATGGTAGAAGTATCATACAATATTTTAACTTTATCTGTCGCAATAGGAAGTTCTATAAATAGCGATCTATGTTTAATTTTGTCGCCGTTGCGAACAATATAGTCTAATGAATTAGCAGGTATGTCATTAACACTTAGCCTTCTTTGTTCTATTAATCTCTGGTATTCTTCTAAAGGTCTGGTTCTAAACTCGTTCAAAAATAAGTCTCTTAAAGTTCTGTCTCTCCATCTTAATTTACAAAACGATTCGTATTCAAACATATATGGAGGAACAACAACGACGTAGTCTTCAACTTCTTTATCATTACAATTTTTTTTAATAATCTTTAATGTTTTTGCATCACTGGGCGAGATTTCAATATTGAATTCACTACATATTGTAAATGTGTTATTTGAATTCATATTTTAGAATTAAAACTTTTGTAAATTTTTTATTAGACGGCGCTGATTATTCAATTATTTTGAAATGGGTTCTACAGCTTTAAAAGAGGAGATAATCGCACTCAAAAGTATATTTGGAGAAAGCCCTTACAACTCAGATAAAAGTGGATTCCCTTCCCCCGGAGTAAATTTTAATGATAAAGAAAGATCTCTTAAGTATTTTGTAAGTTTATACTCGTAACTTTTTTTTCAATTTTCTAATAATTCTTCAGTCGGAATATCTAGATGGGATCTTGGAAATTAAAATTAGCATCCCATTTGGATACCCCTTAGAAGCGTCTTCTTTTTGTATATCTTCATGGTATTTTGACATTCATTATTTAACAAATCCAGATGAATTACCGCAATCAAAAAATATTTCTCTAACTTCAAGCACATTCAAAAAGTTAAAGGAACTAATTGAAACAAGAGTGGAGAGCAAAACCCCAATTTTGTTTGAGATAATTGACATTTTGATTTCCTGTAATATTGATCACGAGAAACATAAAGCAAAATCAAGTGTTGAAGAGCAAAGAATTGAAACTAACCGCCTTAGTCAATTTGACGGAGATGAAATTTTTGGTATAATGCATGGCGAACCTATAATTGATCGAAAAAGTGTTTTCCAAGCTCATGCGTGTAAGGTAGAAACTGTTGAACAAGTTAAAAAGGTTATTAAATGGTTGCTTTCAAATCCAAAGATTGCTAAAGCAACGCATAACATTTGGTCATATAGAATATTCAAGGAGAAAAATTCAGCAGAAGTATCTGAGGGATCTTTCCCTATTGGATACGATATCATATCACAAGATCACGACTCAGATGGCGAGAATGCAGCAGGAGGCAGACTTCAACATCTTCTTGGAATTACTAATGCAAAGAATGTATTCGTCATGGTGTCTAGATGGTATGGGGGTATTCAACTAGGACCAGACAGGTTTAAGCATATTAATAATGCCGCAAGGCTAATCTTAGAGAAATCTGGTTTAATAACTAAATCGGAGACTCTCTATAAACCACAATCGAATAAAAACAAGAAGAATTAAATTTAATCGTTCTAAAATATTTTTCAATCTTTAGAAACTAAACTGTTGAATATCATATTTGGTACTCCTTTGGAAACAATATATCGATGGTTACATATTGGGCAGATCAACTCTGCCTCCATAATTTGAAGCTATAAAAGTTAAATTGAAAAAAAAATGCGATTATTAACCTACTCTTAAAATCGCGTCATGCACTGCACATAAAAAAACTTCATCATCAAAATCTTGCTCGGAATAACTCAACGGCAAGCTTAATCCAAATTGAGAAGCACTTTTTACTAGAACACCCCAATCTACCTTTTTTATTATTTGTTTAATCTGTTCTGAATTAAATTCAACATCCAGCATCTTCGTTGATTCCTCAGCGCTTCCATTCAAAGAAATTTCCAGCGGAAAACCATTCCTACATTCAGATCTATTACTTAAGTTATTAAGGATAGATATTTTATATTCATTTAACTATTTGACTTACCAAATTAAAATGTTATGAGTCAACAAACGCATTTTATTTTTGATAATCTTGACCTGACTAATCCCATCATAGACATATCGACAAAATGTACGTTTTAACGCCGCTTCATGGCGGCCTTCTCTTGCATGACTTTTCTATTGTTCTCTAAATTAGTCATACCTAAGAAATAATTTTTTAATAATTTATTAAAGAAATATTCCATGACCTGACTATTAGAATCAAATTTTTGCTTGCATGATGAGAAGGTTAACTATCGAAATATTCTTATCTATCACAATACTGCTCATTTCTTGCTCCACACAGTTAGAACTTGACATCATGAAGGATATTAGAACTAATAATAAAGACTTTTTCCAAAAAGAAATATCTCCAGTTTCCATTTCAAGAATTATTGCAATTAAAGATCAACTAAAAGTATTTAGTGGGCAAAATGTTGATAATTCTATAAGAGAGGGTAATTTTATTTCAACTATAATGGCAAATAATTTGAAAGGGTACACAGAATTAGACCACATGGTAATATCAGGGAGTAATAGAGGTGCATTTGTAATCTATGACACAAATGACTATCCTTTTGCATGTAACTGCAATTCTGCCCAATATCAAAACTGGAAAAATGCTAGTGATGACCAAAATATAAAAGTAGAATGTACTAATACAATAAACACTGGAATTTTCAATAGCAACGATATTGACTATTGTGATCCTACGAATATTGCGGCATCACAAAATGTCTGAAGAGAATCAAGGCAAAAAAAATTTTCTATTTTGACTATTTGCAACATAATAAATTTAATAAATTAAACTTAGAAGTAATAACATGAATATTACATTATATCGTTATCATTAGTATTGTCTTCCAGTTCGTCATAATCTTCATTAGTTCCGGAATTCATATATTCATAATCAATGTCAGACTCTTGATCATCTTCTAAAAGTTCGATGTCTTCATTATAGGTATCTCTATTTTCTTGTACTGTTGTATCTTCGTCATCACCTAAATTCTTATTTTTCGAATTGTCAAAATTTGCCATACGTATGGCTCTCTTCGAAATCCCCAGCCTTCTTTTATTCATATTCAATGAACTGGAAAGGAGATCATCTGCAAAAAATGGGTTTTCTTTTTGTAAATTCTGAGGTAAATCCAAAAGGGAAAATAAGTATTCCTTTAAAATATTCTGATTTTCGTTTGAATATTCGTCCAAATTCTCATTTAATAAACTATTCGTGTTCCCAATATTAAACTGCCAAAACTGTGTTATGTGCAAATATTCATCTACGCAAAATTTGACCTCGCGTGCCAGATTAATTTCTTTGTCAACTTCAGATTGCTCAGGAAAATATGGATGAATTGGAAACACTCCTTAAAACAAATGCATAATTTTTAAAAGTATAGCAGGATTGTTCAACAACTTACCTTGGGTGTTATTTTGATTAATAGTTTGTCCACTCATTAAAGCAAACTTTCAGGTAACGAGCATCTCTGTTAATTTGCATTGGCGCCAATGACAATTTATTTATCCCGCTGCTTTTAATATTAAGAAAGAAAAATGGCCATTTCTATTGCAAGTTTGATCTTTTTTGCAACTTTTGATACATTTAACTTAATATTTTGTAGCACTACAGCCCTTTCACTATTTATTATTGTTTGTAATCTTTCTTTTTCATGTATGAAGAAATTCTTTTCTTCCTTTGATAATATCGAATCATCTAGTTTAATTATTTCGGAGTAACACATAACCAATGTATGTTTTGGAATTTTTAACCTATGAAACATAACTTCAGAGAAATCTTGTAGATTAGATATGAATAAATATTTTGTTTTTGAAACAAGTATTTTTCTGTAAATTAAGAATAAGAATTGATAGCTGATATCAATTGAATTCGGCGGAAACGATTCGGAAAGCAGCCTTAACAACCTTTCATTAAATGCTTGAGCAGAACTCAACTCATTGTCATCGTAAACAATTTTATTAAAGCTACTAATAAACTCGCAAACAAGTCTTTGTGCTGAAATATTGTTTAAAGAATTAATATTGTTAATTGACTCTCTGTTATGAATTTCTATAGACTTATCTATAAGATTTGGTAAAACTTCTGCATCATATAATACTGAGATTATGCCAAAATAAACCAAAACCGATGTAATTAAAACGATAAATAAAATTTCTTGGTAGCCAATAATGGAACTATTAAATATAAAATTCTCGTTTTTGAGGAATATATTAATTTTTTTAAACATTAATTTTGTTTGCTGGAGATAACTATTTGACCTTATTGTTCAATAATAAAAATTTGAAATAGCCAAAGCAATAAGAAATGGCATGGATTAGGCAGTAGCTATAAGGAGAAAAATGTTTTTAGCAGTTTAGAAAGTCATCAAATTTGAAAAACTGTTTAAGCACGACTTTTCTATAAAAAAATAAGGCATGCATTCATACGCGCTTTTACGTACGTTTTTCATAATATTGTAAATTTATATTCTTTTCGAACAATCTAATTCAAACTTGAATTAACTTATTTATTTTTTATTATGTGAATTGAAACTAAAAACCTGAAATTTAATCTCTACTTTGAAGCAGTTGTCAATTATTTGAGTAGAAATAATTAAAATCATAATTTTTTGGCGCAATAAAGTAGAAGAGTCAATCAGAAATAACGAAAATGAGTGAAAATGAATACAATGAAAAAGATATTCAAAATCATGGAAAAGAGTTGGGACCTAAAACTGAACAAAAAACTCATATTTTAATTGAAGAATTAGATGTTTTAAATCTTGGTAAATCTTTAACTGAGATAGAACCTATTGACAATAAACAAAATAGTAAAAAGAAAAAAAAGAAAAAGAAAAAAAAAGGAAAAGAGAACCTAAGCGAAGATAAAGATGATACTTATGATCCAGATCTTCCTTTTTATTCAATTCCTATACAAGATAACACTCATCTAAGAAAAGTTTGCAACTGGCCAGCTATTGAATTTAGCAAACAAACATTTCCTCCAACTGTTCCTATAAATAAAATTTATTCTAGACATGAATTTCCAGAGGGCGAAATAATTGAATATAATGGGTCCAACTCATATAGAACATCGTCCGAAGAATTAAAAGATAAAGAAAAACTACATATTTTGGATTATGCCTCTTTAAGAAGAGCAGCAGAGGTACATAGACAAGTTCGAAAATACATGCAGAGTATCATTCAACCAGAGATGAAGCTTGTAGATATGTGCAACATTCTAGAAAGTAAAGTGAAAAATTTAGTGGCTGCAGAAGGGCTCAAGTGTGGATGGGGATTTCCAACAGGATGTTCGCTTAATCATTGTGCAGCGCACTACACTCCAAACCCCCATGATTTTACAAAATTAACCCAAGATGACATTTGCAAATTGGACTTTGGTGTGCAGGTTAATGGAATGATAATTGACTGCGCTTTTACTGTTGCATTCAATGATGTCTTTGACCCTTTAATTCAATCTACTTTAGATGCAACAAATACAGGATTAAAAGTTGCGGGAATCGATGTTATGTTTTCTGAAATAGGTTCAGCCATAGAAGAAGTCATTAAATCTTATGAATTTGAGTACAGAAGTAAAGTTTATCCTATTAAGCCTATTAAAAATCTAAATGGTCATTCAATTCTACCATATCATATCCATGGAGGGAAATCAGTACCAATTATTGCATCAAATGATAATACAAGAATGGAGGAAAATGAAATATATGCCATCGAAACATTTGCAACAACTGGAAGAGGCTACGTTACAGAAGGGTCAGATTGTAGCCACTACATGAAATACTATGACAATCCCTTCCTAAACGAAAATTCAATCAGGCTTAATTCTGCTAAAATTCTTCTTGGTGGAATTAATACCCATTTTGGTACGCTTGCATTCTGTAGAAGATGGCTGGACCAACTAGGATTTAATAAGCATGCACTAGCTCTTAAATCATTGGTAGATTCGGAAATCATTCGGCCATATCCTCCATTAAACGACATACCGGGCTCGTTCTCCTCTCAAATGGAACATACTATAATATTAAGGCCTTCATGTAAAGAAGTTGTATCTAGAGGTGATGACTTTTAGTAGTTGATTCTTTTTACTAGTTTTAACTTTTTAATATCATTCCCAATAATGAATTTCAATGTCTAAGTTTTTGAAAGCTAACTCAGATTGAATAATTAGAATTGAAATGAACAAATATTTACTTTATTTCGTTTTATCGACTACTCTACGTATTATGTTTGAACTGAATGTATGAAATGTCAAAAAAATAAAAATTTGCAACTTGCCTCCTCTCAACACAACTTGTCGAATACCAGCTTATTAAAATTAATATTTTATTTCTTACAGAAAGACCCTTTATTATAAACAATTATTTACCAATTCAAATAAAAATTTTTTTCAATTAAAATCTTGAAGATAAATACAAGGAATACAAAACTTTAAAAGCGAACTTTTAATTTAGCATGTTAAATGAAGAATTATTTTTAATTATTGTTTTTTTGTCTCAGTTTAGGAACCAATTTTGGAAATAGGAATTAGTATGGAAAATATTTAAACACTATTCAGAGTGGTTTTAGGGAATTATTAGTTTAATTAAAGATTAAAAAAATAATTTTTCAATTCCAAAACTATGTTTATCTGATAATTCAAAATTGAGATTGTATTTTTGGTTCCGGGAATAATATATTACAAGTTTGGTGTTGAAATGCTCATATCTTTGATTTTAGTCATTTCGATATATTTGGAGAGTGGTAAAAAATATTGATGGATTTTGTCATGTAATAAAAATTTATTTAATCCATGCAGTATAGGTCACCAATATAATTAATGAAAAAAATTATCAAAAAAACTCAATATTTTGCTATGCAAAATAAAATTGTTTAAAGACCGTTCAATAAAATTCTTTCAAATATTTCTTTCTAGTCATTTCCTTTCAACTGAAAAATGTTAGAAATATACAAGATCTAGTATTTGTAAATTGTACAAAGGTATTAGGACAAAAATCATCTAAAAAATTATTGAAAAGTAACGCAGTTCCACCTAATCAATATTTTTACGGTACCAATTTAGAAATAAACAGTTTTTAATATGTAATTAAAGAATTTTATAATTTACAAAAGTCTTAAATAAGTTCTATTTGAATTCTTAAAGAAATGTTCTTAAAAATTAGATAAAAAAAGAAAGAAATCTTTGTCAAATACAAATTAACTTTTAGTTCAAATTGAATATTATGAATAACGTAAACCGTTTTAATGAAATGTTAAAAATTCAAATAATTAACTAAATGTTTGAAATTAAATTTTTTTTTATTTATTCTTTCCAAAAAATATTATGAAACACAATATTGGGGAAAGAAGCATGATAAAAAAAGTTGCAATTAAAAAAACAATCCCCTTGTTTATTTTCCCATAATCCACAAATACGAGTGGATCTTTTGGGTCTAGTTCCCAAAGTAAATCTATAATTCCGACCCCAATTCCCTGAATTTGGAACTTTGTGATGAGATAAATGTACTTAAGCGCAATTTTTCTGACTATGGATTCAAAGAAGCTTAGTCTCTGTTTAGATGATAAATTTAAATTTTCTTCTATATAAACTTCTGGTAATTTATAAAACTTTGCAACTTTTGTTATCAAGTTTATGTAATTTTCACTAGGAAGTGCCGGACTAATTTTTTTAGATGATTTACTTATTTCTGTTAAAAACGTAGAATTTGAAAAATCGTTTTGTTTTTCCAACAAAAAATCAGTAAATGTACTATCTAATATCATATTTGAAGATTCTGTAAAAAATGTCATAACTTTTAAATCAAATGGAGTCTGATTTTTTGATTCAAGAATTTCTGAATTAGAAAATAGCATGTTTTTCTGTGATTTTTTTTCGAAATTCTCAAAGTTTAACTTAACTATTACGGCATTTGTTTCAATTAAAAGGTTATTTGGTAAATACTCGGTGTATTTCCTGATCATTTTTTTTTCGTAACTATTTATTTCAATAATTACTCCATAAGTTGCCGTATTTAACGAAGGCATTAACGTTGGTCTCGTTCTACAACAAAATGGTAGGCCTTTTGCAATCCAATTTATTTTGAAATTATCAAGTCTTCCTATTCCAAAAAACCTAAACTCAACATTTGGAAAACATTTCTTGAATTCACATGGGTCCATTAAGTGGTCATAAATAAATAAAAATGCCATGCCTAAATAAATTAATTTCACGCATTAAAATGCATTTGCCCAAAAAAATTTGTTACATTTCTAGCGCCAAAAATGTGGGTAAAATGTAATTTATCAGCTGAATTTAAAGAAAAAACAATTTATGTTTGAAGGTTTTGAACATATGATTATAACTATTCGCTTCAAATGAAGAATATATATTTATCATCTGTCTCAGACTTCAAAAAAAACGTTGAATATTCAACAGGGAGATTTCAATTAAAGGTAAGACTAAATATTTCAGAGTCTTTTAATTATCAAAATAACCTTAACTTAATCACCTATCATCATTCATGCTTATTAGAACGAAAAAATCAATAAATGTTGTGAGGTTAATCAAATTCATGAAAGATCGAATATTTATTCTGATATAAAAGATTTTAGAAATAGATATTTACAACGATATCTAGTATTAGAATATTTATTAATTAAACACAAATCATTTACATTTTATATCAAAGATAAATTAAAAACTAATGAAATATTGTTGGATAAAGTTGGAAATGAGTTTATCGGAGAAGTTGGAATGGATTTGGATATTGAAAAGTCTAAATTTGTTGTATATCCATTAAAGCATGTAGTCTCTATAAGCGAACAAGTAACTACTTTAGGGATGCTAATAAATAACGGAGAGGGTCAAGTATTAATAGAAGATCCAACTCATAGAGTTAAAATTGTTATTTCAAGCAAGACCTTATTTGGCAAAGGTATTTATTGTTTTAACCATTTTGTTATTGCAAGAGGCAAAATGAATAAAATAACTCAGAGCTTTCATGTGGACCTGATGTTCCATCCTCCAATCCAAAATGTTGATAAAAATGTAGCAAATGAGATTCTATCCAATTTATTTTCAGGCACAAATAATATTTTATTAAAATCTGCAGATAGAGAAAAAAATATCAAAAATCAAAGCTTAGACAAAACAAAACTTTTTAGAACCACAAAATACTTGGAAGATTTAAGGATTAAAGTTCAGGTATCGAGAAGTGATTATTGGGTAATTTTGTCAGATATTTTGTTAACAAGCATGAGTGTAATTAAAAATTTGCGTAAAGTGTTTTCTGGTTATGAAAAAATGATTAAAGACTCGAATATTAATATAGGATTTATTTTATTAGGCAATTTTATTAATATCGACCTTGATAAAAATGGAGAAAATTGGACGGAAGAGAAAACTTGTGTTGAAAATGAACAAAATTTTAGCAACATAAATGAAAAAGGAAGATCTGCGAGGCTATCTGCTTTTAACACAAACTCACGTGAAAATCATTTTAAACATTCTCAAAACAATTTCAATACAACAAGAAAAGGTTTTGAAAGGTTCAAAAATGTTTTGAAAGAATTTCCAGTATTGCTTTCAAACTGCAATTTCTTCATTATTTCTGGTCCAAATGATATTGGACCAGATTTACTTCCTAAACTCCCCCTTTCTAATTACTATGCATCATACCTATCTAAAGTGCTTCCAGATTCGAAAATTCATTTTATTTCGAATCCATCTGTTATTGATGATAGTGATATTAAGATATTTTGTTCAAGGCATTCTCTAACTAAAGAACTTAAGGAAAAGACTTTATTTTCTTACTGTGGTACAAAAAACGTAGGTTTCACAACTCAATGGAACATTGAACCAGAAATTTTAGAAAACATTATACCGCAAACTGTGTTAGGCCAACAACATTTAACTCCAACAAGTTCTAATATCATACCAAATCTAGATTATTTCTTATTTTTACTACCAACCCCAAAAATATTAATTATTGGCGACTCTAGTCCAAGCTACTCAGTCAAATCAATGAACCAAACTTGGATAGTGAATCCTGGGTCTTTTAATAACACATGTTCATGGGTTCAGTATAATGTTTTAACTGATTCAATTGACCATGTATGGTTGTAATTATTGATCTTAAATATTTAAATTATTGAAATTAGTATACTAATCAAGATACTTATGAGTATATTCTTTCATTACTTTCTTTTTTTTTACGCAAATTAATAATTGAAGTTCCTGCATATCTTCCTAAACTCATGATTGTATAGACAGGATTAATTCTCGGTAATATTTTTAAAAGAGACGCATCAACAATACCTAAGTTTCTTGTACCAGATAATAAAAACGATTCATTTTCCACAAGTTCTCCTAATGGAACAGATCCTGACCAATGCCAAATACTTGTTCCTATATTGTAAGCTAATCTTAAAATTTCGTCTTTATTTGAAAGATCTGGAAGTATTGGAGGGAAAGTTGCAATTTTCTCAAATATTATGTTTTTACTTTCAAGACAATCCCTTGGGTCAGAAACTCCGTTGCATTCATCTGGAAATATTGAATTTTTATAATTGAGTATGATGTTATAAACGTTTTCAAGCTCATCCATAAAATCTGGAGATAGCGGTTTGTTTATAAATAATCTCTCAGTTCTTGCAGATGCAAGCACGCCAATTATGCCATTCAATACTGTCATAGGGCATGAAGAATATCCTCCTTGTTCTGCAATATTTTGAAATCTTCCTGACCTTAACATCTTTATCACAGAACTAAGTCCAATTATTACGTTTTCTCTATCTTCTTCTTCCGATAAATAGTTCCCATCTAATTCAAATTTTCCATCCTTTTTTACATTTATTCCTCCCCTGCTTTTAGGTTCAGATGTAAAATAAAAAACAGCAGCAGATCTTCTAAGACATTCTAAGGGATACCGTAAAATCAAACAAATTGGTATTCCTCCACTTAATGGGTAATTTTCTGCGCATTTTTTAAATATTTCAATCACAAAATCTGTAACAATATTATTCCTAAGTCTTGGAGGGAAAATAAGTCTTGTTGCATATAATGTGCCTTCCACAGTTCTTCCTCCTCCCAAAGACTCGATATTAATAGTCCTGCAGCTATATCCGCAATTTCCAGAACTTTTTGAAAAACTTGACATGATCGGGTTTACGAAAGGGTTAGTAAAAACATCACTTTTGAAAAAAAATGGAATTGCAAATAATAATCTATCGACGATATTTGTTCCCAAATTTGGAACTTCTAGCATTGGCATTATATTCATATTTTGAAGAGATTCAAGAGGTCCTATCCCAGACTTGTAAAGTAATACAGGGGTATGGATTGCCCCTGATGATAGAATTATCATTCCATTCTCATTTAAACAAATTCTTTTGGCAAAAATACTTCGAATTAAGTCTTTAGAAGGTTTTATACCGTTCTCAATACCAAATTCATTGGCCAATGTTCCTGCAGTTATATTAAAAAATGGGTATTCGAAGTCAGAATATTGATTTTTTAACATTACTCTTTCTAAAATAATACATTTTGCATTTAAAACACTTTTACCAGATAGTGCCGATTGAAAAGCCATTTTATTATTATTAAATTTTCCTCCTAAATTTGAATTCCTTAAAAATGGAAAACCTGTGCTTTGAGTTTTATTTCCTCTAATATCTCTCTGTCCTTCGATTTGTTCGAACTCTACTTTTGTTACAAGATGGTTTGTTAAAATATCAACGGGACTTGTTTCAATAACCGTATTATTTTTAGCATTTTGATAGTCAGAAAGTAAGATATCTGACGACATTCTGAAACCGTGGTCACTTACATTAAATAGATTGTATACTCTCCAAGTTCCATTTATTCTATTTAAGCTAAATTCTGAGTTTGGGTTTTTTTCTGTCACAAATCCAATATCTTTAAATGCATTCTCCATAGGTTCAACAATTGGGAGATTCTGATCGCCTTTATTACTAACTCTATTTACAATCCAATCATAACTTTCTTTCAAAATGGTTTTGTTGAAACTAGCCCCTGAATTCTCTTCTAAAAGTTTGAAATATTCTGGATTTTCTTCCATGATCATTCCCATATTTATTGCTGTCCCACCTCCTAGTACATTTCCAATATGAGTTCTTATTCCCTGTTTAGTAATAACAAGTTCGCTAACCGTTTTTTCATCCACAACACTCCCCATTCCTTTTATATCACGAGTAAGTATTGATTCATCCAACCTAGTACCTCCTCTTTCTACAAGCAAAACAGAGTAATTCGAGTCAGCAAGAGTTCTAGCTAATGCGCATCCTGCAGCTCCACCCCCAACTACTATATAATCATAGCTAGATTTAATATTCCTCGATCCAGTTATAATTCTTTTAGGTAAAACAAAAGCTCTCACACTTTTTTTTTCAGAAATACGAAACGCATTTAGTGAAAATAATAATAAAGTGAAATATAAAATATTTTTCATAACTTCGTTGATATTAAAAGAATGAATATACAATAAGAAAATAAAAAATTTAAATTAATATTAAACAATGATTATACGTATTTATGATTTAGTTATATTCTGAATCGCTAATTTGCGATTGTTTTTTTTTCATAAATTATGTTACTGAAATAATAATAAAAGTTAAAGAAAAAAACATTATACTCGTTAAAAACAGTATTATTGTATGAAAAAATGATACATTTGAATTTTTTATAAATTTTTTCATCTCTTTAATTGATTTTTGCGTTTTTTCTGAATTTACAGCTTGCTCTTTCTCCAAAGTATTTAAGACCTAAAACAATTATTTTTCTTTTCAAATTTAAAAAGAAAAACTTACTTTTTTTTCTCTTCTAAGTAATTCTTGAAATCTGAATGCAGAGTACTTCATTTCCTCAGCTAGTTCAACCAATTCATCTTTGAATCGCTCATTTATAACTTTTATATCAAGACCATTATCGATATTTTTTGGTTTAAAATTGCTTTTAGAAGTATGTGGCAATTCTAAATTATGTTCTGCAAATTTAGGTGAATTACTTTCAAAATATTCATAGATAATTTTTTTTGGCTCCAAATGTGAACATAAATTTTTGATTTTTTGGGGTTGATTTTCATTTCCTAATGATTCTACATTAAGCCTATCTTCCAGTTTCAATTTTAATAACTCTATTCTTCTAAGGTACTCATCTTGGAGTTCTTTATTGCCGCTAATTTGAAGCTTTACGGACTCAAGAGAGTGTAATATCTTTTTATATGCAATAATATTAATTATGCTTTTGTCAAATGTTACAAGGATTTCTGGATAGTTAGTTCCGAATGCATATTCTAAAAATTTTTCTTCTTCAAGTACACATTCAATATTGTATAGTAATACATTAGACCGGTGAATAATATTCATGATATCTTGGTTATATCATAGTCATAGCTTATTAATTTATAAAAATATTTAGCAATTATTGATATTTAAAGGAAACATTTTTCATATATCTAGTTTAACCGCCCTAATTAATTTATTTAAATAATATTCTAATTTCGAGCAGGAAACTCAATTCCACACCTTTTACATAGTAAGGAGGGAAAATTGTGTGTTTAAAAGAAAGAATGTAGGCTTAGGTTATTACAAATAGATTGTTATGAAAGTTAAATCAACCTTTATTTTACTAATTTTTACTCTTTATTTTTTCACATCTTATTGTTCATTAAGGAATACTAATGGTGTAAGTACATAATAAAAAAGTTATTAATTGTTTGTAATATTTTATTAGAATAAAAGAAAAATAATTGAAATACTTGAACCAAAGAAAATGAACAACGTAAGAGATAATTTTCAAAAGTCGAATAATAATTTTGAGATTTTAGGTAACTTCTGCATTAAGAATCTTTCCTTTTGTTTACTATGGATATATTTCAAGACTTAGTTTAAGTAATTTAGATAGCAATATAGTGGAAAGAAGGCTGGAAGAATTATATCCTTTTTTGCAGAAAATAGCATGCACTGCTTTGAATTGCTTAAGTATGTTTAACTAAATTCACACAGAATAATAACACTCAATCTCAGTGATCTTTAATCCTACTCCTGGTTCAGCTATGACAGTTTCTGTTCTTTCATGTAAGTGGGATAAATAGAAAAAATGATCTATAATTGCTTTAGGGATTCTCTCGTTTTCAACATTGAGCAACAGCGTACTACCTTACTTGTTACAGTACGCAACAGGTCTTCCTCAAGCGCTTTTCTTTTCTTTGCAAATTTCTGAATTTCAGATAATTACTTCACCTGTCACCCTAGTTAAAAAGGGAGACGTAAGTTGGAACATGCCTTTTTTTTAACCTAGAAAAAAGTTAATATTTTATTTAGGTATTTGGAAAACTAATTTCCCATAGAGATGGAGATAATACTACACATGATCTACTAGTTTCTCCATGTGATGGCGTTTTACAATATGTTTGGCCAAATGTTTCAACACCGGCTGTCGCTTTCATGCTTATTGCAAGGATTCAATGTAATTTGAAAATACAAGGATAATGAGACAGATTAAAATATCTTAATATTAAATGCATAATAATAGTTTGATAATTATCAAGCATACTTTTTCTGAATTATTCGTATTACAAGTAAACTACGTCATAATATTTGATTATTAGATCAAAAGGCGGCTTAAATGCACGCAAAATCCCCACTGAGCGTTTTGATGTTTTTTAAAACAAATTTGTAGAAATTGAGAGAATTTTATGTAAATATGCAGATTAGTTACCTAATTTTTTCTGTATTCTCTGCGTTACTTCTTGGGTTAAATAGTCCAGTATACGCAATAACTACCAAGTCCAATGAATATGTTGGGAATTCTAAAAGCAAATCTAGAAATAGATTTAGAAGACTTTTGGATAATTTAAACAATGTGGAGCTCAGGTTTCCCAAGATATCCAGAAAAAATGTTATTAATGAGTTTACTGTTGAGGATTTAGTTTTAAAGTTGCGAGAATTAGAGAAAGCAAGAAATAGCACAAAAAATCCATTCAAGAAAATAAGATGCCTCATTCAAGAGTCAAACATTAAGAAAAAAATCAATTCATTACTTAAAGAAAAGATTGAAGAAGAAAAATTTGAAAAGCTTGAAGAAGAATTTCCGATGGATTATTCTCCAAAGGTATTATCTGAAGAGGGGTCCGTATCGCCTTATATTCCAGTGGTTGTTGAACACCACAAGAACCTAGAAGTTGCTCCAGAAACATCTAATAGAAGCGATGAGGAAGCGCAAGATGAGATTAAGTATATGACTTCGGAAGATGCTGATCAATCGTCTAATGGAGAGTTGGATGATTTAACACATCCAATTACGTCAGAAGCTGGCATTGAAAATGAAAATGCTGAAGATTCCGTTACAGAAGACTTTGAAAAGAAGGAAGCTGCGGAAGACAACTTGGAGGAGGATCAAATAAAAGATATATATGGCGAAAGCCAGTCAAACTTAAATGATCAGGAAACAGATTTAGATTTGGAAGAAAGCGTAAATAGAGAAGAAAAAGACATCATTCAAAATAAGGCAGGATTTGTGAATTTTTTCAAAAGAAAAAAGCCAACTGCTTCCGAAAAGCTTGAAAAATTAATGTCACTTAAACAAAAAATTGAAGAGGGGATTTCTAATTCTAAGAGTAGACTTCATAGAAGAATTTTGAAAATTAAACTTAGAAGAGTGAATAGTAAGATTACAAAAATAACAGAAGCAGCTGTAGATGCAGTTACTGAATCAGGGGAAACTGACATTGAATAAGCCCTATCGTACATATACGCCGCTAGTGACTAAAACTGTATGAGTAAAGTATACTTTATCACATAAATCAACAGTTGTAAGAACATACAATCTATTTAGATCTTACCTGGAAATAACTGACAAGTAAAAAGCAAATTTTTAAAGACCTAAAGGATTTAAGACTAAATGAGGCATGTAAATGGCAAGATATTTATGTAATATTGATAAAGAAATACACTGCATTTATTCTGTTTATAGTAAGATTCTGACATTATTAGATTTAAATCTTGCATTGCGTCTTGTCTATGAGATACCTTTGTTTTTTTTTGTACACGGAATATTAAGAGAATTATTTCTTGATTGATTTACAATGTTTAAATTATTTAGTTGTTTGTGCTGTCAAAATGTTGACTTGAATGAAGAAAGGTAAGTAATATTTGTCAGTTTAGTTGAATTCATGCTTTTTTTTTCGCAGAATGGACACAAGATTGTTCACAAGGTTTCCTTCAACGTATCATCTTAGAACTCTCTTTGACGAATATGTAAGTTTTCTTATTCAACATTATATGCAGTAAGTCTAATTATTAGTAGAGCTTGGACAGATCAGATGTCTCTGAAGGAAGCGAAGTTGGAGATAATCACGAGTTTCAAGATGAAGATCGTCTAGAAATGATCGTTGAAGAGGAGGATGGATCTTTAGAAGATGGAACTTATGATAGAAATCCTCTAAATGCGAGTAGGAAGGTCACAGAGAAAAGTGAAGTTGATGTAATGAACATTAACAGTAATAGAAGCTCACTGAACGCAAACATTGGATCTAATACGAATCGATCAAAGCAATCGAAGAAGAATAAAAGGAGCTATAGGAAGTGAATGTTACTTATCCAAGAGAGAATACTGATGATTTGCAATAAAGAAGCGGGTGGCTACTTGCAGTGTAAACTTTGTACTAAACTGATGAACGCGCTTAAAAAGCTAATAAATATTGTAAATATTTAGGTTTGTGGAAATAATTGAAAAATATTAACATGACAATGAACTCAATAAAGCTATTAGTAGAATCATTCATAAGTTCAGGAGATATCTGTGTTATATCGAAGAGTTATTGTCCATATTGCGTAAAAGCAATCAATAGCTTGAAAAGCGCTGGATATTCACCTTTAGTTTTACAATTAGACGGTAGAGCAGATGCTGAAGAAATTCAAGATTACTGTAAGGAGCTAACTGGAGGTAGAACTGTCCCAAGAGTATTTGTTAAAGGAAGGTTTATAGGAGGATGTGATGATACTCTGAAGCTGTTAGAAGATGGCTCATTGAGTAGCTTTGTTGAAACGACCTAGGTACCTTAATTTGTTTTCTTCTTCATACCCAAAGCAATATTTTTGTTTAATTGCAAATTTTGCGTTATCTTTTTAGCAAAGATTTCCAGTTGATACGACGTGATTTTTGTTTATTTTTATCCATCTCACTATCAAGATATTTGCAAGATCAGGGAGCCGCGCATTTATTGTGGGGCATGCAATTCGGATATGCTTAATGGCAAATAATTTGAGAATTTCTTTAAGACTTGTATCTTCATTATTTTTATTACATTGTGAAGGGTATTCCATTTTTCTAAAAACACACGTTAATTACATGCACATTGCAAATTAAGTCTGCAAAGCTTTAATTTTTGCAATTAAGAAGAACTTCAATTGTGGTCTAACTACAGTAATAAATTTTGCAGATTTAACGAATGAGAAAAATAGATTGCAATTTTATTTTAATTCTTTGGATATTACTGCTAACACAGTTAATATCAGAATGTAATTCTTCTAGCTTGGATAGTAAATCCCAGGATTTGAGTGATGCCAACGAAATTAATCTTGAACAAGAGGATAGGAATGTAGCGGTTCCTTCACATTTAATTAGAGAATACGGTTATTACATATTAAATGATAATGGCTTCAGCTCAAATCCACTTATTTGTGAGTTTGAGAATGAAAATTTACAATATAAATACGCAAATTTTGCATCCACATTGGCAAAAATAACTTCAAAGTTGTTATTGAATATAAAGCTAACAAATTACATTCAATATAATATTTACAACAAAATATTTAGTATTATTTTGCAAGAGGAGGGTAATAGCTCGGAATTTCATTATTTCCTAGGATTAAGAAATATGTATGAGCAATTGAAACATATCAAAAACAAAGAGTTTACATTTAGCGAAAAAAGATTAGAATCTGAAATTAGGGGATCCATGGAAAGTTTAAACAAATTGATAAATAGTTTATCAGAAAAAAGGGATCAAATAAAAAGTGAATTTTGCGTGAGCCTATATCTTTTTAGATTTAAAGGTTTAAAACAAGTCATGTTAGTTACTCGCGGATTGTTATCACTTATTCAGTCAGGAGAAATTTATGAAATGAATACCCATTTAGATACTCAATTTAACAAAGTATTTAATTTGATTACTCAAAATATAGAGTACTTAGGCATTTACAAGTCAATTTTAATTGAGATTAATTTAAAATTGGAGGAAACATTATCGGGATGTTTAGATATAATTGGGAATTTAAAAATTCCGTTATTTGGAGGGAATAGCCAAGATAGTCAGCTTTTAGATATTATTTCAAAGTCTTTCAGAATTTCTTTTGGTAATGATAGCTACAGAAGATCTGCAAAAGATTTCGGATCTGGATTGGATGAACTTGCGGAAAACAAAAGGTTTTATCGAATGAATTGCCAACTAAAAGTTTCTAAATTAAAAGAATTTATAAAGTCTCAGAAAATTAAAGTGGATAACAGTTTCAATATTTCAAAAAAAATATTACAAGATTTAAGAAATATTCCAATTAATTTTGAAATTGAAACGCTGAGACATACAATTTTCAAAGGGTATTCAAATAATGATTTGCAAAGCGACACATTTGATAAAATAGCTAGCCAAATAAATAGTGAATATTTACGTCGAATGATTGTTTTTATTTCGGAATTTCAGGTTCAATTGCAAGAAAGATGCCTGAGTTTAATGCAAATACTTAATTTTACAGAATTAAAAGGTTCTTTTCTATGGTGGAATAGTTATTTTGATTTAGCCATAAATGAAAATATATTTAAAGAAGATAAGTTGTCGGAACTATCAAAAATACTGGATATTGCAATTTCATCATTCATTAAAGTTGATTCTTTTGAAAGTAAAATAGTTAATCTTCTGTCTTTGGAGCCTTTTTCAAAGTTAATTAAAAATTACAAAATGGATGACACAAGTTTCACAGAGCTTATTAATAAAGTTCAAAAGTATTCAAAATCAATTATTTTAACTAACTCTTATTATTCAAATTATGGCACATTTGTGAGTAATGGAAATTTGGATACAGAAAATTCAAAGTCTTTACAGGATTTATTTCAAGATACTAATAAAATAAACCAATTTGAAGATTTATGTAAGGCTTTAAGGCATCATTCTGACCAATTATTTAATAATGAAGAAATTCGTTCAGCTTTGAATAGTGTTGATAGAAGGGTTTATTTGGAAATTCAAAAGTATAGGAGAGAATTAGAAAAATTTCAGGTTAATATTAATTCTGCAAATATTTTATTCACTACAAGTATTGGGTATAACGATCAATACAACTTAATTTTTGAATTAATTGAAAAATTATTAGTAGGAGAAAGAAATTTTGAAGCATATGTCTTTAATTATCTAGAAATGAGAAATTGTATTGGTAATTTGAATTCTGATTATTCTCAATTAACTGGTATAGCACACCCAGTTTTAATAGAACCCTCAGAGAAAAGAATATTCTTTGAACCAATAAGAAATAGGCTTTTGGGATCCAGAGATGAACTTATTGTTAAATTCAACAGTTTATTTGATGAACAAATTATTAGTTCCATTGAATCAGTTTTTGATATGTATTTAAACGCTCAAATTTATCTTTCTGGTTCTTTATCTCAAATGATAGGATCCAAGGAGGACCCAAAAATACCGTTTAATAAAAGTGACTTTGATCTATTATATGGTTCAATTGTGAGAGTCGAAAGTTTATTATTTAAATCTAAAGGTATAAAGCCATCAATTTTGCCTGAAGATAAATCAAAGGAGAGAATTTCTTTTCTTTATTCCATTTATAGATCTTATGTACAACAAATTTCTAATTTAAAAAATTATTTGACTGAATGGAATAATAAAATGATTAAGGAAAACACCTCTAAAATTAATCCATTAAAATTCATGGATCTTTTAAATTTTAGTTTTGATTCAATTAAAAAACAATTAATTCAAATATTTGAACAAGGTTCTCTAAATAAAAGTATTGAAAGAGAAGTTTCTGAGGGAATTGAAACTTTATTCCTCTGGATAAAGTCTCAGGAATTTGAAAAGCTTCTAGATAAACTAGATATAATATATAAATCAGAAGGTTTAATTGAGTTTATTATGAATGGCAATTCTATTTCCATTGCGCAATCATTTATCGATAAAGTAAAAAGTATGACGGCTTTAGAAGGTGAACCTATTGAAATAAAGGTAGAGGACAAAATGGCACCATGGGTTTCTGATATTTCTGCATCAGAATATCCTGCAAGCATACCAATAAAGAAAGAAAATATAAAAATTACTCATTCGGGTTTAGATTCAGGTTGTACAATAGCATATTTGGATAGAATGGAAAGACAGAGTAATCAATCTGAAATTGAAGAAAGCAGTAATTTACATAAACCATACAATGTTGTTGTGATTCATTGTAGAATTAGTGACTTACCTGGAGAGACAATTTCCGATTTTCTAAAAAGAAGAGCCCAAGTTAAAGATTCTGGATCTGTGGCATTACCTGATTTTGTAGTTAAACAAATTGACAAAGTGTTTTACCTTAATTACTTGGCCGTTGATTTTTCTCTAAACTATTCTTTGAAAACAATTTACGAGCTTGAGTCTACAATTAACCAGCTATTTATAATGATTCCTGAACTTAATATTGATTACTTTCTTAATCTTGATAAATTAGTAATTTCAGGTAATAAATTCACTATTGATTTAAATAAGGAGTTTATCAGAACGGCTTTAACTTCGCTCATAACTTATTACTCAGAAATGGATTTTACTCCTACATATTCCTTTCTTTACAAGTCTATAGTTGTGGTTTTGGGATTTCCTATAAATAAAAATGGAAAGCTAACTAGGATTCGAATGGTTGGAAAATATTCTGGTTTTGGAGGAGAAACTCCTGTTTCATTTGCAATTGTTGATGATCAACAATTTCAGCAAGATTTCTCGTCCCTCAATAAAATTCAAAAAGGACTCTTTCAAACTGCTATCTCTAATTATGTTTCAATTTATAAGAATCTTGCTCCACTAAATAATTCTCATGGACAAAATAGAGATTTTGCTTGGATTGTAAATGAGAGAAGCCACATATTATACATGTTACTTTTGAGAAGTAAAATTGTAAAAGCCAGTTTAGCATCAAAGGAACTTGGTTTGATTTATCCAGTCGCGGATGATGCGCAAAATGAGCTGCAGATCAGTTTTGCAAATATTTTTTTTAATTCTATTTTCAGGCGAAGAAGTCTTAGCAACTTTTTTTACGATGTTATTAAGAATAAGCTGATTATTTTAAATAATTTTGACAATACGCGTGCGTATTACGACATTGATCTTTCGGAATTGGCATCAGATACGCAACTATTCAATAACATGAGCATTTCCAAAACTAGTATTCTTGATGTTCCAGTACATGAATCTGATATTTCACGAGTTACTGAGTCATATTTATCTGATTCGATGCCTCTCTTTTGTTCTTCAAGAAGAAACTACTATGACAATTCAATTTTACTTAATATTAATGAAAATTTTTCATATTCTGAATTATTATCATATAGGCTATTAATTAATATAATAAACCCCAAAATACTACTTAAAGTTCGCAATTTACCTAGCCAACATGCATTAAGAAAAATCTTTAATTTTGGAAAAGAACTTTTATTGGATTTTGAAAAGCTTAAAATTTCTTACAATTTACCAATAATGGAAATTAATGATAATATAGGGATTTCGACGATAAGAGAAAATATGAAGCTCTTTCTCAAAGGAATGATTCAATATACATCATACTCACAACTTGAAAGATTTTCACTTTATATTTCACCGGATTTACTTAGATACAAAGTTGCAATTCCAATTACAAACAGTAAATCCATAATTAAAGCCGAAGACGAAGTTTTTCAGTTAAATGGGAAAACCTACTTTATTATTAGGTATTCTGAAGAGACTATTATTTCCGACCTTTCAAATTTGGTTGAAGAGGTGCTTAATGGTAGAGCAAACATTGTTTTTCTGATGCAAGAATTAGATTTAAAACTTTTAAAACCTGGTGACTTACCTTCAGAAACCAATCATCGAATTCATTTAATGAAAAGGGTTCCTATTGAGTTTGTTCCAAGCGAGCGTGTTGTAAGAATTTATGCAAGTAGCTATGATACGGAAAATTTAAAACTTGTATACGGCATAATGTCGCTTTATCAGGGATTTGATCTTAGCATAGTAACAGATAATGAAGAATATTATTATTTTAATTTGCTTTGTTGGGATTCAAATAGTGGAACCTCAAAACACTGTTCATACATCCAAGTATTTAGATACCTAAAGTCAAATATATTTGAGAAATTAAAACTATATCAAAACTCATTAAATAATAATATTTCCTTATCTTTAATCGCTGAGGAAGGCGAAATTTTGTCATTAGATTTTATTGGTCTAAGTGTGATTTCTAGGTTTGGTGGAACAGTTTTATTTAAAGCCGAAAAATATTATGAATTATTTTACAATTCTGAACAATATTGGGAATTATGCTCTTTTGTCCAAGAATTTTATAAATTCTCAACAGATTTGCCTATTAAGGCTATAAATTATGATACAAAAATAAAAGATATTATTTTCAAACCAGATTTTTCAGAATGTCCAATCCCAGAAATTACAAACTTAAATATCTACGCCACTCTACCTCATTTTATAAAACACAATAACAATCCTCGAGAGTCTGGTTTTGTATTTACACTATATAATTCTATTCGATACCAAACACTTTCAATCCTTATTAATTATTTCATCTCTGGAGAAAAAATTTTTATTAAACACGAAGGTATTGAAGATGTTTCTGCTCCGGAATCAATACTTGAAATACTTGGATACTTCGATATTAAAATTTTAAAGGATTCTTCTTTAATATCTTTATTCCTAAATGAAATATCATTAAAACGTACAGAAGTTGAGAGTGCAAAAATAGTTTCAAATCAAATTAGATCAATAATACCAAATTCAACTGTTGTAGGCATTAATGTTCGCAATGAACGCATTTTCTAACTTAATTTCAATGAATCCTTTTTAAACAAGACTAATTATATAATTACTACAAAATTAATTATTAGGGATTGGCTATACTGATTTTTACAATTTGAGGTCTTAATATTAAAATACTATCCTATTAAAGGGAAACTATTTGACTTTTAATTTTAGTAATCTAATAGAGCTTTTATGATCTATATTTGTCTTTAAATTCCACTGCAATATAATAATTAATTACATAAGTAGCAAAATATGATCTTCAGACAGTTCTTTTTCATTTATATTGAAAGAATTAAATTACCAATCAAAAAAATAAAAGAAAATCTATGGCTTTGGGAAAAGAATCATAGTTTGTTCTGCATAGATATAAATAGTAATAGTGGAAAGAATTGCAAAGAGACCATTATTATCAATATTGATATTTTGAAAATAAAGAAAACTTTCTTTGAATGGACTAAGTTTTCTTGCAATGAATAAAAATAATCGGATACTTTTTTTTTTTTTTAAAATAAACGCACAAATAAATTTGTTCATGATTACTTTCCAAAAAAAAATTTATAATTTGCCACTAATTCATGCTTATATTTAATTTAATATTTTAAGACTTCTATTTATATGGATCTTTAAGTCCTCTCCAGTAAAATCAGTTCCTAAATAATTCAACTTTGATCTTGAATGTTCGTTATTAGTCTATTCGTTTTAAAATTTGGCCAAAAGACGAATATTTAATCAAACTTGAATTAAAAATTTTTTTGAATTGAATTTCACTTTTTAAAAATTATTCTTAATAGATTGTAATCCATACAGATTCTAATAAAGGATTTGAAAATTAAATTTAATAAATATCTCAGCTAGAGATTATTATTAAAAATGTCTTGTAAGAAAAATTTTGCTGCATATTGTGGAATTAGAAGATAAATATTTTGATAATTTAAACCAAAATTTATTTCAAAGATCTAAAATACACTATCAAAGTCCCATTATTTCAGCCTAGTAAAAATGTAAGGCTGCTAACCATATATTAACGATTTATTTTTAAATTGGAAAAATGATCAACCATATGACTCACCCACGCTTATTTTGAAAAAACATTTTGTAAACTGCAGTTTATAAAAATGCAGATTGGTAAAAGTTTAAAACAATCAACTGAACAAGCTTAAAAGGTATAAAGCGGATAATTATCATTAGTAAATAATAAGATGGCCAAATGAAACAGGAAATTAATATAAATTGCAGTTTCATCATAATATAAGGGTTAACACATAAATAGTTAAAGTCAATTTGCAACTCATTAAAAATATATAAAGCGAAATTTTAGGGTCCTTTATTTAGGAACACTTGAAATTAAGAGATAATTTGAGTATAAAATGCATTACCATATAAGTCTTGCGTAATTCCCTATTTTCAGTTATAAAAGATTTATACCATTACCAACCGTTTATTTTCATGCACAAAATATAATTTATACCACATAACTTAACAAATGAATAAACAGATTTGCAAGCATATTTAAATTTCTTCTCAGTTCCATAATCATTCATTGAAAGAGACTATATATTTAATTAAGTTCATCGGAAGAGTCATCAACCTCAGCATAAGTTGCATGGAAAGTATCAGGTTTTCCATAATGATGTTGAATAAACCCTCTGGGCTTTTCAGATCCAGAACCGTTTTCTTTGTTACCCGAATTTGATCTTTTCGTCCCACTAACTCTACCTTTCCATGTCGACACATGTCTAGAAGAAAATTTATTTTTTTTATTAAATTGAGCACGACCCATATTTTCCTCATCTGTGTTCAAATCTATATCAAGTTGTAAAACCTTCAAAATGCCTGTTTTGCTTTTGAATAAATCTTGTTTATTAGTTTGATCATTTTTGTCATATACTTTAGAAGAATCCTCAGCACAAGTTAAACAGAGAGAATCAACTCCACCAGTACTACTTTTAGTGGATCCTCCAACCAATTTAGAATCGGAATGGCTCAATTGATCAGCCGAACTTGATCTTTTTGTCCCATTAACTCGGCCTCTCCATTTTGATATAAACTTACTAGTATTGACATTACTTTGATCACGATCCACAGTTTCTTTATTTGTTACTAGATCCAAATCGAGCTTTAATAGCTTCAAAATGTGTAAGATGCTTTGGGTTGTGGCATTAGGATCAACTGGATCGTTTGAATTATCTTCATCAGAAGAGTCACCAACCTCAACATAAGTTGCATGGAAAATACCCTCTTTATCATCATTTTGAATAGACTCTCCAGAAATTTCAGATCCGGAACCGTTTTCATTGTTACCCAAATTTGATCTCTCTGCGCCTGTAGCTTGTACTTGCCATCTAAGTTTATTTTGTTGAATTTCGCTTGGTTTAGTCCTCGGTACTCTAGATAAAATAGAAAGATGACTACTCAATCTATCTTGATGGGAAGTTTCTAAATTAGTTTCTTTACTCTCACTTGGTGAAACAGGATTTTTCTTTTTACATACTCGATTCAGTGGAATTTTCATTTTTGAACAATATTGAGGCTCACTAGATACGACCAAATCATACCAGCAATACAATTCTCCAATTTTTCCATCCAGTTCAAATACTCTGCTCCTTACGGCAGGTTGACTTAACAAAGGAGTATTCAGAAATTGAAGTTGAGAACGTTCTAAATCATCTAATTTTGATTTTCCATCATTAACTAAACATTTATATCCTGACAATTTTTTTGAAATAGCTTGAAGTCTTTTCTCTCTAACTTCAGAGTCTCTATCCTTTATAGATTTAAGTTTAGCTTTCAACTCTTCTATAACTAGGTCATAAGAGGAAATTAATTTTTTTAAATTCTTATCATGAGAATGCATTTTTCTTAATTTACTCTTCTGCCCATCAATCATATCAAAAAGGCTTTCACTTTTTCTAAATTCGCCTTTTCCAATTTCAACTTTTTTGGTTTCTTCTGCAAACAAATTAGGTTTTTTTCTTCTTAAAATTACTTTTGGTTCATCCGCAAGAATACTTCCAGTAATAGGAGGGTTTTTCTGCAAATAACTTAGTTTATCGTCTGGATGTAAATCTTGAAATACAGTTGCACCCTTATGCATTTTTCCAGATTCCTTTAGAGTCTTTAGGTAGGCCAAATACATTTTACTATAAGTTTTTTCAGGGCATTTATATTTGTTATTAAGAAGATCTCCATAATCAACTTTTTTATGTTTTTTAATCGATTTAGTATATTCTTCCGGACTGATCAATTGTTTAAATTCAACTTGCGGAGAGGAAAGATTCCTTTGATTCGAAGTATCGTTGGGTTGAATATCCATGAATGGGCTAAGTTCTAGCCCATCAGCACAATTATGAGCAACATTAGGAATTACTGAATCCAAAAAATCAATTAATAAATCTGCTTTGGACAAAATTTCAGTGTTTAAATTTAAACTATCTTGATTAAGATTAGAGTTCTGTTGAACAGAACAACATGCAAGACATATTGTTTCAACAACAATATATAAAAAAACAATATTTTTCCTTCCAAAATCTAACTTAAACATTTTTTCACAGTAATCTGTTCTAAACTTTATATCAGATATTAAATTCTTAAATAAGGGGTTTGGGGGTTGGCGGGAGACGGATTTATTTTTTGTTCTATTGAAATGCCACAATTCCAATTGCCAAAAAAATAAAGTAATCAGCTTTTCAAAATAGAATATTAATGAAACATTATTTCGGAATGATAACAGGATTTGGTGTGAGCTTGAAGGCCACTCCGAAGTTTATAACTTATGTAGCCTCATTACTTTTTTCCAACAATGTCTAATATTTTCCGGCAAAATATCCTCATTTCCCTCGCAGTTTCGCGAAGCTAGCTAATTTATTTAGATTTCAGAGGACGATAAAATTGTAAAATTTTATAGGAAAAAAATATAACAAGAAGAGTTTAGAAATTAAAGGGTGGCTAGAAATTGTGCTGGTCCAATTAATGCCAAAAAAAAAGGCTATTCATCTCCTTGAACGTTAGAATTAGAATTACATATCTCTATTGCATTCTCATATACAAAATAAGGGGATGCACCTGGAATATTACTTGGATTTCTCCCTTTTATTTGTTTTCTAGGTCTTATTGGCCTTGGGGAACGAATAGCATTCCTAATTTTCCTTAAATGGGTGGCATTAGATAAAAGTTCTGGTAAATGAACTAGCTTATGGGCAGGTACTTCAGTTAGGTTTTGATAAATTATATTTTCATAGGTTTTCTTAATTTCCTCTTCGCTCACATCGAAATAATCACACTCGCTGTGTTTAGCAACCAATTTATACCCAACTGGGATCATTTCCCGAATAAGATATAATATTTGTTCTGCTGAAAGAAGGGTCTTGAGTCTAGATGCTAATTCTTTTAGACTTATTTTGTTATCTTCAATAAATAATACTTCAGCTCTACTTCCAGTCACCTTTGAGGAAATGTCATGTTGTGATGTTGCAAAAATGATTTCAAACAATACGAAAAAAATAAAAACATATAGCGGTGCTCTTTTGGTCATAATTATAGCCTTTTAGTTACGAGGAAAACTTCCCATTCAAAAAAAATTTTAAATAGGTTTAAATTTAACTCGAAACCTTTTTTTTCAATACAAAACACCCGACTCTAAATGTACAACCTAGTTACCTTTTTTTTTTTTACCGCTGCTAGACGGCACTAACTTTAATTACAAAAATAAATGAGTGGTAGTATAAAGCATATGCAAGCAAAAACTAATTAAGCACGTTTTCATTAAACATCCCAATATAAATTCAAGCTAGCAATCGTACAAAACACACTGATTAGCAATAATAATCAAGTGGGATTTATTTTGAAAATGAAAGTTTTGGCATTGCGCCAATTTAGCTTTTGAGGCGCCATAGAAAGTGATCTAAAAACATTTTGAATGCAAATTAATAAGATTTAAATATCGTGATCGTAATCCATTTATAGGAGCTGAATATCTAATTGTTTTAATTATTTAAAAATTTATTGTCAGGAATAGATTATTTTTTAGGTAATCTATGAATTACATATGATATTGGAATAGAATGAAGTTTAAGTGCAAAAAAGATTACTTAAGCATAATATTTTTATGGATTTTTTTTTTTAGTAAAAATGAAATATTTGTCAGAAGTAATAATTATTATCTTGGGGGAAATTACGGCAGCCCATTTACAAGCAGTGACCCGAATCAAAACAAAAATTATCTAAATTATGTCCCATTTTATGAAACGGCAGGAATAAGCGCAGGTTACGAAAGTCCGGTAATGAACCCAATCGATCCTAATCAATTTAATCAGCCAGTAACAAGTTTAGGAAAACAGCTTGCAAGTGAGCTTATAAATATTCAATTAGGAAGCAGCCATTTGGTTTCAGATAAAAATGCTGATTCAAAATCTAAAACAAGTTTAGGACAAGATGCTTTAAAAGACGAAAAAAGAACCAGTCAAAAAAAAAAGATAAAATCAAAATCTGAAATATCTGAAAAGAAACCTTCGATTAATTCTTCTTTATTAATTTCATATAGAGAATATTTCCTACCGGTTCCGGAAGAAGTTGGTAAAGGAGTTAAATTAAATGAAAGCTGCCTATTTTCTCCAACTCCAATGAAAATCCCCAAAAAAGATTTCTATTGGAGAAAAATAGACGATTTAAAAGCGGTCAGCCGTTTTGAAATTAGAAGCCCAGTTCTCACTGATGAGATTCCATTTAGAACATCTTCTGAATGTTTGAATTTATTCGATGAGGCTTTTAATGCTCATAGAAAAAAAGAATTATTAATTTCTCCAGAGAGGCTTGTAAGTTTGACAAGACAGGTTGGAATGCAGCTACGAGATTCTCTACTAAACTTTAAATATGTGGTATCTACAGAAGATTTATGTTTGGCGATGAGAATGATGCTTTTCTTGCCGCATCAGCTGAGAAATACCCTGAATTGCAAGTCTGCAATTATAGCTTCACTAAGGGATCAAGAGGAAACAATCAATTTCGAATTAATAGACCAGCTTGATGAAAATATAGAATCCAAATTCAAAGATATTTCGTTCGTTTGTAAAAATACATTTAAATTCAACGAACCAATTAGCAGTTTAATTAGTAAACAAATTTTTAAGCCTAGCGAAATGGCACAATTTTTCAGACTAGATTTAACTGTAAAAAACCTACAGTTTTTTCATAGACTCTCAATTCCGCATAGAAAAGCAGCCCTTAAGGTTCAAGAAAGTTATCAGAAACATATGAAAGAAATTCTGCTTTATGATGTTGCGGCATCAATCATTTTTCTTTTAAATGAGTTGCATGCGACTGATCAATCAATAGAGCAATGTAGCGTTATTGTAATTGTATGTGTTTCCATGCAAAATGGTGAGAGCTCCAACTTAAATCAAATTATTGCAGAGCAAATATGCAAGGAACTTGGAATAGAAATGACTTTGAAAAAACATAATGTCAAGTATAGTAGTTTGATCTTTTTTCAACTATTGAAAAAACAAACTCACGATAAGCCAGTTTTCGAACGGAGGTCAACTTCATCATATACTCTTCCTTCTGGGAAAAAATTTTTACCATATTCTAAGTATGGACATCCAAAAATTAGTTCGAACTTAGAAATTTGGGCATCAGTAGGCAGGGTATTTTCGGATGGGACAGTTAGTAGTTTTACTATTCCAGCTTGTACTGGCCTCCCTGTATCAGAGTTTAATAGATTTATATTTTTGAATACTATGATTGAAAGATACCTGACTATTTCTGGGCTTGGCCAATTTAAATTAACTGTGGAAGACATCTGTATAATTACTAGGTATTATCTTGCATACAAAAAACATCTTAGGAATGAAATGGGAAATCGGATTTCAATTGAAGACACAATTCCATTGGCTATTTTTAAAGTTGCTCAAAGATTAAAGATAGATATTTTTACCATTTCAGCATGTAGGGAGATATTTAGGGAGTTTTCTGAAGAAGAAGAAGCGATGTTGAAGAAGACGACAGGAAATAGTAAGGAAGATAAATTAGAAAGTATCTACTCAAAACCACCTTTCAGTTATAACTCAAACATTATTTTAAGGCATCTACCAAAAATTGATGAAAAACAAGATGCCAATACTTGGAGTTTATTCCAAAAAGACGATGCTTGTTCAAAGTTAAAACACTTTATTTTAAACAGAATGGTACTTTTTGCAGCATATGTTCTTGAATTTTGGAGGAGGAGCAGAACTTCAGAAAAAATACCATTTAAAAGTATTACTGAGATTTGTAATGGTTTCTCTAATGATTATTTAAATTTTAGACCTAAAGCTAGCGATTTCAAATTGTTCACAGAAGATTGGTTATTTCAAAAAGATGAAGAAACTCTTTATACGAACACTCTGGATTCACTTTGGAATAACTTTTTGATTTTTGAAAATTCTGCCTTTCCAAAAAATTCGGAAGAAACTGAATCAAATTATTTACTAAGGATCTATAATAATGCACTTGTACCCGAGCCATTGTTTGCTCAAGACTGGGAAAATATTGAGCTCCCTGTTAGAATGGATATTGCTGAGTTTAAAAAACTTTTGCCACATGTACAAAAATCTGTAGAAATATTCTCTACTCTTGATGATATAACACTTAATCATATAACATTAGTCAGAGCATTTTTGGAATCTTTCTTTGAAGAAACTTACCAATTTCCCATAATAATTTCTGAGAAAGATATACTTGTATTACTTGAACGCCGTGAACTTGAGAAGAAACCTTTGGATGAGTTATTTTTTGAAATTATGTCGTCTAAAAGTGATGGGTCATGGATTAAGCATGAAACTTCATCTCATGCAATCTTAAGACTTCTTGAGTACTTGAAAATAGTAAAGAAAAGCGTGGAGGGGAGTATTAAAAGAATTCCAACAAAAAGTGATATCTATTCTGCGCCTAGGGCAGTGTTTGTCCACGGGAAATGGTTAATAAAGGCACCTCATCCTGTATTTTCTCCGTCAACCCCTTTACAAAAGAGGGCTTTACATGGCCTTCCCAAATTCCTAATAAATAAGGCCCGTTATATTCTGGCATATTTTATTAATGCTTTTGAAAGAGTTCTTCAATTTGATCTTTCACTTCACCTTGCAGACATTGTTTATTCACTTACAAACTGCGCAGGAGATGACAAAAAATTAGTAGAATTGCTTAGAGAACGAATTTCTATTCAAGATGGTCAGGAGTTCGTTAATGACAATGTAGTAAGCGAGATTTATAATTCTTGCATGTCCTTCAGTTTTTATAGGTATCTCCTTAAAGGTGCATTATCAGAAGAACAAGCGTTTGCAGCACCGAGAGTGTTTTACAAACCTAAATTTGGATGGAGATTCTTTCCTCCAAATGTGCCAGATTTTTCAAGGCTTTTGGTGTTGAGTAAAGCTTTCAAAGCTGAAAGTGGAAATAATGAATTTGATCGAGATTCGCATAAATTAACAGATGAAACAAATTCTCATGAATTAGTTGTTAGACCATATACATGGAAAACCTTAAAAGCGATTTATGAACAGAAAAAATTGGAAATTTGGCAGCTTAACAGAGCAATATCTATGTGCGCATATTTTAACCATTGGATTTCGTATAAATTCTCAACAAAGAATTCGAGAGACCTTCAAGTATCAAATTGCATAAATGCAATATATCGTTTGAAAAGTACAAATAAGAGTCAATCGCAATCAGAAATATCGCAAGTGTTTTTAAGGTATTTAGAAATACCTTTTATTAAGGAAAATGATGTTTATGAGATGCTTTCAGCATTCACTTCATTCGAATGCGTAGGTAAACCGAACAGTATGAGCACTAGACAATGGCTAATGAACCTATATAGGATTCCTCAAATTCAAGAAAATAACAAAAATTCCTTATCAGAAGAGTTTGAATCACTAAGATTTCATATACCACCTGTCTTTGGTGAGCAAAGAACTATTTTTGAGCATGGCCAACCGCAAATCACTAGTATTAATGCGGATACTCCAGAAATATATATTCCAATCGATCTAGATTCTGATTCGCTTAATAACTTGAGAGAGTTATTTGAAAAGTTTACTTATCGCTATTTAAGTAGAGTTGGGGTAATGGTTGAAACTGAGCTTGAAGCTCTGAACTTTTCAATGGAAGATGTATTTAAGATTGCGAGAGATAGAAAATTATCATTTTCTGAGGCACTACAGCAACATTTTTCTGATATTGGAGGTAATATTCAAAGCAATATTTTAAAGAAGCTATCAGGAGCGTTCTTTAGATTTATTCTTTTAAAGTTTGCAAGTAGTAACGAAGAAAAATTTGTACAGATACTGAAACGAATCTCCATAAGTAGAGTAATAACTGATGCAGGAGAGCTTCCGTTTGATATTCCATTGGGTATAGTTTCAGGGAAGCTTGATCTAAATCTTCCATACAATTCCCACTCTTTTGGAGAGGTAAATTTTGCAAGATTGGTAGTTGCCTACATGAATGAATATTTGATAGAACTTTTTGATCTTAGAAATAAAATTTTATCCGATGGAACCGTCGAGAAAAATGCTCTTAAAGAATTTCCAGGGTTTGTTAAAGAGAATTGTGTTGCAAAAGGTATGGATATCATTAGAAAAGGGGGTATTGATCTTCAGCATGCATTGGATCAGTCTTGTTCATCCGAATTATCTTGGATGAGCATGAAGGTTCTAAGAATGTTGGTATCTGGGTTAATGACGTACTGTAAACTTAATTTTAGAGATTTTCCAATTGAGAAAAATGGAAGAAGCATCTTAGATTTTTCCAGGGAAAACTTAAATTCCCCCATAGTATTGTTTGACAAATACTTCAAAACTTGGACAATGCAAAACGCAAGGAAAAATACAAGTGAAAGCGAATATTTTGGCTCTAAATTTTCCACATTGGAATCCATAGGGATTGTGGATCAAATGACAGGAACCGTTATTTTTTCAAATTTCAATTTCTGTAGTGAAATGAATACATCTCAGATAAATAGACTACTGATTAAGCTTCAATATTACAAACATTGTATTTCTGAGAACGCAATTTCAAATATTGAAGTTGATCGACTGCTTGATTTGAATGTTTGGTGTCTTGCTTTACGACAGGAGGTACCTGATATGAAGAAAACATATTCGAACATGTTGTTCACTTATTTTGGAATTCGCGGAGCAGTTAAAGAGAGTTTTGAGATTCTTGAGGATGCATTTGAATTTGTAGAAGAATCTTTATTAGGAAAAAATTCTTTGGTATCTATTAGACAGTGGGCCCAAGATTTTTATTCGTCACATTCTAAACCATTTTCTCAATTTAACTCGCTTGTAAAATCTGATAAGTTATTTTGTCCAAGAGTTATCACTGAAGATGAATTGCATCGATTACAAAATGTTCAGAAAGAAAATATATTTAATCGTGTGGAAGCATTCCAAGGATTTTCAGAGATTTACTTAAGAGAGAAGTATGGAATAATTTTTGAATCAAGACCAATAATTGTAGCGCTTTTGGTAGATGGATTCTCCATTATTAAGCCATCTAACTCTAATATATCATTAATAAGGTCTATGATACCTATTGCGTCTGAAGAAATTGTAAATTCATTAATTGCAGCATTTAATTCTTTCGAAGCCAATTTATTAAAAGGTGGTTTGACTTCTTTACAAGATTTATATAAAAATCCAATTTGTGAACGTTCTCAAGGAAGTTGGCATTTTCATGTTGAATTGCAAACAATAAACAGGGTTGATGAACTAGTAAATTCAAAGTTCATTTTTTCCGAATTAGAAATTAACAGATTTCAAAATATTGTAGCTTTTTTGAATACTGCTTTGAATTTAAAGTATTCAGAAAAAATGTTGGGATCCTATATTTCATTTAAACATATTGCTAAATTATTCAAGGCAGAAATAAACCTTTCTTCTTTTGCACATATTATTAATTATTTCCATACAATTTTACAGGATGATTTAAGTTTTTCACCTTGGCTCATCGTGAAGGCATTAAAAGGTATTTTCCAGGCATTTATTTCTTGGGAAAGGGTTGAAATCTTTAAAGTCTCTCCAAAATACTCCAAAAATTCTGGATTAGTGGCTTCTAGCGCTGATATGGCTAAATACAACAATTCTCCAGTGGGATTGATCAATGGAAAATGGCATTGGTATACTTGGTGTAAAAGGCCAGACTTCAATTTAATTCACCGTGAAGTTTTAGGAGACGAAGTTGTACATGTTTTGACACCTCAAGAAAGAAGTGTGTATGGGATTCCTAGAATTAAACATAAATTTGAGATTGCTACCCTATTTATTCAATATTTTTTACAAGATGTATTGAATATTATTATACCATTTAAGCCGGATGTTACAATGATGATATTTAGAGGGGAAACAAACTTATCACCTGATTCAGTTGAGTTTTTTAAAAAAATATGGGAACATTATAAAAACTCTTTTATTTATAAAGGCTCCTTACCTAAGCACGATTTATTCCACAACCCAATAATCAATGTTGTACATAAACAAAGATTCTTCCCAACTGCTACAATTCCTCGATTTGATAACTTTGATGCAACTCTTATTCCACCTTCCATAACAGAAATAGCGAATTTATATTCCGGAATTGTTCTTGGTTCAACATTTGAAACAAATAGGCTGATCACTATTTGCACATTTATAAATCTAAGCTTTGAAATTTTTATTGATGATTCGACAGAAAAAGATGATATTATTACGCCAATAGGTTTATATGATATATTAAAGAACAAGATGAATATTTTAATTATTGAAAAACTTGACGAAATTACCGGCTTGTTTAAGCAATGGCAATTTTATTCAGGTAACCAAGAAAAGGCATTGCATTTAAAGATTACATTGCTGAATTATAATAATTTTGAAAAGTCTATGTTGGACAAGGGGTGGGATTTTTTGAAATTATATCGAAAACCTATAGTTTTTGGAGTCCAAAATGGTTATAAGATGAACTTTAATTTGAAAAGTTATATACCTAAAGTAAAGAACTGAATATAAATGAACTATAAAATCTTATACATTTTTTCTCATTCATTTTTTATCTAATATCTTTTTAATCCACTTATTGATAATTTATTTGAAGACACGTTTTAGTTATTAAATTCAATAAGTTTTTGAAATTGAGATAAAAACTGAATAAATTTCTTAATTGCCTGGGATGCCAATTTTTATAAGAAAATAGCAGGATTTATTCCATATTAACGCCTGTTAATTCTCCCAATTTGTTTCTCAATGAAATTTGATTTGATTTTTTGATATTTTTTTCCCATTCTTCCCAATCTTTACTCTTTGGGGTTGGGGTGTTTGATTCATGGAAAATTGCAGAATTGTTATTCATATAATTAAAATCCGCCGGGATATTCAAAAAAGATTCATTTGTAAACTGAATCATCTAATTTTATTAATGATATGTAAATAAAAGTATTTTGTGATTAAACTTACCGAAACATTTATATCAGTATGATTCGTCGTCAGTCCTAAATATTGTTCCCTAGTAATAAAAATTTTTCTAGTTTCATTGACCAAATTTGTTGGATTTCTAGGGATTTCCCAAAGTCCATATTGTTGGAGATTTATCAATTTTTGCCTCATTCTGGCATAATTCCTTCTTTTTAGAGATAACAAAGGATATTTATCCATAATTGCTAGATAAATCTAATGCAGCAGTTAAATTAAAAATTATAAATAAATTTATACTTACATCATACGAAAACTTTGCTTCACTAGAATTTGAAGTTTTGTTATTATTAATTTCAAAATCATCAACAATTTCAGAACTTTCTGATTCAGTAGTTATTTCAGATGATTCATTAAATCTCCCAAGTACCCCAGCTTCATTTTTTATTTTAACAAGTTCATCTTCACTTAATTCAAATTGGGTACAACATTTGCATTTCTTCTTAGAATGATTATTTTTAAATCTTGGAAACGAAAGGGAGAAATTATTTGGAGAAAGATTTGGACAAAAAATAAAACCACTCGAGTGTAGTTTAAAGCAGGAGGAATTACAATTTTTTGGGCATGAATGATTATGTGATTTATTATATGCGCAGGAACTTCCTTTACATCCTGAACAAGAGCTCAAATTGTTCTCATAATTACAATTCAGCATGCCCAAATGTTTTTTCTCACTACAACTTGATTGTTTTGCTGCATAATAACATTTTTTTGAACAGCAAGCAATTTTACAGGTTTTTTCTTGACAATAAGGTCCAACGGAGATTTTATTTTTATATGGGTTTACAAACTTTCGATAGACTCCTATTTGCATAAAACAAGAGATATGTTGATTTTCTCTTAAATTTAAGTAGGAAAAACTTCGAAAGATTTCAATATAAAAGAGAATTATACTTATAAAACCTTTTATTTGTTTATGCAACATTTTTTATTTTCTTTAAATATTAAATCTAAATGCATGAACATTAGGCGCCTCTTTAAACAAAATCTTTAATATTATAAATGCAATATTACTTATTTTGTGTTAATCTGGTACATTAATACAAATAGCAATATAGAAAAATGAATTATATATTTACAATTAAGCTATCTATAGGTTGAGACTAATACGATCGTTTTATTTGATGAATACCTTTTAAATGATTATTATAGTCGAGTTTTGAGAATAATTTCCCTGGTTAAACCCATCGTGAACTATATTAGATCCTTCAATATCAACATTGTACTCCTTTGATCTAAGACTTATCGTACCAAGAACACCTTCTTGCCTAAGAGTAAGTTGGGTAACAACATCGTAATTGGAATAGTTTTTTAAGGGGAACTGACGTTTCCCTACAGTAACTTTATCTGAATAAATAGTAATTATTTCATTAGAAACAATATCAAATACCTGGTTATTATAGTAGAATTTACCATTATTAACCTTGTATATACTACCATTAATGTCAACTTCTTGTATTGAACCTGGATTGTGAGATAACTTTACTACAACTTCTGTGAGAGAGGACTGATAAGTTGTAATTAACCCGTATTCTCCAATAGAATTACAGCTACAAACTATTTTTCCCTGTTTTAATTTAGTTTCACAGCCATTTTGATACGAAGAACCATCTTTTCCTTTATATGCGCATTGATAGCTTAAACGCTTACCCAAAACAACACTAGGAGTGTATTCTGGGCTAACAATAAAATTGATTTTGCTCTCAATCCCATAAAGACGATATTCATAGCCGCATTTAGATATAAATACGTCATATACTTTTTGAAATACTCCATTAAAGCTTTTATCTTGCTGAATTTTATTGGTTAATTCAAAAAGATAATCATTCAATGGGGGTTTAATAATAGTAAGACCATATCTAGGATCATGGCAGTTAAAGAATAAATTTCTTCCCCAATATTCCTGGTAGTCAACATTCTCATGATGTAACTTAAAGTATATGTTCTTTATTAACGAAATATCAATATTTTCGAGTTTTTCATTACTAAGGTCAAGAGTAGGAATAACTAGTTCATCTCCAATAGCTGCACCGCTAAGTAAATCTAAATTAGAAAATATTGAACTTTGAATTGATAATTTTGTCATTTTCCCCTTAATTTCTATCTGGCTGCCAAAATCATTATTCATTGCCCATTGGTTAACTGAAAATGCCCCAAACAAATTGGTATCAGCTTCAATATTACCAAGTAGTCTTAGTTCAACCAAGAAATCTAAAATATCTACAATAAGATTTTCAAACCCTTCAAAATATCCACATTCAGCCTTTAGCGCAATTCTAAATAACCTTTCAGGATCAAACGAATGATTTGGCAATGCTTTATCCAAATTCCTATAGCTAAATTCAAATAACCTCCAAAAAATGTGTAGAATCATTACTGAATTCCCTCCAGTTGTATCTTTATGATTAGGATTTATTTCAATTAGTTTCTCTTGAAATTGTTTAATCTGATCTATTGTTAGGAAATCTAATTTCGTGGATAAGATCGATGCAACCATGAGCCTATCATCTAAAGTGCCAATTTTTTGATAGTTCAAAAAATATTCTAATAAATTAGAATACTCTCCTTTAAGTTCATCTTCATTCGGGAAAACTTGCCCTACTTCAAAGATTTTCTTTGACTTATCAAAAATGAAATAATTGCATTTCGAACTTGAGTTTTTTACGCAGAACATATTTCTTAAGTGTTTATCAATCAAGTAATTATTGATATCTGAACAGTCTATCCCACAAAGTAGCTCATTATCTTGGTTATGAATAATTAGATGTATTTTCCAAGATTCATAATTTGTGGGCAATCTTAAATATTGTGGAATATTGGATGTTGAAAAAGATAGTAGTAACGAGTTACTCTTGAATTTATTATTTTGATCATTATCTAAGCCACTTTCACTAACTGTTGCCAGTATTGAATATCTCCAATTACTCATCCCGGTCAAGTTTGAAATCTTAAAGTTAATGGGAATTATTTCTCTAGGCCCCTTATTCTCAGTTGTCCCTTTAATTTTTATTAACGAAAAATCATTTTCAAATAAAAGATCCTTCCATACGTATGATACATAATCTCCAGAAGAAGCTAGATTATGAATATTACTTCTTTTTACAATAATGTTCAATTTATTTTCATTTATTATTTCGTTAGAATTTTGCTTAATAATCAAAAGTATAACAGAAAGCCTGTCATCTCTTGCGTTGACATCCGCTTCAGTAATATTTAATTTAATTGAAACAGCCATTGAATCATTTTGAATTGCTTGCTCTTTTAAACTGTAAGCACTGGGAGTAGTTTTTAATTGAAGGTATCCTGTGTTTTCAAAGTACGCGAAGGAGAGGAATTTAAGTCCTTGTACATTAACCCATTCATTCCCTCCAATGAATTTTATCTTTGCCAAAAGTAAACTCTCAGAGGCTTTAGAAATTATATTTGGAATCCTGTGCGGAATAATTTGCAATGGTAATTCTTCATTAACCATAGAAAGATAGAAGTGCTTACACTCGATTGCATCTATAATTTTACTCTTTATTCCAACTGCAATGACCATATGAGTTAAACTTTCTTGTGGTATTAGATTAAGCTCAGTGTGGGTAGCATTACCTGAAAGTGTTGCATTTGATTGTTGGAATGAACATGCTTGTCCCCAATAGGATCCATCTGTTCTACATGCTGCTAATAACCCTGTTTTGAGATCCTCAACTTGATTTTCGTCGGAAGTTGCAGAGCAGTAGTATCGGATTTCTTGATTTTGGAATTGGAAATCAGCCTGATAACTTCTTAAAGCTCTACAAGAAGAACATCCTGTCTTAATAGAGTCACAATATCCACTCTGAGAAACAATCTGGTCGATAGTTTTAGAAGTACCAGTTTCAATTGTTATTTTTGGATGGTTTTTTGAAACAATAGATGAAAAATAAGCATTAATACTCGGCTGGATTGTTTCGTTGTGGAAAATTACCTTATCTTTTGAAGAAGCAAATGAGTTTTTAGTGGATAATTTGGTAACATTTATCATTGATATTGGCTGCTCTAAGATATTTACGTCTGAATTTTTTCTTGAAGTAGATTTTATGCAATCAAATGACCCACCTTTAATATATTCTTCATTTGTAATTAAAATACTACAGCTACCAATTGATGACAGTAATTCCGGATTAAAACAACTATCTTTACTAATTCCAAGGTTTTCGCTCAGTTCAAATTCAATGCTTTTTAAATAATTATTTGAAAAGTAATTATTTAAAAATGGAGGGCAGTTTTCTAAAGAATCATATGGTATAGAATATGGAATAACGTGCTCAATAATAGATGATACTGGAACTTTTGATTTTGTAAATGCTCCAGGAAAATTGATTAGTTTGGTAGGAATATATGTTGTAGATAAATCTCCTATTTCAGAGGCTTGATCCTTTGTAATAGTTTCTATTGATGTAATAATATCAAAAGTAGAATATCCAAATAAATCAGGCAAATTGTTTCCTAGCCCCAATTTACTTAATCCGAGAGTTATGTTCAATAAAACTGTTACTCCAGCTACTCCATTAATTTGAGGAAGCTCATCTTGTTGATTTAGCGGTCTCCAAAATAGTTGTTTTGTTGGAAGAGCTGTTTTCTGAATAATATCTGGCTTTACGTAATATGTTAAATTTATGTTTTGTCCCAATCTTGAAAAAGAGTAATCCATGTATTGAAGTTCATTTTCAAATTTCGTACAAAACTCTAAACTAGAGTATGCAGAGCTTGGAACTACGCATTTGAAATTCAAAGATAAGCTTTCGTCTGGAACAAAATCAGGAATGTTTTTTAGCTGAATAATAATTGGAAGGAAGTCATTACAACAGGTAGACAATTTAGGATTTGAAATTAACATATATGGTTGAAGTATATTTGGCCTAGATTTAGAAAATAGTGGCTTAAGGTCTTTATCTGATAAAGGTGGGATGTATGGAATTGGCTTACCCTTTAGGCCGTAATATGTAATTGCAGAACAACCACACTTGAACTCAATTGTTTGGTTTGTAAAGTGTTTAACTCTCTCTGTGGTGCATAGTTCATCTGAAAGTTCGGATTGATCTTGTTTCATTGCTGTACATTTTACTTCTGAATAATCCAGTTCTTCTTTATATTCTGCAAAGAAAGAAAGTTCAACATTATTTTCTAAATTCCAAACTTCATATTCCAAAGTGCATAAAACGAAAGAACTAAATGCCAGAGGAAATTCTTCGATGTTTTCTAGGCTTTTTGTCACCAAGTAGTTACTAAGGTATCCGCCTGTTCTTATCACAGTTATTGTGTTAAAACTTTTTGCACAAGAATTAAAACCTTCAATTGCCAAGTTATTTTTATATAGTTTTTTATTAACTCTGTAGTAAACTCCGTTGTGGAATAATATATCTTCGGATGTGATACTTTTCATATTAATTTTTGGGAAAGATATCCCACCAACTTTGACACCTTTGTTCATATCAACTTGATTAAAGGTACTACTAAATACAATATTACCCGTCTTTTCAGTGATTATGGAATAGTTATCTTGAACTCCATGAGTATAGCTCTTTCTAGAAGCTACACCTTGGTAAATACTTAACAAAATTTTCAAATTTTCAGGGGATAACTCTGGTAGTGGGTTTGTAGCACCAATTAGATCTGTAGAATTTAATACAAGGTTATCAAGTCCGTTAACTAAAAAGCACTCAACCAAAGTGTATATCCTTTGTATTGAATTGAATGGTAGTGAAGTATTAATATCAAGCCTTTCTCTATAGTATTGCTTGCTCAAAATTCTGTTTATTACAGCTAGTGTTGTTGGTTGTGCAAACGGATAGTCTTGGTTGAAAGAAATATTTTGTGAATCTATTGCAGTTTCATATATTAGCTGAAAATATTTTCCCCATACAAGTTCAAAGGTGGCTGGAAGAGAAAAAATTGCATTAACAAGGCTCATTGTATCGACATAAGAAAGATAAGAAATTGGATTTGTAACAACAGCTATTGCATCTTCAATTTCTGATTCAGAAATGTCTGGTGATGTGGTCACAACTGTGTAGTTACAAAGATTATAATTAAAAGGGTTATTTTCAACGAATTTGGGTAAACACCATTCGGCATAAGGACTTCTACTCATATCTCCTTCACACTTCACAAAACAGCCTTGATCCCATTTATCTGCAGTTCTAGTAAATACGTACCATTTTGAGTGGGTTGGAGGCAATCTAAGTCCAAATCTATTATGCTGGCCAGACAATACCATTTCAAAAATCTGGCTGTCTGGGCTAAATACGGGTGTATTCAAAGCGACGGCAGAAAATAAAAATGGAGTTATTGTGAAGTTGTAATGATGGGTTACATTGACAGGGGTGTATAATGCATCAGATATTGATGTTTTACCAGGATGGGGTTCCAGAATACTCGAACTCTTAGCTAGAAATCCATTATTTACAAAGATCCATTGTGCATATTCATGCATACCTTCATCTGACCTATATACTCTAGGGTTTAGTTTCTCATATTCATCCAAACTTACAGCTTTTAATAGTTCAATGTTATTCTTCTCCACAATTTCATTTACAAATATAAATGCCCTTAATACACAGTAAGTTGGGCTTCCATAAAACTTAGATAATACAAATGGAGGAATTTTTACAGATCCCCCAACTTTTCCACCAGAACTGAGTATATCTCCAAGCAATACACTTTCTGGCATTACTATCAAATCAATATTCTCAATTTCAGGGCACATTAGCCAAGATCGAAGTTTTAGTTGGGAATTTTCAGTCCAAGTATTATCGGGATAAACATCCATGTAAAACTGATATGAAAAGTTTCTGCTCATAAAAATCCCCGGGAGGATTCCTCCTGCATATGGGTCTGTATATGGAGTGATTTGTGTTAGTTGAATGGGCTGATAAATATCAGTGACGATTGTGTAATAGTGCTGGAAATAGTAATAAGTATTCATTGGAGAACAACATGTATCATTTGAAAGAGTATTATATATGAACATAGTATTGGTGTGATATTCTCCTGCTTTAAATGTGAACTCAGTTGTATTCAATCCAACAGGAATCCACCTATCAGGAACAGATTTTAAGCATGATTGGAATCCGCTTGCAATTTGAGCAGGAATATCTTCTTCAAAATTACCATAATAGAATTTTAGTGCAATCATTCTTGAATTAGGGATTACTGTTAAATTCGAAGCACAGAATTCTGTAAAATTCATTTGATCAATGATTTCTGTCTTCCAGGGAATAACCCTAGGGTTTGAGCAAATCCAACAACCATTTGGTTCTGAGCAATGCCCAAATCTATCTTGCATATATTGAAAATTGAAATTAAAGAAAGGGTCTCCTGCTTTTAGATCTCTGCCAGAGTATTGTACAAAGGGAACGTTGAGCCTTGGAGAAGGAGATGTTAATTGTAGTCCAGGAGTTGCACCAAAAATGTGAAATGATGGATATGCACCCAAAAATTCAATATTTGAGTTGAAATCAAAAATTGAAGATGAATCTGAAGAACTTTGTACCCCGTATTGAAGTATTGACGTAATCATAGTTTGCATATTACTCACACCATATTGAAGAAACTCCAGTGGGGGAGGATAAAATGCAGTCCTATATACATCTGAAATGTTTGCAGATTGAGTTGAACAGATTGTATTTGCAAATCCTGAGTTTGTTGAGCTCGGAACAAGTGGAAAAGTTCCATTAAAATAACAACCGCCATAGTAGTTACCTGTTTCTATCCATTGCGAATTTGGAGATCCAACAGGAAAACCCTGTTCATACCAATTTGCGCCAAATGGGATCTTATTCCAGTATGATTGGACAGTTACAGTATTTCTAAATATTTTTGATGAATCTTTGTTCAACAAAGACTCAAGATTCTTAGGATAGTTTTTGACGGAACCATCCGGCTCATCATTGGTTGGATAGTAAAAGTCATAATTACTTGTGCAAACGATTTCGGAGCCAGGTATTCTAGAAGGAGGTACTATTCTTACAAAGGGGCTCGTGATTGGGATATTAATATTTCCCCAGGCAACAAATCCAGCATGTTTACCTGGCTCTGTATATGTAGTATACAAAACGCCATTAGAGAACTTATCATTAGGAACTAGCATGGGGAAAAAACCTCCGAATCCAGTGGGAGGCGTCCAGAAAGATGACAGTCCTGAACTCTGTTTTGAAAATTCATAGCTTAAGGTGATATTTGCAGAGAATTCAATTACAGGAATGTTGGTTCCATGAGAATTTGTGCCAGGAACAACTTCAGAATAATCTACACTAATTTTAAATGGAAATGATGTTGCCTTAAATAGATATGTAGAAATTCCAACTTTATCCATAACGTTTTCTCCAAATATAGTGGGATCAAACTGGTACTTAACATCCCTATCCATTATTTGGGGAATCTTATCTGGAAGTTGTTCATTAAATTCCTTAACAATATTCACGAGTTTTGATCCTTCTAACCAAATTGTAATATTGTTTGCTCCATTAAATATTGTATATGTAGTTTTACTTTCCATTAAAACCTGTGCAATATCAGTACAAGCCTTGACAACTTTTACTGTATCTACACCTAATTGGAACTTCTGTAAGCTTTTTTGTAATGAAACCGAATCGCAAATAATATTTTTAATTGGAGTCATGCCACTTTTTGGATAAGACCCAATAAACTGTATTGTTATTGGATGCATAAATTGACAAGGGCTTACAAAATTGGTTACTTGACTATCTATTGAAAGAAAGTTGCCCACTCCCGGCCCAATGAATAGAGATGCCAAATTAAATCCGATAGGGTAATAGTAAACTCTGTCAGGCGGACCGTCCATATTTATATTTGCATTGACCATGCCATACATAAATATTTTAAAGCTTACGAATGAAAGCAGAAGTAAAATGAACTTTAAACACTTTAGCCGTCTTATCTTCATCTTAAAAAACGAAGGCATCAAAAAGAATCCCATATTACCCATATTACTGGAACTATTCTCCAAAATCACCAGTATTTTACCCCTCTAACAAAAAAGAATACCTTAATCTCCACCACACATTTTTACATAATTATGCTACTTGACAAAATAGCTGATATTGAATAATTTAGGAAAGCTATAGAACCATATTAATCAATGAAAAATGTATTTAGCTTAAAAAATAATATATTATTACAATTTGAAATGTTATATCACAATTTCAATAAATTGAAGGCAAATAAAATAGTTAGAATACAATAGTTGTTATAAGAACAGTGTTTCATTCTCATGATTAAAATAAGCAATAAGAAGTCTTGTTGTTTATAAAAATTACACATCTATTCTAACTCGATTTCTAAAATTATGTTTAAATAAAGGAAAACAATTATTTCGCTCTATTAAGAAAAATTTGATTTCTGTTGCGCCAAACTTTTTAAAAAAGTTTTGTTAAAAAATTGATATGAAATGAAACATTTTTTTTCAATTAACAAGATATTTCCAAATATATCTATTGAATTAAAGTTCAGTTTGAATCATATCTTTGATTTTATACAAGATAAGCATACCCACTATAGAATATTAAATGCTATTTATATTTTAAGTATTGATCTTAAAGATGATATTACATTGGATCCCGGAGCAGTAATAAACAATTTTATTAAATTGATTGGAAACTTATTAGAATTGGAAAAATATGAAAATAATGATGGGATTGATTTAAATATTAGTTTAGTTGAAATATTTTTAGATACATTTTTTCTTGTTAAATTTCCAAAGAATTGCGACTTGATTGAATTAATTAATTCAAAAATAAATGAACTAAGAATATATAATTTTTGGATTTTAGGACAATTGACTAACGAACTTTATAGAAACTCTAGAGAGAGCAATTATAAATTTCAAGAATCAATTTTAATTGAAAACAGAAATATTGAGAACTTAGATGAAAGGAAAGATATAATTATTGAATGGGATAATATAAATGCTAAGCTTGAAAATATTGTTAAAGATTTTGAGGACATTGAGAAAATATTCGAATATAAAGATTCTGTAAAAATAGGCATTCCCTCATATCTGGATTTTGAATACGACTTAAACAATAGCAAAAGAATAAATTTCTTTTATTTAGATGGAGAAGAAGTGGATGTGGTATATAGAATAGCAACTTTTTCAATTAGCTTAAGAAGCCAAATCTTGGAAAATTTATTTAAATCATTGAAAAATTTTCAAAACAAGTATCAATATAATTCTTTGTCAATTTTGATATGCAGATTAATTATTTACAGGCATACCGAATTTGAAAATAACATTAATACACTAAACCAATTGATTGAAAACTCGAAATCTGAAATTCTTGTAACTTCTTTATTCGAATGTTCTTTATTAATTAAAGACAAAGAGTTATGTAATATTTTTGATTTTTATAATGAACTGGAAAATTCCTGTGATTTTTTGGATGTGGTCATAACGATTAACAACCTCATTAGACTTAATATGGAAAGCTATTCATCTTCTTTAAATAAATTTTCACCTTGGATAAAAACAAAAAGAAATGATCAAATCCTGAAGTTAGACAAAAAACTTATAAATATGAGTTTTTCAGATACATTTGAAATGGTAAATTTTTATTTAGACCGATTCAAAGGCGAATTTAATATAATTTCGAAAAACCTTGATACTTTGATGTCTATCATCAAAGAAAATATTGATGAGTATGGTTACGACTACAATGAGTTATTTATGAATGAAATAAAAGGTTTAATTTTCTCAACTCCAATTTTTGACAGAAATGACCTTTTGGAAATTCTTTGTAAATTTTTTTTAATAAACTCAGACGCGCATTTAAGTTCTACTTCATGTATTAATTGTGATTTTGCAAGCAAAAATCCAGCTGAAGAAACCAAATATTGCTCAAATAATGAATCGTCAATTGCTTCTGCCTCGTATAGCACCAAACTCTCTCGGAACGATGATTCTAAATCATTACTTTGCAATATTTGGCTCCGTTCATTAAAAGTAATAGAAGAAATTCAAAATTACAATTTTCAGAAAGAATTGTTGATTGTATTAAAAACTATATCAAAAAGGCAACAATTTATTTTTTGGTGGTATATTACTTCTATTAATGCTCCCTACAATTTTGAATTTGTTTCCAAATTATTTACAGAAAGAAGGAGAATAGGTACATTACAATGCTATTTAACCTGCATCGAAATCGAGTTTAAGAGTGCATTTATTAATAATGCTCTAAAAGATTGATTAAGGTAAATATGTGTAATACGGCTTTAAACAGATTAAAATTAAAGTTAGCATATTCCTGCGGAATATATTAATTCTTCGAATTTATATTTACATTTCAAAAAATTAAGAAATTGTAAGTTTTTTTCAGCCTTTCAGACTTAAATTCTGATTTATTAATAAATAACTTCAATTTATTTTTAAGTAATAGTATTTGCTATATTGCTTAATAATTATTCATCTTTATCAACATACAGGTTTTCAGCCAGTATCCCTTTGCATGTATGGCGCTAAACATATTTTTTTTATAGTAAAATTATGAATACCCTTTCTGCATCAAGATTCATATTTTTTGGAGTTTTCACAATTCTTTGCTCATGGTTCCCATTTACATCATTACTTGCTGCTCCTGGAGTTTGTTCTAGGAGTTTTGAAGGGCTGATTAAACAGACAAATGAGGGCATAAATTTAATATTATTATGCGCAATAATCTCAATTGGACTTTATTTATTTTTTTCTGGTATTGGATTGATTAATTTGTCAGGTTGTTTATTGAGATTAGGAATGCCATCAGACTATCCAAACGCTGTAATGAGGGCATTTATGTACTCACAGTTTAGGAGCGATTCAAATTATTCAAAATCTGAAGTTAGAGAGGCAAATGTACATCTTAGTTTAAATTCAATATATAGCAGCAGCAATGTGAATAGGAGTGTTGACTCAAAACAAAATATTGATGGGTATTATAATACTCACATTTTGACGCTAGACGGTGAGTTTAAAAAAAGGTTTAAAAGAGCAATGCAAACTACTAAAGCAAGATTAATATTAGTAATTGTAAGTTTAATGGTAGTGGTATGCGTTTCTTATGCTTCATTTGCTATCTTTGAGGGTTCTCAAATTTTTTTGGAACCAAATAGCATAATATTGAATCAAAATGGGCTTGATTTGTTAGGACCTGAATCAGAATTTGGGAATACATGTTTGCTTTTAATAATTACAGCAATTTCAATAATCATTCTAAACATGAATACATGCAGCTCATTTATTCTGTGTATTGTTTCTTGCATACATTTTTTTGGATTATTACTTTTCTTCGCTCTTTATTTTATTAACTTTCCTAATGAAGTTGGTCTTTCTTTCATTAGTTTTGAAAGCAAAAACATTCGATTTGATTGGGATGTACATATCTGGGGCTTCGTTGGAGGAATTTTGGAGATTGGAGCCTTTGTGATTTCTGCTGTTTCATTTCAAATAATCTTGCCTGGGGCATTTAAACTATTTCCCGATTATGAAGTAAAATCCTCTAGGATTTGGGGAATTACAATATCTTTGATTTTATTTATTTTTTTCTGTGGGACATCAATAATTTTGGGTATAGTCCCTTCATTTCCAATTTTACCCTATGGGTTTGAGCCTAATAGTGAAGGAATTGGTCTGACATGGAGGATTTTGGAGTCAAAAATTAGTTCAAATGGTTTTTTTTCAATAAAATTATTAAAGCGTGTTTTCCTTCTGGGTAACTTTATCACTTGGATTCTTTTCGTCTCGATCGTTATGAAATGCATAGATAATATCGTTAGAAGTATTTCAAATCAAGTTGAGTGTAGTTTTGAATCGCTCTATCCAAACAAAAACTCTTTAACTAAAAGGTATTTTTTAAGATCTGCGAAACAGCAAATTTATGGTAATGGAATACATTATAAAGGAGAAGCATGTGAGTATTTATCAAGCGACGGAATTGAAGGAAACAAAGTGTCTTTTTGGACAATATTCAAAGATTTAAAAGGGTTAGCAAAGGTAGAGAGAATTCTAGATCTTGCAAGATATTTTGCGAGTTCTACTTCAGCAATTGGAATAATCTTTTTTGTTCATTACAAGCTAATTTCTGGGCCACATCTGATTCCTATTTTTAGATCGTTATCTGCCTCAATATTTTCTATTATAGTCCTGATTTTACCTTGTGCAATATTTTGGTTTGTATTTTACTCTGAAATGGTTCCACAATCAAGTTCTTATTATCAGATTTTGAATTTAATATTTCTTGGCAGATTATCCTTAAGAATTGATAGAAATTATGAAAAACATAGAGATAAACTTTCCATATACAATGAAAACAGCAATTTCTCATGTAATCCCCTCACTTTTGGGTTTTTCTCAATCACTTTTCCAATTATATTAGGGTGTACAATTTTGGTTTATGAAATTTCGAAGATCACTTCATTATGCCTAGATTTGAGGTTTAGCACTTAGTTTTGGATATTGCAAAGTCAAGATTATGAATTTGATCTATTTTTATTTACTGCGGAACGTATAATATATTCTATAAAAACAAGTATGTAGCTAGTTCTCTTTTGTAAAAATACTATGCACATTTGAACAAACTCTATTCGTAGACTATTACAAAAAGAGGATTATCAGCTTAACAACAGGTTAAGGAGCCAACTCATCACAATATTTGAAGAAATTTTCGGATAATTATTGCAGTATTGCAATGCTCTGAGAATGGAATACAGTAAAAAAGGGGTGATGGGCGCCAAAAAACATGCACCCTTTGAAAATTTTTGCTAATAAAAGAGGCTCCATATAAATTAAAGATCATAGCTTCTTAACAGTCAATGCTAAAGTTTTAGTTTGAAAGTATGTATGAGTCCACAAACATACGTTTACAGAGGGAAGTCAGACTTTCAATCTCTCCAGAAAAATATCCAGAGAAGAGGAAAATTTCAGAAGAAATACAAACAGAAAATATAGAACTTCAAACAGATTGGAACACGAAGTGTTGCTGTACTTCAAGAGTAAAGTTTTCAGATATGGATATTCAGGAGGATGTCACTATTGAGGGTGAGGGGAATTCAGGAGGGCAAATAATCGATGAGATAGCAAACGTTATTTCAAATTATAGAAGAGATAGCGTCTTGAATACCATCTCAGAATTTGAAAAAAAATTGTTAACAATTGGAATGGCTGAGGAATCAAGCCCAGAAAACAGTGATACTGAAGGCAGTGAATATGGAGAATTAAATATGAGAAGGCATTCTGAGCTGGCTTTTAAACCTTTGGTTTTAAATGCCGTAGAAAATAGAAGAGCTACAGCTCCTGATAATATGAAAAGAAAAATTATTGATCAATTAAAAATAAAAATAAATGAAGATAATACTGAAGAGTTAAGATCTAACCAAATACCAACAAATAACGAAATATAAATTTTTTTGAGTCATAACTTCTAACAAAAAAAATCGTGGTATTGATAGAATTTCTTGAGGCATTTTGAGAACATAACAGTGAGTTCTGGGTAATAGTTTTTCAGTTGTAATATATCTAAGAGCGTTCAAATGAAAACATATAGATTTATTAGGAAACACGAAGTATAGACATTCCTTACTTTTTTTTCAAAAATTATTAAATATTAAATTTGTATTATTTTTGTCTTCGAAACCCATGTCAAACATGAACTTAAATAAATAGGTTTCTGTTTATTTTGTCAATTTCTTTTTGAGATTGAAACTTAGTTTTTATTAATATTTAAGCGATGTTAATTTTGGCAATAAATAGTATTTTGGGTTAATACAGATCAAAGTTTCGTTTTGACTATTTAATTTTAATATTTTATGATAGTAAAGTAGGTCTAAGGACTTAATATTGGATATTTTCTTCTTTTTTTTATTGCAAAGTAAAAATATACCATATCTATTTTTTGATTGTATTTACAGAATATATTTACATGCAGGCGCCGGTTAACTGCGTTGTATATAAGGTTCGAAACAAAAAAAAAATTAATGAATACTAGAAAGTTATCATTAATATTAGCTCTCAGTTGTATGAAATTTTTAAATACTTTTTGCCTTGATGAATCTCAAAAGTCGATTAAAGAATTATTGCTGAATTGTTTGCCTGTGAAGAAGGAAAAACTGGGAAAAATAGTCAATAGTAAAGAAATATACCCATTAGTCAGCCTAGAAATTAAAACTCAACAGCTTAAACTTGAAGGTGAAATTATTCCTTTTAAGATAGTTTCGCGTCGTATACTTATTGCAAAAGGAGTGGTTGAATCCAGATTATTACCTAATGACGTTTTATATTTTAATACAAGCATTAATAGTAATCAAATAGTAAAAGCAAAACAATTAGTCGGGGTAGTAACTTATAGCAAAACTAATAGAGAAGAAGAGCTCTATTCTTCTTGCGATGGAATTATAAAAGAAGTTTTGTCGCAAGGTTTTCATGATTTTGAGGCTACTTTTTTCGTAATTTACTGTGATTTAAAAAATCCAGTGCTAAACACATTTTTTGGGTACTCAATCGTTCCTATTACTGGGAAAAACACAGTTTTTGGAAAATTTGAAGATACACAAACTAAAAAAGATATCGATGTCAAAAGGAACAAGTTTAATGATCACAGTACTCGATTAATATCAAGTAAAGAACACACAAAATTATATTCCAAGCAAAATACACACCACAAATATAACTCAAGTTCGGAGTATCAAAATGGAAAATCAACACATTGTGTGGATAAATTTCAATTAAACTCGATTTGCATGAATGAAGAGGATTCAACATCATCGGATAATTCGGAGAATCTTAGTAATGTGAAAAGAGTTGAATTTCTCTACAAAAAATGCACACCAAATAAAAGCAAGCCTGCAGATAGTTCACTAACAGTTAAGCTGAAAGCATACAGAAAAAGCTTAGAAGCTCTAAAAAAATCAGTTGCAAACATTACAGACTTTTCTCGCGCAGGAAATATAAAATTGGAGGATGAAAAGCAACTAGATTTTGATAATCAAAACAATTTAGTTTCAAAAATTTCTACTTTGTCCATTAAATATAAGATATGGATATTGTTAGCATTCACGATATTAATCCTAACACTTATAACTTTGCTTAGAATATCTAGGTATTCTTTCACACATAGTATTTAGTTCACTATCAAACTTATCCTTGTGGTTCTTTGTTATTTTCGAGCGTGTCATCCATAATATTAGAGAATAGTTATTAGCTTAGTATTGTTATAGTAATGATTTGACCAACTAGTATTTGATTAAAGAGCAGCAATAATGGATAGGCGAGGCGGGAAATACGTCATTAACGCATACTGCTTTCAGTGGAACTGTCTAGATGAGATTAGTTGTTAAAAAAAAGGAAAACAAATAAATGAAATCGAAAGGTAGTCCTATTAAAAAGAAAAATTCAGAATATACACTCAAGGATGATGGTGTATTGCTTACAGAGAAAAGGAGCTTATTTAAAATTTGTGATAATGGCGTTACAATCCCTAGATTAGAGTTGTTTTATGGGTATCTGAATATTCCATTGAGGTATATTTCACTTTTACTTCTTGCTTTGAAGGCAGTATGTGTAGTATTATGTACAAGACTTAGTTTTAGATTTCCTGCAAAAGATGGACGTAATTATATTCCTTCAGTGGCAGTTGTTTGCTCAGAATTTATCAAGCTGACAGTTTCGTTAGTCATGATTTTTATTACAACCGCAAAAAAAGATATTAGGGCTTTCCCAAAAGCACTATATTTGGAATTTGTATCGGATAAGTCTGGTAACTTAATAGTTTTGATACCGGGGGTTCTATTCCTGTTCCAAAATAACTTATTATATATTTCGTTGAAAAGGCTTCCTGCAGCTCTTTATCAGGTCATGTATCAGCTGAAAATTCTTACAACTACATATTTTAGCGTCCTAATTCTGAAGCGAAAACTTAGCTTAACTCGTTGGTTCGCATGTTTTCTGCTCATTTTTGGAGTTGTAATGATTCCAAAGAAATCAAAGCATTCTGCAGTGCATACTTCAGGATTATCAGAGTTTATTATTGGTCTTTTTGCTGCCTTTACTTCTTCATTCACATCTGGACTTGGGGCCGTAGTCCTTGAAAAAGTACTTAAGGATACTGACGAACGTATTCATTCAGGAAATGGTGAATTTCAGACTACAGTTTGGGGAAGAAACGTAATTCTTGCTATAGTTGGCATAATTGGGGGAGTTCCATTAGCCTACTTTAGCTCCAAGGACCAAATAGCTCAGTATGGAGTTTTTCAGGGATTCTCTCCGTTCGTACTATTGGTTATTTGTTTAAACGCAGGAACAGGTTTTGTAGTAGTTGCGGTTTTAAAATACGCAGATGGGATCTTAAAGTGTTTCTGTAATGCACTTTCAATTGTATTAATTACGCTAATATCATGGCTATTTTTGGGAGACACAAAAATGACTCCTAGATTCGCATTTGCAGCAACTATTGTTGTTTGTGCAGTGACAATTTACTCTTTAGACAAAGTAATTCCTCGAAAGTTTTATTCAACGGAGCTTTTTAGTTCTAAACTTTTATCTAAGAATGCCAATACCTCTGACTCAGCTGAGAAAACTGAACAATTTAAAGGTCTAGAAAGAGATCCAGAAAAATCATTCTTAATTCAGCAAGACACAAAGATTTAAATATTGACAATCACTTTCTTTTGTATATTTTGACATTATTTCAAACCTAAACTATTAATATATGTATTTTTGTGAGATTGTAATGCCTAAAAACTACTTATTAGTAAGTTGATAAGTTCTGTGATAATTTACGAATAATTCATGCGTTATTTACATTGTAAGTATTAAATAAGTCCTAAGTTATACATAAGAATCTCTTAAAAATTTGATATATTTTCAAGTATCAATTTCTTTAGAAAAATTCTATCTAGAATACTATGAGTAATTGTTGAAATTTGTTTGAATACATTATGATTTTGATATAAAATGTTTCGAACAGTATCTATGCCGCAGTATTAAGATGTAACTTATCTACTTTATTAGCGCGTTAAGTTAGAAATTCGAGTTGATTATTCTATCGTGCTTTAATTGGCGCAATAATGCGGCCTCAATGTGGGTAGTCCCATTTGAAAGGTAACTATATTTTACGTACAGGAATGGATAGAATTGATGGACAAGTTGGACCATCTTGAAACTTCAGAATGAAGGTTGAACAAAATGTGATGACAACTGAAACAACAAAATTGCTAGAATGCGAGGCACTCAAAGAAAGAAAAATGTTTGAAATTTATTATTCCAACGGCCTTTATTATTTGGCAATTTTTAAAGGAAGATATAATCTTCAAATGAGATTTCTCACTTTAATTTTAATGTCAGTTCAGTGCATTTGCGTTGTACTATGCATGAAGTTGAGCGTTACTTATCCATCGAGTGATGGAAAACAATATTTAACTCCAGTTGCTGTAGTTATGGTTGAAATTTTGAAATTACTTACTTCACTGTTCATGATTTTTCAGATTTCAGGTGGGAATTCGATCAAGGAGTTTATTTATGCTTTAAAGTGGGAGTTTCTATATGACGTACGAGGAAATCTTTTAGTAGTTATTCCAGGAATTTTATTTTTGTTCCAAAACAACCTTACATATATTGCAATCGAAAATCTCCCTGCTTCTATATACCAAGTAACTGCGCAGTTAAAGGTGCTGACTACTGCATTGTTCAGCGTTATATTATTAAAAAGAAGACTTAGCACTACTAGATGGTTTGCTTGTTTTTTGCTATTTATTGGTGTGTTATTGGTCCAAAAAACCAATGTCACAAATAAATGGAATAATAGTTCTTTCCAGCTCATGATTGGTTTTTTAGCATCAGTCACGTGCTCTATCACATCTGGTCTTGGATCTGTAATTATCGAAAAGGTAGTAAAAGACCCGGATGACTCTAAGATTGTTTCTTCTGATATTGAAAACGCTGCAAAACTAGATAACTTAATTGATAAAAGACCTAATGATAGAGCTCAATATAAGTCTTCAGTTTGGGGTAGAAACGTCATTTTATCTCTTATTGGAATATTTGGAGGTATTCCAATTGCTTGGGTCACATGTAAAGAAAAAATAATCAGAGATGGAGTTTTCCAGGGTTTCTCTTGGCTAACTATTTTAGTTATTTTTCTAAATGCATATGGAGGTTTCATTGTAGTCGGCGTTCTTAAATACTCGGACAGTATTATGAAATGCTTCTTCAATGCATTAACTATCATCATCATTACCATATTGTCTTGGGCATTTATGGGAGATAACACGCCTTCAATCAAGTTTTTCATTGCATCCACGATCGTGATTATAGCCTTAAGTGTATACACTTTCAATAAAGTTTTTCCAGATTCATTCTACACAAAGTTTTCAAGGTTTGTTGAATTCAAGAGTAGAAATACAGAGTCTCATTAGCAATTTTTTTGAATTTTCAATTGTTCATAAATACGTCCATTGCATTATTGCTAAAAATGAATAGTAAAATTTCCTCTATCAAGACCTAGATGTTAGTTTCATAAAACTTATAGAAATTGCCTACTTTTATGAAAGCTTCTGTGCAAATATGAAAATAGACAACTTTTCACGAAACAAAAATTTACTGAATTGATTAATTTAGTTGAACTGGGGTTTCTATGCCCCAACATTTTCGTTGAGAAATGATTCAGTTCTATTGGATGTAGCTTTTGAGGGATTAAGAGCCTTAATTTGCTCAAAACCTTTAAATTTAAAAATCATGGTTCTCAATGCTAGGGAAACGATAACATTAAGTATTAAGAAAGAAAAACACCAAAAGGTAAGTTCAATTTTCCAATATTTAGGGAAAATATTGTTATTGTATTGCCCATAAAATGGAGAAGAAAGCTTAATCCAGTTATCTGGGAGCGATCTTGAAGTTTGGTCGTCACAGTTAATTCTCAGAACACAACCTAATCGAGACGACTCCGTCCAGATACAAAACAAAATGAAAAAATTCATAGTAATATTCCATATAATTAGAAAAATATTAGTTTTCATTGGAATAAGAGAAGATGAACGTAGCCAAATTGGCCATACTTGATTGACTAATTGGAAGGAAATGTAACACCAGGACGAAGCGGCCTCAATATTATCTTGTCTAATATGCCAAAGGTAAACCGGAACAGTTAAATTGTACTTGAAACAGCGTTCGATTCCATGCTTTGGGAGGACGAAGTGAACAAGTCTGTTGGAAATAACAAAAAAACCCAGTAAAGAAATGAGCAGAGATAGGAAACTTGCAGTATAAAAAGTGTGGAATCCAACATGGCTCTTAATGTTAAATATCTGTTTATTACTCGTTGTTGATGAGCTTTCGTTGTCAATCAATAACATATATTTATCGGAATTCGCATCAATAGCATAAATATTGAGATTTTTAATTTTTGTATCGACGCAATCCGAGTTACAAGTCTCAGAAGAATGGTTGGTCGTAATAATATCATGTGAATGATAATTTATAGTTGTATTCAAATTCTCAATTTTATATTCTTTTGGTCTGGAAAATGAAAACAACAATAGTGGAAGTAAAGTACAAAAAATATCAATAAAAAGCCAGGCCATAGCAGGTATCATTGCTTGAGATTGCCATAAAAGAAAAGTTTTGCAAGTAACAAAAAATATTCCAAGCAAAATTATATGTTGATACATAGATACAAATGCAAAAACAACACCTCGAGACTCTATAACTAGTCTAAAAACAGAATGTAGGCCATATGGAAAAATTTCTGAAATAAATGGAGCAACAAGGCCATTGCATTTAATTGTTTCAGTTAGTAGAAGACCTGAGTTTGCTTTCTGTAATGCAATAGTATCATTTGGACCATCACCAACCATAAGTACAGTCATTCCTAGCCTTTCAAGTAGTTCAACCGCTATAGATTTTAGTTCAGGAGTAAATCTGGCAAAAATGACAGTATTATAAATAATATTTGAAAAAATAGTGAATTCATTTAGCTCATCTGGAGCTTTGCATTTGTAGCCAGCATATATTTCCAAATTAAGAATTTTAATAAATATTTTGAAAGCATCCGATGACATTGCAATTTGAAATTTATCTTGAATAATTTGTTGAGGTATGATGTCCGATAATGTATGATTTTTGTTTCTATTTTTCAAAGAAAATTTGACTTTTCTTTTTGAACGCTCAATTTCCCAAACTAAATTATTTTCCAGGTCAATGTAACAGGAAACAAGTCTATTAGAAGTCATACCAAGTTCTTTTGCAACGACGATCGCTGAATTAATATTGTCTCCTGTAATAATAGGGCAGTGAAAATTACCATTCTTTAGCAGCTTGACAACTAAATTTGCTTCTGGTCTTATAGGAGAATGTAGTTGTGCTAACCCAAGAGGAATAAAAGATGAGCTTAAATGTTTGTAGGAAGGAGCATTGTTGCCAAAATTATCTTTATCATTTACCACTTTATAACAATATCCAAGAATGTATGAACCTGCAACTTGGTTTTCGAGTATATCATTAGACCAGTCTTTAAAATTACTCCCATCATTACAACCCTCATAATCGGTTGTCAATTCCACAATCTTCTCTGCTGCACCTTTCATAAAAAGCATAGATGTAGAGTGAATACAATACAAGTTTGAAGAAAGTTCGGATTCAATCGAATACTTCTTTACAGCTACACTTTGAGATCTTAATGTTTCATCAAACGGATATCTTTTCGTTACTTCGACTCCACAGCAAACAGCAGAAATATATTCAAGTGAATTTTTTGAATAAACATTATCAGGCTGTTGAATGTCAAAGCTTGTTCCGTGGTCTAAAATTAAATGAGATTCAAGTTCTATAACCCTCTCAAGAAAAGTCTTTCTGTTGCATAAGGGAATAATAAAAAGCCTTTCAGAGCTAAAAGTAGATACTTTATAACCACAAAAACCTGAGTAGTTATACAAGCATTGTTCTAGCTTAGACCCAGAAGGGCAGCTAGAGGAGTTCTTTTTCTTTAACTGTTGTGGCCCTGCCTTTTCAAAAATTAAATTATTACATGAAGCCATTGCCAGCTGCATTATGTGGCCTCTTGCGTTATTTCTGACAGGATAGATATGTAAATTATTAATTGAAAATGTAGGGACAGTTAAAGTACCTGTCTTATCAAAACATATTGTATCTACAAGGAGCAGCTGATTTAATTTTTTGGGATTTGTTGTTAGAATATTCTCACTTTTTAGATACTTTATTGAATTGTTAAAGTACAAAGACATTGAAGAAGTAGACCAAAAAGGAATGACGTAAATTATCGTTGAAACAATGAAAAATATGGAGCCGATTTCAAAAGATAGAATATATGAATCAGTTAGAGCAATAAAGGTTCCGTACAAGAAACACAGAATCCAAAGAGGTTCTGGAGTAAAGTTCCAATTTCTTTTAATGCTTTTGTAAAGATCACAATGCCTCCCAAATGAAGAGATTGATTCTGAAGCAAAGTCACGTCTTGAGTTTGACGTTAAGAAAAGAGGTAATCCTTCAGTAAATCCATGTTGATAAATGGCGTTAGAATGGCCTGAAGTAAAAGTTCCATTCAGTGTAGCAGATCCTGTTCTTGTTACCATAGCTAGCGTCACTCCAGTCGATGAGACTTCCAAAACTTGGCTACCAGCATAAAGATGCCTAGAATTAGATAGCATGTCGCATGCTAGGGAAAATTCAGAGGGAACAATTTGAATTCCACCTGTCTTACATTGTGGAGTCGCTTCACCAGTAAGACATGATTCATCTACCACAACATTCCCATTAAGCAGTAATAAGTCAGCAGGGATCCGCATGGCTTTGTCTATGAAAATGATTGCACCAGGAAAAAGTTCTTTTGAAAAAACAAAAGAGCTACCGGAATCTGAGTATGAATGGGGCTTGTATGGCCCTGTAAGATATCTATAAATATCCCAATCATGTTGAGTAAGCACTTTTTCCGTTTCAAAATAATTACGTCTGGACTTAATAATTGACCAAAAAATTGTATAAAATGTAATTATAGACCAACAAAGAGGCCAAACAATAAATGAATAAAAAAGCGCATCTAATAATGTCATGATACGAAAAATGTTTAAAACCGAGGTAAACTCAGAAAAGATAAGTTTCCATAGTGAAAGAGAATGTGAACCTAAACTGTTAGTTCCAACAAATTCAAGAATTTTATCTTTATCATGGTTTCCAAAGGATTCAATTACTTGGTCCCTTGCTTTAAGAAAGTCGGTATTTTCTACAGGGAAGCTTTCAACAACTTTTCTGGACAAAATTTCTCTGGACCAAGTGAATTCATTTTCATACCACCAGTATTTCTCTCTACGGTATTCAAAGTATCTATCAGTCTCTGTGCCAAAAAAGTTGATTGGCTCGCTTATTTTTATTATACGGCAGAGCTCAGTAACAGGAAATTTTTCCAAAATATGAACATAATAATTACCAAATAATTTACACCATATGTTATTTTTTGAAAACCTACAAGATCCTGGGAAACTGATAGAGATAAATTTGCAGTCGGAAATATCAGCAGGTATTAGGAATATTTGTTCAAAAGAACCATATTTTGCTTTAAGTAATTTAAAAAAAACAATACAAAATATAATAGTCAATAAACTTCTAGCATAAATTTTCACAGCTTCATGCCAACTAAACGAAGACTCGAATGCTTGTGTATACGATTTATAAAACATAACTGCTACTACAGAAACATGAAAAGCGAATGGGTAAAAAATCAAAAAAAATATCTCAATTTGCCTGAGGAATTCTCCAAAAAAAGAATTTTTTAAACCAACTATTTGAAATAGCCCTACTCTCCCTTTGTTTACATGTTTTGCTTTAATTTGATAACGAATAGCAAATATTAAGTGACACAGTAGAATTGTTGAAATAATAAAAAATCCACATATTTGTAGATAAAGTAACCACTTAAACATATTGTCCATTTGTTATAAAACTAATCCCATAGTTAAAATATCTTGTAGGGGTTTTTGGATATATGCTAAGTATTAAGTAGTTTAAGCCGTTTCCAATCAATTGAATAAAACTTGATATCGTTTGAATAAAAAATACTCTTTAAAATTATGGCCAGAGAACTTTTTTAAAATAATAAAGGTATAATATTGAATATTAAAAAGACAAAATCTCGATCTAATTTACTCTTACGATTAATGAAAGTAATTAAAAGTCATTCCAAATACAAGTATTTTTTAATTTTGTAAAAAATTACGAGTTTAACGATAACAACGTTGGCGCCAAGCCACTTTTCCTTCAAATATTATTAAATGTAAATATTGATACATAAGTTATCAGTTTAATGCTATTTTAAGTAAAAGTTTTACATTATTTGTAACCCTAAAGGTTATTCTAAAGGAAATTTGCTTTTGAGATTTCTTTGAGCAGTTATTTATGCATTCTCATAAATATTTGCGCAGCTTAATACGTATTACTTTATATATGTAAAGCAATTTAGAATACCATTATATTTAAGATCTAACTAGAAAGTAATTTTTGAATTTTCTATACTGATGATGGAGGACTATTCACGTGAATATAATGAAGTTTTATTACAGTTGAAAGAATTACAAGATTCAGAGGCATTTTTAGAACCCGTAAATTGGAAGAAGCTAGGACTTGATGATTATCCTGACATTGTAAAGAATCCAATGGATTTAAAAACTATTGGAAAGAAAGTTAAGGCGAACTTGTATACAAAAGCTGAACAATTCTGGGCAGATATAGATTTAATTTGGTACAATTGCCAACTTTATAATCACGAATCCTCGGAGGTTTACCAACGGAGTATTAGGATGCAGGATGCGGCTAATAATCTAAAAGATATGTTGTTTCCCTCAATTTCTAAGAAAATCCACAAGAGAAAATTTGAGTACGATTCTCATACCGAATCAGAAGATGAAGACTCATCAAATATCTCAAAAAAAACATTATTGTGCCAGAGGATGTCTAGACTTTCTCCAGAGCTTCTTGCTTTAGTAGTTAGGCATATTTATTCCCAAGATCAACAAATAATTCAGCACAGTGGCGAACATAAATTTTCGATAGACATAGATTTCATGAACAACAAGTTATTCTCTACTACTTCAGCGCTCACTAAGAGACTCTTAAAATTACAATTGTCCTAACGTCTAAAGATGCAAAGCTCAAATAAAAATATGTTCCAGAAACCATCATTTCTAGAGTTTGAAAATAGTTATTTCGCATTCGAATTAAAGAATTGCATTTTATCCCTTCTAAAGTTCCATATGCATATACCTAATTTAGAAAAAGAAGCAGTTAATTAAGATCTTAGAAATTTTCATTATGTTTAGTTCAAATTTGACAATTGAACCTGCTTATATTGCATTTTCAACTTGTATCCCCATTTTCAATCAATCGGTTTGTATGCGTTTTCTCCCTCGAAAGCGGTATTTAACTAGACAGTGGCGCAATACTTGTGCTATGTAACAAATACCAAAATGTTCAAAAATTAGACGGGAGTAAACGTACACTTTCACAGAAATTAGTGTCAAAGATATAGGCAAACAAAAGAAATTTATTTGCGAGGGGCAAATGGCTCCAAATCTTGGGTGGGGCAAGGCTGGCTAAGAATTCTCAAATTATATTTTTATAAATTTAGAAAAAAAAGCTTCAAAAAGTACGAATATCAGTTTTATATTCAAGTAATAGCTAGAAATGGTAGCTGTTGTATCAAGCGACTCTCACAAAGAGAGGCAATCAAATCGCCCCAGGTTTATTACTCCTGTCTCAGCGGCAGAAAAAAGCATTCCTGTAGTTCCAGCTCCTGATGAAAAAACTTACAAAGAGACAACAGAGGCGATTAGACAAGTTCTCAATGAATGGAATATAAAGATAAGAGGACTAACAAAGATGATTAATGATAGAAGCGTGGGGAGGGAGGCTTTTGATAGAAAAAAAAGTGAGTTCCAAGCAAAGCTAGATGAATATCAGAAATGCATTGAGAATCTTGAGGAGGAAAGGAAACTATGCATGGCTAAGATAAATGAAAAGTCTAAGGAAGGTCGTGAAATGAAGGCTAACCTTCAAAGCCTCAAAAAATCTGTAGGGTATAAATCAGAGGAGGAGATTGAGGCAAAAATTAAAGAGATCGAATATCAGTTGGTTACTTCCACACTATCTCTCAAGGATGAAAAGAAGTTACTCTCACAAATTTCTCAACTTAAACAAAGCCGTCCAATAGTTGGGAGGTTTGCACATATGGATGCAAGCGCCTCATCATTTGAGGAAAACTCAATCATCCCATTAAGAGCTAAGATTAGTTCGATTATAGAAGATCTCAACAAGTTTCGCAAACAAAAAAAGGAGGTATTTGATAAACTGCGTGCCCTTACAGCAGACAGACAAAAGGCTTTAGAACCACTTAGATCGCTTTATGACGAAAGGAGCGCAATGCAAAGTAAGGTAGAGGAGCAACACACAAAGCTTCGTCAATTAAGAGAGGAATACGATCGTGAAATGAAGTTATTTATGGAGTATCAGAGCAAATTGAGAGCTTTAAGATCAGAAAGAGTCAAAGAGGAAAAAATTTTAAGAGACCTCTATAGACAGCGTGATGATTTAAAGCTAGCGTTAGAACAAGAAGACGATCCTCCAATTTCTACTGAAATGCAACTTGTTCAGCAGTCTCTGAGCTATATCCAGAAGCTTATGGAATCCCATGGCGTTATTGAAAAGACTTCACAATCTACAAAGGACAAAGCTACCTTGAGTGATGAGAGTAAGAGTCTCTCTGCTTCTGCAATCAAAGGACGTGACAAAGATGAGTCAGTACTTTTACCAAAGAATCAGAGGAACGAAGAATATTTAATTCCTCCTAAGGGAAAGAAAAATAAGAGAAGACAGAACTCGTCTTCAAATAATTCTGGTTCGACTCACAAATCTCTGGTTGTAGATTTTGCAACAATTTCGACATTTGAGAAAGTTGATTTGGATGTACCTATGACTACTGACGACCTTCCTAAAGCTTATTCACTTTTATTGGAAAAACACCTTAAACTTAAAAGTGAATTTGAAGAGAAATTTGCAAATCGTGAGAAGAGGAAGGAGGAGATACTTAAGAAACTCGGTGATATAGAATTCAAGATCACTGAGGCTGGAGGGATTCTCGAAGACACAGTTTCCACTCCAAAGGTTGAAGAATAAAAGGAGTGAGCTGATTTCCATATGATGGGAAAACGGCCCTGCAGATAAGAAGACAAAACCTGCCAGTCCATTATTTTAATTAAGGGTTTTGATATTTCTAGCAACAGTTTGATCTTAGGCGACTATTTTTAAGTATTTCTAACTAGCTAGTAGCGGGTTATTACTAATGTTATCTTTTATCTTTTTTTTTGAAACTGCTAATGAATTGGAATTATTTACATATCTTTTTAAATATAAGATAGTTTCAACGTGCTTCGTAAAAGGAAACATGTCTACAGGGACTGCGCACTCCGGAAAAAATACGGGGAAATATTCTTGCTGGTCAGTGTGTGGGTCATATGCTGAGCATAATTCTATGCAATTCTTAACAAGTGACTCAACATTACAGCTTACATAAATTAAATACTCTATTTTTGCCATCTTCCTCAGTGACTTAATAACGCTTGAATGTAACCCGCTTCTAGGAGGGTCGACAATAGCAATTACCAAATTATTAGATGATAAATTTTCTAACAAGTTTGGCAATATGCTTTCTGCTGTACCTGTATAGTATTTTGCATTTTCAACTCCAATATTTTCAGCATTTTTTTTAGCAGAATCTATTGCTTCTCTCGAACAATCTATTCCAATAAGTTCAACATTTCCAAAATTCCTTCCCAAATCACGAAAAATATCTAGCAATGTTAGCCCAATTGCTCCTACCCCACAACAAATATCCAAAATAATTAATTTCTTTTTTTTGAGATTTTCATTTTTTTTGAGATTTTCCATGAGTTTCATCTCGATAACTTTTCTTATCTCGTTGTATAAAGTTTCACACCCTTTTGTGTTTGTTTGAAAAAAAGATAATGGACCAATGAATAGTTCAGTATTTCTTATTTTAAACGAAATCTGGGGACTTCCATGAAGCAAATCTAACTTTCCAATATCAAAAGTATCTACAATAGAATCAGACTGATGAAGATACAAACTTTTTATTTTATATCCCTTAAGGTCCATTTCAAAGCCTTTATTAATAAACTCTTCTATCAATAAATCAACTATTTTATTCTTAACTCCAATACTTTCTACATTTGTGGTCTGAATAATAACCATAATTTCTTTATTTGTTTCTGATAACCTGATTAATAATAATCGCCAAATTCCGCTTCTATTCCTCCTCGAATAAACCTTAAAATCACTCTCTCTAGAGCTCATCTTAATCATTTTTTCGGTTTTTTTAATAATTGGAATAATGCAGGGATTTATGATTTCTAATGTTTTAGTGTCTTGGGTATCGTCTGAATTATCTACTTCATTCGAATTGTCTAAAACACCAATTGTAATAGGTTCAAACCTATCTATATAAGCTACAAATCCTACTGAAACATCAGAATCTGCATCCAAAATTTCGCTATTTGTATAGCCAATAGTAAATTCATATTTATTTCTGTAAGAATACGGTACCGTTCCCTTTTCCTCATCTTTTATGCTAACAATTGGAAAAGTTTGAATTAATCCTTCAAAATCTACAGGACTGAAGCTATTCGCCATCCTCTCTTTCTCCTCAACCTTACACCATTTGGGTGGTATTAAGCCTCTGTTAGTTGCGCTCCTCCAAATGCTTTTGGAAAGCAAACCTAAATTACTTCTTACTAAATTGTTTTTAAAGTCTAGTTGATTAATATAGGAATCATTGTATAGAGGAGTAACTTTCTTTCTAAGGTATTCAAAGCCACAATTATTTGCACTAACTTCGTTCTTGCCAAGCTTAGCTCTTTTTTTTGCTGGCTTCTTCATCTCTTAGTTACGAATTTATTATTGGTAATAGTTGACAATATATAGCCTAATGATTTGGCGGGAGCTATTTAATGAATTTTGAAAAATGAAAATCGTGTCCTTGAGTAGTTTAACTATGTAGGTGAATAGAAAGGGAGAGGAAATAAACTCAGCTAAAGTTATTGTAAAAATTTAATAAATAATTACTTTAAGCTGGTCTTAAATTTCCTACTGGAAAATCTAAGTTCATATTTTGTAACTATGTAAATTAAATCTATAAATTACCGCCAGTATTTATAATGTGATATTGAGATCAAAAAACATATTTTAATTATTAAAATGAAAATAACTGTATCAACATTATTACTGTTTATTTATTAGAAAGGCAAATTATATTAATTTATGAGCTATTTTTGGTTTATTAGTTTAAGGAACTTATTTAAATTAATGAGTTTTCACAATGTCAAATGTATTGACATGCAAGGCATTAAAGATATTATGCGGAGAAGATATACGTTACTTTGAGCTTGCAGAAGTTGCATACTTAGCTCGAATTAAGAAGCTTTACGTATGTTTGGGGAGACATTCGATATATTTACTGAAAAGAAATTTAAGGAAAGTAATTACTGGAGGAAAGCTAAAGTATTCCCAAATTGAGGGGATTTATGAAGATATAAGCAGGGATACCAGGTTTTTAATTCTTCTTGATAATGAAAGGGATGAAAAATGGATAGATGACAAACTTATTATCAGCTGTTTAAATAGGCACGTACTTTGTAATTTTCTAGAAATGGCTTGGAAAGCTGATCATGCATTTAGAACAGGAAAGTATTATGACTTTCCTAGGTTTGGAATCAACTTGAATGAAATTAGAAATGGATTAAATATTTCTAAGAGCAAAAGCTCAAGTATTAATAAAATCAAATCAATTGCAGTTTGGGGAATGAATTCAGGAGAAAAAAATATTAAAGGACGGTATGAAACATGCAAATTTACAGGGATATTGGATGAAAAAACATTGATATCAATTCAAAAACAATTAAATTTATTAGAAGAAGGATACACGACTACAATATTTCCATTTGCCGTAATAGAAGAGTTTCAAGACTATAGAAAGTATATCTTCGATGGTTACTACTTCTTTGCAAAGCAAGGCTTTGAAAATAAAGCAACTCAATCACACAATTCACAGACAGGTTCATATGTATCATACAACGGCGTTGAAATTAATATTAATGTACATCCACAGATATTTTTAAACCAAAAGAAGCCAAATACTAATGACACTCAAACTAGAGAAAGTAAAGGGGCTGAAACAAAGGGCTATTCAAATATTGGAAGCAACCTATATAATGTTGCCCAAGAATATGTTAGGTTTCTTTCCAATATGTCAACTGATAAAACTTACTCTGTATATCTTAATGGGCAATACAACAAAAAAATGAACCTCTCTGATGACATTTCAACCTGGTCTTGTTGGGAGATTTTTATTAAAACATCAAGAATGAGCATTGTATGCATAATAATGAGGAGATGCTATATCCCTCCAACTTTAGACTCATATCAGGATATTTCAGTGACTTACACTTGTTCATATAAGGATATGAAATATTTCAATTTAACTGATAGGGATTTGTTGAGGGAGTGTAGACTTTCTGCGGATTCTATTTCACCAATTTCTCAGCATCACACTTTATACACAGAGTTTATTCAGTCCCAACTGGATACTTTGCTATTCGATGAATTTTCATATAGTTGGATATCTACAAATATAAAGTTACATCCAGCATTCAAGGCAGGAGCAAAATCTTTTCTCAAGTCAATCCTTAAAATGTTGGATAAAGCTAATATTCTAGCAGATAATGAACTAATAGAAGAAATTGATCTATTGGAAAAAAGCGGTTCAAACAGATACGACCAAGAAAATGAAACAAAAGTTCAAGTATTTGAAGATCCTATGGCATGCATTCATGAAATGCTTTCACAAATTTCAGGGGTAGACAAATTCTCTAGAAGCATAATTGAAAGACAAAAATTACATTTTTTTGAGCTTAGGCTTGCTAGGTATTTATCTTACTGCGTTGATGGGGGCCTACTTGGAGCAAAATTTATTATCGAAGATCTTGTATCGACTGTTGGGAAGGCAAATAGGAATGTTGATAGTAAAATAAGGCAGGTTTTGGATTATTTGTTACATGTCAGATCAAAAGATATGTCTGCGGATTATTGTCAATTAAAGCTTGTAAATCTCCTTGAGAATCCGAGATTTGTAAGAGATTATTGTTTTGTGCCTTCTGTAATGGCAAGATTTATTAATAGCGGATATTGTGCAAGGCTTATTCCAGCTGGGAGGGAAACACTATATATAGAATTTCTAATGAACCTTTTGACGCTACCTATAAAAAATAACTTTGGGCAAAGATCGCAATTAAGAATATCTATTCTTCAACAAGTGTTGCACGCAACAGGAGACTCTAAAAAAAGGGATTATTATATTCAGATGGTCCCTTTACTTGTTGAGATTTTTTCTGGAAATGAGTTGGACGGCGATAACACTAATTCAAAGTATGCTGGGGCTGCTCTACTTAATCTATGTTTCTCCAACGAAATATTAAAAAGTGAGCTTGTAAAAGCAGGGATATCTAGCGCGATAATTAAGAAGCTTCAGAAAAGAGATGACCTTCAACTGACAAAAATATGTCTCTCCCTTGTGGTGAATATTTCTAAAGATCCTTCTCATCGACAAACCTTGATAGCGGAGGGGATATTACCAATAATTGCTGATTCTCTTCATGAGATTCTTGAAGATTTTAGGCCATATAATCAAGATTTAGGTTTGCAGAAGAACAAAATCCATGAGCAATTTAGCATTCATTCAAAGCAAAATAGCGACTGGGATATACTACCTATTATTTTAGGCGTAATTGGCCAATTGAGTAATGAAAACGATATAAAGCACATGTTCATTTCTAATTGGTGCGTTCTTGACTATATTTTGTACCTTTTTCACAACCTTGAAGTTTATGTGGGAAGTAACAACGAAATAATTTGTAAAATAATTTTTTGTATAAAACAGCTTTGTAATTCAAGTTGGATTGTGCAACTTCGTGTTGGTAAGCATTGTATTCCAACTCTTATTGAAATCATTTCCACACCAGTAAATAAAAAAGAAAGGAGAGAGGCTTCAACTATGAAATTTATTCAGTACTATTCTTATTGGGTCCCTTTTCATACTATATCAGAAAATAGGGATTCTTCTATTTTTCTTAGCGGAATAAATGGGGATGTAATTTTTCATTCGTTATTATTGCTAGAGACTCTTTCTTATTATCATCCAAACTGCTTGGAGATGATTTCATTCGGTATTGAAAATGCACTTGATCTGTGCTTGGAGTATTATTGCGTAGACACTATAGTAATAAAACTAAACTACCTAAAAGACGTAGTAAAGAAAGTATCGCTCAGGATTTAGACACTCCGCCACCATTTTAGAACATAATTATAGTATTCTAATTACGTATTAAAGATTTCGAATTACTAATTTTGAATTAATTGAAACATTGTATTTAACTTTGAAATAATATAACATTTACTTATCAAGAAAATATAAGATATTTGGTATGAAAACTAATTATCAGATAATCTGCGAGTGTTAATTATTGTAGTCATTTTATTTACTGAGATTAAATATCTATAGTACATTTAACTCCATACTTCAAATAGGAATGCTCCGCTATTTGGCATTACAATACTTTTAGTATAAGTGAACAAGATATCCAGCCCCAAAAATATATTCAAATCTGCCCCGCAATAACCATATATTAATTTGCAAATCCAAATAAAAAAGATGACCTAAGTTTATCAAGTTAAACCAAACCTGTTAACTAATTGAATATTATACCGAATCCAATTGTTATGTGAAAACAAGGATGGGAGTATAAAATTTAACGAAAATAAACCAGAGTATTATTTAGAACAACACTTGATACATATTTTCCTCTTGCAAATTACTTGTTCATTTGTTTAAATGGAATTCAAATAGAAAACTAATTTTATGAAAGTTATAACAAAAAGGTATCTTTCCGAATTCAAAAAAACTTAGTCTTGAAAAGTTTAGCATTAATCTTTCAACTGGTTCCATATATCAAGACAATCTATATACAATTTTGATGATAAAGAATAGAATGATCTATACTCTTCAAAGCATCTTACTTTAAGATATACTGATCTGAGACTTAAAATATTTATTATGATCTTAATTTCCCAATATTTATTAAGTTTAGTTAGCGTGTTTGACACTCTCGAATGAATTTCCTCTAATTACCCCTAATATAGATGATGGCTGCTTAATTTTTGGGGGAGGAGGTGGCGGTGGAGGAGGTATATGTAGTGGAGTAGAAAAAGAGGGGATTATCAAATGCGGCGGAGAGTCACTGTATAAATTTGTAACTGGAACTTGGGCAGGAAATATAGCATTACTATTATTCTGGTCGCAACCGCTAATAACTGGATTATACCCAACAATATGTAAAGGAGGAGCTTCAAAGGGACCAAAATGCTGATTTGAGGAGACTCTCTGCTTCACAGTATTAACATTAGAAGGAGATAGAGGTAATCCAAGGCCAACTCCTAACATACCACTTCCCATTCCTGAAGTGCCTGCAAAAATTCCCTTTGAGTATTCAGCAGATATATTAAGATACCCCCCACAAATACTAGAATAATCGCCAAATGGGGATTGGATAATCTGAATAGCTCTTTGAATTTCATTCAGAAGGTGTTTTTTATTATTCTCATCAAAAATAGGTCTACATGCAGGCGGGCCCGGAAAAGGATTTCTTATATCACAACAAATACCCGGAATAGTAGTGTTGATAATGTCTGGAGAGCTAATATCAATGACTGTAGTCCAAAGATGAGTTTCAATGAATTTAAGAAACCTGTAAAATAACGTGTGGCTTTGAGAAAACTTGAGGAACTTAGATTCTTCAAAAACTTTTACATTATTTATTAATTTAGGAGGGTCGCTGAATAATTCATCAATATCAAAAATGTCACTCGTAGAATTCGAACCGCATTCCTCATTTTTTTCTTTATTGGTAGTTACTTTTCCGTTAGAGTGTGTATTATAACCCTTAATATCAGATAAGAAGCAATTGTCATATTCTATATTCTCATTTGACTCTGATTGCTTATTACCATTCCTGCTGCCAGCATCTATGGAATATCCAACGCCTGTAACCAATGTCACATTAGATTCAGAACAAGCGCAAGAATATCTCGAATCGGAGCAGTTAATACATATATTATCTGAACTTAATATTCCAGGAGAAAGAGAATATGTACACGCGGTGCTTCCGATTGAGGACCTGCTTGATTCACCAAGCGTTTCGTGCTCCTCTGGTGGCTTATCCAAATTTAAGTTTTTTACATTCAGAAGTGTTTTTTCGGAATTAACATCTTTGCTGATAGAATACCTGTTATTTACGGAAAGTTTGGCAGCGCGGCCACCCTTTACTTCGTCTAAATCTGATTTATCTTGAAATTTACCGCCCTTTACAACATCAAGGTATAACATTTTGTATCCAACACCATCTTTTTCAATTGAACCTTTATCCGGTTCAGAATCAAAACTTGAATCGCTTGAGATGGCTTGTTCAGCTACTCCAGCACTTCCGGATGCCGTTTCCGTGTCGTAACTAACATTAGTTACATCTTCAATATCATCTTTGTAATTCATTGTCTCCTGATTTAATTCAGAAACCAAAGAAGGAAAATTCCCATCTAAATAGCTTTCTTCTGGAATTCCCTCAATTTTTTCGATTCCATTTTGCATATAAATGTCACCTTTCCCTTTTTTGTGATTGCCCTTAATAGAAGTAAGTGTGAACTTGTTTTCACTGGATTTGCATCTGCTTTGGATGTGATCAGAATTTAAATCTTCTAGTATATCCTTAAATATTATATTTGATGCATTATGTGACTTTATAAGAAACTCATTCGCATCAATAACCGGAAGGATGCCAATTTTTTGGAAAAAGTATATAACACAAATTGTCCAGGCGTATCCACCAGGGAATCCATTTAGGGTATTCCTTAGCCCACGAAACCTTGTCCATACTTTCGTTAGCACGACAACGTGGACAACTCGAGGATCCATTCTTGCATACCACGTAAGGATTCCAAGTCTGCTTTGAATAATAGGTAATGAATTAGCCTTTTGAATTGGCAAAATCTTGCATAAAGAGACCGAATTTTGGCCGTCCTTAACTTTTTCTTGGTTGTTAGTTGATGGTAGAGCAATTGAAATATCCAAAACTATATCTGTATGAATATGAAGCATTCTGATAATTGGTATATGAGCACTGGTTATATCCTGTATACACGTAAATGGACTACGAAGCTTACGTACCTCTGTTGATTGGTCCAAAGATGCAGCTCCTTTCTCTTTTAATTTATTTCCATTGTTCAATGAGCTCATGCAATCGAAAGATTCAGTTGATTTATTCTTACTCAATGCATCTAAAGCATCTAATGAGTCACTTTGTAGCAGGCCTAGAAGTTCCTGTAAAATTAGACCAGGAGGCTTAGTAAAAATATCAGATATAGGCGCATCTCCATATTTAGCCTTGTCAAAAGAATCTTTTTTCGGGATCAATGCAATGTCTACATCAGAAAATTGATCAGCGAATCCTGTACTCGTTGAACCGTATGGAAATACTAATAAAGGAATTTTAGATTGTTCAAGCCAATTTCTAAGGTCATTAACCACGCTTGAAACTTTCAAACGAAATTCTTTATTTGGGATAAGATAATTTATTACATTTAAAGTAGAGATTTCATAGCTTCTTAATGAATATGGCTGGAAATAAGGGATCTGATAATTGAATATAGCCGGTGTGCATCTTCCTAAGTTATTGCCTATAATACCAGTTGAACTAATACTTTGAGGATGAGATGAAATACTTCCTGGTAAGATTAAATCTTGTTTCGGGGTATTTAGAGATGTTTTTGAATCAGGAAAGTAGTCTGGAGGAGGAGGAACAATATGACCAAAGTTACATTGAGGGATCAATTGATTGTACCAAAACTGATGAGGCATTGGGGACATTAAAGGAATGTGTACTTGACCATATTGCTGACCTTCTAATATGGTATTATTTTGAGTAATTCCCTGTGAACAGTTACCTTTAGATTGCTGATTTGAATCGTTTAAACTATTAGCTCCAAAATTTGCAGGATTCGTAGTATTTTCGGTAATCACGTTGTTTCTGTTCTTGTTATTATTATTACTACTTGCCTTTGATATTTTTGTACAGTCTGAAGCTGATGCAGATAACGAATTTTGGGTGGATATTAAAGCTGATACGGAGGCAGGAGAACACGATGTGGAAAGCGGAGGTAAGCTTGAAGCTAAGTTTTGTATATTATTAAAATTGGAACGGATTTCTCCGCAGTTTAATTTATCCGGCTTCTTTTTTCGGTGTTGTGTATGATTTGGAGCCAAAGACATATGAACAAGTTTGTTTGGAGTTCGACCAGAGGAAATCTCAATTCCGCATGAACTACCTATGCTGCTGCTATCCGTTTGTGTACTCTTAGCAGAATTTGAGTTGATTTTTTTGTTAGAGTGAGCTGCCCTACGCCCAGATTTTCCTGAAGCGTCTTTTTTTTCAGATGTAGGGTCTAGAACTTTATCCACACTAGCCAGAACAGAGCGTCTTCTCTGGTCAGGTTCTGCATTTCTTTTACCCGTAGCTGTCATTGACTCCCAGACAGACCGTCAAAGAATTAACAAAGGCTAAACTAGGGTATTAAAAGAGTTGAATACCTTTGTCAGTGCCCGTCTCTAGCCACAACAGTTAGGAATCCAACTTACTCAATTTATATTGCTCCGTGTCTACGTTTTGAGAGACAAACACTCTCTCGAACTTTAGTCAACTCTAACTCTCAAGTAGTTTCTGACTGTTCTTTTCTTATTGCAACAGCCACTGCATTATTCGAGGGCCTATGCACTTCTTTTCGTGCTTAAAAATTTGAATATACTTGCAAATTTTAGTTCGCAAAATTAGACTCAAGGTTTACCGCCATTGACGCGCCTTCAGTGCCTAGACCCGCCTTGATTTGAATTAACACGTAAATGTTCATATTAATTACAAATTGTTCATACCGCAATAGACGCAAATAAAAGATGGAAATTAATTCTCTAGAATAAAAATGAGTCAACTTAGTTAGAATAATAGTACTTAAGCACACTAGGAGTTGAAGTATTCACAGCTTAATGCGAGCTATTTTTTATTGCAATTATTTGGGAATTTTATTCTGGAAAGCTTTGCATGCATACAATACTTTCAAAAGTGCAAGAATTCTTTTACTAGATAATATTCAACTTTTGGATTTTGTCGATATTTCTTGTGAGAATAATTCCTGTTAAGTTATCCAAATTAATATATGCAAACATATTAATTCGTATTATTTATTTGCCTTGTTAGACGACTGAATATGCGTAAAATAGCTATTTTCAATCCTTTAAGATTCTTTGACTTGGAAAATACAGTTTCTGTTTTTAAATATGGCTCTACTATTCGCTCTAATGTTGTAAGTTTTGAACCTTTTATGTCTTGATTTTGTCATTTATTGTAAAATTTACTCCAATCAGGCCTTTAATACAAGAATACACGACTTCATTGTGGTAATTGATGAAGGTTTGGAAAAAGCTATAAAATGGCACCAAACGATGATGACTGATTATCCATATCACTATTCTAGGATTTCAATATTGGGCCCTAAATTCATATCAAAGTTTCAGAGATACTCAAAACTGTGCCCCATATTTTACAATTCGTGCGTTATCGCCAACAAAAAAAAGGCAAGTTAATTTTGAATAAATATAATTACTAAATCTATTTGACAATATTAATTTAGGTAATTAAATATGGGGTAATTTCAAAAGACGATTTGGCCGATTCACTCATTAATTGGACGTCACCATTTGTATTGAGTAGATTTCAAAAAATGGTAAGTTAATATTACCGTGGCCCGTGTTTGAAAGGCTGTCTTCATAGTAATTCGATTCTAGATTTTCCCAGTGGGAGTTATAGATACCTATTTACAGTCATTAATTTCACAATGCGATTCACAAACAACAAGGCTTTTTTTACTAAGTTTATGTGAAGATGATATATTCTACAGAATTAAATGCAACCACAATCTTAAAAATTCATTAATTAATTTTAATAATCAGGAAAGAAAAGTTTCACTGCTAGAATTTCTACGTAAGATTGTAAACTCTTCATATGCAGGTGACATACGCTTCTTATTTAATGACAACAGTATAAAATTATCTGAAAAAGAATTATATGATTCATTACCTTTTTTAACAGCTAGGTATCTCCCCTCTATTATTCATTACTTCCAGAATAATAAATCTGGATTTGCAATAGAAGGTGCTAGCTTAAGTACTTTAAATGAACTTTGCAAATTAGCAAAATCAATTACCGACAAAATGGCATGCAATTTAATGAATAACCCAATGTCTGGAATGAATAGCGAGTTTTGCGTTTCTGAAGATTGGAGCTCGTTTATAAAATTATTTTTCAATGAAAGGATAACGCTTAAGGTACGTGTAATGAAATTTTTATTGCTATTTATTGCCTTTAGATAAATCCAAGTAGAGAATGGAGAGCTAATGAATTTTTAAAGCTTCCAAACGAGTTTAAAAGTAGAGCAAGTAGAATAGCTGCAAGAAAAAGGTTTTTGAAACTACTACCAATTAATATATTATTTAGTAAATATATTGATTCTTTACACCCTTCCACCTTACCCTGGAGCCCTAATGTTATTGATGAAACTATAAGAAGATATAATTTTAAGTGTTCTTTGTTGAGCGTCTTAAAAAATATATTATTTAATTTTGGAAGAATCGTAAGTAACACATTACTTTGAATAATTTTTTAATTTCTAACATTTAGACTTTTTATATTAAATATAAGCTAAATAAAACAGTAAAATATATGGATTAACAGCTGAAGAGACAGTATTACTTCATCTAACTAATAATTTAATTGCTTAATAGATTGACATATTCTGACCCTTGCCAATATTCTGATCAAATTCTTTTTCATAGAAATTGGTGTTTGTTGAAGAGCTGCCCTCATGCGAATCATATTCAACACTTCTGGAAAGTGCAGAGTTATATCCCAAATTTTCTTTTTGTCCATTTAATATCACGGTAGCTGGCTGAGAATATCTCCGCAAGTCTAGAGTCATAGTAGAGCTTGTTTGCATTTCTCTGTTTTTGTAAACGCCAATAAGTGTGTCTGCCTGGGAAAAAAGTCTATCTTTAAGAGAGATAACAATTGATTGAAATGAAGCTTTTTTTAGGAATTTGGCTATGGACTGTACATTACGAGGATCAAGAGCCGCATCCACTTCATCTAGTACGAAAAAAGGAGATGGATGATAGCTTTGCATTGCAAAAAGTAGTGCTAACGCAGCCATTGTTTTCTCGCCTCCACTAAGTTGTTGGATGTCTCGGAAACGTTTAGATGGAGGCATTGCATGAAAAATTATACCACATGAAAATGGTTCTTCCAAGTTCGTATCGTCCAAATCTAAAAATGCTTGACCACCAATATTTGAGTCATCGCATGTCAGTGTTGAATAAAAATCCCCGACTGCCTCCTTTACAGCTTCGAAGCATTTCATGAATAACTCTGTCCGTCTTTTACGAATCAATTTATATGACTTATCAATTTCCATCGACTTTTTTCTTACATCTCTTTGATCTTCTAAGAGTGCCTCCAATTGTGCATCTATTTCTTTAAGCTTTCCCTTAGACTTCATATTTGGGTTCAGAGACTCTATCTTTTGTGATATATCAGAAATATTCTTTTTAAGTCTCTTGACTTCACTTTCTATTTGTTTTAGTGATTTAGAAGAATTTTTCTGCTCTTCCGTCAATTTACTGTAGTCTATTTGAATCATTGGGGGCTCAAGGTATTCAAGGTGGTTTTCACTCTTGTTTTTACGACTTGTCTCAAAAAATTCCCAATATTTTCTAATTTCATCATATTCTCCAGAGATTAAAGGAATTTTAATGTTTTCAAATACGATATTTTTCAGTAATACAATCAATTCGCCATTAAGGGCTTCTAATTCTTCATTTTTGGAACTTCTCTCTAGCTCCTTACTTGTGCAAAGCCCTTGGAGTTCTAATAAAGCTTTCTTTTTTGCCTCAAGCTCTTTCTGGACTTCTTTCTTAAATGATGTAACTGATTTTATTGAATTTTTAAGATTATTTTGTTTAAATTCAATTTGTGAAACTTCCTCATTCAATCTATTGATTTGTTTGCCTTCTTCAATTATTAAATTTTCAATACGAGCTAAGTAGTCCTCTTTTTCCCTAAATTTTTCCTTTATTATATTATCTCTTTTTCTAGTACTATCACATTCTTCTATGATAATATTTAGTTTACTGGAAAGTTTCTTTCTTTTTTGTAGTTGTTCTTCGTGTTTTTTTCTGGATTCGTGTTCGAGCAAAGCAATATCCTCTATGTTTAGTTTTTTTGAGAGTTGCTTAAAGTGCTTCTGATCAGAATCATGAATCTCGTTTCGTATATTTTCCAATTTTATGCACAAGCTTTCGTATTCTGAACGGTGTTTCAATATTTCCTTCTCTCTCTCTTTGGACTGATTTTCTAAAAGGCTTATTCCTGTACTTTTCTCATTTTTGTTTTTTTTATAAATTTCGATTTTTAACTCTATAGCATTTTTATCAATTTTCAGTCTTTTTAAGTTTTCTTTCAACCTATTTAATCTTCTTTGCCCATCAGATTCTATTTCTTCAAGCCTACAAATTTCTTCATTTAGGGTTTCGATTTTGCTCAATAAATTTGCATATTCTTTTGCAAAAACTTTGTTGCTCATCTGATTTCTAGAAGAGTCAATAGATATATTGCCATTCTTAAGTATTTTTTCACCATCGAAAGTCATCACTTTAGGTGTTATTCCCAATCTTGGAGCTTCAGTATAAAATATTTTCTTAGCATCTTCCAAGTTTTGCGTGAAAATCACTCCAAAGAGACAAAATTCTAATATAGGAAGTATCCTTTCATCTGATGAGTGTAAATTGTCCTTGGCTAAAGACCTCATTGATTTGTTATTATTGCATATAGCTCTTAAGTTAGCGTCCATAAATGTTGTATTGCCTCTCCTATCTAATTTGATAGAGTTAAGAGGTAGAAAATTCATTGGTTGTTTTCTATTTTGTTTTAGCCAGCAAATGCAGCTCTTAGCAGTTTCCCAAGTACTAACCACTATATACTCGCCATACTTCCCGAGTGAGGAGTCTATAACTGAATTATACTGCTTATTATTTGAATGACACATATCAGAAAGCCTCCCAAAGACAATGTTTTCTTCTTTTCCAATTATCATTCCAGTATTTATGTAATTCTTCATATCTTCAATTAATTTCCTTGATTCAATTTCTTTTTGCACTTCTCCTTTCCTTGCATCTATATCCTTAATTCTTTCATTAAATTTATATCTTTGCTCTGAAAGCTTTGCTATCTTATCTGTAAAGCCATTAAAACTGGATTCCAATTCAAATATTTGAGAATTCAGCTCTAATTCAGTTTCTTCTGAGTGGCTTAGCTTTTCTTCTTGCTCGTTAATTTTTGCCAAAATTGAATCTAACAAACTCCTACTAGTAGTTAATTGAATTTGAATTTCTTCATTTTCTTTTTCTAAAATTTCAATTAAACCAAGTTTATTTGCAATTTCTCGTTCTATTTGAAGTGATTGTTCTCTTAGTTTAGAAGATGCTATATCTGCTTTCTTTTTGCATTCAATGTATTCTTGTAAATCAGAAGATATTGCATCTATGAATTCAGAGGATTCTTGTATATTCAAATCTCTTAACTCATTATTAATTGATTGAACCTTTGCCTCGTATTCTTCTATTAATTTTTCGTTTTTTTGATTGTATGTTAGCATATTTTCCATTTGTTTTTGTAATTTTTTTAGTTCTAATTTATTGCGTTTAATGCTATTTTCGTATTTGATTATTTCATTTTTCTTTGAAGATTCATCCTGTTCCAGTTTTTCAAGATCATTGCATTGCTTGTTCAATTCAAGGTTATCCTTGGCAAGCTTAGATTCATCATCCCTAATTTTTTGTTTTTCAATTTCTATATTCTGGTTTATTGATGTAATTTCATTATCTATAGCTTGTCGCTCATCAAAATACTTTGCTCCCAAATTTTCATTGCAGTAAAGTTGAAAAAGTACCAGCTCCAATCGAGCATTTGCTTTTTTTTCTACTAATTTCTCGTATTCATTCACTTCCTCAATCTGCTTCTGCAGTTCTCGTCTTTCTGCTTCGAGGAGTTTTCTCCTATTGAAACTGTTATGTGACACGATTTGATTTAAGCTCTGTTCATTTGATAAACGATCATATTCTTCAATAAGTTCATCGCTGCCAGAAATTTGCTCAAAAAGTTTTGTCAGTTCTTTTGGTGCTCTTTGCGCCACATCCTCTACGTCGCCTTGAAAAACCAGAAAATTTCTCGCTTTTACTAAAATGTTATAATCGGCCAGCTTGTTTATGTATGTTTCTTGAGAAACAACATTTTTATCAATTAAATACCTTGATGCTCCACTAGACAAAATTCTCCTCGAAAATATTATTTCTTGATTATCTTGAAACTTTAGTGTGAAAACAAGCGAAACCTCAGCATTATTTGACAAGTTTGATTGCGAACCTTTCTGAGAGAGTCCTATAGTATTGCTTGGCTGTGATATATCAACTAGCCCTCCTTCCTGCTCCGGTCGGTAGATTAAATCTTTCAAATTTGTGCTTCTCATGTCATTTGATGATAATCCAAGAGCGAAAGATAAGGCGTCCATTAAGTTTGATTTCCCCGAGCCATTTGGGCCTACAATACATGTTAGACCTTCAGAAAATGGTCCGATAATATGCCTCCCATTGTAGCTTTTAAAATTTTCAATAATTAATTTTTTAATGAAACATTTAAGGGTTTTTTCTTTTCTTTTTTCACTAAAACCTTCAATTTGTGCCATACTGTCAGTATTATTGCCAATTTTTAATTGCATAATTCATCATTCAATCATTCAGTAGAAGAACAACATTCAAAAATAATTTGAATTCTCAGTCGAATTTTTTAAATGAATTCTACCTATATTATCGTCTTATTCCTATTTTGTCCTATACCGGTCAATTTGCATGCAGGCTTAAACCCCACATTTAGGCGGGATGTGATCGTGCGCGTATTTGCTTTATTTCATGCATTGCGCCAAAAAAGAATGATATATTTTTTTCAAAGGGACAGGAATTATTTAAGCAAAATTAGATTTATGAGAAAATAAGAAGTTAATTGTGAAGTTGATAACTAATCAACTAGTTTCACTATTTGATTCAACAATTTTTGTAAGAGTATCTTCAAGATTCAAGAATAAAAGTATATTTCTATTTCGCATCTGTTTAAAAAAGCGTTTAATGTAGGATTATATTGGACGCTGATATTCTGAGAATAAACTATGGCAGCTAATGGGAATGATTTAGAGCTGATTACAAGTATTCTATCTAAGAATCCATTAATTCATAGGCCAGACATTGTATTTGGAAAATTGAGTGACGGCCTAGATTATTGTATATTTAACACTGAATCGCAAAGAAATAGTTTCCACTTGAATCTTGTCTTAAATACGGGCAGTATTCATGAAGAAGAATTTGAAAAGGGATTTGCAAATTTTGTCCAACAATTGATTTTAACCGAATTAAATAAGGAGCTATTGAGAATTCGTAAAGAGCATTTAACAAATATAACATCATCTACTGATTTTCATTGTACAATTTTCAATATATACAATGAAATTGAAAATACTAAAATTAATGACTCAGAAGTTAGAGCAACTTTTTTTGATGTATTAGAAATTTTTTTGCTTACTGTTTACAAATTTCGGGAGAAACTATCTTCGTCTTCAGATATATTTTCAGACAAAATACAAGAGTTAAAAAATAAAACATTTGATATAATTGAAAGTTCTGATAAATCTGTAGCAAATTATATCGAAAAGCAAATTTTCTTGCAATTTCACAGAAATACCCTACTACCTGAAAGATGGCCAATAGGAGAAAAATCGAGTATTGAAAATATCACAGTAACAGATTTATTAAAGTTTATTAATAAATGGTATCTTCCGAATAATATGTGTCTGTTTATTGTAGGGGACATTCCTGCTTCAAATGAACTTTTGGCAAACCACTTATCTACATTTGTTTCTGAGATTAAAAGTTCAAATCTTGAAAAACGAACCTCTGGTATTAATTTATATGAAACTTCTAGTTCTCACAATATTTTTTCAGTGAAAGAGCGTATTGGACAAAAAACCATTCAGAATGCACTAAACATTACCGGCAAATACACAGGTTCAGATTTTCAAAGGGAAGTTGTTATTCAGCATCCAAGCATTGACCAGGTCTCAATTTCTATTGGAGTAAAACTAGAGATTTGCCCATTAGTAGATGAAGGTGAGATTTTTATGAACGCAGTTGACACAATAATATCTAACGCAATTCACACCAAATTACTGAATTCGCTATCTCAGTTGGCATGCGATGAAGAATCAACATCTATATCTTGGGACTTTTATAATTCGTCTCGTGAAAATTGTGGTTGGAATACATTCTCCATTGTTACCGATGAAAAGAACTGGAGAGCAGTTTTTAGATTGGGCATTCAACAGGTTGTATCTATATGCAATACAAAAATGTCTATGGAGGAGTTTGAAGAAATAGTATTAATTACTATCTCTGACTACAAAAAGTCCGCGGAGGAAGAATTAGAAGATGATCCAAAGTTAGTTCTTGATGGTTTAATTGATGACTGGCTTTGCGGAAGTATTCCATTGAGTAAAAAGCAAGAATATCAACTATTTTGCAAAGTTGTGGACCGGATCAATCCCGAAATTATACAGTGCAGGTGCAAAGCTTTATTTAGTTACATTATTTACTACTTCGACGAAAATTATCAGCATAACAAAGAATCTTCTTCAACTGGATGCATTTTTGTGAGTAAGCCATTACATAATTCTTATCAGAGTTCAGAATTTGATCAGGAAAATTCTATAAATACTTCGAATCGCATCTGCAAAGCTCCAGAAACAGAGTCAGAATTTATCAAGCCACTACTTGAGGAATTTAAGGCATGTATCTATAAAGATCTTAAATCATCCGTTGAATTAACTAAAAGTTATTCCGGTGATCAAGCTTTTTTTGAGGAAAATAGTTGCAAAATTGAGAGAATGTCAGAAAGCTTTGAATTTGGAATTTGGGATGCGCTTAAGGCATCTACATACATTACTATAGATAAGATTTTTGACTCTGTGAGAACTAGCTTTAATTCGCTTATTGGCGACTTAGTAAATTCGGATGAAAATGTTGAAAATTTGAATGGTAAATATTCCATAAAAGAACTAGATTCGCTTGCTGAAAGAATCAAATTTAATTCAAATAATTTTCAAAATGATTCATACGGGCAAGGAAGCCATAGCTTGCCAAATGACATTTGCGATTTAGGTCTTTAATATGTAAAAAAAATCTAGGAAAGTATAACCTTTAAAAATTAATTATTTCAAAAGCATGGCGTTTAGATTATTTTTTAAAAGTTCATATATATGAGACGAGGAACATGAATAGTTAATTAATAACAATTATGTGTATTGGACTTCAAAAGCAATATTTGATATTTATTCAAAAATGTATGATATCTGAGTAGCGAGGTATTTTTCTGAAACTAAAGAAATTTTATAACCTTGAATTGTGGATGAGTTTGTTAGACATAATGAAACATTGAAATTATAGCGAAGATAGTTTTTTTGATTTTCCATTAATTTGAATCTTGATTTAGAAAGCCTCTCAAGAAATACTAATTTATTAGCTTTTCTATCTTCAATATAGACCCAAGATAGGTTAAACCAATATGAAGGGAACACTTTTCTATCATCTTTAATACATATTTCAACAGTTAAGGTCAAATGATCTGCTTGGGCACTTACTATTGTCGACTTTAACTGAAACAGAGGGATTTCATAAAGAAAATCCAATATATGTTCAATATTTAAATTTGCATCGTTCAATTCTTCCCTAATATTTATTTCCTTTGAAACTACTGTCTTGAATGCGATTTCATATAATGACTTGGATTTGAATTTCGATTCAAAAATTTCAAAGTTAACACTATTTTTTGTTTGGGGTATCTGGTAAAAAGGAGATACGAATGGATGGCATTTTTGTTGTAAAGATTCAAGCAGCAGCACTGTTGAGCTAAATGCGCTTGGTGATAGATAATTTCCTAACCTGTTGAGTTGGATAAATGCATGCAGAATTCTTGGAACTTGATCTAGAATGGAATTGATATCATTTATAAAGTCTACAACTATAACTGGGACGGAAAATATGTATGCCTGTAATAATATGAATACTTTTTGGTGCGGGCTCGTCATTGGCTCAAAAGGTAATTTTCCAAATGGCAAGTACTTAAGCATCTTAGTACAAATTTTGTCTTCATTATGCCTAACAGGATGCGTCTCGAATTCTTGTGCCTGCGAGATGAGAGACAATATTTCTACCCAAGAAACAAAGTGGTTTTTCAAAATTTTATAATTAAGAAATTTGTTCAGCTTAAAAATGGTAGAACATTTTATATAAAAAAATGAAGATATTTGTCCCAATAGTGTAGGAAATATGGATATGGGAGGGCCATAATTAGAAAATAATTCGGTAACCTTAATATTTGGAAATAATTTGCTCCAAGCACAGTTTTGATTTTCTGGATACTCAGACTTCCCAGACTTTAATCCATCGACTTCTGGTTCTAATTCAAATAATTCTATAGCATCCTTTAGATTATTTTGGAGATATGAGTTTGAAGTTAGGTTATATTTCAAACTTGCTGAAAGGTCATTTTTTCGGCAAGAACTTATTCGAACACATTTAAGCTCGATCAAAGCTCTTAATATATCGTTGATCAGTTTTTCTAAGATATAAACTATAATTCTTACTCTTGGAAGATCTAACAAAGAATTTTGTCCTTCGACTTGTGATGTTTCAACTTGGAAAACGTTCGGATCATAAAATGCTGGATTAATTACAACTCTTTTGAAGAAAAAAGAATTTGAAAGGAAGCATATAGCATCCTGAATTGATTTTATTGAAAGAGAAGATACTTCAGCATTAAAAATCTCAATAAGTGGCGATACTCCAAAGCATGATTCAAGTGGAAGAGAATCATAAAGAAATCTTTTATAGTAGGACTTCTTAGCCTCTAGTGTCATTATACATGCAACTGAATTTGAATCGTATTGCGGCCTTCCTGATCTACCAACCATTTGAAGTACATCGGTTATTGGGTAGTCGATGTATTGACCAAGCTTTGCATCAAAATACTCAGTTCCTTTGATGATTGCAAAATGAGCAGGAAAATTCACACCCCAAGCTAGGGTAGATGTAGCTACTACTATTTGAATTATTCCATTTAAGAATAGGCTTTCAACCAGTTTTCTATCTGATTCAGAAAGCCCTGCATGGTGAATGCCGATACCAGATTCTAGAGTTTGTTTTAACGACTTATCTTTAGCCATTTGAATTGAACCAGCCAAGCTGAGGCCTAGACTATCTTTTTGCTCAGTATTAATAAACCTATTTGGTTGTCCCTCACAATAACACATACGAGATAGAGACATTGCAGTAATCCTTGTTTGCCTCCTTGATGCTACAAAAATTATTACAGGCTTTTTTGGTGAGTGCGTAAGAATTTTATTGTAAATCGGTCTGTTCATTGTAGCCATTCTGAGGCAATAATTTTTTTCTTGGAATCCTGAAATATATACTGTACAAGGTACTGGTCTAATCTCTGGGGGAAAATTATAGTAACCTGAAGCACCAACCTCTAGCCAAGAAGAGAGCTCTTTTGCATTAGAAAGCGATGTAGAAAGTGAAAGGGATCTTATCTTTTTATTTCTAGTGTATTTTTCGATAAAATTACTAATAAGCCTAGTTTTACAGACCAGGGTTTCAACAACAGATCCTCTTGGCTCTTGACCTATTAGATGAATTTCATCAAAAATTATGAGTTTTACGTCTTGAACAAAGGATCTTGACTTGGCCCACCATCTTCTTGTGAAACTTTCCCATTTTTCTGGTGTTGAAATAATTATCGATGCTTTTTCAAGTTCTATTAAGGAAGTTTGAGAGCTTCCAGTAATTAATACAACATTCAAGCCTAGGGTATTTGAAAATAAAAATTTCCAGTCATTAAATCTTTCATTTGCAAGTGACTTAAGTGGAGCAATATAAACTATTTTATATTTTTTTATTGATTCTGGCCTAAGCTTTGAAATACTTATTTTACCGTCTAGATCTGCAAATAAAGCTCTGAATATTGCAATTTCTGCAACCATTGTCTTTCCTGATCCAGTAGGAGCACCAAGAAATATATTTTCATCAGAATAGAATAAAATATGGAAAAGTTGAGATTGCACAGGATTTAAGAAAAATATCTTTTTATTAATATAATAGTCAATTATTTCTGGATACTTTAACGATTTAATAGGAATTGGGGGTATATTAAGAAGCTCAGTTATATCTGGAATTGAATTTAATGAGATAGAATTGAATTCACCATTAGATGTTTGTAAAAGTTCTTTTTGAATATAAGATGATTGGGCAAAATTATCTAAAGCAGGCCTAAGATTGAAATCTATTTCAAAATCGAGATTAACCCACTTATCAGATATAATTCTAATATTTAAAAAAAATGGTGGATCTTCATCTGGAATTGGAATTAAGTCTGTAATTGAAATAATACTATTCACACTTTTTTGCGTTACTTGGACCTGGTGAGTGTAAAGAATTGCTCCATCGTTTGGATTTGTAACCCAAAGATAAAATTTTTCTCTTATTCCATGCCATCTTTGGCTCCATTTCCAATTAGGGTGAAGTTTAATCCCAAGTCTAACTATCTTAAATGTAACTGGAGATACAATTGCTTCTATGAAATCAATTTTCGGGATATATTTTATATACTCCGATATTTTTTCTGCGTCAGAATAAACAATATCCTTTAATTCAGAAATTGTTAGATCTTTTATCATTTCCCATGATGCATAGTCTTCTAATTTTCTTATAGAAGTAATTTTTAGTGGGCCTTTAAACTTTGTATTTCTATTCGAACGCTCGGAAGCAAACATCTCATTAGGGTTTAGCGTTTTATCTAGAGAAGAAAAGTATACAAAATGCCTTAAGACTGACTGAGTATAAAAAATTCGCGTTTCCAGCATTTTAGACCATTCCAATACTCTTTGTGCTCTTTCTGAAACTCCATAAGTGCTAAGTTGAATCAGCTCAAAAACAAATCTCAGGATTCTTGTTCCATTTTGAGAAATATAAATGCTGTCCATTAAAAGTGTCGGGGTAGTTATTTCGATTCTAAGTGAATATGCGATTAGAAGGAGTGCAACTTTGGAACTAACATTAGTAACATCTATGCTTTTCTTGACAATACTCGCGACTTGGCGGTTGCAAGCTATATTCTCTAGTTCTTCAATTTCTTCCTCTCTTGTGGCCATACTTGAAAACTCTCTAGCTTTGCCAACAATTTCTAAGATATTGAAATCACTTAAATGAGATTTACTTTCAGAATTGCGTTCATCTTCTAAAATAAGCTTCCTAAAAATATTTGCAGTGTTGAAATCGATATAATATTTTGATGCTAATCTTCCATAGTGAGTGGGGCTGACCTCGTCATTGATTATATTGTAACGTATTAGCTTGGATTGATAGAGTAAATCTAAACATTTGCTTATGTTATTGTAACAAAATTGTAATAAATTTGGGTCATTTATTATTTCCTCAGCTTTAAGCCCGTATACTATTGGAGATTTTTTAACTCTAGTTACAAGGAAAGTATATTTCAACCATCTGCTTGCATCTTTGGAATTTAAAATTGAGCCCCTAGCAATTTCAGCATTAAGTAAATTACAAAGATTAGATTCATTTGAAAGTTGCGATTCAATAGGAGCTTGAAATGTTAACTTTTTAACATAACTTTGTACTTTATCACTAGATGTTATCATATATGCAGATCCAAGTTTCTCAAATTGAGGTCTTCCTGCACGCCCGAATATTTGAAGTATATCTAAAATTCCAAGATCTTTAAAACTACCTTTCTTGCTATCGTATACATTAGTCCCTTTGATAATAACATGTCTTGCAGGTAAATTGACACCCCATGCTAATGTTGCTGTTGTAATCAGAACTCTAATTAGACCTTGAGAAAATAGTGCTTCAGATAATTTTCTTTGGCTTGAAATTAATCCTGCATGATGAATCCCAATACCATAATCAAATAAATCTTTAATTGATGAATTATCACAATCTCTGAGTGCTTTTAACAAGTAGTTGCCACTAAATTCTTTTTTATTAGCTTTATTCACTTCATCTGTTGAAAAATTACCTCTAATAGCTTTATTTTTTTTTTTGTTTTTAATGTTTCCATCAAATATCTGATTATTATTATTTGAGCACGAAGTTCCTCCATTAAAACTACTTTTTATAGAGTGGGCGTTTAACATTCTTTTAAAATAAAGTGCAGTAGAAAGAGTTTCATTTCTGGAATTTACAAAAACCAACGCTTGTTCATTTTTTTCCAAACAATCTAAAACAATCTTAAATGCAACGGAATTATATAATTCTGAAATATTAGAAATCTCATCCTTTGAATTTATCTCCTTTGAAATTTTATCTTTCTGCTTTTCTTCTCTTTGTTTTTCTTTATTTAGTGAACTATCTTGATTTGAAGTTTTATCATTTTTTTTTCTTATTGCTCTTTTTTTCTCAATATCTACTCGCTTTTCATTGACTCCTATAATTGTTTTCTCTAAAGGAGTGGGGCGAAATGCTTGACTAAAGAAGAACGCGTCATTTTTGTTTACATTCAAGAAGGTGGCAAAATCTTCCCAATTTGGAAGAGTTGCAGATAGACCCACTAGTCTTATTGGCCTTTGACTGACTTCAACATTATACAAAATTCTAGATACTATTGCTTCAACTGAGGGACCTCTTTCATCACCCAACATATGTATTTCATCTATAATTACGCATTGGAGAGAATTAAATAAGTTAACTTGCCCTGTGCTATCATCAGAAGTATAAGTTCGTGTCATTATGTCAAGTTTCTCGGGAACAGTCACAATGATGTGATTTTTATCTATCACTTCCTTTGGAACAGTTGTATCAGATGTAACTTCAACAACCTTAATCCTAAGTTCTTGTAAAGCAACAGAGTACTTGCGAGTAATTTCAGAAACTAATGATTTCATTGGTGCTATGAACACAATCTTGAACTTAATTGGGTCTGGCTCTTTGTAATGATCAGTAACATCGCCCAAATCTAATGTATTTATTCCAACAAAATCTGAAATTGATCTTAGAATGGCAAGTAAAGCGATGTTAGTTTTTCCAGAACCAGTTGGTGCAGCAACCAAAACATTTCTGTTTGATAAGTAAATTGAATTGAATACCTTTGACTGAACAAAATTAAACATTTTTAAACCTTTGAATGCTGATCTTAATTTCTTATTTAATTTTTCAATTGATATTAGTTGGGATTCTAATTCTTTTGAAGCAGATACTGGAATACTTAATGGAGAAATGAAAACCTTTTCAAAAAGTTCGTTTTTTGTTCTAATAACTTTTGGTGCTTCGACCAAAAGGTCAATCTTATTTTGAAAATAATCTGTTACAGATTTATTTATGCTTGTATTTTTTTGGTTCGTATTTTTTATATCTTGATTATATTCTAATTCGTAATCGTCTGGAAAACTATTAGAATTGGAATTTTCCACATAACTAAAGATAACACCAACTAAATTAATACATTCTTCCTTAGTGACATTTTCTTTATTTTGAAAAATTTGTTTATTCTTATTGTTACATAATAATTGATCTATTTCCAATATTAAATTTTCCAGATTTTCTAACACTATGCTAGTTAAAAATATTCCATCATTTCCAAACAAATCCATAGTCTCAATCATAAAATTGTTCATGCTTTCTTCTAGAAAAAGGCGAGGTTTTGATAGGTGCCTTATCAGATCGGCCATTACATTGAACTTAATTTCTTCATAATTACAATTTGTCTCATCAGTTGGAGTTTCTTGAGAGAGTTGAGCTGAAATTCTGCTAAGTTCCTTCCAAATAGTAGTAGTATATGGATATAACGAACAAACGTCATTGCTTTTAGTTGGCATTATCTATAAAAATTTTATTTTGATATTTTCTACATTTATATATAACAGGCGCAATGCAGATGTAACCATTTAAGTACTTAAAAAATAATAATTTAGGTTTATATTTGTTTTATGAATTAAATAGCAGCCAACACATATCTGAAGGCTTTAAATAAATAATGAAAGTGTCACACAGTAGTTGTTTTAAAAATAAATGAATATTATTAACTTTATTTGAAATTTGGTAAATTTGATTAAAACGCGGGTTTTAAACTGCATTGCACTATTTGCCTTTAATAATATCCTGAAAGTTATCTAGTTCTCTTATAATGCTACAGTTTAATCTGGAACACACAAGATATTAATTATGATCTACTGATTTATTTATTAATGAATGTTTGTTAATACCGACATTAGTGATAGATATTCGTATAAGTTTACGCAGTTTTATTGGTTTGGGAAAATAATTGCGCGCGGGTAATAAAGATTTGGTGGGGTGAATTGCCATAGAAGATGGTAATAGTAGGATTAATTGGATTAGATAACGTAATTGCAGAATATGCATTCAGTTTCATTGTGGAAAGGTTTAGATTCAAAGGAATAAGACTCGTAGATTGTGAGCGAAATTGCAATTTTGATAATGAAGCAGCGAACAACTTAAAATTAACTACTAAGTTAGAAAGTGAATTTAAAACTTTTGGGGAGGAATATAATGAAAAAGTAATAAGACAAATTTGCTTTTGTGGAAGCGATTCAGAAGAATCTTATGATGATTGTATTAAGTTCAGAGCGAAGAGAGCTTTCATGATATCAACTTCAGATTTGAGCTCAAGTTATGTTATTTCAAAAATAACAGAGGAAAATGAATTTGATATCTTTTCAAATACATTTTTTGTTAGCTTGGCTATAGATCTACCTTTGATTTCTAAGCTTTCTTTGCCAGAAGCAAATTACGAGAATGCGAATTTTGAAGAAGCTGAAAAATCTATTGAGATATTAAAAAATTCTCCAGAGAAGTTAAAGGAGTTCGTTTCAATGTTGATTAAAGATTTTGAAGAGAAAAAGGGGGGTATTTCCAGACTAGTAAGAAGATCTGATTATTATATCAGCTATTTCACAAATTTTTCTGATTTGGAGAAAAAGTTGATTGATCTCGGGCTATCTAAAATAGATTCACGCCCAAACTGGGATGAATATTTTATGAAAATTGCAAAACTAGCGTCTCAAAGGTCTAACTGTATTTCAAGAAAAGTTGGATCGGTAATTGTTAAAGACAAAAAAATCATCAGCACAGGGTATAATGGGACTCCTAGGAATATGAAGAATTGTTTCGAAGGTGGATGTACAAGATGCGCTAACTCAAATAGAGTAGAGGGAAAATCACTAGAAACTTGCTCATGCATGCATGCAGAGACAAATGCATTGCTGTTTGCTGGGATTGATAAATGTATCGGAGCAACTATATACGTTACATTGATGCCCTGTATCTCTTGTACGAAAAATATCATTCAATGCGAAATTGAAAGGGTTGTATTTACTACTGAGTATGCAATTCCAGACGAAATTTCCACCATTAAATTACTTAGAGATTCAAATGTAAAGGTGGATAGATTAGTCGAAAAACAATCATGTTTGTGAGCAAATAAAAGTCCTTTAGAACGTAATATAAAAAAAAAGGAAATAATTAAATAAATAAAGAAACTTTTAATTAAATTTTCATTCTTCTGGCAAATCTATTTCATTTTGGAAAATGGAATGATTTATTTTAACTTCAGGCGAATTTTTGTCCCAGTCTTTCTGATCACTTTCAAAACTTTCAACTTGATTTTCTTCTTTAGTTATTTCGCTATAGGCATTCATTTCTGGAATATCATCATCAGAAAGAAATGCATCCTCATCAATTTCATATGTATCTCCTCCAGCAGCATCTTCATCATCAACAAAAAGTGATGGATCGTATACAAACAGGTCTCTTCCAGACATTTGTTTACCTTGTTTTGCTGCATCAGCCTTAGCCTTCTCCTCTTCTTCTTTTTCTTTTTTTTTCTTCCATTCCATAAATGTTTCAAATGTTACAGGCGTTCCCGGGCCTGGAAGTTCAAGCCTTTGCCTTTCAATTCTTTCTTCTAATGTTTCTTCTTCACCATCTATGTCTCCACCGTCATCACTTTCTTGTTCCTTAATTACATATCCAACTGGCAAACAATGACGATATTTGCAATTATCGCCGCCCTCTGGACATACCCAAAACCATCCGTATTGTTTCTTCTCAACGGCTGAAAGGAAGTGTTTGCATATAATTTCTGTGCTAAATGATGTTGGTTCTTGACTCAAAGGAACTTTTTTTGAGCCAGAATTTTGTTTTTGATCTCTTTGATCAATATAAAGATCAATTTTCTGCTCTGCTTTAATTGTTGAAGGGTCAAATTTGCGTGCATCTTCTGCAGAAACTTTTTTTATATTTTCAGTACCTTTAAAAAGAGCAGCTAAGAGAGCTTGCTGTTGCGCCTGCTTCTTTTTTTCTTCTTTTGCCTGCGCTGTTTTAAGCTCCTGGTTAGCTTGTCCTCCTTTCGAGTTGTTTATTTGGGAAGTTACAGATTTTATGTATTTCTGTACGCTTTTACTTTTGTTTTTATTCTTTAGTCCGAACGTTTTGTCCTCAATGATTTTTTGCTTCTGTTTTTCTAAGGCTCTTTGCTGTCCTCTCTCTTGCTTACTCTGGTTCTTTGGTGGCATTTTGCTACTTAAATAAAGCTTCTTTTTAACCTCTCACTGAATTATGTTCAAAAAAGAAAATTGTCAAAATATTGGCGGGTAAAACCAGCAATTACCAGTCTAATTACACAATTCTTACCAACATTATGTAAACAAAAAAATTAATTAATGACTAATTATTTTCCCACATATTCAAGAGCAATTGAAGTTTAATTCATGGTGACAAATTCCTATTTAGATGCTAATATAATATATATGATATTTATTTTATTCATTGTAACTTTAATAATAAAAAAATCGGCTATATATTTGACTAGCAATGCTTAGTTACTAGAAATCTTATTTAGGTTAAACTTGCAGTATTTATGATAGTTGCGAACGATGGAAATTCCACAAAAAGACCTAGTAATCTCAACAAGAATAGACTTGCTCGGATTTCCTAGATTTACTGGATAAAGTTTTTTGTATTCTTGGAATTTTGGGTTGTCTTCAGGACCCCAAATTAGTTCTGATACCAGATCATAGATCTCTTGTCTCTTAACATCAGAGCCACTGTATCTGGAATTGTAGTAGCACGCCCAAGTAACAGAATTGGTTTCTTTTCCAAATTCAGATTCTGAGCAAAAGGCATTGTTGAAGCTTGACAATATCAAAACTTTCATATTTTTACGAATTTCATCTAATTTTGCTGAGCAAATTATATCTAGTGGGATTAATCTACTAACATATCTGGATGATAATAAACAATTAGAATCACTTTCATTCTTTCCTTGGGTCCTTTGTTCATATGCACTTTTCATAAGCTTTTCAACCAAATCAGATGGTTTATCATTTGAATCGTTAAATTGAATCAATACCAGACATCTTGATATATTGTAAATAAGTTTAAATCTTAATTCATCTTTCTTAAGCTTCTTTGTCTCTAGTTCAATGCTTTCTTCAATATTTAAATCATCGTTTAAGTAATTCGGGCTTTCCTGTTCATTACATTCGGAATTATTCAAAAGAATTCTAGATATATCTCTATAAGCTGCAGTACTTTTACTATTCACTGTAATTGACATTAAAATTCCTTTATTCAAAATTCTTAGATCAGGAATTCTTGATCTTGAATTATTTGAGTTCCCAGCAGAAAAGTATTTTCTCTTTTTATTCATTTGCAGTATATACACTAGCAATACCAAATGGTGAAGTGCTTCAAATCAAGTTAGCTTATTGCTACTATCGATAAATTTTAACTACTTTTAAAGTGGCGGTTTTAAATCTAAGACTTTAAACAGATAATTAAAGTGCCGTGCCTCTTTCCAGATTTTGTTTAATTTCAGATGAATATTCGTGAAAAGCCCTATCTAATTTCTCATTGTACTTTTTATTCTCCTGATTTATATGATATATATCAGGCCTAATAGAGGTTGATTCTGATATGACTTTTTTCCTTTGGTTCTTTATATACTGATTTATTAACAAATTCTTATCATTGTCAGAGGGGACATGAGAAGTTCGAAGAAATTCGAATTTTTCTGGATTAGCTTTCAACTCATTAATCTGTTGTTCATAATTTTCTCTATCGAAAATTATTTTCTTGTTTGTGCTTGAAATAAGACCTCTTTTTCTATTTTTTGTTTTAATTCTATTATTATCCATCGTATTCTCGAACTTCTGTGAACTTCTTTGAATTCTCCAAAGCTCTGTACTTTCGAAGCGAATGTCACACGTATATTCTACTTTCGAGTTATTTTTTGTAGTTCTCAGCGCAGAGCTCTCGATAAATTCCTCATTCGAAAGTTTTGAAAGCTTATCTAACTCCTTCCTCCTTTCGTTTCTAAATATCTCCATATTTAAAATCATTGCAGAATGAACTTTTGTATTCAAACTGTTCAGTTTCTCTTTTCTTTCATTATTTTGTATCCCATCTTCATTGCGGAATAAAAATTCAAGCGAGTGCCTCGAACTTATTACTTTTTTTTCCGTTATCATAGCTTGAAAATTTTGCTCATTTCTTGGATTAAAATAGCCTGCAATATTTAGAATATGGAAGGTTTGTATAAATCCAGTACACTTAAATAAATAAGTGTTTATTTCTAATACAAGGGAGCCCACCAATGATTAAAATTTATTTATATCAAAACTTTTTATTATTAAAATTTTATTTAGAACGTTAATAAATTAAAATTTAGTTCTGTATAGCAACCTTTTATTCATTTGATAGTGCTTAACAAGTGTCATTAAGGTTTACTTATTATTTGCATCAGCTAAAATTCATTAATTTCTCGCGCGCAGGAGTTTTTTCAACAATAAATCATTATTTTTTAATGAACGAAAAAGATATTTCATTTGCAGTTCCAACTGGTAGGTTAATTGCAATGTCTCATTTTAAATATATATTTGTAACTATATAATTCTTTTATAACCGATTAATTCTTAATCCATTTATTAGGGACTCGCAAAATTATACAAATTCGAGATTCAAAAACAAATAAATCAACTACTAAAGAAAATTATGTTTTGAGGTTGAGGGCGTGCTTATCATGTAGAATAATTCTAAGTGACCAACAATTTTACGAAGGTGGTTGTCCAAATTGCACCCATCTTGCAATGGAATTTGATCGCCAGAAGGTTAACTCTTGTACTTCAATGTCATTTAAAGGGTAAGTATGGATAACTCTGGAATGTCTTTCATTACAGATTATTCAATGATAATAAACTAATTTATCTGTTAGAATGATATCTATGTTAAAGCCAAATGAATCATGGGTTGCAAGATACAATAAACTTTTGCCTAACATTGTACCAGGGTGCTATGCAGTTACAGTTAGTGGAGATATGATTTCAGATGACGAAGCCAATTATAATGGAGAATACTAATTAATAAGTCTTAACTATTTCATTTTTTGTGAAGCAGATCGAGTTTTATCGATTCCTTTTATAAATTGCCAAAAAATTCAATTTATTCATATTTTCACATTCAATAAATATAATAGGCCCGGGAATATATATTGTTCCTGTTTTGGCTAATTTATATAAGCCATTTTTTTTTGCAAAGCCATCCAGTTCATTCGGTTTAATAAACTTTCTCCAGCTACGTGTCCCCTATGTTTGTGAATTGATTCGAAATAGTCAAAAGAGCTTACCTTTGATATCATTTCAAAAATTTTCTCTCCAAAGATAATCGAGTAAATGTAACAGATAACAGTTCGATTCAGTGTTGTAAAAAATACGATTCCATCTTTTTTAATTAAATTGCCTAACAGAATTATAGAGGTAATAAATCTTTGATATTGGAACTTATTAATTTTACAAAAATGCCTGGATTATTTACATGTTCAATAACCTCTGAAGCTACAATAATATCGAATACCTTACTTTTTTGTATGTGTTCGACTCCTCCTTTGAAGTATCTCAGGCTCCTAGGTTTTGGAATACTATTCATGAAACTATTAAGTTCATTTTCATTTAGTTTAGAAATTTCTTTAAAGCTAGTTGAATTACGAAGTGCATTTTTGTAAGCTATATCTATAGACTTACAATATGCTTCGACTCCCAGTGCATCCCCTCCTAATTCTGAGAGTCTTTCGGAGAAGATTCCTGCGCCAGAGCCAATATCCAATATTTTTTTGACACATAATGGACCATTTAAACTAGCAGACTTATTAGAAATATGTTCAAGTAAGAAACTTGTTATCAAATGGTTAAATTTCAATAAAATATTATCATGAGTTTCTGGGAACTAACTATACCTTGAATACCCATTAAAGTTACTTATTTGCTTAGCGCCCATTGTACTAAATTTGTATAATCCATAAATTTTGTTTTTCTGAAAAATATACAAGTAGTTTCTAAAATCTATTCCAAAGAATCTGCTATGTTCTAATGTTGAATAGCAACTTGAAAATAGAGATTTTTTGATAGAAAAATTCCTAAACATGAATTAGGTATAAAACTATGAAAAATCATTTAAAAATTTAACACGAATCAAACTAAGCGCATTATTCTGAAATACTTGTTTGCATGTGATAAAAAAATTACATGTATATAAAATTGCTAATTTTACTCTATTAGGAAAAACAAATAAAAGTATATTTATGATTCGCTAGATTCAGACAAAACAGTCCTTACATTGTGTATCTTTTCAACCCATTTATCTCTCATTTCAGAAGAATCTGAGTGGAGTATTAGCGATGACGGTATACTGTTCTTTGTGAAATCTAAAGCAAAGCAAGGAATGAATTCATTTTCCTTACTTGTTGCAAGATTGAAGACTCGAATTTGTCTTACAAATCGAATTGGAATAGTTTCGCAGTATACGGTGTCATTTGGGTGATGACACCAAATAAGCTCCCCATCTGACCTTAAGATGAAGAATCTTTCTTGCCAAAGCCTACTTTCAGATGATTCATTCTCACTGGATGAGATTGAATCGGATATTTGCTTCTTTTTTTGAGAAAGAGGGTTTTCAAGTGCTAAAGGCGGATTTATACAAATGCCTAAAAACCCAAAGTGATACGTAGGAATCGAAACAAGTAGACTTGTTTCTCTATGTGGCAAGAGCATAAATGAACTTTTGTTTAAAATGGCTAGAACAAGAGAGTATTGATTTTCCGAATTAAATAATCCGATAAGATTGTCAGGTTCTGTGACAATTGGAGGATTCTCGCCATAAACTGAAATTAAATTTTGGAACGCACTAGCTCTTTCTGGGGATAAAACATCTTGTTTTTGATCAGATGTATTACAAGAGGTGTTTTTATTGCCCATAAATCCAAGCCAAAATGAATTTGATTTTTCAGTTTTGGTTTCAGTAGAGCTGTTGATTGAAGTTTCTGCAGTTGCTTGAGAGAGAAGAATTTCTGATGGGGTAGTGAGCGTGCGATAAGAGGTAGTAAATTCATCAAGGAACTCACTTCTACGGCTAACTTCAAGAAGAATATCATCCCAGCCATCAACCTTAAGCAAAAGTAGTACATTTGAGTTTTTTGGAACGATTATTTCTTCAAAGTCAACTATTGGTGCAGCCTGAAGAAGTTTTAACGGAGAATACTGAAACAGTGCAAATCTTTCAGATGTTAGAACAAGAATTTGCCTAAATAAATTTATTGGACAGTCAAGAGGAGGTGGAAAGCAGGACTTTTCAAGCCCTCTTGCTGTGTAATTAATAACAATATCACTCCAAATTCCTTTTTTCCTTTCTGCAGAAGTTAAACCCATTTCATCTAACCGATCCAAATTTTGTTCCATTGCAGCATGATCACCATTTTTACCTTTGTATATACTCGAAATGTTTCTGTTACTTGCAAACCCAAGCATATTCCAAACGGAATGTTCAATAACATCTGAATCTTGGCTTTCAAACTCTGGAGTTGAAAAAACACAAAAGTCATCTCTACATGAAGAAACTGGTTCATTTCCACTAATCCATGCTGACAACATGACCTTGTTTTCGTCCTGAGAATCAAAAGTTTGGCAGCAAAATGATATTCCTTTTAAAGTTTCGGAATTATCTGGTTCACAATTATTTAAAGAGTTTGTATTTGATTGCTGGGCTTGAGGTTCCTTGTATTCTGCATCTGAAAGTTCATTATGATCAAATTTATCCAAATCATACTTCAATATTTGTGAATTAGCTTGAATCACGTTTGCCATTTGACCTGATGAATTTTTGACATTTAGTAATATGCGTCTCTTTATCAATACTTCTTGTATATCTGCATTTACTGCAAAGTGAATTAAAGTATTTCTGCGATTGTCCTGTACTTGTACATCACTTCCACATGCTAAAAATAACTCAGTCATAAGCAAATTATCTTTAAGTATTGATATTGATATAGGTACGAATCCTGAGAAGCTTTTCCTATTAACAATATTTATTCGCTCTTCGAATGAAAAATGTTCAAGAAGTAGCTGGAGAGTCTCAATATGCTCTAAATAAGAAAATATATGTAATAAGTTCCATCCATACCCAAAACTAAGTTTCAGTAAAGAATCAATGAATTTTTTAATACTAAATGCATTCACGCAAGTTTCAGAGTTATCAAATTCAATCTTTTGAGGCTTAGATAATTCAAAATTAATTTCAGATGTTATTTCATTGAGATTGGTGATTAAAGGCTCAGGATCATTTTTTATTACCGATTTAATTATTAGCTTAAACAAAAGTTCGGTTTTCAGATATTCTTCGCATTCTCGATTAATTGTGTGTAGACTATTATTAAAACTATCTTCAACTAATTGAATTTGTGAATTTTTTATATCCAAAAATAAAATATCCAATAATATTTGGAACACATTCAGGGATGGCTCTCTGAGTGATTTTTCAGAATCAATCAAAATTCGATTCAAAAATTTCTCTATTGCAGAATGCTCGGATTCTAAACAATTTTGAATATAATCTCTTTCTTTGCAAAGCGATTCTGTGTGATTCACTGAATTTAAAGGAAGTTGATTAATTATTAAACCAGAAAATTGATTGATTACCCAATTTCGCATTAAATTAATTTTTTGGTCATTTATTTCATTTCCCTCTAAATCATTATTTGAGTTAGGTAAATTAATTACACCGTCGATTAATACCTCTGAGAATGAAATAATCTTTTGACTCAAATTATAATCATAATTCAGATCATTTTTAATTAATTCTTTTAAATGATCTGATAATGATAGAGATTGAATAATCAAATCGGTGGCGTCACTTATTGATTCGGAATTCACTACTTTATTATTTGTAGTTTTTATCCGCAAAAGTGCAATTAATTTTAATAATTCTAAGCAATCAGATTTCAATAAATCAATGTCACTTTCCAAGGAGTTAATTTTAGAGTCATAAATGCCTTTTTGAGCTATCTCTTTCTCAGAGAAAAGTTGTTTCGTGCCTTTATTTTCGCTTAACAATAATTGAATTTCGTTTTCTTTTTCAATCTCAAATTCTGAAAATTTGGTTCTTAAAGCTGTATAATCCTCTTCTTTATCTTGTAAATTGCTTTCGAGCTGGGAAATATGAAGTCTCAAATCTGCAATTTCTTTATATAAGGACTCTTTATCGGTAAGCAGGTCCTCAACAATACGAGGGGAAGAAGCTTCTATAATATGTTGTTGTTTTAGATTATTGACACTTTGTTGCTCAAGATAAGAAATCTTTTCATTCAGTGTAGAGATCTCGTCATTTAGTGTTATTATTATATTTTGAAGCTTTGAAATTTCAGTTCCATCTTGTTTAATACGTTCTTTGAGAGTATTAATTTCATCATTTTTACTCTTTTCAACTTCATAAAGTTCATTAAGAGCATCATCCCTCGACTTTACTAGTTTTTCTAGTCTAGAGATTTTTTGTTCAAGTATTTTGGTTTGTTCAAGGTTTTCTGATCTTGGAAGTTCTACTTCATCCTCGATTCCAATATCCATCTTAAAATTTAATTTGAATCATAAAAATCAAAAATTGCCAAAAAATAAGTTAATAATTCAATAGCTTATTATTAAATTTTAAGTTTTCAGTTTGAACACTCAAAATTGCTCAATTTTTATGTTCATGTTATTGCTTTTTTTAATTATAAATTTCACGTATGCAATACTTTGTAAGGCGGGGATGTGTGTCATGATCTCATGACTGTTTTTTAATACCGAACAATAATTCAAGGAAAAATTAACAAATTAAGGTATCAAATTGAATAAATCAATTATCACCTTTTGATTAATTATTTTAAGATGCTTTTATCTCTTTTAACTACCTATTTGCAATGTTATATTATGAAATCCAAATCTGAGTAACGAGCATATCTTTTATTTGTTGATTTAAGGAGTTATACCATTTTTCTAATTTGTAAGGCATTTGTTCCTTTTTACAATTCTCTAACTCTCCGTTTCCATTATTTATTGTAAATCCATATGCTATTTCAGATGAAGGTTGTTTCAGTACCCAGCCTTTAGTTCTCCCAATATTTGTGCATTCTAAAGTATAAGTTAGAAATGAGTTTGATTTATGAGAATAAAATATTTCCCCATCTTCTTTCCTATTTTTTATAAATATTAATTCTTCAATTCCAATTGAAGGAGCATTGATAACCAAAAATTCTGATTCAGAAAATGGTGCTTTAGTTTCAACTTGTGTAGTAGCATTGAGTGACCAAAAATAATTAGGGTCAACAAGAAAGTATGCCTTAGAGGCTAGTAAATTATTTGATTTATCTGAAATTTTTCTTGTTGATGATATGGTAGCTACTATCTCTTTTTTCAAACATTTGATTTTCGGAGTCAAAACTGATCCAAATAATATTAATAACAAAACTAAATTATTTTTCATGTTTGTTTGTTAGTAATCGAAAACAATAATTTTAAATTATGTATTAAAACAAGAATAAGTCTAAAGTTTAATTTTTTATTTTTTTTTGTAAGGTTATCACAATTATATTAAGATTTAATCAAATGCTGACAGGTTTGGGCTTATATAGACAATTTAGCACTAAATTTTAATAAAAAAAACATTGATCTAAATTAATAATTTAATGTGATAAAATTCGAAATTTGTATAAAAACACAAATTATTCCAATAAAGTTCGCTTCATATTTGTGCAACTTTTAAGTACACAATTGTGTGTACTAATTAATCAAAATTTTAATTTTGGATATACACAAATAGATCAATTGAATCATTTAAAGAGAAATAAATTTTAAGAAAAAATGTCAACAGTTTTTCGATTTAATTCAACATCAAGTATTGCAATTTCTAAAATAAGCAAATTACCGAAAAAAAATATTTCTTCTCTAAGTCTACAGCCAAGCGACGAAATTCAATTAAATAAGAATAGTGAGGAAAGTAATTTTGAAGAACAAGCAAAGGCTAAGAAAACTCCAAATAGTGCAATTATTGGGTTACTAGAGGACAAAAAGAATGAAATCAATAAGAATATAGAAAATCTTGCAAATCAGCTTAGAAGACATATCCGTCAAGTCGAATATATAGATTCAAGAATTTGCGAACTGAGAGGAGAGAAGATAGATTCACAAAGCTCAAGGATAATATCTAGTCTTAGGTTAGATTCTGAGAATTACCAAACTAGCTTTTCAAGGCTTAGCACAGCCATTAACACTGGAATTAACACTCCAAATTGTGAGCTTGCGAGTAGTAATGAGGCTGAAATAAGAAGTGATATTTTCTCCTATAAAATGGAAGGTGATTGGTTGGTTGTTCCAGAATTTAAAGAGATCGTTTCCAGGGCAATAAATTCCTCATCAAAAATGAATTTGTTGTGAATTTAATCTTTTTAATCGACTTGAAATGCAGCTGTGCAAATAAGCTCAATAGCAACAATGGCGCCACATAACTCTTAGGCGGTTAAAGAACAATTTTACACGAGTTTTGCGGTATTTGTTTTTAATCTAAAGGAAAATATTTGTCGTCTTATAATTAAGTCACGTCTAAACTTGAAGGAGGTAAAAGAGAAACAGTTTTTGATCGTTTGCAAAGGTGATTACACTTTATTAGGTTGTATTTTACGTAACATATAAAGATGGTAGGTTTATAAGATTTGATTTACTGGAAGTAAATTTAGCTATTATTAATTCTGTAGGACTCTGCCCCAAAGCTTGCAAAAGTTGAGAAGATTTTAGGTCGTACAGGATCCCGTGGTGGTGTAATTCAAGTTAGAGTACAATTTATGTCTGGTGAATCTGAACTTGCAGGGCGTTCTCTGATCCGTAACGTCAGAGGCCCTGTCAGAGAAGGAGATATCTTAGCTTTATTGGAAACTGAAAGAGAAGCACGTCGTCTTCGTTAAGGTCTAGTAGTAAAGTATTCTAAATGTTTTAATAACTTATTATTACATTAATTCGGTCGCTTTTTTATTCTTAATTTTATTTTTGTCTATTTTTACTTGCAGAATAAGAAGATTATTCAATCGAGCTTTTTGACTAGTATACAATTCGATTTTGACATAAATTTACTGATTCCAATAAGGTATCTAATATTAATTTGCTATTTATCAGATCACATTTCTAACTATTAATTTCATTGAGCCTCCACAGTACTATGGAAGGCTCTGGGAGACTTGATGTAGTCATTATCAAATTATTGTTTAAATCTGGATGTTTGGATATAGATGTAACAATTGCACTGGAAGGAGAGATAGAAGTCAAAGAGTATAAATATTTTGCTGTGTGTAAGCAATATACAGAGGCTTCCCCCGCAGGGGCTACTACAGGGTTAATTCTAGGGACAAATACTCGATCTCTCCAAATTATGGAAAATCCAGTAAGCATAGGCAAATGATTGCTGTCATTTATATTGTTGGAACAATCCTTTTGCAGTTTTTTTGAATTTTCCCAACTAACATTCACCTTTTCTGTTTTCTCTTGTCCAAATTTCCAAATGCAAGATGAGGAATCTCCAGTACAGAGTAGATGTTCATCATTAAATGAGAATAAAGAATGCAGAGAGTAGTTAGATCCTTGTGGACCAGATAGTGTTTTTAGAAGTTTCAAGTTTGAGGACCTCCAAATTCGTATTTTTCCGTCAAATGATGTTGAAGATAAGACTCTTTTATCATTACTCTGTTCAAGACTAGTAACGGGAGCTTCGTGAGATAGGACTTGAGAAACGAAACCCTTCTTCCTAAGATCCCAGCTTCTAATGTATCCATCATATCCACCTGAGAATATTGGTTGGTAAAGTAATTCATTGGGTACTGAAATACATGTACATGCTCCTTCATGTGTATTTTCCAAATTCATAATGGCCGAACCCAAGAGCAGCCCACTTTTTTTAATTCCAGCTCTAAGATCATAGATACTTATTGCCCCAGGAGAGAAACATGCAGCCAACAAGTTTCCCGATTGATCAGTTTTTAAATCGTTTAATCCACCATTACCAAGTTCGTAGTTTTTGATTCCAGCTTTCTCAAGTGATAAAATCCTTTTTCCTGTCTCCAATGAATGTACATAAATTTTGCCCTTATCTGTCCCACATGCAGCAGCCTGCCCACTAATAGTAATTACGCCTCTTACTATCGAACCTTCATTATACTTTTCATTATCATGTTTAAAAGATATTCTCATTATTGGAGCCCATGGTTCATTAAAAAAAATGTCATTGCTAGTCTCATCGTTATTTTCTAACATAATTCATTTCTATATGCCATCCATTTATATTTGTTCTGCAGGAAATAACACTTTTTTGAAATTAGAGATTCAATGCGCCAAAAGCAGGTAATATAATAAAAAAATAAATTCAAATCTATCAGAACAGTAAATTTAGAGAAATTCAGATGGATGACCAAAATTATAAAATATATAGGCATAAAGAGCTGCCTATAAATATTTGCCACTTTACAACTTTACCTTCAACGCAGATCTGGGCTTATGAAAATATTGATTTCTTAATTAATACAGAAAAGTTGTCTCCAAATACATGGACGGTAATTACTGCAGATAACATGACATCTGGCATCGGCTCTTATGACCATAAAACCCGTACTCCTCGCACATGGTACACGCTAAATGGCAAGAATTTAAATGCGACATATTTAGCATTAAGACGAAGAGAAATCTCAGAAGAATTGGAAAAGAATGCTTCAGATCTTAGTTTGTATACTCTTGGGATTGCTTTGTCAGTTTGCAAGATTTTAGGAGAGTTTGGTATTAAAGATCCAAAAATAAAGTGGGTTAACGATATTTATGTTAATGGGAAGAAAATAGGAGGTATTTTAACTAAACAACTAGAAAAAAGATATGTATTTGAGCAAGTTGAATATGAGCCTATTGTAATTGGAATAGGCTTGAATGTACTTCACGATAAGTACGATCTTCCAGAAAATATTGAGTCCCCTGCTACGTCTATCAAAATAGAAAGCGAGTTAGATTCTTCATTTATTGGAATCAATGATATTTTGGAAATCCTACATTTAGAAGTTATTAAATCAGTAACCAATATAAATTCATCGAGGAATAGAGGATTCCAAGACAATACTTTAGCAGAAGTTAATAAGAGGCTGCTTTATAAAGGCAAAGTTGTGAAAATAATAGACTATGAAAAGGAAGGAAATGAAATAGAAATGGGAGTACTTCAAGGAGTAGATAAAAATGGTTTTGCAATTATAAAATTACCAGAAATAAATGGGGGAGAGCTCAAAATATCTCATGGAAGAATTAAATTTGATGGCTAAGTTTCACTTGCTAACCAAAAGTTAATGGAGATTCTAAAATAGCTGTCAGTTCGCTGTCATCTTTTATTTTGACTCCTGCTATTTCATGTGTTGAATATGGGCATTCTAATAATAAGGTTAATTATTTAAATTGCTATTGATAATATTTGAAATAATTAACTTACCTAATTCAATAGGGAATCTTGAGAGATAATTGCCTGAAGATGCTATTACATACGGCCAGAAAAAATCTCTAGTCACTCTTGTCCAAAGTTCAAAGACAAGTACGAGAGTACCACAAAATTCTCTTGAAGCTGAATACGCCATAAACCAATCTGTGGAAGTAATGTATCGTGTAATGACAGAAGTTTTTGGTCTTAAAAACTTCTCCAAATAAATAACAATTATGCTTATATTTCCAAATGATTCATCATCAGTTGTTTTGAAAATGTTCTTAATATCATCATATTTTTCTTTTAAAGACTGTAATATTTCTTTGTAGCAGTAAATACAATCTAATGATTGGGCTTTGGTTGACTCAGAAGCCTTAAATCCAAATTTAGAACATTTTTCTGAAATTTTTGTGTACTTTTCATGCAAGTTTGTAGATTTTATGCCTTTATGTTCTATAATACATGCTAAGAATTTTCTCATGTATTCTGATGTTCTTTTTTTCCCGGCAATATGTTCACCTAAATAAATCTGATAACAACATATTGTTCGAACACTTCTTAAACTTACCGACTGCTTTACATCGCTCATCTTCTGGAAAACTTATCTCAGTTTCCTCAGCTTCAAGATTAAAACTTCCATTTTTGTTTTTCTTTAACTTCTTAATCACACCTGAAGCTTCAATATTTAAATATTCTCCATAGAAGTATATGATTGTCAAAAACAACACAGGCAACCTTCCTAATTTCATCTTATCCCTTAAAACCAAGTATTTTTTAAATATTTATAATACGTATTTAAAAACTATAATTTATATCAATTTAAATAATTTAATAAATATCCATTTACTTTTATCCTTCTTGATCTCAACACAGTCATAGCATGTCTATGCTGACCCACAGCACCTAAAAGGCGGGCGCGCGTGATTGTGGCGGTATTCAGAATTTCATTTTAAATTCAGTGGCTTGCTCTTAGATAAGTCTTGATTTGACAAAAAAAAAGAATAAAGCCACTGTGCTTGTAAAATTAAAACTATAAAAATTTTGGCTATATAGGGTCTTATTTTTATATTCTCCTGATTAACCATTTTGAAATAGCTGGGAGGAAACTTTAATTTTTAGGAGTATATAAATTTCAATTTATTAATACATATTTCTAATTTGAATAATATTTATATATGTCAAGTATCAGCCTATATTTTAATAGGCTAAAATATTGAAATTTGAAGCAAAATTCTCAAGATATTCAATTATCAATACTAACTTATCATGTACAAATTCAATAATTTATTAGGAGTACCATATAATGGAGGTGACATTCTTTTTTTCTCAGATTCGTCAAACTTGGTCTCTAACGTTGATAATAGGATTTGCGTTCATGATATAAAATTTAACAGAACCCATGTATTGGGATGTGAAGCAAGAAGTAATATAAGCAAGATGTGCCTTTCACCTGACGAGAGCATTCTGATTTGTGTAGACGAAGATAATTATGGCTCAATTATTAACTTTTCGAAAGGGCTTATTCTTAATAGAATGCAATTTCCTGGTTCAGTTGGATTCATTTGCTATAGCCACAATGGGAATTACGTTGCTGCAGCAATCGATTCTGGAATATATATATGGCATGCCCCATGCATATCAAAAGGTTGGCAATTGATATTAAAGAGAAAGCATATTATCCATAATTCTAAGGTTAATTCTTTAGATTGGAGTAGGTGCGATCGTTTTTTACTTACTGCTAGTAATGACATGACTGTAAGGCTTATCAGCATTGAAAAGATTGACAATTTTGACACTGTAGCCTTTATTACCCACAAAAATCCAGTTGTTAGCTCCTACTTCACGAAAAATATGCAATTTATATTTTCTGTAAGCTCTGAAGGTGTTATAATATTCTGGAAACCTTCATCCAAAAAGGAAAGTCAAGGTAAGAAAGTTTTCACCCCCCAAAAAATCCTCCCTAGACAAACAAAGAAATCTAGGGCAAATAATAACTCAGCCTTAGACACAAATTCAGACATTGAACCAGAATTTTATGGTGAAATTAGAAGTAAATATTGGGTTGAGGCTTTGAGAGCATATGTAAATCAATCTAAGGGTGCGATTGTTACAGGCTGTGCATTTAATTATGAAAAGAACCTGGTTGCAATTTCAACATCTAATGGAGTATTTACCTTATATGGAATTTCAGTTGGACTGAATTCTGACTCCTTTGATCCAAACGATGTCCTAATTAATTCAATCCATACGTTTTCACTTTCCAACTCTCCCTTGACTTCACTAAAATTTGGTGCAAAAGGCGAATGGCTGGCAGTTGGAGCTGCAAAAACGGGTCAGCTTATTATTTGGGAATGGCAATCAGAATCGTATATACTTAAGCAGCAAGGCCATTCTTTTGGTATACAATCTTCTGGTTTTAGCCCTGCAGGATTATCTCAAGGGAAATGGAGCGGAAAAGCTTCTCATGACGACTATCTTGGAATTGGATCAAGAACAATTATTGCAACAGGAGGGGTTGATGGCAAGGTGAAGCTTTGGGATATTAATTCAGGTTATAATTTTGCAACATTTTCAGATCACATTGCTCCAGTTTCCAAAGTTATTTTTAATCCCCAAGGTAATGCCATATTATCTGCTTCACTTGATGGTTCAATTAGAGCATACGATATTATGAGATACAGAAACTTCAGGACTTTAACAGCCGACGAAGATACTGGCGTTCAGTTCACATGTGTTGCAATTGATAGAGCTGGTGATTTGGTAGTAGCAGGTAGTCAGGGCGAAGAATGCAAAATATATGTCTGGAATTTCCAAACCGGTAAATTAGTAGATAAATTATCTGGGCATACATCCAACATAGTTGATATCGCATTTTGCCCCTCACTTTCTAGCCCTGGGATTTTAGCTTCTGCTTCATGGGATGGTACTGTTAGAATATGGGACCTTTATGCTCGTGTTGGTAAAGGAGCAACGGGTGAAACCTTAGTACACTCTTCTTCTGTGCTTTCAATAGCATTTGACCCTAGAGGAAATAATATGCTTGCAACTAGTTCTTTGTCTGGGAGTATTACTTTCTGGGACATAAATAAGGGCACTGTTGAAGGTAGCATTGATGGTCTAAGAGATATTCATAGTGGAAGGAGCTCTTCAAGTGCATTTTCTGCAAATAACAGCAAAGGCGGTGGCGGAAAGCTTGGAGCAAAAACAAACCTAAATATTAATAGAAACCAACATTTCTCATCTATCTGTTACAATAGCAATGGAAGATTTCTTCTTGCCTCCTCTAGAAACTCCGCTAGAGTATGCCTTTATGATACATTAACCTTTACTTTGGTTTCTACTGTTCAACTGACAAATTCTCGTTTCTTTTCGGGGATTAGAATGGAGCTTAATTCCAATTTAAATTCCAACAAAAAGAAAAAAAGAATCCTCGATTCTGAAAATCCTGATGAAATTTGGAATTTTTCAAATAGATTAAGCGAGAAAGAAAAGATTATTCGTGAACATAATTCTTTACCAGGAACTATTGTTGGAGAGTTCTCAAGCTCTAGCAGACAATCTCATTTTACTGTATATGAGGTGGCATTTTCCCAAAACTCATCGCACTGGATTGCTTCTACTAGCCATGGAGCATTCCTTTTCTGCATGGATACTCTAGGAAATTCATATTCAGGCTCTTCAACTCACTTAAACATGCTAGACACTTTTAAAAAGCAAATAATGACAAAAGAGGTAAATGTGAGCAATATTGATCATTTTCTCAAAGAAGGAGATTTTTTGAGAGGCTTGATTCTTGCATTAGCAATGAATAATTTCAATATACTTGCAAAGGCATATATCCAAATTCCAATTACTTCGATTGACTACATTGTACAGAACATTGTTTCATTTTTTCTTCCGAATATACTAAACTTTTTAAGAATTGTAACGAGCCCCAATAATAAACAATTTTTCAGATTAGAACGACATCTAATTTGGATTGAATCTATTATCAGAGTACATGGGAATACATTCCTAAACGTAAATGAAACTCTTAGTGAACCTCTAAATACCAGTAAAATTGTTCTTGAAAATAATGCAGAAAACAAAGATAGTGAGGAGAGCAAAAAGCTTAAACAAAACAAACTAGCAATATTATCTACAAATCTCAGTGATTGCGATACAAGAAGTATTTTTCTTGCAATTTTGATGAATATCTCTCAAATATATTCATTTTCAAGTCAAATCTATGACTCTAATTGCTCTATATTGCATTATATTTCATCTAAGCTAATATCGAAATAATTTTAGATTATATAAACCTTTCTAATTTTTTTTAAAATTAATTTGATTATGCTATCTTTATTTTTTATCTCGGATTCAATGAACGACTTTCAACATTTTAGATTTTTTTAAAATAATTCATAGTAATTTTAGTCCCCACAATGCATGCATGACTAACATGAATTGCAGGCATGACTATTATTTGCATGCATGGATAACAAAGTCATGCAAAAAAATAGTTACAGATTTGAAATATTCAAAGACGAAAAATTTATTTTTCGTAATGCTTTTTGCTTTGATTTAAGCATTTATTGTATTTGCAAGAGAAACAAAAAAATAAAACATTCGGCTACCAGCAATTGGAGTTAACTATTAAAAGCAAGTTTATTAATCAAACAAGAACAGGCAAATTGGTAATTCATTAAACTTAAAAGTAATTTTTATAGATAATCAAATTTGAATTGTTAAATTATAAGGTTTGTTAGACTTGAAGATGATGATGTATTCAGGCCATATTTCAAGCAAGTTAGAAAATGACAAATTATCATATAACTGTTACCAAGGCAAGGAAAAATTGGAATATAATGAAAGTTGGTTTAATAAAATCAAGAATAGAAGTGAAGTTGGAGTATCATACCAAAGCCAACTTGAAATTTTATTCTGGATAGCATTTTGTCTATTATTAATGGTTGGATATAAGTATCTTTCGGATGGAAGTTTCTCAGCAATATTGACACTTTCTTCAGCCTTTCAGTGCTTTGCATTTCTATTATTGGCATCAAAGGTAAATACTCAGTGCTCTCTATCAGGAATCTCATTAAGAAGTCAAATACTCTATTCAATAGCTTTAATTTCAAAACTATCATCTACCTTATTTTTTAATGGATATTTACCAGTAGATAGATCTGGAGATTGGGTATATCAAGTGGCCGATGTTGTTTCATTAGCTATTTCTCTTTTATTAATTTACTGGGGGAATACAAAACTCAAGTATCAGTATAAATTTGATAAAGATTCAGTGAATATCGTAATTCCTATTATATTTTCTGCTATTTTAGCCGCAATTATACACCCGGATTTGAATAGTTATTTCCCTGCCGACTTTGCTTGGACATTTTCATTGTATTTGGAGACAACAGCTATGTTACCGCAGCTTGTTATGATGACCAAAATTGGAGGCGAAGTTGAAACTCTTACAAGTCATTATTTAGCATCATTGGCAACATCAAAGATTCTTTCATTTGTATTTTGGCTTTTTTCTTATAGAGAGCTTGCTCCAGAACATGGAAAAAACATTCCAGGATGGACTGTTATGGCTTCCTTTGCGATTCAAATTATTCTTTTTACAGACTTTTTGTATGCATACATTAAATCTGTTCGCTTAGGAAAAGCATTGATTATCCCTACAAGTATTGTATAAATGTTTTTGTTTCAAGTCAGAGAAATTTATACAGTCTAATATAAGAAATACATATAATAAATTGAAAAAAACTTTAAGGTTTGAATTGCTTTAATGTAGCCAATAAATCAAAAAGTTACATAAAGTACAGAAATATTTATAGTACAAATATATAATATAGTATACAAAATAAAAGTGCTTCTTATTTGGAATGCTAATTATTAATATGATAAGCATTCGGAGGAATTTTCTGATTTATTGAATTGCCATTTTTTTCAACATTAAAATTTTTAAATTCGGTATTCTGACTTTTTGCTGAACACTGGTTACTTTGCATAGAGAAAATGTGTGGATGAATATCTATCATTCCTTTAAATTCCTCACTTGATTCGTTGAAGTTCTCCTGAAGCTTTTGTTGGAAATTTGATACATTTACTCTATCATTAATATTCTCATTTATTACTTCATACATAGATGAAAGTATTGCAATTGTTTGCATTCTAAAATTCTTCAAGGAATTGGCAATTTCTATAAAATTCTCATCCGAATATTTTTCAAATTCTATACAACCACTTTTTAGCTCTTCAATGGTCTTTGAATTCCTTTTTATTTGCATTTGTAACTTCTCTTCGTTCTTGAAAAGGTCATCACTAATATAGCTAATCAAATCTTTGATGCTTGATATCTTATCAGTTATGGTTTTTGAAAGCTCATCCCCAAATAAGAAGCCACTTTCCTCTTCTTGCTTTTTTCTAAGAGAAAAATATTCATCATTTAGTTCCTTAATGGCTGACTGTATAAGCTCCGAACGGGTATTTAACTCCTTTTCCAACCTTTCAATTTGTTCTTTATTTAATAATTCATCCTTTTTAATGCTAATAAAACTATCTTGTATACTATCAACTTCATTTTTTACCCCTTGGATTCTATTCTCTAACTTTGTTATCATTTCTTTCTCAGCTGACCTATTCATTAGCTCATCTTTAATCAAAAGATTAATATCTTCAAGTTTTTTTCCTGTGTTTTTTTCATCTTTAGCATTCTTACTACGTATTTCCCCAACACTTTTCTCAAGAGTTTCAATTCTACCCTGTAAAATAATTCTTACAAAATCTTTGAATAGCTGCCTAATCAAACTTAGATTTTCAAGTTCTAATTCATCTAAATTATTCCCCATTCCGACCAAATTCTCATCTTCAACAAAAACATCTCTAAGGATTTCATATATTAGCATTTTGCTCCCTTCAAGTTTTCCACTTTGATTACGTTCGCAACAACTACAACTTTCATTACTTGAAGACTTTTCCGTACAAGAGCATAGACAGGAACAGGAACTTGAATCAGAGCTGGATAATGCGTTCGAATTTAAATTCAAATCCAAATTCTCATTTTCTTTTTGATTTTTTTGTGACATTGTTAATATAGTATTTCCAACCACTCTGTTTCCAATGGAAGTCTTCAAATCCTTTAGTTCTAAAGCAATCTCCTGGATCTGTAATGCAATATCTCTAACAGTTGACTCCGTGATTGACTGTTGTACTTTCAAATCTGTAATGTTTCTCTGTAGCTCAAGATGATGATGAGCACAATTCTTATCCAATTTATCCACTAGCGTCCTTTCGAGATTTGATACTGATTTTTCTACCATATTATTTATATATTGCTCATTTGCTATCCCAAGAATATTTTCAGCTAAGCCCTCCAGAGCTTCAACTTTACTGCTTTTGCATGCAGAATTACCTCGGCAATTATTGCAGCAGTTTCTAGAATTCTTTAAATTTTCATTTCCTATTCTGACATTATGGTTCCTTCTTGGAAATACTACTCTTTTGGAAATATAATTCTTGGGTCGATTTACTAACTGTAACTTTTCTACTAAACAACTCATCTCCGTTTGTATTATTCTATAATTCCTTTGTAATTCTTCTATCACATCTTCTATATGCTCCGCCCATTCTGAAACATCCTCAACTGTTGACTGTGAATCGTAATCATCCATGTTGAAGAAATCTCAAGAAAAATTAGGCTTTAATATATTTTCAGTAATATTTTTTATTAGCCTTTATTCAATCAATCCAATTTTATTTTTCCTCGGCTTGGTACATTGTTTTTTTTATTGTGTGTATTGTTGAATTTTTTTTTAAATATAAAGAAATTGTGTGCCAAAGGTTTTAATAAAGCTAGAATTTTATATTTTATAATATTAATGCCTTGAATTAAAGCCTAGATATTATCTTTGTTCTTTCATCGTATATTTACCTTCATTATTACTTCTAATTTACTCCCTTAGAACCTTAAAAAAATATACTTAAAAAAAGAAGCATATTGAGATTTGTTTTTCATTCATTGCCACTTTTCATCTTATTAATAGCATTGTTTGTTCACAACCAATAAACCACCTTAATTCAGAGAAAATGAAGCAAACTAGAACATAATGCAACAGAAAGAGGCGCTGCGACACAAGTGTCTGTAGAATGACATTAGAGCTACTACCAATACTAAATATTTTTATTAAGTTAAAAACGAGAAGATAGGCTCAGTAGAATGAACCATCTGTTCCCACTACATAGACTATCCTCAGTGAATTCGACTACAATATTCCTCAGCAATTAATTTAACTACTTGCGTAAGCGTTCGAGCCACTTTTAAGATTCTTCTTAAATAAATGCTCAGAATTAACTTTTTTCAACATAACAAGGGAACATCATATCAATAGCTATTTGAAACGAAAAATAGCATTGAACAATCTTAAATACAGAATCAGCTATAAAAAATCCCAAACGCTAAATTAAAGGAGCGACTAAATATATATTTATATAAATAAATCCATCACTTGAAACAAACTATCAGTTTTCTAACTGCCTGTTGAAATTATAATTACGAACCCGTGAAATATTAATTGTTTTTTGATTTATTTTTGCGATCCCATCCAGATCTATTAGACACTACACTTGCATGGCCAGACAGAGACAACATGATATTATTTCCATTATTATTTCCATTATTACCAATAGTTTGGTCTGAAGGAATCCCAACAGATTTAGAAAAATGTGCACCATTCATACTATGATTTTGAGAAGGTTGAATAAATGTTGAATTTGTAGGTTGAACTCCAAATGAATGATAGTCATAGTGACATGAGGCTGCAATACTATTTCCAATACCAGAAATGCCACCCCCATTATAAGTAGAAAAGTGAGAATTTCCGTCCATGGAATGATAAAAATTATGAATATTGCTTTCACTTGCTTCCTGCATTCCATATGTGTTTTGAGTTGGATTCATATGATTTGAGTTGTGCTGGAGATTGACAAATTCAGTTGATGGATTACTACCTTGTTGGTCATATAATGGATATGAACGTTGATCCTGACCTATTAACTGTTTAGGACCCTTACTAGCCCCTGCGCATTGACTTGAAAATACACGTTTTGATTGCCCACCATTAACTGATCTTCCTGTAGAAAGATTGCTATTGAGTACTTGAGCATTAGTTTGATGGGGAGCATGAAGGTGAATATTAAGCTGATTATGAGTAGACGTAGGCTGAACAGCTCCAATATCATATCTTATTTCATTTTTAGCATTATTCATACTGTTAAATCTTGGTGCGCTAGCTGGTGGAACACTCAAAGAATGGTGAATCCCAGATCCTCCTAAAATAGATTTTTCATTTGTAAGGGAAATATGTGCGGGGGGGTAGACTGTTGGTGGTTGTATTGAGTGAGGTTGATGTTGAAATCCTCCAGATTTTGTCCCCTTCGCTAACCCATTCACAGAGCCTACAGCATTCGATCCTTTATATGCATTATCAAAACGGGATTTACTAACACTTCCACCAGTTGACTTGTTGGGCAAGTTAGTATTATTACTTGAGGCAGAACTAGACGAATATTTAGGTAATAGGTTTGTAACTTTGGTTACCAGTTCATACAAAGAGGAACTTGTGTTGTTATCTAGAGAATAAAGACCCATTGTTACTCCATTGATTATCTCATTTATAGAATTAATTTCCAAAGAATTTGCAGGATATCCTGAAGCAATGGCTTCTGCCACAAAGTCCTGAGTCTGCTTCACAATTTTCTGAATATTATCTAAAGAACCTCCACTTTTGTGGATATTTACCAGAGAAGAACCTTGAGTAGATAAAGTAAAAGTGTTCGAAACGGGCCTTGAATCGCTATTCTTCTCATTGCTAGGCTTTGTGATGCCCCTGGTCTTTGCAATCATTGAAAAGTCTGGATATGGCAATGGTATCAAAGTAAACTCATCTGGACCGACATTCTCGACAGTCCAAACATCTGGGAATGCCTCTACAAAATGAAGTAAATTTGTCCAACCAAGTATTTCAATATTTAAAGGAATTTCATAAAATTGTGAAAATTCACTTTCTAAAATATCCAAAGGAAGAAAATCTAGTGAGCTTTTAGGGATGTAGTGAGGAGCCAATCGCTTGCTTATCCATCTTCGCAAAAGAAAGTGAACCCCTTGCAAGACTATCATTAAAGATGTTTGAGGTATATTATCCTTGCCAACGTTTACTATGGATAACGCTCCTGAAGATGTAGTTGTAGTGGATGAATGAGATGAAAGAGCTACTGAAGAAGTTCCATTCGTAATTACTCCGTTTTTTGAGTTTGAATTATCAATTCCAAATGTATCATCATCATCAGATATTAAAGAAGAGCCTTTTGCCGGTTGATTAGAATTTGCATTTACGATACTGTTTGTACCCTGATCTTTCTTAGTTTTGTTTGTACCATTAGCTAACGCGTTTTCACCAATAGAGGAACCTGAGGAATCTTTGCCTTGATGCTGTCTCGGGATTTGGTTCGGAGATACAACACCACTTGTATTATATACATGGTCAGAAATAGTGCCTGCTGATCCCGTGACTGCTACTCCTGAAGGGCCGCCGGTTCCATTTACGTTTTGTAGAACCTGGGGCCCGAAGCCAGAAAATGCTGGTGGCAGTGCTCCCATTTTCCAAAATGCTTCAGCAGCTAACTTGAAGTCCGCAAAAGAAACAGTTACTGACTGTGCTGGAAGCAGTAGTGGGGTAACGCCTGATGAAAGATTAACTTTGAAAATTGGAGACAACTTTGGAATGTTCGAAGAGTCTATTATAGTATGTGGGCCTTCAATAAAAATATGAGGTAAAGCCTGTATTAGGCCCAATAATCCATTTTGAATTATGCATGACTGGAAGAATGAAGTTGCATCATGCTCAAAACGGAAGCTAGTAAAGGAGTCATATAACATTGGAATATGAATCATAGGAACTCCATGGCTGACCATAGGACCTAGTTGGCTAAGAGCAGAATGAAGTACCAAATGTAAAAGCCATTCAAATTCTACTGGTGATGCTGGGGGAGTTTTTGGCCATTCTATTTGAATAGGGGCTAAAATGCCTCCTCTAGGAATAAATCCCATTCCAATATTACCAGACATGTTATTGTACAGAGGTTGAGATGTAGAATAGTTTGGAGGTAGAGATGGCATTCCCCCCATTGCCACGCTATTTCCCATTATCTGCTTTTCAATTCCAGTAGTATGATCTTGGAGAGCTGATGATACAACCATATTACCTTGTAGTCCAGTTAAAGTCGGGGAAGCAGGCTTTCTACTTGGCAAAATATGGGAGATAAACCCTCCACCGCCTTCAAAAGTTGCTCTTCCTATCTCTTCAATAATTGCTTCTACAATCTCTAGCTCTCGCGGCTCATTATATCGCACCAATATATGAAGACCTTCTGGGTCATTACCGGTTGTACCTAAAATCTGAACCTGAGCTCCGCTCTCTTGTTCCATCCATTTCTGATTTGATCCAGAAACACCAATAATTGCACCAGCCAAATTAGAAATACTTGGATGAAACTTTGAACGATCTATTGGGATCTTTTTTGTATTTCTGTAAGATACAGTTTGACCTTGAGAAGGTTGATTAATAGGCGGAGCAACTACAACGTTCCCAGGAACTCCAATTGAATTTAAAGAAGGAGAGTTTATACCACCAATTCCCAGAGAGTTTGAAGCCGATACTGGAATGGGCATTGACCCCACTGCAACTCCTGAAACTGGTGAAGGCTGGGTAGGTAGGTGGGATTGAGTCTGTAAATTTGGATTATTAGAAAATCTAGTGCCTGTCCTTCTTTGGTTACTAGAATTGGTTGGACCAGATCTAACTTTACCCTTCTGCTTTTTCTCAGCCGGTCCAACCTTTGCCAACGGATTGATTGTAGAGATAGTTTCTAGTCCTTCATTGTGGCCCGTAACATTTGGATGCCACATTTTTAATATTCTTATTGAAAAAAAAACTATTTACTGATTTCTTCCGGTGTAATATAGGGGAACAACAGTTATTACAAGAAAACAAAAAGCAAAAGATACGCGTGTCCCCAAGAAAAACCTGCCCTAATGGTCTTTTTTTTTGAAACTATATTTAACTGATTCCTCGGCCTTTGTTAATCGATGTTGCAATCAATGCTACGAGTATGCAGAATGGTCAGTCCTCTTGTTTCAGGCCCAAAATAACACTTAAATTAGCAAAAATGATCTAAGCTCCGTAAATTCTGTTTCAATGTCCTTGAAAATGTAATCCGGCTATATAACTCAGACTTACCAGACTTTTAGTATTCTTGAGGCCTTTCTTAATTTATCTAGTTGTAGAGTTGATTTAACCCAAGAAAAATCTAAGTCTAGACTAAAAGAGAAGGGTCTCAAAAAAATACAAGTTTGTAAATTGGAGGTAATAACGGACAAATCCTTATTTTAGTGTTTTCGATTCTTGGCCAATAGAACTGTCTGTTATTATCTCCGATGTATTCAATTTCGAAAAAAAGGTCAGGTACAAGACCAAATTATGTTATAGATCCCAATTATGTATTACTTATTATTGAGTCTATATGCAGAAGGATTATTAAACATCCGAACGATCTGAATTTTTATGTATATCAATATTACACTTAAAAAAGCCTTCATGTCAGGGAAACAAACGATTACTGTTATTGCAATACATTCGGGATTGAAAAGGTAGTTAACAATGCAATCGCTTTAGTATATTAATTATTTTCTAATTACTTAACAATTGAAAATCAACTATCTCAACAAGCTTTGTTGAATGTACTTAACATTTACTCATATATTGATATACAAATATATAATGGTTACTTAATAAGTAGATGGTTATAGTAATTTGTTAAAGATATATAGCTTATTAGTTTAATAGATTTAATTTCGTTAATTAAAGTTTGAACATGATCTCATTTACACTTTAATTATTCTCTGTTACTTTGCTTTATGTTTTACCCAAGACAAGAAAATCCGTATAAAATTTTAAATATTAATATTTAATAATAAACAAATAATCAATTTAGCTTTAAAAGTTTAAAAATTATTTAAATCTTAGCCTTTTTAGACCAGGTATTTATTGGTACAAGATAAACTTATTTAAATAAATTTGCCGCAGTCATGTCTACATAATCTATTGTTTCCGCCTTTGTGTAAAAAAATTATTAAATAAATTTACGCATAATATTAATTAGACTAACATTTTAAAAAACAAATATTAAAATAAACAATTTGATATTATAGTTAAATATAGTAATAATTATTTTATTACTAGTAAATTTCAAATATATTTCTATTAATCTTCACTTAATACACGCAGGTCTATTTTATAAACCACACTTTTTGGGCGGGCAGTTGTGGCGGTGAATGTGGGAATTCAGTGCATCAAAGAAATACACAGTGGGCATGTAGTTTTGTTTGACGTTCTGAACCATTTGTAAATGCACTCAGAATGGAAAATATTGTTACATGTATTACATCTTTTTCTCGGCAATGACCTGTATTGGGAATGGACAATTGAATAGCAGATAAGGCAGTCTTCTACGCCATCTAAGTATAAGGATAAATTATTTATCCACGTTAAAATGGCGTGAGTGACATTTTTGTACCTAACGGCTTTAATGACAGAAATTAGCCAGTTAGAATTTTGTTTCTTAGACACTCCAACAACACTTGGGATATTCACTTTTGGAATAACCAATGGATGATGTTGGGAGAAAGTAAAAGAGAGCGTCGCAGTGAATCCACGCTCAGAATAGCTCACTTTAATTGTCCTAGATGATATATTATGATCGAATGCGATTTTCCTATCTGAGTTTGACACTTTCTCAATAATGATGGGGAAATGATTGAGTTCTATTGGGATGATGATAGGTGAAAAGTAGTTAATCACCAATTTTTGTAAAATAGCTTGAGTTTTATTATTAGAATTGCGCAACCATATTTCGCGTAATATTCTTGGGAAATATGTAGTTAGAGAGAGAATTATCCTAGTGGCCAGAAGCCATGTAAAATATAGGTTGCTTGAGTCCCATACCACTGATTCTGAATTTGAGTTTGGGTCCAACTGAAGGATCTCCTCCAGGTTAGCAGTTAGTAATTTGCGTCTTTCACTATTTGAAGAGTGTTTGAATAGTGCTAGCCAGTTTGTTTGAGAACTAATCATATTGTTAGAGTATGATTCTGTGGAATTGCCTGTTTCTTTGACTCTGATGTGATCCTCTAGAATTACCAGTGTTTGAAAAGTAAGCTCAACCAAAACATGGATTAGAGACAGTTTAATGGTTGTTTGCGTGATTTCTAGAACATCAGGGGCATCTAAAATATCTACCAAGCCAGAAAACGTTGTGTTTTTCAGAATGAGCTCATCTTGAATTATTTCTGAGCTTTTTCTTCCTTTAACAAAGAATTTTAACGCCTGGCAAATCGAAACATCTTCGTCTTCTAGACAAGAAGGAAGAAAGTCATTATTGGTCTCATATTTAAGATTCACTTTCTTTTCTCTTATCGCTTCTCCTATTACTATCGGGTTTAACTCTAATAATGATTCAATACAAGGAGTTAAGTTCTTCTCTATAGTCTTAATGCTTGGGTTTTCTTTATCGGTACAAATAACAAAATCCTCCGAAATCAATTTTGGTAAAATGAAATTCCAGCATCCTAGTCTTTGCGAAGCATCTATGTATATTGAATTCAAAGAGCTTAAGTGTCCAGAAACTTCTATCGAAGGATCATCTTTTTTTTCAAAGTAAGACACGTTAATCGAACTAAAGTATGTTTCCAATAGCTGTTGAGCTAAAGAAGGTCCAATAAGTCTTCTCCAATGAGAAGCTATTACTTCTATTCCTTTTTCAAAATTTTCTGGGTCAGAGTCTAAAATTAATTGTTTTTTTTCAGAATTATTAGGGCATTCAGAAATATTCGCTTCATGGTTTATATGTTCATGTAAATTTTCATATTTATCTTCTTGATCATCCTGGTATTGATCTTCAATTTCATCAAAATCGCTATCTTTATTCTTAGATATTGAGTATTCCCTAATGCATTGATCAAGCTTCTCAATACTAGATATTGCACTGTTTAAATCAGGGTATTCATATTGTACGTTATGCCAATTGTGCTCTTTTAATATTAATAGTACAAATGATTGAAGCTTTAATGAGTTTGTAGTTAATAATTTTGAAATTTCCATAGCATTCCCCTTAATTTTACCTAATTTTGACTCAAGAACGGCCAAAATCCACATTTTACCAGTATTTTCTGAATTCTTTAGTATTACCATTTGTTCAATAAATATTCTCAATCCTGTATCAGCTGTAAAATTGTATTTAGACATTAATACGGTTGAGAGCAACCCCAAAAATTTGTCGAAGGTGCTCAAAATATTTGTCTCCAGCTGAATTGTAATGCTTGTAAATCTATGTTCATCAGGTATTGTTTCTTCTTCTGGATATAGTTTGAGTCTTTGATAAATACTGCAAGAAAGTTTAATAGTGTTTAGCACCAAATATTGAATAGTAATTGAATACTCATGCAACTTTTTGGCTATTTTTGTGTCACTATTTATTTCTGAAGTCGAAATTTCAAAGAATTTTCCAACTAAATAATGAATAGATGAAGAAAGCCTGATCATTAATTTAGAAATTTCTAAATTTCCATACTGAAATTCAAGCTCAATATTATCTTGAATGTCTTTTCCTTGAATGTAATTTGTCAAATATTCCTCGAACAATTCAATTAGGACTGCCATCAAATCGCACAATCTAAATAAATTGCAAATATTTAGAGAATTAGTAATGCCTGCGTTACTCAATTCCTCTGACAATGCTTCTATAACTGTCACTATTATATCCATATCAGATTCTATTTTGTATTCTGGAAGACCCTCATCAGTAATAATAGCTTTAGCACAGTGTATTAAGCAAGTTATTTTCATATAGTTCTCTTTAAATTCTGACGAATTTTTCATTTCAATGTTAAATTCATCTAAAATTCTCTTTGATAATTCAGAGTATGCTTCTGGTAATTTTACTCCTCGCTGTTTAATCTTGATTAATGACAAAAATAAAGAAATTGAGTCGCTCTCAAACGTATTGGAATATAAATAGTCAATAATTATTGAAAGATATTCATTTTTCATCCTCGCATTATCGCTCATTAGGTCAAAAAAATAAACGTAGAAATCAGTTGCTAAAGTCATCATGAATCTTGATTCTGGTTTATTGTATTCTCCAAGATTGAATTGTGCAGTATCAATAATTTGTTGAAAATCAGTCAAATGATGTATTTGTTCAGATATCAAGTATTGTGAAAATTGCAAAACTAAAGAACTAAACTCCTCACTTTCAGACATGAATTCACAAATGTTGAATAACTTTAAAACCAATTCTTTGTCTAGACTTATTTCCTTTGAACACGAAATTAGCTTAATGGTTTCTTCGGAAATAAAAAGATGCTTAACTGTGTAGATTATTAGCCAATAGCTAATCTTTGGATCTCTAATGTTATCAAAGTTGTTCGAATTTAATTCTGAAGTGGTAAAATCAGCAACTTCCTTAAATACTCTTAGGAATCTTCGAATTTTAAAACCTGTTTCAAATAAATCTTTTTGTAAGCATACACTTTGAGTATTTATTGAACTATTTAAACAAGCCAAAATTCTCACAAGTCTTTTGAACAAAATTTCATTTTCAGAACTCTCCTTATAGCAAGAGTTTGATGCTTGCATACCTTTGTTTGAACTTCTATCAATCAAAAGAGTTAGTTTATAAATAGATATAACTTTACAATTGCGAATATCATCACCAATGCTAAATACCTCAAAAAGAAGAATCTTCTCCAGCCTTAACATTTCTGCTCTGAATCTTGAATTAATCAAATTATGGCTTATTGAAAAAATAGAGTCAATCAAAGGGATCAAAATATTTCTAGATTTTGGATTCTCAAACCAGCAATCATTATCTGAGTATAATAGTATAGATAGAAGCTCAGCGACTAAATCCTCAGAAATAATACTGTCACTATTGATTAAATTAATTAATAAAACTCCAATCTGTGACGCTTCTTTTATATTTGAATTTGAGATTAATTTCTTTGTAAGAGTAGATTTGAGCTCCATTATAACTAGGTTCATTAAAAAATCTGTAAAGGAATTTGATTGATTAACAATTGAGGTTTTACTCAACTCTACAAACAAATAAATGTAGCACTCTTTTAAATCTAATCTGGGGGAATTCTCACTATTGATTTCGTTTGCTTTATCATTTGTAATCATTTTGTTAGTCTTGATATTGTGATTTTGAGAAGAAGAGAATATCTTATAAATACTATCTAATATGTTTACACTAACATGGGGAAACTCTTTGCAAACTGCTTCCAAAAAAAGTTTTGATAAAGTTATCTCTTTGTCTGCTAGTTGCTTATATAAGAAAGATTCTATCGTGATGGATGTTAAAGAGTCTGTATTACCATTAATAATAGAAATCATCTTTTCCAGAACAGATTTATCGTTAAGTTCCTTTTGAGAAAGAGCCAAAATAAAAGGTGTGAATATATTTTCCAAAATCTGGTATATAATATGAACTCTTTTAAAATTGGTTTCAAGTTGCTCTTTCGAAAGTATTTCTATCAAATCCGTAAACATATTTAAAAATAATCTAATAACTTGCTGGACATTTTCTGCTTCTCTGCAATCAATTGGCTTAACAACCACTTCTGAAACAGCTTTATTAATCAGCCTTGATCTTGAAATAATAGTCTCACATTCGCTATCGTCATTATTTATATCCAAAAGATTAATATGTAAAAAGGTTTCATGTGATGTTTCTTCAATCCAGAGCAATATATGATTCATAAATTCTGAGTCATGTTTATTGAGATTTGCACATAATTCCAAGAATATGATGATTCTGTAGGAGTTTTGGTTTGTTACTGGTCCAGATCTAAGTGTTTGGTCTTTATTTGTTTGATTCATATAGAATCTAGTCCAATAACCAGTTAAAAAATCATTTATGTTAGAGATACAACGATTAAGGTTCCATTTCCTACACTGTTCTACTGACCATTTGTGATATTGTAAGGAGTCTATCATCATGTTTGAAAAATGTTCATTTATTTTAAATTGAGCTTTAGATTGGATTGATAAATTAGTAGAACTTGAAGCAGCTTTGTCAGTTGTAAGAATGAAAATTAATGGGCTCCAAATAATCTTTTCGTAGTAGTTAATTAGAAATTCCTTAAGTTTTAATTGGCTTTCATCAATTTTAATAAACTTTTTGTGTAAGAAATGCAACAAAATTGTGTAATAACTTTCTAGTGAGCAGTTTAATAGGACATTGTTTGGAGTTCCTAAAGATATTGCAATAGAGCCATTTTCAGAGTTTGAGGTAAACTTGACCAAATGTAAAACAATACCAAGAGGGATCAGACAAAGCAAAGGTAAGCTGTTATTCTGAATGCTTTCATGTAAGAATGCCATGAGTTCATTAAATGTCTTAAAATAAAAATCTGGCTTATTTATAATTTCATTTATTAAATAGATTTCATTATTTAGATTTGAGAACTCATCCAATAGAACCTGAAGCGGGATGCTTACTATAATATATGGCAATTCAGAAAACAATGAGTGACCACTTATTTGATTAGGGCTACTTAGACATATAAATAAAGTTTTTGTAAAGTATTTTATTGGAGAACTAAATAGCTTATTAGGACCTTGGTTCCAAATTTCTGGAAATAGCTTTGAAAAAGCGGAAATAAGACTTGGAGAAACAGCTTGAACATTGGAATTAGATGTGTCACTTAGGCATTTAAGAGCATCAGAGAAGAGTTTAGAGATAGGCAGAGTATAATTTGATAAATTTTCAACATTCTCGGGATAACTCAGTTTAAGTTGATTTAAGATGTTATTCATGGAATATGCCAAAAGTTGAATTGCATCTACCCTGATAATGCTACTGTAATTACCTGTGATAAACTTCCACAGGGTGCCTATTTGCAAGGTATTCCAAGAAAAGCTAGCTTCTGATTTTTCAAGAATTTGACTTACTACTGGAGGGAGTGAGCTGAAAATTAGATGAGATGCAATTTGAAAGGAAATCAAAGAAGATGTCTCGCTTTGCATAGCTTCCATAACTTTTCTAACAGATCTAATAGAAATAGATATGATTCTGTCAAATAGCTCTTCCTCTTCTGGCTGTGATGAAACATTTGCATTTAACTCACCTTTAATATTCTTTAGATTACAGCTTAGCAGCCTTCCGTATAAATCAAACATTGGTATTAAACAGAAATTTATTATTTTAGCAATTTTTTCTGGCATATCTTTCCCGATTAGCCCCTCTAAGAGATCTAAAGCAGATTTTGATACATCTGGCTTGAGATCATTACAAGAAAGCCAAAGAGCAGGAAAAAAAAGTTTGCAAAACTTCTCTAATCTCTTCCCACCAACAATTTTATGTAGAAGATACAAACATTCATTTGAAAGCCTTCTTATTTTTACATCTGAATCATACACACCAACTCTGATATATATATAAGTATAGTTAGAAAGAACAGGTTCCCAATCTATTTCTTTGTCTTGGGTTTCGAGAAGATGAGAAAGTTGCTCTTTAAATGCTACCAGTCCTTTCATTCTAGTCAAAGCATCTTTCTTAGACATATTGGTGAAAATTGGGACGAAGGAGGAGTGAAGGGAAGATGTGGTTAGTTGCTCTTTGGTATGAAGTGCATCGGGATCGCCTAATTGAACGTTAAACTCAGAAAAAATTCCCCATAAAGAGGTTGCAACTCCTGCTCGGCCTTCACCTAGTAGTGATATAGCTTTTGAGCTATTAATTGAACTTTTAAATTTCTCTTTTGCCATTTGTATTCTTTTAGTCACCAAGGCAAATAAAATTAAAGTTGGCGGCGCCAAGAATTAAAACAAAAAACCGATTTTTAATTGACAAAGTTATCGAGGCAAGTAGTAAGCAAACACAAGTACATGCCTAGTTATATATGATTCCCACTTACTTTCTTGAATTTTTAAATTTATACTGACAATTAGAAGTACTTTTTTCAGTATTAAAAGTTCACACTGACATGCTGGCATATAGGCGCCGTTAGTTGGCGCCTATATAGGACGAGTTTGTCCAACCGTGACGGAATTAAGGCGTAAGAACAATTACAGAAAAGTTTGGGTTTTCTTGCCGGTAAATACAGGCTGCAAATAATAATTAACTAAAGAAGAGAAGCAGGAAAGATGTCTGATGAGAACACAAATTCCGTGAATGATTCAGCTTCGGAGCAATACAAAATCAAGGGAAATGAGTCTTTTAAATCTGGCAAATATTACGAAGCTATTGAATATTATTCATTGGCTATAAAAACTTCACAAGCTTCGAATGAAACTCAAAATAAGAACTTGCATATCTACTATTCTAATAGAGCATTGTGTCATATTAGACTGGAGAACTTTGGCTCAGCAATTGAGGACTCTGGGGAAAGTATCAAATATTGCCCGAGCTTTTCAAAGGCATATTATAGAAGAGGTATTGCATATTTCAACTTGCTTAAGTATTCTCTTGCAAGAAAAGATTTTATGACGGTTTTAAATTTAACTCAGAATGACAGAGATGCTCAATCAAAGATTCAAATTTGTACAAAATTAATCAAACAAAAAAAGTTCATGGATGCAATTTCAACAGATAGATCAAAATTGATACATGAGACTATAGATTTTAGTGCACCTGGTTTTGTGGTCTCTAATGATTATTCAGGACCTCACTATAAATCTTTGGCGGATCATTCGAAATCTGCCCAATCAGGCAGCGAAACTACTTTGAAATCTAGGGAATTTGTTATACCTAAAGTGCCAGATGCTTCTCTGATTAGGGAGTCATTTGTTACTGAGCTAATTGACTTTTTAAAGAATCCAGAAAATAGATTGCATAGAAGATACGCTTATATGATTGTTTATGATTTAATACAAGTGCTTAAAGAGGTTGCTTCTAAGCCACTAGTCAGAATTAATATTGGCAAACATGAACATATTACTGTATGCGGAGATATACATGGCCAGTTCTTTGATCTTTTGAATATTTTTGATATTAACGGCTTACCTTCTGTAAACAATGGGTATTTGTTTAATGGAGATTTTGTAGATAGAGGATCATTTTCTGTTGAGGTAATCCTTGTGCTTTTTACTTTAAAGATTATGTATCCATATCATGTACACTTGGCTAGAGGCAACCATGAAACAAAGAATTTGAACAAGTTGTATGGTTTTGAGGGAGAAGTATTAGCAAAATATGACTCAGGTCTTTATGATTTGATTAGTGAAGCGTTTTGTTTCCTTCCTTTGGCGCATGTTATTAATAATAAAGTTTTCGTAGTACATGGAGGTCTTTGTTCAGAAGATAATGTAAAACTTAGTGACATTGAGCAGCTTTATTCTAGATGTGAGCCAGCTGATTCCGGATTTATGTCTTCATTACTTTGGTCTGATCCGCAACAAAAGGAAGGAAGATCTCCTTCACCTAGAGGGGTAGGATGTAATTTTGGACCAGACGTAACGCTCAATTTTCTTAAAACTAATAACTTGGATTACATTATTAGAAGCCATGAAGTTAAACAAGAAGGTTATAGCGTTGATCATGATGGAAAATGTATTACAGTCTTTTCTGCACCAAATTATTGCGACTCTATGGGCAACAAAGGAGCATTTATAAAAATACACGAATATGACCTTAAACCTAACTTTGTTCAGTTCTATGCTGTCCCACATCCACCAGTTCCGGCAATGAAATATGCAAATTCTATGCTTTCATATGGAATGTAATCTATTGATCTAACGTAAATCTTAAAATTCCTTTAATATGTCTTAGCTTAAGCTAGGGTATATAAAATTTAAAACAATCATTAGATTAGATTCCTAATTAAAAAATGAAAAAATGGTTTGTTAATATAATAATGCTTAATTATCTTTAGCCAGTGAAAAATGTAATTTAACTATACTACTGAATGGAATCATCTATAGGCCCCAAAAAGTCGCTATTCATCTCTGCTACTGCTGACAAAGTTTCATTATTGACTCCCCTTAGCCTTAGTCTAACTTGTGAATTTTGTTTGATTTGAATCTGAGTTTTTGTATCTATATATACTCTACTGCTCTGACCATCGATTCCGCTTTTGTAAACCATATTTTCGGGTAAAGCTGACTGGCTTACAAACACTCTTTTTAGAGGGCCACAATCTACAATAACTCCCAATTCATTAACACTCTCAACAACCCCATCTACAACTTCTCCTTTTATTGGACGATAAACAATAGCCTGATATTTCACAGGCACAATTATAAGCCCTGTGCTATCTTGCACTCTACCAGGCTGTTTTAAAATAATCTTGATCACGCAAACAACGTATCCATAAGGAGGTGCTTGTTGTCCCTCGACCTGAAATTAAGTAATTATTCAAATCTAAGGCAACCATTTCATTTTAAACGTACCTGACTTCTTAAAATATCATCTATATGTTCATTATATCTTGGGCCAAGCTGACTTGGCTTAACAGAAATATTTCTCCAAAGCTCCACAAAGAAAAACATTCTTTGAAATATCTCTCTTTTAAAACCTGCCTTAATCTCGATACCTCAGAATATTCTTTTTGCTCTGTAAATATTTAAAAGAAGGAGCGCCTGATTGTCGGCGCCTTTTGTATTTATTTAATATTTATTAAGAATTATTGTGTAGCAGAATATTTTAAAAAGCATAACACCAATAGGGGGCAAAGTTGATTGTCAATATGACTAAGGCTACTGCGCTTGAGCTCCTGGAATCTCTTTACAATGAACTTATGAAAAAGGCGGAGGAAGGTGCGTACAGTGGGGAAGTTTTAGAGCAATATGCATGTAGTGTACTTGCAAATTTGCATGCAAAGAAAGACCCATTTGGTATTTATCATCAGGAATTGGCTTCTCAAGATGATCGAAAAAGAAGAACAAACAATCCACTGAGCCATGTAATACGTAGGTTGACAGAAGAAATCTTTGCAATCACAACGACTTGTAGCTATCCAATTTTGTTAACCCCGAGACTCTATATAGTATGCTTATCATTATTAAGCGAATTATCTTTGGGAAAGCTTTCTCCTTTATTTTTAGAAACATTTGATGGCTATGCGGACAAATTTGAGAAAGATTTCAAACCATTAATGTTGGAAATGTTTATCAGAAAGGCTCCATGGCGAATACTGGTAAAAAATCTCAACTATCTGATAGGAAATGTAAGTTCAGGAGTAGCTGAGGCCATGTGCGAGAGTAAAATAAAGATAGAGTTTCAAGAGCTAAGCTCTATCACTAGCCCTGAAACGAGTAATTTAGGATTGCTAAACTTCTTGCCCCTATTTTTTACAAACTTCGAGTCTTTAAAAAAAGGAATATTAGAAGGTAGGTATTCGTTCAACTTCAACTCAAGTAAGGACAAAATTAAAGAAAATAGTAAAAGAACTTCAAGTTTGGTAGATTTTAACACAATTATTGAAAGAACAAAAATAGTTGAAAATTTTATTTCTAAAAAAAACCAAAAAACAACTCCAACTGAAATAAGTAGTCAAACATTGGATAATTTTGCACTGACCAGAGTTAGCACTGCAGCTTTGATGAATATTTTTAGTAAATTTGGAATTGAGTCTCGTATGAAGGAATTAAAAGAATTTAATTTAGACATTAGTTTTATTATTAATAAATTTGAAGCAGTTATAGCAACTTTACTTTCAGGTACTGAGATGTTTAGTTTGAATATACGTGATGGCAATGATAAGGCATTCGAATCAAAGCATAAAGAAAGCCCGGAAGTAGTCTCAAAGGAAATATTTGAACTAGATGGAAGCATTTCAAATGATATCTTTACCTTGGAAAATAAGACAAATGTATATTTTCCTTTCCATTTCCTTCATATTCAGATAGTTTCTGGGCTAAAAAATTTAATTAAAAGCATGAACAATTTTAAAGATTCAAATAAACTAGTACAAAATTCTTCAAGCTTAAGTGACTTAATTATTGCCTATATTATGAGGATGTTAAATCAAATAGAAAGGATTCTCGAGTTACAAGGCTTAAATTCAACTAAACAACATCATGAAAATTCTACATCTTCTAATTCAGGAATTAATAGATGTTTGGAGTTAATTCCTTCCGAAACTATTTTTTTAATTCAAGAAATGTCAAATTATTATTACCCATGCAGATCTATATTTAAAAAAAAGCTATTGGATATTCATGTTTCTCAGTTGAAAAACACTGAGCAAAGAGTTTCCTCATTTTTTATGACTTCTTTTACTCAAGTTATAAGTATAGAAGCTGGAAATGATTTAGATTGTGAATTATTGATGAAATCTTGGGATCGTATCTTCGAGGATGTTGTATTCCCAAATCTGCTGGATTCATATACAATTGACTTATTTATTACTATGATTTGTAGCCCCAACACTCTCAATAGCTTATCTAGAATTAATATTGAATCCTTTCTAGGTAAGTATTTAGGAGTAATTACGAGGATTCTAGCTTATCATCCAGATTTATCAGCCAAACCAATTCTTGTATTTATAATGAATTGTGTTAAAAATTTAAAGATCCAAATGCCCAATTATGAATGGTTAGCTATTTGGATGAAAATTATTTTGAGTACAATTTGCATGCCATTGATAACTTTATTCCCACAGAAAGTTAATTGCGATGTTAATGATCTCAAAACAGTAATTAGTCCCATCAAACCTAATAATAGAATCCTGAGTTCCCTTTCAGTTCTGGCTTACCCTAAGATATATGCCGATAATATAAAAAAGGGAAAACCTGACTTAATGAATATTATTTCTGATCTCTCAACTAACCTTTTGTTGGTATCAATATATAACTCTAACAATACAGGAAATAAAAGATTACACACTATGACAGCTTTAAATGTCTGCAATAAGTTACTTGATTTGTTAATTAATGATTTAATTGACTCACTTGAGAACCACAAAAAACAAACAGGGAGTGATTATTTGCTTTCAGAAGAGTCAATAACTAGTATAGAAAAGAAAAATATTACCAAATTAATTTCTGGAATATTAAAGGTATTTCCATATTTATTCCACCAAGGTGCAAATTATTCTCAAGAAATCTATGAAAAGATCGTAAAGATTATTAATTTCATTATTACTAGATTTGATGCATTATTATTCTCTGATGAGATTTTCGAAGTTGTTTTAAACTTGTTAAAACCGGATTTTCATTCTAACCTTTTAATAATTTCCCCAATTTGCTGGGCAATTGGAGAAGTTTTTATTTCAAAAATCGACGATAATTCTCTTGAAGAACATGAAAAAAAAATTTTCAAGCTGATTTATAGCTTAAAGTCTTTGATAGAAGATTGTTATACGAATTGTAATCAAGCCAACAATGAATTGAACAGGAAAAACTGCAATTCTGGAACTGAAACAGACTCGAATACCGGCTTAATGGATGAAGCTTTAAGTGAATGCTCAGATTCTTCATACTCTTCATTTATTTCTGATTCCTCTCTTGAAATTGATAACGTTTCTTCAGAAGGTGGACTCGAAGATACTATCGACAGCTTTGTATATTCCAGCGGTGGACCTACTGAAGAAGGAGGAAAAATGGCATATATTGACGATTTCACAAATAATGAATACTATAATAACAAAACATATAAAACAGCGGCTGAAATTCTCAATGAAGATGATTTGAAGGATGTATACAAATATTTGGACAATATCTACCTAGTAGAAGCTATTATATCAACTCTATGCAAGATTGGATTGAGCTGTAAACAATCCAAATCAAATATAATTAATATATTAGAGATATGTTTAAGAAAGTTTCAAATTACGAGTTTTGAAAAGGATAAATTCGAAGATGAAAATTTGATTGACCAGGAAGATCAACTTTTACAATATTCAAGATTTATCTTATCAAATAAAATTAGTCTTTGCATTAAATCACTGAAACACTCATCTGTCTTTTCTTCTGCATTAAACAAGCCAACAAAACCTCCATGTGCCTTACTTTGCAGTAAAAGCTTAAGTTCAATATTATTTTAGTCACAAACTCATTACTAGATATACTATTTTATTATTTTAACGCAAATTTCTCAATTTCAGATTCATTTACACATTCATTTCTGTAAATTTAAGGCTCACGCTAAAAGCTAGATAGGTCTTCTAGTCATAAAATTCAAAGAAATCGCCAAAAAATCCTCACAAAAAACCCAGTTAAAATATTAATATTAAGACCAATATCACTATTGATATTCGCGAATTCTACCGGAGGTGGAACATTTCCTCCATCTACTATTGCCCTAAAATCATAAACTAAATCTCTTTAGGCAGAAGCTTTAGCCTTGGTAGCCTTCTTTCCAAAATTCTTAGCTTCAATAAATTGCTTGCGTAGTGTAGAGAATGCTCTGAATTTTTTCTCCTCAGAAGTAATAACGTGAGTCTATAAGAAAAAGTGATTAGTCTAAGTCTATAGAGTTAGTAACGATATACTTACCTTAACAGCCAAAGTTTGGGCCTTAATTGGGAAAGCCTTTTCATGGCTTACATTCTTCAAAGCCTTGAACTCCTCTCTAGCAGAATCGTTTGGAATACCAGCAAAGCCCTTCTTAGTCTTCTTTCCCTTTCTTGGTTGAAGAACAATTCCGTTAATATACTTCTTTAGACGGTCAACATTGGTTTGGAATGTCTCCTCAGACAGGTCAGTTCTTCTGTGGTCGACAGCAATCCCAATACTCATTGCAGCCTTCTTGTTAATTCCGCAGGCTGAGAGCTCTTCAAGAGTGAATCCTCTTCCAAGACGGGTTTTCATGTTGTAACGTTGTGTTGGTGGGTGGACAATCGGTCTCAACATTCCAACTGGTCTAAAACCTGCCTCAGCAACTGCCTTTTGACGAGCAATTCTGCGGCTTTGTTTTCTACCTGGCTGGTTATACCATGTCTTGATCCAGCGTTTGTAGTTCTTGTGATAGTGCACATTGGGAATAACGTTGTTATGACGCATCTTTAATCAAGATTTAGGTTCTTTTCTATTATATGAATCTATATATGTATATATATATATGTATTCGTCCTTAGACTCCTTTCTATACTTCTTTCCTACTAAATATTAGAAGGAAAGTTGAATACCTTTTAGAAAAAAAATTATTTAAGCTCTCGAAAAGATGTCTCGATACAAATTTTAAACAGTCTTTATAGCCTATATTTTTAAAATAAATATTGGCTCCTTTTTTCTTAATATTTTTTATTTACAATAATAATTGAACAATATTAGATACAAATTTACTCTAATTTGAAATTTAATTTATTATTGATTTACTTTGCTATTAATTTCTTATAAAAAAAGCATTACGAGACAGAAATCAACAATACCGGTATTTAATAAATATTATTTGAGCTGTGCCGCGTCTCGTCTCATATTAAAGAAAATTTAAATTAATCAAAAAAGACGTGCATGGTTTAGGCGCCGTCTCAAGACAATAATACTAAATAATAAATAATTAAATAAATAATAGTTGGTGGAAGAAAAAATTACGTAAAGGAATAATCGACTTGGATTGAGTTGGTTTGTTTTAATTCTTGAATAATATTATTTTCTGATTCTATATTTAGAGGATGACTATGGAAAGCCGTATGGTTCAGACCTTTGGTCGCAAGAAGAATGCCGTTGCGGTAGCTCTTTGCAGAGAGGGAAAGGGATTAGTTCACTTTAACGGAAAGCCTTTGGATCTTATCCAACCAGAGCAACTCAAGGTTAAAGCTTTTGAGCCAATTCTCTTATTGGGAAAGCAAATTTTTTCTGGAGTAGATATTAGGATCAGAGTATCAGGTGGTGGTTACACATCTCAAGTCTTTGCAATCCGTCAGGCTTTAGCCAAGGCAATTGTTGCTTACACTCAGAAGTTCGTAGATGAAGCAACAAAACAAGAAATCAGAGATATCCTCGTTTCTTATGACCGTTCATTGGTCATTGCTGATCCAAGAAGATGCGAGCCAAAGAAGTTCGGAGGTCCAGGTGCCCGTGCTCGTATTCAAAAGTCATACCGTTAATTTCAGTACGCTGGAGTTGTTCAGGTTCGGGTGTGATCAGGAGTTCCTTCAAGAACTATTTGCAGGGACACTGAAATCAAGAAAAAAGAATGTCTCATTTCGGTTTGCTATGGCTCCAATACGAGGTTCTACTATGTATTTACTCTTATGTTAGTTATTTGCTACTAGAAATGGGCTAATACTATTTACCTTTCAGACTAGTATATAAGTTCTTATTCCTGGCCTAATACTCATCAAATATTATCAGATTTTGAGACATTTGAGAGGGCTTACTCCTTACTTTATCCAAAGTATCTAATTTGTATATAAAAGGATATCGATTTTAATAGTTAAATTTATTATGAGTCTATGTATGTTTGCTTTGCCTCTTCCTATTCGTTATACCTTAACGGTTTTCGCATGCTAGTTTACGACATCATGAAGTGAATTTAGAAAGTCTTGATGGGAGATTGTCGGAGAGTTCTTGAATTTGTGTTGGACTAGTTCAAGAGCAAATAGTAGTTTTTTGATCGGTACTGGGAACCTAAGAGAATCCGATATTTTTGTTAAAGTATCAGGTGTGAACAGGCCATTTTGATAATAGTCTAAAATTTCTGGAACATCCTGTGATTCAACAGAAGGAACTCTAATTGACAAGTTAAAAATATCAGCCAAACCAGAAGTGTGAACAAATTCGTATTCGGAAGTAGTTGCAAGTATTAGAAGCTTTCTTCCTTTAGGTGCTCTGTTTTTAATCAAAATCATAATAGTCTGTAATACAATATTTGAAAATCTGGGGCCAATTGCAGTAAAGTCCATCAGTCTTTCAATATCATCCAGAATAATGCATGATACATCGCTCTTATAGGCGTCACTAAATGTTTTTCTCAGCTCTTGACTTCTTGCTGACTCGCTCATACTCACAAATTGAAGGGGACTCTGCAATTTTGTAAATGGGAATCCTCCTGTAATTGCTATATGAGCAGCCAAGGCGGACTTTCCCGTTCCTTTATCTCCATATAACAAAACAGCCAATGTAGAAAGATTCTCATCTGTCTTGATCTGTTCAGAAAGCCTCTTTAATAGCTCCAAGTTTCTTTGTGACTCACTACCCAGCCTTATTATTCCTCTGGGAACTAAACTTTGCAACTCATCTTCGTCAGTACCAAATGCAGGCTGCACCTCCTCTAATGCTGACTCAAAATCGCTCCTGCAAACTTTAATATTCTCAGCATCCATTGGCTTAGTCATATCTCCCATGTCAATGTGGCGTTGAAATGCAAAGGAAGTTGCAGACCTTACTAGTCCTTCCAGCTCAGCACCTGAGAAGTTGGCAGATTCTTGCGCCAAAGCAATTAAATCTACATCATTTGCCAATCTTGAACTTTCTCTCATTTGTTTGGTATGAATCTCAAGAATCTCCAATCTTCCCTCAGAATCGGGCAATCCTATTTCAATCTGAACCTCGAAACGCCCAGGTCTTAAAAGGGCTTCATCCAAGAGATCCAACCTATTTGTCATACCAATCAACAATATGTTGTTAATGCTGTTAACTCCATCAATTTTGCTTAATAGCTGATTAACTACGCTGTCACCAACTCCTGTTGAACCACTTGATCCTGCTCCCCTACTTTTGCAAATGGCATCAAGCTCATCTAGAATAATAATATGTAGTGCAGAAAAGTCTCCTTTTTGACGATACTCATCTTCTGCCTCTTTAAATAAGTTTCTAATATTTTCCTCGCTTTGTCCAACATATTTATTCAAGATTTCAGGTCCATTGACGATTTTGGGCTCCCTAGCTTTGAGAACTTTTGCAATCTGTCTAGCTATTAAAGTCTTTCCTGTACCTGGAGGCCCATGCAAAATCAAGCCCTTAACATGTTGTATTCCCAACTCCTTTAGTAGCTTTGGTGGAATAACTCTGCTTGCAAAAGCTCTTCTGAAAATGACAGAAAATTCATCGTCTAGGCCGCCAATACCAATGTCCTTAAAACTGAAATGATGTCTGAATAAGGTCGGAGCACTTCTGTGGTCATTCTGAAACCTAATTGTTCCTGTTTTAGATCCTGTCAATTCCAAGCTTGTAGATTCAATTATTAAAAAATGAGAATTTTTAGAATCAGAGTGTTCTTTCTTGTTGCTGTTTGATAATAGGCTATCTAAAGATAAGATATCTTTTACTGTCAGTAATAACAATAAATTCTCTTCCTTATAGAAATATGATACTTTTTGGCCTTGTGTAACTACTTGATTACGCATGCTTTGTAAAATACCTGGAATTATTCTTTCACCGTCTAGTAAAAGCTGCTGACTAGACCCAACAAATAACTCTGCTTCAAGCAAAAGAGTTCCAGCAATACTCTTCGCAGCTTCACTACCAGTAGTTCCAAATCCCACAGCTAATTCAACTTCTATTCTCTCCCTTGATTCAATCCTAGCAAATTGGCGATGCAATCTATTTAATGCTAATTCCCCGTGAGCAACTCTTTCATCTACTTCAATATTCAAAACAAGATTTCTAACTAAAATTCGAGGTTGACCAGTTCCATTTTGCGTGCTAGAAAGATTCTTTAAAGTTGTATATGTTGAAGAACTTACATATGCGAAGTTTGTGAATGCCAGCTCTTGTGCAGGTAAATTGCACGAAATTAAGGAAACTGTCATATCAATGTCACTCCTCAAGGAAAATATAAATATTGAAAATTCCAATGAGCCTTTTCTTTTTTTAAGTTAATCAAATCACTCCTTTTTAATTCTCGCTTGCCCTTCAACTTACCCACAACTATAGATTAAAAAATTGCAAAAAAAAGCGGAGGCGCCTGAGCCCTGGCGCCACATTTCATGTCAAGATTAGATTTACAACAATGTTGGAATACCAAATAAAAGTGAATATTAAAAGGAATTTAAAGAAAATTAATTCAAAGAAATGACAATATTTGAGGTGAAGTTATCTCCAGCAACAAATTTACAGGATTTATTGGGAGAAAATGAGTATGTTAAAGACAATTATAAGAACTGTGATATATCAGTATTAGATTACGAGGGAAAAGAAAAACTAAGTTTTTTAAACCGTGACATACTTTTGACAGATTATAGACTAATTTTCCTTAAAGATGCTGAGTATTCAACTCAGAATTCAAAAATTCCCAGCAAATTCTCTTGTGGGGACTATATAAATATTTCATCTATAATTGTTAACGCAGTTTCATCGTGTGAAAAAGCTGAAGATAATCCGTATTTATACATTCAATTGGGAGATTTTGAGTTTAATGAAGACAGTGATGAAGATTTGGAGTCTAGCCACCGCTTTTCCGAAATTAACATTCGTTGCTCTGACCAAAATACTGTATATACACTTTTCAATTCTATATCGGAAACAGCCGCATATATGGAGCAAGTAGAGAACTTATCTGACTTAAAATCAGATGATGAGCTAACAACCGATCAGGAATGACACCAATTTTGCGTTAAGTCCTCCAATTTAGTCTGTTTGACATACCTATCTAAATTACTTTAATTATTAATGCAGCTAAAATCCAAAAAAAATAGTACAGTTTTTCACCTTATTCTTCGTATAACTTTATTTTCAATCTTTTTTTTGATTTTTTTAATGATTTGTTTTGTTCAAATATATTTATTTTTCTTTTATTTATTTTATTCTTGATCGCAAACTAATGGAAATGGCGCCATGATCTTCAAAGATAGTAATGCATGCAGAGTATCACAAAGACGAATATACTGAATTCCTATGAAACAATATAAAAGATTAATTCATAAAGTATTAATTAATTTCAAACAAGAATCTTAGTTGTGAAATTTATATTTTCAGGGGATAAAGTAATACATCATAGTAAGGTTAGTATCAATTGCCTAGATCTAACAATTATCAATAAAACAGATAAGAAATTGATTGAATATTCACAAAGATGAAAATCAAAACAAATATTTTTCTGTTTTTTCCTTTTCTAATTCTATCATGTGAATACTCTTTCTCTTTGGGCAATATTCAAAATAAATTTGAAAGATTTAGAACTTTTAATACTGATCATGACTTGTTAGAGCCTCATCAAAGCCCCAGTTTAAAGATTCAAAGAATAAATGAAGATGTTAAAGACGATATAAATCCTTTATTTAAAAATTCTGAATTATATAACAGCTACAGTGCATCTAAGAAAATATATGACAGAAAAAACCAAAATGAAAAAATTAGGAGAAAGGATCAATTAAGAAATCAAGTGGAGGAACTGATAGATGATTTTGACTATGTAATGCAAAAGAGACGGAACTTAGAGACAGAAAAATTAGACAAATATTTCTCATTTAGAGGGGCAGAAGAACATTCAATTGATGATTTGGACTTTGAAGGATTATTTGATCCAGAATATGGAGGAAGAAGAAGAGTTCTGGAAAATTATAAAATCAATACAAATGATATTTACAAAGATGAGTCAAAACCAAGAAAATATGAGTACGCTATTGGAGCAACTCAAAGAGATAAGAGATACGACAAGTATAGTAAAGATAGCAATAATGAAATTGTATTAGTTATTACTCCAAAGAACTTTTTCGCTGATAAGAATGGAAAACTTTCACTTTTACCCAGTTTAGCTCTTAAAATAAACAAAAACTCGAAGCTCTCAACATTAATAAAAATGATCCACAAACTTATATCTTATGCTTATCCAGGTATATCAATTGAAAGGATTCGTCATTTAGAAACACAAAATATTTTGAATGAAGCACCCAAAACAGCTAGACTCAATTCTTTAAAAATAAAAAATGGGAGTGAAATCTCTGTTACATATAAAAATATACCCAAAGATGAAAAGTCAGATAATCATCATCAGACTCAGGAATTACCTATAGAAGAGCTTCCAACGACTCCAATTGAAAAAGTTATTCCTGAGCTTCCAATGACTCCAATTGAAAAAGGTATTTCTGAGCTTCCTGAGCTGGATGTTCAGGAAAATCCTGATATAAATCAGGATCCCAGCACTCAAAAAAGCTTAGAGACTAAAATATTAAAATCCGAAGATGATGTTTTGAATGAAGATGAAATTTTAGAACCTATTAAAATTATTGAAAATCCTTTATCCAACATTCATGATTTTAATGTTGGGGATGAATATGAAAAATTAAAGTATAATTATTTTGAAAATATTGGAGCTGGAAAAATTGCTATCGAGAACTCTGAAAACGAACCTCCAAGACAATCTAATTCCAAAAAACATCAATTTGTATTTGGCGATGAAGAAATTAACAATCTTGACCTAGAAAGAGCAGTAGAGGCTGTGAAAATAGACAGTCATTTTGATGATTCCTATTTAGGAGAAAATATAAATAATTGCAACTATATGGTAAGCTTCAAACAAATCACATTACCTGTATCAAATTTTACTAATGAAATTGAACGGAGCAATATTAAAGATATTTTAACTCTTAATGTAACATTTAGCGAGCTTGAGCCATGTAGTTTGGAAACACTTATTTCAGAGGTAAATAAAATAGCAAAATCTTTAGACAAAAATTATTCTCTGGTTAGAATGGAGCATAATCCATCAAAGAGAGAGCTAGTAGCTCTTTCAAGAGATAACGAGAAGCACCATCTTTTGGATCTAGAAATTATTAGGGGTGACGAATTTAATGCCTTTTTTATACTCAAACAAACTCAAGAATCTGATAATTCAAAGAATGATAGTGATAAATATGATATCGAAATTATATCTGATCTGACTGAAAAACAGATTTCTATTGCGGATTGTCAGATATACATGACCATTTTTGTTGATTCAGCGCCACTTAATAACAATATTAACCAATCCTTTTCCAAGAAACCCCTTAATAAGAACAGGAGTTTAGGAAAAGGAGGGAAAAAATATCTTAAACCAATTAATATTTGCACTCAAAGTTATGTTCCTATTAAAAAAGTACTAGAAAAGATCAAGACTGTACTGAGTGTAGATTCAAATTTGAATGGAATTTTCATATGTGGAGATAAAATTGTCGATACTTGCAGCAGTTTACCAGTTTCATTAATCAAATCAGAAACATGTGTTCTTCGATTTGATTCATAATTAGGGCTTATTTTGTATTAGTACTTTGAATCCATTTATTTAATTTAACAATAGAAATATTTTATATTAAGTGCATAAATCATTCGTCTATTTCCTGCTACCTCCACAATTTATCATTTTTATTAAGGACTGGTCCCACACAATAAATTCATGCAATCATAGTATTCTACGGAACAACCATATCTTTTGCAGCCGACCATACAAAAGTCTTTTGAGTACTGTGAGCACTGAGACATACATGCCACTGGAATACTAGAAACTCCAGCAACTATAGGTCTGTTTACATTGCAAGCTCTTCCACAAGTCTTTATAAAATACATACTTAATGTAAGAGCGCATGGGCCATTGCCTTTGAATTCGTAATTTCCAAGAGTGGATGGAGAAGATATCAAGGAAAGGGGGGCAGGAGGGAAGCCCACTTCGAATTTGAGGTTTCTTTTTTGTTTATGAGTAAGAAGATATTCTACAAGCATTACGCATGAGGAGACCACTAGCTCTGATTCCAAGTTATCGAGAGTTTTGAGATTCTTTGCACTTGAGCAGATATTATCATTATATGCGATACTAAAAATGTCTGGTTTTTCTTGTTTAAGAGCTTCTGTCTTAGAGCATAACATTGCCAGATCTAAAAGAGTAACCAAAGATTGGCAGCAATTCTAAAATGATTCGGTTTTTAGTATTCCGTTAAGAATAGCATCATACGCTTTACTTACTGGAGCAGGTTTCAACGTTGTTTCAGGAATTTTTAGTTCTTCACACCTTTTTTCAATAAATTTTATGGTAGAGCTAATTAAAAGGCTTTTTACACGCTTTAGTTTTATATTTTTACGTTCAAGTTAAAACAAAATAATGAAACAGCAATCTTTTATAACTTACTGTCCTTGGATCTTTCTTAGTGTGACTATTATGATGGGTTGAATTTCTATTGCTCATTTCCTCTGAAAAATTCATTTATTTTGCATGCGGTCAAATTCAAATACAGGGAAATTTAAAAAATGTTTATCGCCAAGTGATATTTTCAATTTCTTACCACTTAATCTTATGGTTTCAGATCTTATATTTTGGCAGGCAATTAGCAGAATCACGACAAAAAATACAAAATGATTTTTCATTTTCAAGGATTTTGGGAAATTAGTTTTTGAATTTTTAATTTCCTTTAAACACGTGAAGGCTAAAATATAAGTTTGTTAAATAATTATTAAAAAAAATTGGGTTAGACTAAGCATGAAAACCTATTGCTTAACACACATGAATTAAGAAGCAAAAAATAATCAAAAACTACAACATAAGTACATACATTTGTTGCATGTAATCATGTTTACATGCATGCAATTTCAAGTGCATGCATATTTACAAAAACTCAGGCGTTCAAGTTAAAGATACTCGGTTAAAAATTTAAGTGTCATTTTAAATTTTAGACATTTTTTGCTGAAATCACTAAAATTGCAATTTTGTGAAAACAACTGTTATTTTTAGAAACATAATGTAAAATTACACTATGTTGTATTTCGAATTTCTCCTAATATTCTTCGTGCTTCCATTTATTGGAAGAGCTGTGGACCCTGATTTAAATTTCAAAAATTTGAATGAATCCAACAAAGGATTGGCTAAAGAAACTTTCTTTGCTTCCAGCGTTGAAACGAATGGAAGCAATGCATCAATTGTAAGTAAACTTTCTCATCAAAACTACTCTTTAGTATAACAAGTTATTTTCCCCCCTCTTTATAGTCAGATTTTTCAATCTTAAACTCATCAAAATTTAATAATATTTTGTCAGCTGAAACTACATGCTCAAGAAAGCTACAAAATAAAGATAAATATCCGAATTGCTGCTCTTCAATTGTTTCTATTTTTGAAACTGAAGGAATTTGCAATCAAAAGCCTCAGATAGACAAGTCTCTAAATGAGGGTTATGAAGAAATTGTAAGAGATTTATCAGAAATCGAGCAATATTATGATCACCATTGTAGCAATACAGGGTACCAACTTTTAGTTTCAAAAAATATCACATCAGATGATGTGTTTGACTGTATGAGATATAATGAATTAACTACAAGAAGTACGAATAGCACATCCCAGGAATTGGATGAAATTAATTTAAAAGATAATGAATCCATAGTTGACAATCAGAGAGCATTACAAATAAGCGGTTGGATGAATAATTTTGGGTTGCCCGCAATTTCTTCGACTACTTTACTTTCACAATCGAGGCTTACTCAGGGCTCATTCATGCATTCAAATGGAGGTCAAAATTGTTCTCCACTATTAACATTAATATTTGTTCGTGTTTGCAACTCTATCTGTAATGCTAATAACGACTCTTCTTCTGGAAGAGCATCAATACCTATTTTTTGTTTAAGGGACTGCCAACCTTTTGCAAAGTTTGCTTGCCTGCGTGGGTGTAGAACATTCGGGTGTAATGTTGATATATACACCTGTATGGAACTTATGTGTCAGTGATTTCGCCAAGGTATTTTGTAAGGTATAAGAAACAAAAATTTAAAGTAAATTTTTAATTAAGCTTGAAGTTACACATTTGGTAACTGCATGCATCAAAAGATATATTACACCCGAAAAAAGAGCATCCACGTATGCAAACATGGTTTGCAAAATCCACGCAAATTGGGAAGCATGATCTCGGGAATACCTCTTCTTCTACCGTAATTGCAGTCTCTGCATCGCATAGTTTTTCACATACTTTAATATAATGCAAGGAAAGCACAGATACGCATATTTTTTGGGTTTGAAATTTAAATGTATTTCCTTGAGAAACATCTTGAGGTCCTCTTAACGATGATGCTGATTGGGGAAGTCTAATATGAGATCCGAATCCTGACTTTATTTGTAGTTTTCTGTCAGTAAAATTCATCTCTTTACAATATTCAAAATTTTCATGATTTTTCCAAGAATTGACATTATCGAAATCTGGTTTTTTTAGTATTTTATTACACTCACTATTGAATGCTATGAATTCACTCTTATTTTCCATCTTTTCTAATAGACCAGTTTCATTAATAGGTCTATTTAGACAAATTTCTTTTGAATATAGTGAAATTGTTATTTCGTTACAGCAACTCTAAAATTGATAAAATTTAATATTTTATAAGATGTTCAAGAAATATTAAACTTTATTGACTCACCTTTAATTCTTTCATATTTTTATCATTAATATTTTCTGTGATCAATCTTTGACATTTTCTGTCACACTCACATCTAATTAGAAATAACATAATGAAATACAAAGTCACAATAGAATTTACCATTGACGGCTAACTTATTAGGAGAGGCAATTTTTTTTTAAAAAGAATGTATTCCCTTCGCATGTAGTTAAAAATAAATTATGTGGAAAATGTCATAATGATTAATAAATTAGCTTGCCGCCCGATTGCGTTGGTAAAGAATAGGAAAGGAGTAGCGGAAATAGAGTAAACGAAAGATATAATTGAATATAAATATAAATTTAATTATGCAATATATATGCTTAACAATAAAAGCTAGCTGGATTAAATGTTCGATGAGAACAGAAAAAAAAGGAAAACGTGAACAATTCGGTAATTAAGATATAAATGTAAATACAATAGATTGCTTGCCTAAAATTAATTATATAATTCCAATAAACTTCCGAACATAATTAAAACTTCCTGCATTTAGCTAAAGGTCTTTAATCTTGATTCCACGATGAATTGTAGAGCTTTTGTGATGAGAAATTAATATCTGGTAAATATAATCAGAGCTCTATTTGCAATACGATAATAATATATTTGAATCAATTTACTGATACCACCCATATAGAAGCCTATACCCTTAAATGATTAGAATACCTCTTTTTCTTTTCACGAACGGTAAGTATAGAGTAAATTAATTAGATTTCTTCTTCCTTTTTTTCCTTGTTTATTTCTTGATTAGAATATTTATCTAATTTACCAGCCTGTCATACTAGTAGAACTAAATGGTTGCATTTGTTGTTGAGCAGATGGAGAAGGGCCACCGCCAACAGAAGTAGGACCAGATGCTCTGTAAGCTGCCATTTCAGCGAGATATTTTTGTTTAAATTCTTGTGCCTTTCTTTCCCATGGACCTTTTTCTTGTTCAGGAAGACTATTCCACATTTCTGCTAAGTCTTTCATTTGAAGTGCACGATTAGGATCATTCTCTCGAACTTTTTGACGAATATGTTCACACCATAGTGTATAAGCAGTATGTGGTCTTTTTGGTTTATTTGGATCCTCTGGTGCTCTAATAGATCTCTTAGATTTCTGTTGCAATAAGATCCTGGGTTTCCACATCTTACCAGTGCGAGCAGCCACATTACTTGCCAGATCTACAAAGAAGTCAGCAAATTCACAAAGTATATCAACAATTATTGCATCAGAATTTGTAGAAGAACCAACTCCCGACGGCATTGATCCTGGTGGCTGAGGAACAGAAAGTCCGGGTAATCCACCCGAAAGGTTTATTTGGTTGGACATTTCAGAATTGCGTTGAAAAATTACTTAGTGATTTGTACTTTTATTTCCTTATGAAGGAAAAATTGCCTTTTTTTGTTGTAAATTAACACTTTTGAAGAAAGGCCTCAATCCTGAACCTGTTAAGTAATTAACTTGACTATTGTTATTTTCCTATATTTTTTAAGTCTTGTTATGACCGTACCGGAATTGTTAATTATTGGCACTTAATTTGCTGCAAAGCTAGAGTATATAGACATAGGTAGCTATCCAAAGACAGTTAAGGATGTAGATAGATATAGTATCTGCTCCCGCCCATATGTAGACACTATGCATTGACTATTTATTTTACTTTAATTTGACTAGTTAAAGAAAAAAAATTTCACACATTTTTGTTCGAAACTTAATTGCAAAGGTTGTTTTTGAAATTAAATATTCAAATTACTAATGTTCTTCCTCATTTTTCTTCACTCTCTCAATCACTAAAAATAGCATTGTTTAAGACGATTTTAAATCTACCGCCTAAAAAATGCATGGCTGTACGTATATTGTAGTATACCGGGATTGACATTGTTTTATTTACTTTTTATTTAAAATATCAGGATCAATATTTTTCTTTAAAACTAAGGTAAAAAATGGGTTATTTTCAAGCACTAGCTTTTGCTCTCTAGTTATTTACTTTCTTTAATTTCTTTTGAAGTTGTCATTTATAGTTATATTTCACTTGCAAATAAAATTCGCTGACCATTTGTCAATATTATTTTGTGAACCGCCAAGTTTAATTCTAATTAATAAAAGAATAAAATTAACGGGTGCTAAAATGTGAGGGATCTGCTAAACATTAATTTATTTCTAATAAAAAATAACTTTATAGTATTTAATTTGATGGTAAAAAATTCAGTTTATGGTATTTTACAAGTTACATTAGGCTTTACTAAAGATAAAGGATATATTTTTGTTAGAACTTTCTAGTACAGAAACGCAAAGTTAATTGTTGTTGTATTTGAGAATATCTGTGTGGCCTCATGATCAAGCATAAAGCTATAGGCAGATATTTGATATTCCTCTATTACAATTTTAACATCTTTCTTAGTTTAGTTTTTTGCCAGGAGTTAACATCAATTCTCAATCCTGAGGGTGGGGGTGGGTTTTCATGTAACTATACTAATGCAGAATATACTTGCGGCGGATATTCTGTCACTCCTTGGAGTTCATGGGGAACCTGTTCTGGTTGTAACGGAGTCATCAGCAGGCAAAGGATGATTTCTGGAAGCGCTTCACAAGATGGGCCTAGCACAACAGAAAATGTAAAATGCCTCAACAACCAATCGTGCGAACCATGCAGTTATACTCAGTGGTCTTCATGGTCTACATGCTCAGACACATGCGAAACTGGGACCAAATATAGAACTCGCAGAGTTAATTCAAATGTAGACTGTGGCGTTTCTGAAAGTGAACTTAAACTTATAGAAACTGTCAGCTGCAAAAATGATCCATGCAAGTGCGATGAAACCATTAGAGGAGAAAATGGATTGTACTATAGAGGCTGCCAGAAATACTCTAGGTCTGGCCAAAAGTGCTTGAATTGGTTGTCTTTAAAATTCGATGCTTTTGATTATTTAGCAACTCTTGAAAATTCTGGTATTGGCGACCACTCCTTTTGCAGAAATCCTATTTCTAACAATACTTTGGTTCCAACAATCTGGTGTTACGTAAGCGCTTCTCCTCTAATTCCACAACTCTGTGATCCTATTCCAACTGATTGTGTAGTTTCAGAATGGGAGCAGTGGTCCTCTTGCTCTTCTACCTGTGAAGAAGGGAAGATTACCCGTAAAAGAACTATTATCCAAGAATCACTTAATGGAGGAGCAGAATGCCCAGTAGATTTGGAGCAGGTTCAGGATTGCTCAGTTGATGTTATTTGCCCAGTTGATTGCGTATTAGGATCCTGGAGTTTTTGGTCATCATGTAGTGTAGAATGCGGTAAAGGGAATTCTACTCGGTCCAGAAGTATACTTACTCGTCCAAGGGGTACAGGAGCTGTTTGTCAGGAATATCTGCAGACAAAGTCGTGCGATGGAGAAGGCTGTATGAGTTTTTGGGAAAAGAACAAATACTCAATTATTGGATTTGCAGTGTTGGGAGTCGTCCTAATTATATCTATTATTTATATTTTAATTCCAAGTAATAACAGCGTTTAGTACTGTAATCCAACTTACAAGGTACTAATGAGATTTTAGTCGCAAGAATTTCAATAATTAGATTAAAGGTTTTTATAATTAACTAATATTAATTTTATACCTATTGCATATACTGCAAGGCTCTTATAATTTTATTTAAGAGTGGCCTTACAGTTATTGCTGTTCAAAAAACTATATGAAGAATTTAACACTAATTATAATCTCGAAATAAATTTATTTTGAGAATTAAATGTTTAAAAAAAATGTGATAAAAATTTAGGCTACGAATTTTCAGTGGTATGCCGAGACTATGGTAGAAAGTTGCATAATTATTAATTGGCGACTTTTTATATGACTCTGGATTCATGATTTTTTTTCCGCTCATACTTTCCAGAATCAAATAAAGTGTTCAAAGACTTTCTAAGTACATATAACTGCTCTTCTATCATTCATTATATTATTCAAATTTTCATGGTATTTTACTAGTGTACAGTTTTGTGTAATATGACCAAAATTACATGTCTTATTTCAGGCGGGCGATCACATTAGGCTCGCATAAGAGGGGCGGGTGTAGATCTGATTAGTTTCACAATTCAAACAAAAAGTTGATTGGGGAGAAAAAGCAGAACTGTAAAAGAAACAGCAAGAAAATACAATTAACAATTCTTATTTTTAAGTCTTTGAGAGAGTCTATTTAATTGAAAATGAAGAATCTTATGAAGGTTATTTTGGGGCTTTTTTTTGGACTAGTTTCAGTCCATTCTTTAAGTTTGAGAGCAGGAAGCCAGGAATTGGCTATCACTGAAGACGTTTCAGATCTGTTTGATGGGAGTGAAGTCAGAAAAATTGAGGTAAGATCTCCAGTTTCAGGTATATTAAGCAAGGTGAATATCCGTCAAACTGGCTATCATAGCTCAGGAACAGCTTTTGTAGTAACAGCGGACTCTAAACAGTATTATAAGAGCACTATCAATACAGGAGGCAAGAATGTGTCAGTAAAGAGAGTCATTGATGCTGGGAGGAATGTATACATTCAGATCTTTAGGTCCTCATATGTTACATTATATACAAATAAGATGGTTGGTGATAGTGTTTCACAATATGATCTTTTGGCAATATTATTTGTTGTTAAAACTAAACAAGGAGAAGCTCCAGTTGTTAAGAAGTTACCAAGATCTGTTCCAACAATGCCAATTCCTAATCCAGCTGCTTCATCTACTACTGTTGATTTAGATACTACGAACTCAAGTTTGGATTCCAGTTCTGGACAAAATTCTGAATCACTAGCTGTCGAGGAAGCTGGGCTTGATATTGAGCAGAAATTGGACTTGACAGGAGAGAGCTCACCAACAGTTGAAGCTGAGAGAGTTACTGGAGAAGAAAAACTTGATGAGCCGTCCAACGAAGTTGTAACTCAACAATCACCTGTGGAGATTGCTGAAAAGGCTGACTCAACATTGGATAATCTGGGTTCTATTCCAGAAAAATCAGAATTAGATACTGATGTCACAGATGAAGAAGCCAACAAGGAGAATGAATTCTCCGAACTTTCAGAATTCGCCTCTGATTCAGAAGAATCTAAGGAAGCAAGCTCTTCTCGTAATTCAGAGTCTGGACCTGAACCAGCTTCTGCAGCTAGCTCTGAGAATGAGTCTCAAGTGACTAATACTGATAAAAAGATTGAGCCGACTGTAGAAGAATTGTCTACAGAAATCAGAGTCCTTGCAGAAAAGCAGGACGCTGAAACTCCTAGTTTAGAACAAGGCGAAACTATTGAAACTCAAACAAATATTGTTAAGATTTCTGAGGTCAAGCAAGCACCTGAAGATGCTATTGAAGCCAATAATATTACTGAAGAGCCTTCAATTGAGGAAAATTCTCAAAAGGCAGATGAAGCTAAAGCTGAACAAGATTTGAAAGATGAATCCCCAGTTGAGCTCCCAGTTGAATCCACAATTAAGTCTCCAGTTGAATCCCCAGTTGAATCCCCAGTTGAATCTCCAGTTGAATCCCCAATTGAATCCCCAATTGAGTCTCCAGTTGAATCTCCAGTTAAGTCTCCGGTTGAGTCCCCAATTGAATCTTCAACTGGTGCAACTACAGTTGAGACTGCTGAGGAAGTTAAGGAGGAAGCCAAGGAGGAAGATCTTTTACAAGGCCTCCCATCTCAGCCAGTTCCTGAACAGTTAGAGACAGCTGGAAAGCTTGATGACTTGGAAACTGAGCCTTCTGAGAGTATGGAAGAATCAGGAACTGAGGGGGATGTTTCATTGGATTCTGCTGGGAGAATGATTGGTTCTGATATTGAGAATAGTGGATCAGCTATTTCGAAATTTGAGTAGTTCTTATTTAGTCAAATCTTGTTTCTGGACCAATTATCATTAGTGTCCTGATTTAAATTGAAGGAAGTTATTTTAATTTTGATTTATAGATGAAGTTACATGGTTCAAAAATTATTGGACTGTTAATCTTTAAGCTTTTACTAATATTTAATTTATATTATTTTTCAATGGGATTCCGTAGTTGGTTTGAAGCAAAATGTTGAATTTTTTGGTCAACATTCAATTTCTGACTTGATAATTCAAGAATTTCTGATTATTTCCAGTCAAAATTCAAATATTTTTTCTCCTAATTAGTATCTAAGTGAATTTTTTAATAAAGAAATGAAGCATGATTATTTATTTACTCGCGTTTTCTCTGATTGAGACGTTTCACTATGATTTTTCCTTATTTATTTCTACTTTTTTTTTCTATTGAAATCCAATATTTATTTAGAAATCGAAATTTCAGCTCCAAGAAAAAGCAATAGTAAGGAATTTATTAAAACAACTAAAAGTTGATGAAAAAAAATTATTGTCGGGAGGGGGAGGTTTTTTTCCTATATTAAATCTGCATGCAATTTAAATTCATAAATGATGCGGTAATTTGTGAAACTATTTAAAAATTTTCGTAAAAAATGCATTTATTAGAGCAGCTACACAATATATGAATACATAAATTTAAAAGTATTGAGTATAAATACTAATATGTGAGAAAAATAATAATTTATAATACGAGGCTTTTACAACCGTATTTATTTAAGCTTTATTATATATATTTTTTGATCGGGAAAAATTACAAAATACACAAGGGTGGAGACAAAAATAGTAAGCGGGGTATTTATTAAAGAAAGCAATTTACAAATAAGTATATTTTCTGATTTTGGTCTGTAAGAGTACAATGCTCACTAAAATAGATAATGGCAGAAGAAACCAATGCTACTTTACCGACTGGTTGAGATCTGTAGCGTGCATACTTGTTTTGTCTGTACATGGAATGGTGCTGGTTCAGAGAATATTCAATTTGAATGATATTGACAAGGATATATCTGATAATTACTTAATGATTCTGCTCCACCATGGAATGCCGGTTTTCTTTTATTCATCTGGAAGAGCAGCTTTTTTTTCCGTAAATAAATCAGGTAAGCAATAATAAAGCAAATAGAAATTGATAAAATTCGGTTTAAATAACTATTGAAATCTTATAGAAAATAGCGGATTCTGGAACTTCTTATATAAGAAAACTCTCCGACTTTTATTACCTTCAATAGTAGGGTACTTTACTGTAGTTGCAGCAGCAGCATACTTAGGGTCAGATTGGCGTCCATGCGCACCAACTCGTCCATATAATTCAGTATTTGACTTTTATTCAAGATTTCTTGCAGAATTTAATTGCTCTGGATTAGAGTGGCTTTGGACTTTACCTATGATTTTTATAATTTCAATTATGAATTGGCCATTTACTTTATATTTGAATAGTCTGGTGAATGGAGGGACACTTGCAAAGTTTGAAGTTAGTTTAAAGAAAGAAAATGAATCTGAAAAGATAGTGAATTTTTTCAAGGCAAATAGAACATTATCGATGAGTTTTTTGTTTATAGCAACAATGATGTTTTCTTTACATATTCTTTTAAGTTTTTCAGTAAAGGGGATACTGGTTCCAATGATATTGTGTTATATTTCACTACCTTTATTCGTTAAGTTAGTAGCTAAAGCTAATCTGAATAATAAAATTGACTCAAAAATTACGTCAATTTTAGCCTATTTACCACTTTATTTATCATCTGCATATATTGGTTTGAAATTGGATGACTCAGTAAACAATACATTTTCTTCCAATTATGATCCAAATAATATACTCCTCCATGGTATGAGATTGGCTGGTGATGAAAGAGCACTTAGACTGTGTGTTTCAATATTGTTCTATAATATTTATTATTTGTCAGGATTTTTGGATCTTTTGTTTCAAGTTGATAATGAAATTGAGAGAAATATCTATCTTAATAACTTAGCTCCGGTCAAAGTTATTATACTAATAGCTTTGAATGCTTTATCTTTTCCTGGGAACAAGTCTCTAGTTTCATATATTTGGGCATATCCTTATTATACTGGAGGAGTAACAACATGCATTTTTGTTATTGGAACATGGGTTTGGCTTGAATTGTTCAGAATGACTGCAACTCAGCTTTTTAAAAATATCAAAATCTCTGAGAATCTCTATAGGCATTTTTCACGTAGTGGGATGGTTATTTACATCACACATTCAGTATGGCTCGAGTTTGTGACCAGGTATTTCTTAATATACTATATTTCCCCAGAAAGTTCATATTCTTTGTATGACGGAAAGTCCATTAACCTCTTTGGCTTTGTTTTCCCCGGATTTGGTATGATGAGCACCTGGATATTACTTAATATATCGGGTATTATTCTCAGTGTTATTACTTACATTTCCATTATCAATTTTAGGATCTCTAGATTATTTTTCGGTATTAGTAATTAAAATCTACCAATAGTTTCCTCTTTCCTCCATATATTCATGCATGCGTTCTTTATATGCCGGCGCATTATTTCAGCAACTGCGCATGCAACTATGCATCCACATGAATTTAAGCGTAAAAAAAACAATAGGATAATTAAAAGAAAATATATACATAAAATATTGATAAATCAGAGTAAAATCCGAAGTCTAAAACGAACTAAACACACTGTTCATAAAAAAACTTTCACATTACATCGTGGAATTCAATTTCTGAAAAGTGGCGCACGAAGCAAAGATTTGACATTGGAAAAATCAACCAATAATACCATCCTAGATATAACGTAAAACCTCTGTGGTTGTGGGAAAAATAACAAACTTCGACAATACTACGAAAAAAAAGTATCCCATAACAAATGAATCATTGACTATGCGGAGAAGTCTTGCCTCGAACTGCTAACCCGATTTTAAAGGTATAAACTTCGATATTAAAGTATCGGTATGACCGGCCAATATAAAAATTCTTTTTAAAGCTGTTACAAGCCAATTCCATCCAATAATTCCGAGATTATTAAGTAAGTAAGGTTGCCGTGAAAAGGAAGATCGGAAATATTACTTCAATTAGTGCTTAAGATTAGTGAACAAAAAAAATTCCCATACAGATTCTATTCAAATGTCATATATGCATAAATATTTAATTAATAAGCCATCAACATTATTAGGAGTATTTATGCTCGAACAACCGAATGCTATTGACTTTCCATAAATTTACAAAAAGCTAAAGGAAAATGCGATTAAAAGTTAACATATACTCGAATTGGGGGAAAAAAATTAAAGTCATATATTATCTAATAATTCTGAATATATTTCAACTCGAATATAATATTTTACAGCAATCATTTCTTGTGCTTTATGGAATGTAAATATAATAATTTAGTCATAATTTTACCACCAGCTAGTAATTTAAATCCTTGTTCTCCCAGAAAATACACTAACGAGTACTTCTAATATTATTGAAGCCAAAACCGGATTTTCTTCAACAATTACGACCTTCAAACTAGAGCTAGTGTATTGTTTCATTTTATTGATCAAAGCTTGAATTGCATGTAATATGTGTTGCTCTGCGTGGCGTCTAGAAATGCCATACATTTCTTTTAAGTAAAATATTCCCAATACAAGTTGTTTTTCAGAACTTGCCACAGCCTTAGAGATCATTTCTTCAAAAGCAGATGGAGAACCATTGTCTGCATCAACAATGTACAATCTATTTAATTTTTTTGTTAATGGCACTGTGTTGTCGCCATATCTTCTATTTGCGAGAACGGTTACCCTACCTAGAAGTGATGGATATGAATGACCAATTAATGATAAAATGTTGTGAATTCCTGGACTCAATGCGTCTACAGCTAGAACTTTGCAGTTACTAAGATCTGTAATATCTACATTAGTTAAATAGAATCTCTTGGAAAGTTCAACCAAAGAAGTACTGGTGAAGGTTGATAACTGTTGAACCCAATAATTCATGCTATATAAGCCTTCAACATCAGACTTGGAGTGCTGTCTAGTGAATTCTTCAAGTGATTGATAATGAGAACTGGTAAACACTGAGCTAGATGGAGCTGGTCTATCAGCATCCTTGTTTCCAGTGAATTTTGGTAGTGGAGGTCTCGGAGGAGGTATTTTGGTAGGTCTAGGAGTGGTTGTAGTAGTTGTGGTTGCTCTTATACGTCTACTAATTTCCCTCTTAACGCTACCCAAAAAGGTCTTTGGTTTTTTTTGTGGTGTTGGTGCTCTGAATTGTGGAATTATATGATTACCAATGATTTCGCTTAAGCTTATCCAGTTACGGTTGATAGATGTAAGGGTTGCACTAACCCCACCTGAGCTTGCATATTCAAGATAATAAGTTGCAAAGAGATCCAATGCAAGGAAGAAAATCTCAGGATTCCCTTCATAGAATGTGAGGTGAATGGAGTCTCTATGAGGACTAGTGGAGAAGAACTCATCCATACTTTTAACTGCTTGAAGGATGTAATCCTTATTTCTTGATTCACTTGTAGCCATAGAAGTTGCAATTAATGGGGAAAGAACAGTATTGCATCTATATTTCGCAGAAGCAAGTATTTTCTTATAAAGAGTCTCTACGGCTTTGACTCTACTATTATAAATAAACTTTGTAGAATTGAGGCAGTATACTCTAGAAATATTGGTCATCCACGGCTCAATTGTATAAGCATTTAAGGCTCTCACTCCCAATACCTTGATTTCAGAGCTACCAACTGAAGTACACTCCTTTGCACTGATACCAAGTTTTACAGCGAGTTCGAGCTGAGCTTTATCTGATGCATCAACTACTAAGCATCCGCACCCAATAACGCCTGGATTTGATCTTGAAAGAATTAGGGAAAAGTGGTTTGAAGTTGTAGGTTGAGAAATTCTGCCGTTGTACATTGATTGAATGAATTCAGAAACTGGTGTCCCTGACATGCATTCTTCATCAGAGTCGAAATAGTATGTTCCTTGTGTACTTTGTCCAATTGGAGGCTGTTGTGAGGTTATTGGTCTTAATGGTCCAATAGGTCGTTGTGGTACTGGTGGTGGAGGCCTTGATGGTCTTGGTGGAGGTCTTGAAGGTCTTGGTGGAGGTCTTACCGGTACTGGAGGTGGTATTTGAGTGGTTGTGCCTGTACCAAGTAATTCTTCTGATGTTCTGACATTCATGAAATGCGGTTTAATCTGATCAACAAGAACTTCGAACTTTTCTCTTGTTTCAGTTAAAATAGTAATATGCATCTGTGAATTATAAAGCAAGAACTCATTTAATGCAGCAGCTAAACCTTCAACAGCGGCTGTAATAATTTGAATAGAATATGAATGACGAGAATCCCAGAGACCAAAAGGCAAAATCAACAATTCAAATAAACGGTTTTTATCTGCAAATTCAAGTATGTGCAAGTAGGTAGTTTTGATCAAATCCATCAATGATTCATATGTATCTACTTCATGAATGACCTTGTAAAAGTCAAGGTACATTACCTTCTTTAAAGACGAGTACCAAACAGCAGGACTTTGGCGATAATTTGTTGATCTTACTGTAATTCCTGATTCCTGAGTAATGGGACTGTATGGAAGACCCATTTCTTTCATCAGTTCTTCAAACTTATAAGTCCCGCTTTCCATTATGAAGGCATCGCATGAGTGAATACCCATTGTAAAGTCAGAGAATGCCAAGGAAATCTGAGTTGTTACGGAAGTATATTTATTAATGTATGGATCATTGACTTCTGAAAGTAAAGTAAAGAAATTCTTCATTGTTGGGCAAGCAATGCCATCGTATTGGTTGAAATCTGATAGTAACTGAGTTCTTGGTAAAGGAACCGGAGTTGGGGCTGGAGTTGGGGTTGGGGTCGAAGTTGGAGCTGATTGAATTGATTGAATATATGCTGCTTGGTTTCTAGTGAATGCCTTTGAAAACCCATGCAAGACTTCGTTGTAGGTATAAAAATCAGCTGCTGGAATAATAATATTGAATGGGCATTTCATGTTATTGCTTCCAAAGGCTGTCATAATCCAACTTCTCACTTGAAAAGCCGCATTATTAATTCTGGATTCAAAGCTAGTAGAGCCAGGTGTAACTACTGGTAACAGAATATTTGAAACTTGATCTGCCAAGGCTCTATTCAAAATTTTAGAGTATAATACAGACTCTGGAATCGAGGATTCAACGCAGTATATTGAACCTAATCTAGCACGACGACTTAAATTTGGATTTAAGTCAAATACAACTGGGAAATTGCTTGCCGTGGCTGGGCAAGTAACTCTGGCAGAGTCCAGTAATCCAGCACTATCTGCATTCTTGGAGTCTACGACCAAAGCATCGCACAATGTGGAACTTAAAATTGATGGTGAATTTACATCAAGCAATACAACTGAAATACATTTTGCTGAATTAAGAGAACCACCTCTGTTCACCAAGTAGTTATCTAAAGTCGAAGTTGAGGTGCAGTCAAAGGAATACACAGCTGCAATCAGCTGAGATAGCAAAGTAAAGAGTATTAAGTAATTCATTTTTTCTTCGGAGGCGATATATTCTACCTTGAAATCTCCAGTTTAACTAAACAAATGAATTTGTGAAATAATCAACGTATTTTTTTTACTTTTACCATTCCAGATTATTGAATATCATATAATATATTTTACTATTCATTAATTATATTTAAATACAATTTTCAAAAGAGACAGGCGGTTCCCGCCCAGTTATTTATGCGTTAATAAAAATAAAAAAAGGTACCGGTGGATATTAATTAGATAATTAAAAAAAAGATTTTCTTTTTTTTATTTGTATTGAAAAAATTATGAAAATTAGTAAAACACCATCGTTGATTCTAGTTATTAAAATGGTGTTTTTTCATTATCAATGCAAGTTTTGATTTTGAGAATAATTAATATATCGAGGGCGCTTTAAACTTAGCTTGTATAAGATATCTCTTAATGTGGAATATTTTGTAGTTAATAGATAGCAATATATTTCATTGTTAATATTATGGTGCATATGTGTGAATAATTAATATTTTGTTGATTTTTCTCTGGAATTATGACATTTTAAAATGAGCTTAATTTTTCAAATGCAGTTCAAGGCTTAACTAAAGTAAATATGGCGGGAAGTCAACTTAAGAGGGAAATTGTTTCATGTAATGGGAAAAATGTCAGAAAAAAAAGATTAGAAATTTTTAAAAAAGAATATATTAAAAAAAGTAGTTGAAACAATTTTAGTTTGAAGTATAGCTGAAGAAAATAAGGGATTGAAAAGGAGCGGAGTTTTTTTACTGCAAATATTCAACTAGATGAATTAATGAGGCACAGAAAGGAATACAAGGTTAGAGAGCTAGATTCTTTTGAAAATGAGCAGAGAAGAGAAGATTTAAAAGCAAATATTGAAGGAAGTAGATTAGAAAGTAGTCTATTAAGAATTATTTTGGAATATATACAGCTGCTATTGTACTATTTTATAAACAAAGCCAAATTAATTTTTCATTATATATTTAACCCAAGATTAAATACATCAAAGGAATTATACCCTCATCATAAAGCTGGAAAGCATGAGCCAAGAAGTAAATTTGGGTACCGTTTCTTTTTAGTTTCCAATAGAGTGCAAAATATTGGTTTTGGATTTGAATGTAGAGGAGTATATTATTTCAGTAATGCACATTTTAATGAAAATACAGATAAATTAAAGATTGATGGGAAGGAAATCAGGCTATACCAGCAGGGATTTACGATGCTATGTTCGAAAAAGGAACATAAGATGAAAGAGCCAAAAGATGGCGAGGATTTATATTTGTTGAATCCCTATATACCAACAATTAAGGGAAAGTGTGTTTACAAGAATCCCTTTTTTTATTCATTTTTCCCAATTAATTCTATTTGTAGGGAGTTTACAGGACTGCCTATAACTAATAGTAGAGGGGAGCTGGTATCAATATACGATAATTTTAGGAAGGTGGACAGCTTAGTTTGTAATATAATTGGGGACGTTAATTTATGGAATGAAGAGCAAAGTGGTACATGTACTGATTATAAGGTTGAAAGTGTTCCAACTGACCACAAGGATATGCAGGTTTTTAGGGTAATTTCTGAATTTGAGGATGGATGTGGTAACTTTAAAAATAATGAAATTGTTGGATACTTTTTCAAATATAACTCAATTACTTACATTTCCGGAGCATTTGTTGATGAATTTGGGAATCTGAGCTTACCACTAGCACTGGAAGATAATAATGAAGCTGAAAATACTGTGAAATATTCAAATTTATATAGGGATTTGTGGGTCTCAGTACCAGATTCTATGCATAATTTAAGCTTGCCAGACCAAGACGAATATGCTTTTGTGTTAAATATCACTAGATGCAGCCAGAAAGAGATTAAGGGTAGGATAAGAATAGATCATAACCAGCAATTTTGGGCAGAGTTTGTGGGAGTTCCAAACAGAGAATTTTTAGGACTACCAATATTGAATAGAAGTGGCCAATTAATAGGAGTGTATAGTGATTTTAACATAGAAAATAGTTTTAGAAGACTAAAACATTCAGTTTATCTTGGAGGGCTAAATACATTTAAGAACTTTTTTTTAAGAATAAGTTTGAGGAATCAAAATACCATACAAACTCTTGAAACTAACTTTGACATAGAAATCCTTGAGCAAGTTGTTTCTCTTTGTACTATAGGTACTGAAAACAATAATAAATCCTGCAGTAAACTTTTGGATAGGGTTATTTTTGGTGTTGGAAGCGAGGAAATTTCTCAGCAAATTTATGAAAATATTGGATTCGTATTAAAAAAGAGATTTCAAGATTCATCATTGTACTCTGAAAGCATTATTTCTCTTGCTAATAACTCAAATACTAGTTACACCCAAGTGCAAGATAAGAATCTCATTATAGCGAATACTAACTGGATAGGGTATTCTTACCTTAATAGTGGCAACTTATTCCCATTTAACTCTTCTAAAAGTCTACTAATCGTATTATCTAGCACTTCCACCATATTAGCTGAAGAACTTCTTGAGACTTATTATAAAAAAACTCATAGAACAAAACGTGGATTTTATCTCAAGTTTATTTCAAATAAATAATTTTTTTTGCTTAATTATATGCAGTTATCCAATATTTATTGTAAACGCATGCATGTAATTTATTACCAATGGCTACGTGTAATGCATGCATTTTCTTTCTTTTCCAAAACAAAAATTTAGGAAAATGATTTAAAAATTGTATTTTTAATGAAAAGGTAATTTCTCTAATAATAATATAATTTATTACTAAATAGCGATTTTTAAAATTTGTTGTTTATTTAAATAGTTCAAGTCAAGTCTAGTTTTCATATTTAAATAATAATCAATCTTGATATTTTGGTGCTGGCCTTTTCAGCTTTCTCTTCATTGTACTTAGCTTTAAAGTCGTAAAAAACTAGAATAAATTATGCATTAGTAAATAGTATCATCATATTAAGGAAGATGAGTAATAAGCTTTGTAAAATATTATAATTTGAGAATATTGGTAAAGAATAACTTGTTCTAAAATGTCTCTTGTAAAATCTTCTAAGTCCATGTTTAAGATCAAATGGTCCTCTATCAATGATTTCATAGTCAATCATATCTAATCCATTTTCATGTTTACATTCTTCTGGGTTTAATAAACATTTACAATCATTCGAATTAGGATTATATGTACAATGACAGCCAGGATTGAATGGATTAATATAGCATCCACATAATTTTGAATATGGATTTAAATTACATGGGCATCCAATACTATAAGGACTTGTTGAACATCTTGGTATTATTGGGAGGGTAATATCGTTAGTACAAGAAATAATAGTTTTACATTCATTAGTCATGGGATATGTGATATTATATTGATTATTTTGAATATGATTATATATTGATTGATCATTATAACAGAAGCAGTCAATTCCCATTGGATTTGTATAGCATTTATATTCATTATTATGTATACAATAAATTGGATTATTAATACACATAAATTTTACATTGTTAGTAGTTTTTAAACTTGCTTGGCAGAATGGATTATGTTCATTATTAATATTGTCAATATTTCTTTTCCATAGAATAATTTTACCATATTTATTATTAAATTCATTTTCTATTAATGTTATTCTTTCAATATTATTATAAGTTGGATAATCAATTAGTATATTTTTTATTATTGATAAATCAAATATTATACCTTTTAATTTACCATTTGGTAAATTACATTTTTCATATCCACTAAACAATTTATTTGAATTTTCTGCATATATCTCATCAATTACAATATCTTGTATATGTATTCCTAATATATTGGAAATATGTTCTTTTAATGCCATTGAAATTTGTTTATAATTATCTTTCCTTTCTTCACAAAATGAAGATTCCAATAACGCTAATGTAATTGTTAGAATATGATTATTCTTTCCAATATCGCCATCAGTACTTTCTTCTTTTTCTCGTCCTTTAGTCGTTGGTAATTTAATTGGATGATTATTATTATTGCTAATAGGAACTAAAGTGGAAGTTTTAGAAGTGAAAGATTTTCTAGTAGTGGTAGTCATTGTAGAAGTTGTTGTTGTTGTTGTTGTTGTTGTTAAAAGAATTGGTAATTTTAGTAATAACTTATCTTCTTTACTTGCAGAAAGTTGATAATCATTACCATTACTCATTCCATCAAATTCTATATCATCATTTGGTATAGAGTTTATTTTGAGTGTATTTGATAAATCATCAATGTTGTAAGTACCTGTTATGTTAGTAGAAGTGGTGGTGGCAGTTGTTGTTGAATTTCTAGTGGAAACTGTTTTAGTTTTAGTTGTTGTAGTTGTTTTAGTTGTAGTAGTAGTTGGATTTGTAGTAGCGGCAGTTGTAGTGGTTGTGGTAGTTGCATTTTGGTATGATGCTGGCATTTCTTGGCAGTAGCAGCTGGATCTGTATGATCCATCAGTCCAGTAGCAGTCGCAGTGGCAGCAGCAGTCATTGTCATTGCAGTAGCTGTCATTGTCTGTGGCAGCTGGTCATTGTCTTTAGTCTTAGCAGTGCTGAGAATCCAGCAGTAGCTGGTCTCAGGATCATGGCATTGAATCGCAGCAGCTGTAGCAGCAGTTGTTCTTGGTCCATGTCCAGTGATCCAGTAGCTGTTGGTCCATTCCAGCATCATCAGTCCAGTGGCAGATGCAGAAAGTTGCAGTCAGCAGTAGCATTCTTAGCTGCAGTAGCAGCTGTCTGTGCAGCTGTCATGGTCGCAGTAGTAGGGTCCAGTAGTAGCAGCACTAGCATGTAGCAGTAGCAGTAGCTGTTGTCGGTCCATTCGCAGTGGTCCAGCAGCAGCAGCAGTAGCAGCAGCAGCAGCAGCAGCTCATTGTCTGCTGTAGCTGTTGTCTGTAGCAGCTGTTTCTAGCTGTTGTAGCATTAGTCGCAGCAGCAGCAGGGTCCAGTAGCTGTGGCATTAGCTGTGGCAGTGATCCAGCAGTTGTCAGTCTAGTAGCTGTGGCATTAGTCGTAGCAGCAGCAGTAGCTGTTGTTGTTGTTTCTAGTAGTGCTGGTAGTCCAGTAGTTGTAGCAGTAGTTGTTTTTGGGTTTGTCGTAGTGGTCGTAGTAGTTGTTGGGTTTGTCGTAGTATTATTAGTCGTAGTGGTAGTTGTAGTAGTTGTAGTTGTAGTAGTTGTTGTTGTGGTAGCAGCAGTGGTCGTAGTAGTAGGGTTTGTAGTGGTAGTATTAGTTGTAGTAGTTGTAGTAGTAGTTGTTGGGTTTGTCGTAGTGGTCGTAGTAGTTGTAGTAGTAGTTTTAGTTGTTGTTGTTGTTTTAGTTGTTGTAGTATTAGTCGTAGTAGTTGTAGGGTTTGTAGTTGTGGTAGTGGTCGTAGTAGTTGTTGGGTTTGTAGTTGTGGTATTAGTCGTAGTAGTTGTAGTAGTAGTTGTTTTTGGGTTTGTCGTAGTGGTCGTAGTAGTTGTTGGGTTTGTAGTAGTAGTAGTAGTAGTAGTAGTAGTAGTAGTAGTAGTAGTAGTAGTAGTTGTTGTTGTTGTTGTTGTCGTATTAGTAGTAGTTGTTGTAGTCGTAGTAGTAGTAGTAGTTGTAAAGGCATTGTTCATATTACTTTTATTATTGAAAGTTCCATAATTAATCAAAGAATCTGATTTATTTCCAGTATTTCCATTGTTGTTATTACTACCATTAAATTTTGAAATATCTGTTGAATTGTTATTATTTGAATTTGTATTATTTTCATTATATATATCTAAACTTGGTTCATTGTTATTTAGTCCATCTGTGATTTCATATTCAACTTTTTTCTCTCCACTATTATTATGGTGATTATTATTTAATAATAAGCCTTTAGATTTAGAATTTGTCTTATTTTCCTCACCTTCTTCGTTAATAATAATAAGTGGTCCCCTTGTTTCTACCAAATCATTCTCAACTTTAGTTAAAAACTTATCATTATCTGAAATTTTATGATTCCCATCAACTATTGTGGTTGTTGAAGAGTCATATTTTGATTGAGCTGTAATAGAAGAACTTATATTACCATCAGTACTTTTAATTGGATTTAATGCATTATTAGTAGTTTCCAAATCATCTAAACTTAAGATATCACTTATTCCACTACTTGGGAGCTCAACCTTTATAGTGCTATTGCTTTCTGAGATTTTTGAAGATTCTGATGTTGTTACTGGTAATGTTGTTGTTGTTGTTGTTGTTGTGGAGGTATTCAATATTGATTTGAATGGCTTAATATTATTATTGTTATTATTATTATTGTTACCAATAAAAGTAGTTATTGTACTGGTACTGTTATCAAGCTTTGAAATCTCTAATGTACTATTACTAGATGCTTTAATCGAACTTAATAATAATTTTGGAGGTGCTTTAGTTGTTAATCTACTTAATAATAATAGAGATTCAGGATTATTTGTAGTAGTAGTAGTATTAGAATTCGTTGTTGTTATGTATTGTTTTCGAACATTATTTTGGCCTCTATATAAATTCTTAGGAATTAAATCTGTTAGAATACCATTAAACTTATCCTTATTATTTATTTCCTCATTTGAATTTGAATTAGTATTATCAATATGATCTAAATCCTCCTTATTGTTTGTATTAAATGAACTTATTTTCAACTCTTGTACTTTCTCATTTTCTTTATCTAATGACCAATTTTCATCAATTTCATTATCTAAACTTTTTACACTATTATTCATAATAGCAGCGATGGAAGCAGAGGTGGTAGTATTAGTAGTAGTAGTAGTAATAGTAGTAGTAGTAGTAATAGTAGTAGTAGTAGTAGTTGTTGTAAAAGGCAGGAAAATATGCTTAAACGGAATATTCTCCTTAATATTTTTAACAATTCCACTATTTTTTTCACTACTGTCAATACTAATAAATGGAATATTATCAACTTTTGATATCGTCAAACTACTAACACTATTACCATTTGAAACATCTTCATCTTTATTAATATCTTTCCTTGTACTAATTGTAGTCGTACTTGTAGATATAATACTCTTCCAATTAGATTTTCCATTATTGTTGTTATTATTATTATCATTAATATTATTAGTGACAGTAGAATTAGTGAAATTTCGATTCTTTCCCAATTTATAGTTATTAATAATAAACTCACTTGGATTATTTTTTATTTTCACTGAATTCTTCAAATTACCAACATCCTTTATATACAAATAATCAGGAAATGAATATTCATTATAATATTGTCTAAGCAATTCATCCTTTTGAGATGTTAATAATTTGTTATTACTATTAATATTACTATCATCAATAATTAAACCTGAATTTCCAACTTTAATCTCAATCTTTTCACCATTGTTCTTTTTCTCTTTGCTCATTTTTACTATTTCATCTTTATTTACCGGTTTATTATTATTATTATTATTATTATTATTATTACCAACTTTATTACTATTATATGCGGCTTCTAATAATAAACTTTCCATATTAAATGAAAATATTACCACTATTATTAATAATAAAAATATTAATATTTTCTTATTTGTTATCATCTTTTTTAAATTCTTCAATTAACATAAAAATAAATGTTTCCTCTTTTACCAGTCTATTATTTATCTTAATTTATATCATAAATTTTTAAAGTTGAGCTATTTTATACTATCTTAATTTATGATAGATTAAATATATATTTAAATAATTTCTATTCTCATATATTCAACTTTTTAAATTTTTTTTAATATAAATTTTTAATACTTTATTTTAAGTGATGACCACTTTATTAAAAATACTAATAATATTATTAAATTTTTAGAGGTAATTTTTTTTATTTATTGTAATAAATATAATTTCATCATATTGTTTTGTTTTTGCATGTATTATTTAAATTTACAAACTTCTGCCCGCTGACTATTACATGCATGCATTTTTGTCTCAAAGTTTTTTTTTAATTTAAAAAAAAGTTGTTTTGTGCAATAATGACTTGTGGGTTACGCGGGAAATTTGAGTATATTTTTTTCTATTGCTTGTATAAAAAAAAAAAAGAAAGAAATTAATTAATAATAAATAATCGATTAATAGTTAAAGTGTAAGAAGTAGTGTAAGCATTAATTTTATTATCCTTGATAACAATAAAGAGCCAAAAAATTAAGAATATTCTTTTTTTGTTCTTTCTTTCTCAGTCCTTTTTTGTACTTGCTATTCTTGCCAGAAAAGCAAATAAAGAAGCTTAAATGGACGATTTTAGCTTTTCCTTGAATAAATTAAGAAAGGAACAAGAAAAGGAAAGAAGAAAAGTACTTGAAAAAAAACAAAGAGAAAAAAAATTTCAAGAAATTAACAAATTCGAAGTCGATGATTACTTATCTAACATTGAAAGAACATTTATTAAACAACAAAATAATATTTCAAATGAAGCGTATTTAGAACAGAAAAACCCAAATAATCAAACTTTTCAAGATGAAAATAAATACTCTTGGATTCTTAAACTAAATTTAAAAGATAATAATAATAATAATGGTAATAGTAATTCAAAATTTCCAAATAATGGAGAAACTGATCAAGTAATACTCCCAAATAACCTACTTAAAATATTAAGTAGTGATGAATCAATATATCCACTCTATTTTAACATAAAATGTCTAAATCATCATATTTCTGGAAATATCAATCCAATTGAAACTCATTGTGGAGTACTGGACTATACCGAAAAACCAGGATACATCTCTTTGCCAAATAAAGTTCTTAGATGTTTAAATATTAATCCAAATGATTCAAATTTTAAAAGTAATAAATCAATAATATGGATTCAAATTACATACAAAAAACTTTTAAAAGGATCTTTTGCTTCTTTTGAAATCTTAAATAATCAGGATATATTCAAAATGCATGATATTGAATCTTTACTTGAAAGTTATTTAAGAAATCATTTTCTTACTTTGACAATTGGAGACACATTAATGATTAATCAACCAAATTATTCTAGTAATAACTATTGTATTTCATTAATTAAAGTCAAACATTTAGAACCTGATAATTCGATTAGTTTAATTGATACTGATATTTCATTAGATATTAAATTTAAAGATTCAAAGAAAGAGCAAGAAACTCAAGATCATGTTGAAAATACGATTGAAAATTCCATTCGACAAATGAATATTGGTGATGTTATTCATTTTGATGATAATTTGGATGAATTAATTCATTTCAAATTAGATATTCCATTTAATTTGAAAAAAGTCTTTCTGAATGAATCAGGTACTGAAAATGCTACAAAATTAAATATTTCAATCATTTCAAATCATTATTATGATATTTTTGTTTCATTTCCTCCCATTTTTGAAGCATCATCACATCTTCACATTTTCAGATCGTTTCCTGAAGACTACTACCACCACCAATCTAATTCCAGCAGCAATAATGAAAGCAAAAATACCAACCTGGCCATATCAAGTAACGATTTTATTAACTACTTAAAAACATTAGAAAGCAATATTTCTTGTAATCAAGACTCATCTTCATTGTTATTATTATTTCCCTCGATAATTTTTATTACCATCCAAAAACATAAGAATTCATCTTCAATTAAAAATGATATTATTCCAAACAATGAAAAATGCTCATTATCTTCTAGTATTCAAGTAAATATCCAATATTGTAAAAAGGAAAATATTATAGACGTAATAAATCAATCAATAGAAAACCAATTTTCAACTTGTATTAATTGTAAAAGAAAAATTCCGAGTGATAATTTGGATCTACATTCATTACAATGCGAAAAACTGTACAAAAGATGTAATCAATGCGATCTTATTTTAAAAAAGAGTGATTTTGAAAAACATACTCACTGTAATAAATGTATTAAATTTGGATTAAGCTTAGATCAAATTCAAATTCATGACAAGTTATATCATCAGTTTACTCAGTGTAAACTTTGTAACCAAGATAATATTAAACCTATACAACTTACATTACATCAAACACAAGAATGCCCAAAAAGAATAATACTTTGTAGATATTGTAATAATTTCGTGCAAGCCGGTACTGATGGACATTATGTTGATTACAAAGATAAGTATTATTATAACTTAACATCTCATGAGTCTTATTGTGGATCTAGAACAACAAATTGTAATATATGTAATAAAATTGTATTAATTAAAGAACTAAAATCTCATATTGATCTAGTACATGCAAAATAAATACTATTTTCTATTAAATTTCGATTCTCTCTTTGATAAATTTAATTATTTAATGAAATTTGTTCAGTATTCTCCAAATTTGAAATACTATATTTTTGGGGAAAAACATCAAAATAATTCATTACATCCTCTTCTAGATCTAAATTATTCATCTGAATGAAATTTTTATTTTCATTAATATCAATTAAAAAATTATTACCCATATTTGCTTTATTCTCATTATGTAAAGTCTTTAGTATACAATACGTACTCATCTGTTTAATCAAAATATCTCTTAGATATTCCTTTTCTATTTTTAAATTCTCAACTTTCTTTCTCATATTTAATTTATCATTAGATTCGTCTTTTTCATCGTAAATTTCTTTAATCATATAAATTACCCTATCTATTCCCTTTATGAATTCTCTACACAAAGACTGTTCTCTTAATAATTCCATCTTCAGTTCTTCTTCCTTTTCTTTATCTTTAACCCCTTTTTGATTATTTTCTAAAAAAAATATTACTTTATACTTTAATAATTAAAAAGAATAAAGTCAATAAAATTTTAATTAGTCATTTTTTATTTTTTAATCATCGCCTTTTGCATACTTACAAACGTACCTTTTTAATTTCTAACTCTAATTTCTTAACTTCCCACTTAACTTCACATAACATTGTTTCAACCAACTCTTTACTTGCTCCCGTTATATACCCATCCGTATCTTTCTCTTTAACTTTATTGATTTCAATATTACCTGAATTTCCCACTTTGTAAATTTCATAGTTTTTCTCCATATTTACTTTTTTAATTCCATTATACAAACAAACGTTAATATTTTGTTGGTTTCTTCTCAACTATTGATTTATCTTTATTTCATATTAATAATAAAAATAACTGTTTTAAGTTATTAGAAAATTTTTTACCCAACCTAAAAGGTAAAGATTAATGAATTTGTTAACTTAATGATTTTTTAAAAAATGTTAAAATCTTCTGCTTAGAGCAATAAAATCATTCAATATTTCATCCGCATTTGTCAAATTTTGTTTTGACAAGTCGGTATCTAAGATCCTCTTTCAAGAATTAAGATTAAAAGATTTAATTAAGACTTATTGTCTAACAAAGTTGATTATAAGGAAATAATCCTTACTTGAACTAGAATTTTTTATTTCTTATTTATTAATTTCTATTTTATTTATACTAGATAAATAATAAATATTGTTTCTGCCAATTTGAACGCTTTCCCGCCATTAATTAATCTTATTAAGATCATTCCTAAGCATGCAAATCAATAATTTAAAAATAAAGCGCCAAATTGCATGCAATTTACTTATTTTCTCCCCACATATATATTTGTTAGTTTTTTTTTTTTAGAAAAGAAAAGAAAATAAAAATATTTTATTTATTTTTAAAGGCTTTAAATATTTAAAAAATGCTTAGCAGAAACTTCTTTTCAAATCTATAAATAGATTTTCTTTTCTTGTGTTCTATTTTAAAGTCGTTAAAGCGACTTTTTTTTAAGTAAATATGCATTATCTCTTTTTTGAATAATTAAAAATTAATTACTACTTAGGAATATACAAATATATACAGATACTTGATTAGTTAAACAAATGCATCAATATTATATAGCAGTTATATTTCTATTGAAGCTCGTGTGCTTTAAGCTAATTATTAAAATGGCGCCAAAATGTGAGGCTAAAGTTTCTAATTAATTTATTATTGTTATACCGGAAGTTTAATAAAGCTATTGGCGATGGAAAGAAAAAGAAGAGAAAAAACAAATGAATTAATAATTATTGCTGATATGACCATGGACCAAATTTATTTTTCTGAATCTCCTTGCACTTAATACTTAATTCCTTCAAGTGATCCTTGTTGATACTCTTAATTAGCAATGTTTCAGTAATATTCAAAAGTCTTTCCAATGAAGACTTTAGCTTGTCCTTAACTTCATATATGCTTTTTTTTGTAATTCCAGCTTCATTATTGTTTTTATTACAAGTATTGTCAGTACTAGTAATATCAACAGAAGATTCTGGTAAAGAGCTATGATCACTTTTTTCAAAAATACTTGTCATTATCCCTTCATAGTATTCCCTATATCTGGTAATAATTTGACTTTTAACGTCAGTTTCTTTAGTAAAACCAGCTTCCAGACTTTGAGAAGGCTGGTTTTGCTTGGGATTCAAACTATCTTCGCAAGAATTAGGCGAATCAATACATCTTAAATCATCATTTTGAGAATCTGTAATTTCACTTTTTAAAGCAGGTTTCTCTTCATTCTGTTCCTCCTTTTCCTTTACTTCGTCATTGTCTAAAAAATACTCAAAGCTTTGCATATTCAAATCGTCAGAATTTATGGGAATATTATCTCTAACCTTTTTATTATCGTCTTTTAAAAATTCAATGCAATCGTCAGAGGGGTTGGATAAATATTTGAGCTCCATCTCTTGGATATAATCAACATCCAGATCTATCTCAAACTGAGATTCTGTGATAAGTTCACTCCATACATGAGGTAAAGAAATTATATTAGGATCATTTGTTAGATTACCATGATTTACAACATTATAATCACCAGAATCGTTTGTTAAATCTGAATCAGGAAGCCCAAAGTCATGGCTTTTATGGCTGCTATTATTATTGTTATTATTATTAGAAAACAATGTATTAAAGTTGTTAAAGAATCGAATTACATTACTTTTCCCTAGTTCATCTTTGAAATTCAAAAATACATTTCCAAAGATTCCATTCTTAGTTGTTGGAGTTGAATACTTGATTGCATTCATAATATCTGCAATATCATTTGAATAAAGTATATTGGACTCAATTCTTTGAAGCCTATATAATATGAGTTTATATAATGGAACCCAACCTTGTTGAAAGAAATCATCCCAAAATTTTCCAATGATATTTAAAGGTATACTATATGAGAAAAGAGTTAGAAACCAATCAGTAGCTAACATATCTATAGTGCCTCCCTGTCTAATAATATGATCCCATATATTATGTAATTCTTTTTCCATTAATTGGTTCAAAATTAGACATTTGACTCTTAATCCTGGCAATCCTGATACAAACATTTCTCTCATGCCGTAATTGAACATTAAAGAAACCAATAATTCAAATGCCTGTTCTTCACTACTTGAATGCCAAAGTATACATCCAACTAAAAAATTCATACCCTGTACATATCCAACATCTATATCCATCAATGAATATATTAACAAAATCTTACTCAAATAACTTTTACCTTCAAATTTGAAATAAGAAATTGATGGATACGTCCTACATACATCCATATAAATACTATTCATTACTCTATTACTAAATATTTTATTTATTACACCATTTTCTGTCAAATCTATTTCAATTATATTGCTTCCCTCCATTCTTACAATGTACTCGACTATATTTATTAATTCTCTATAAATAGTTGTCAACCCTAATTCATTAGATTTCGAAACTTCTAACCAATTCTGCATTCTCATACATTTTCCTTGATTGTCTTTATCACAATCACAATGGGGCCCTACTTTATCGAGTTTTAGATATCGAACAAAACTAAGTCTTTTTCTATCATTTGTTTTTTTTCTCAAATCTGAATTTACGCACCCCGGTTCTTTCGTATTTGTCTGCTCTTGCTTTTTCCCAAATCCTAGTTCTGACTCATAATCCGATTCTAATTCACTCTTTGATGGCTGCATTTCTTCTACATTATTCAATGAGGGAACAAAATAATTATATGCTTTTTTCACTGCTAGCAAGGTCACAATATTTGTTTCCTCTTTAAATTCCATTAATTTATAGTCAAAATAACTTTGTTTCCTTTCTTTATAAACTTCCACTAAGTCTATCCATTTGCCACTTCTTTCTTCTCGTACTTTTTTTTAATCTTCACACATTAATTTCACTGCTGAATTTGATATTTATGTTTTCCCGCCTTTTGCCAGTTAAATATGATGTCAATAATGAGCACACAAAAAGAAATGTACAGTAATGATTCGAGGCTTAATAACTTTTAAATATTCATGAGTATTTATTAGATTTTTGTAAATATAATATGAGATCCTAATTTGTATAACAATTTGCTTTTATTGAAATATCAAAAAATGTCTAGTGGTGAAGAATGAATTAACATAAATTTTAAAAATAGCAAAGCCATTAATATTAGGAACAAAAAGGGAATTAAAAAAAAGGAGAAAAGCTCATAAATAGCTTGGAATTAAAGCATGAATTAATTATGGCGAATTTTTTCGCTTATTTTCTTATTTCTTAAATAAATTTATAAAAACAAAGAAATTTACAAAAGTATTTTGTTAGTTTGATTGATTTTATATTCTGTTTTGTTCTTTAATTATCAAAAATAGTGCTAAGTAGAAGATAGCTTAGAAATATTGATATGCTAATTCTATTCACTAAAATTCAGCCTTCTCTTCCAATAATGTCCATTATGCATGCATTGAGCGCTGGCGGCAATTTGAATGTGCATGTATTGACTACATTACAACATGTGGGGCGGCAAATTAGTGCAGAAAAAGAAATAGAATCATTTTGAATATCTATGACAGTTCATAACTTGTGCTAGGAAGGCTTCAATGTGCCAAATGTCTTTACTTCCAAGCTTTAATGTATGAGCGTAGTGTGCAGCAGCATTAATAATGATTGGTTGAGCACTGGCAGAAACAATCGATAATAGTTGTTTAGTTAGTGTAACAAGAATCAAATCAGCTGGAATGCAGCTGCATAACAAATCGTATAGAGGTTCCCTCACATCTAAAAGCGTTTTTGGATGAGGGTTTTTAACAATCTGATTTCAGAAATAGAAAAAAATATTGGTTAGAAATTTTGGGATGGGAAATCAAATAAGAAATAAGTTATAAATGTTAAATCTTGGAGATTTTTGTAGGAAACTTACGCTAGTGGCAATATCAATGCAAACCTTTTGCCATGGAAGCTTCAATGCACTTGGCGGATTTGAAAAAGATTGTGTGTGCGCAGTTTCTAATATTAGAATTGCTCTTCTTAAGTTACATTCAGATTCTGTAACGATTTGTTCAAGATAATTATTAGGCACCTGAAGATTTTCAGAATTAGAAATAAATCTCAAAACTTGAAGAACCTCTTCAGGAGAAGGTAAAGGCACCCTAATGCATAAACATCTGCTTCTTAAGGGTGGAATGATCGATGATAACTGTTCGCAATGTAATATTAATCTACTGTTGTTTGAATACTTTTCCATAGTCCTTCTTAACCCTGCTTGAGCCTTTAAAGATAAGACATCGGCCTCTAGTATTGTAAATACACGATAATTTGGGCCTTTAGAAAAGAATGAGTTGGCTCCCATTTGTGAGCTTAGCTGCTTAATTAAATATTGCGTAACAATGCCATCCTTCGTACCCAAATCTGGTGCGCTAATCTGCATATGATAGGGACTTTGGCATAAAACAAATTCACTATTTGTTCCTTCTGGTTTTATCATATCTGCTTTAACCTATAAAAAGTTACTGTAGTAAATCTTAATATAAAGAAAATTATTATTATTGCTTCACCATCTCTCTCAATTCAACTCTCAGTTCAAACAATAATAATGGAAATACTATTAATTTCAATTTCTCATAACTTACCTTATCTACTGAATCTCCAAAAATTTCGTGCAGAACGGTTGAAATTCTTACTTTTTTCCCTCCCCCTGAAGGGCCGTAAAAAAGCAAATGTGGAATATTACCATTTGAATTTGAAGTAATCTTTTCTAATAAACTATTTAGTTCTCTGTTACACTTCAAATCACTAAAATATCGTGGCTGGTATTTATCAATCCAAAGCATTTCACAATTCTTTCCTCTTCTTTCTTAATTAATATTTATTTTATCTTTGTTTTTTGTATATATATTTTATTGATAAATTCCCGTTCTCGTTTATGGCGCCTAGTTTGCCTCACATTAAACTAGTACTAACAATTTCAAATCAAACAGTATAATTTGGTTGTAAGAGAGAAATATATCAATAAAAACAATAATTGATTTAATATTTAGAATGAAACACATCTATCTAAAGTAAAATTAAGCATTAAAAGAAAAATAAAGAAGTAAGAGGAGGTTTTGGTCTTCTCAAAGCTCCCACTTTTCCTCCTAATATCCTCTCATTCATTAAAAATATTATTTCTATCAAATAATAAAGCCAACCTCCAATATAGATATATAAAATAATACTATAATAATAACAATAATATGCAACTTAATAATAGTAATTTTGATTATAGTAGCAGTCAATAAAATACATTTTATATTAATTTGGCGCTCATAAATCACATGCATGCATGCAGTTTTGCCAAAATTCATAAAATTTTGGAATATAATTGTTATGTTGCGATTTTAAAATATAATATTAATTAAGATTGCTGATTAATCTTGCTATTTTTACAAACATTTTCGTCATTATTGCTATAATTTTCAATATTTAAGTTTTTATTTGGATTTTCAGCTAAAGAAATCTCTTGGGTAAGAGTTTCCCCAGATGTATATTTGGTGATGAAAGGATGTTTGAGCATATCAGCAATAGTAATTCTGTTTTGAGGTAATTTTTGTAGTGCTGAATGAATGAATCCAACTAAAATTGGAGACCAGTGAGGTGAATATTCGGGCTGCTTGTTTTGAATCAAGTAGTACTGAACATTATGTCCCTGATTTGAAGGAAAAGGTGGCTCACCCTTAACTAGCTCATAGCATAAAACTCCCAAAGACCAAATGTCAACCTCTGGTCCGTATTCTTGCTTCCTGGTAATCTCTGGGGGGAGGTAATCGTAGGTCCCACAAAATGTTCTCCTTCTGCTCTTATTATTGTTAATATGTGAAGACCAGCCAAAATCTGCAAGCTTGAGTTGACCATCCACTCCTATCAAAATATTTTCAGGTTTTATATCTCTGTGAATAACATGCTTCCTATGACAACACTGAATAGCTTCAATCATCATCTTCATGTATCTTGCAGCTTGGTACTCCTTGAGTGGCCCATCTGTACACAACTTTTCATAAAGCTCTCCGCCTGGAGCTATCTCTATTACAAGCCAAATTCTGCTCTTATCTTCAAACCATGCATAGAGTTGAAGGATATTTTCATGCTTTAAATGCGCCTGAATCTCAATTTCTCTTCTAACTTGAACTTCCATCCCGCTCTTTACAAGATTTTTCTTCCTAAGTACCTTTAATCCAACAATATACTTTGTTCTTCTTTCCCTTGCCAAGTAAACTGACCCAAATTGCCCGCTACCTAACTTTCTGCCAATATCAAAATCTGAAATACTCAGTTCTGGGCAGTGCAAAGGACATGCTAAAGCCAGATCTGAGATCGAATACATTCTTGGAGCTCGTAAATATGGTGAATTTCTTCTTATGACTCTGGTTGTTGTCATCCTCTTTTCACTTCCATTTATCTCCTCATTTATTGTCATTTTTGTATGCTCTGACATCTTCTCAGTTCAATTTCTTTTTAAATATAATTCCTAGCTATTGTTGAAATTCACCAATTAATTCTCTTCCTCCACACAACACAACTTCAGTTTTATTCTTCACCTTTTTACCTCGCCACCCCCCTTTCAGTCCAGGGAAAAAGAGAATTATAGCTATTCTTCTATCCTCTTATATTTTCCTCCAGCTTTGTATTAACTCTTTCTCTCTTAGCTACTTTCTATGCACTACTATAATGCGAATATAACACTCTTCTTTGTTCTATTTTTTATTTCAAATACTTGAACTCTGCAATTACTGCAATTCTATATTTTCCCTTTGTTCCTACTTTTTTTTCCCTATTCTCCATTCAACTCACCCCACAAAATGTTCGAACTTATTTCCCGCTTATTTTCTTATGCAATTAATATTATTCGATATTATTCACGTTTTTAATTGTAAAATGCAACAGTCTCTACATTCATTTCCTTTATTAGTTCTCCGTAATTTCTTTTTATATTAACTTTTCTGAATCTAAGCCATTTTCATAGCTAGTCTTGCTTTTATAATTTTTTTCATGGCTTTGATTCCTCAATTTTTGCCTTTGCCCCACCTCACATTTATACCAACTACTTCAAGTCCAATTTTATTTTGCAGGTTTTACCGCCAAAAGGTTTAAAGTTCGTTTTATTTAGAAGTGGATTGGCGGTATAAAGAAATCGTATTTATTTGAGATTGGGAGCAATAAAAGTGAGGGGATGATAATTCAGTTTAACAAAGGTAAATATTTGCTTTTTTCTCTAAAGTTGACTGTTGATTTGCTTATTTTACCCAAATAAGTAGGCCTCTTTGATTCAGAAAAAATATTTAAAAAGTTGGTCCATTGGGCTATTTGATTATTAAAAAAGAATGCCAGAACTATATGAACTCCCATCATATTCAGCATTGAAAGAATATGCTAACAAACAAAAATGCATACATCTGAGAGATCTCCTTAAAAATGAAGTCAGAAATTCGTGTTTAACCGTCAATTTTGGTGAAATTTTTATGGATTTTACTAGACAAAATTTAGATGAAGAGGGTTTCGAGCTTTTGATTAAATTAGCAGCAGAATCGAATTTGATGGAAAAAATTAAATTGCAGCTTAAAGGTGGGATTATTAATAGTACAGAAAAGAGAGCAGTCTTGCACACTGCTCTACGCTCAAAAAGTAACATTCCTATTACTCTCTCCTCCGGCCAAAACGTACTAAATGATGTAAATGAGGTAAATAGACGAATTTTCAAGTTTGCAAATGCTATCAGAAAGGGTGAGCTTCTTGGCTCTACAGGAAAAATACTGAAAGATGTTATCTGTATTGGAATTGGAGGTAGTTACCTTGGACCTGAGTTTGTATATGAGGCGTTAAGAACAACTCAGGAAGGCTTTGAAGCTTCCATGGGAAGGAGACTGCGCTTTTTAGCTAATGTTGACCCTATAGACATCAGAAGAGCCACTGAAGGATTGCATCCTGAAACCACTCTTGTTATCATTGTTAGCAAAACTTTCACAACAGCTGAAACTATTCTAAATGCAAAAACTATTAAAGAATGGCTACACAAAGCTCTTAAAAGTGAAACTGCTGTAAGTAAGCATCTTGCTGCAGTTAGCACTAACATTAAGGCTACATCTGATTTTGGAATTCCTGTTGACCACGTATTTGGATTTTGGGACTGGGTCGGTGGAAGGTTTTCTGTTTGTAGTGCAGTGGGCCTCGTTCCGCTTTCAATCCATTTTGGCGCCAACCTCATGCAGGAATTTTTGGATGGCTGTTGGGATATGGACCAACATTATGAAACTGCTCCAGTCAGTAAGAATTTACCAGTCTTATTGGGTCTTCTTAGCGTCTATAACTCGACATTTATGAACAAAAGCTGTGTTGCTGTTCTCCCATATTGTCAGGCATTATGCAAATTCCCTGCACACGTACAACAATTACTTATGGAGAGTAACGGAAAGAGTTCAAGTATTGAAGGAAATATGCTTCATGATAAGATTAAAACTGGTGCAATATTTTTTGGCGAGCCAGGTACTAATGCTCAACATAGTTTTTACCAGCTTTTGCACCAAGGCAGAAATACAACAAATTGCGAGTTTATTGGATTTGCAAAATCTCAATGTGATTCTCAGATATTAGGTGATCCAATCTCTAATCATGATGAGCTAATGTGTAATTTCTTTGCTCAACCTGATGCATTGGCAATTGGTAAAACTCAGAGAGAGTTGAATCTAGAGGATTGTCCGGAAAATCTAATTCCTCATAAATTATTCCAAGGAAATAGATCTTCTATTTCTCTCTTATTACCAATCTGTAGTGCATACTATATTGGTCAACTTCTTGCGTTGTATGAGCACAGAACTGCTGTGGAGGGATTTATTCTAAATATTAACAGCTTTGATCAATATGGGGTGGAACTTGGTAAGGTTCTTGCTAAAGATATAAGAAATATTATTTCACTAAAAAAGACTAATTCATCTCCTGAGATTATTCAAAATAAGGAGGAGAAGATTCCTGGACCTACTAGAAGATTGATTGACTTATATTTGAGGGTTTCTCAAAACCCGAAGAATTGAATATTGATTAGTACAACCAGAATAATAAGTTGTGCTTCGATTCGTTAAAGTTGTATATTCCCCCAAAAACTCATCGTTTATAGTCTTATAAATTAGCTTTAGATATTTTAGAGGAAGAAAAGATTTAAGTAATTATTGTTTGTAAATACTAAATTCTAGTTACTTTAAATGTCTTAAGCATAGGAATAATAGTTAATCCCTGATTACTTCCAAGTCATGATTAATATAATAATAAAAGTCTTCTCTAGCTTTGTTTTGAGCAATTGCTAATTTGTACTTATTAGACTTGAGAATACTCATTACATCTTTAAGATACTCACCGCTTAGACTTTTCGGTTTCTTGATTAAATCAGTAGTAATTAATCCATGGGCCGGAGAAACCACAGTAGGTTCTATTAACTTCCAAAAATGTTTTGGCTTTACAGAATAATTATATTTACCATCAATTTCCAAATTATTTATATGACGGATTATTCCTAACAAGCTTTTATTCAATCTAGAAAGTGCCTGGGTTTTCTTTATATACATTGCCTTTGAAAAGAATCCTTTAGACTTGTTTTCCGTTTTCAGGCTATTATAAGCTTGCAAATATGAAGAAAGAATAAGAGGATAAAATGAATAGTACGCCCATCTAATATTTGTTGGAAGTTCCTTATATAATAATGATTTTAGGATAGTTACACTAGCAATGATACTTGCAGAAGCAATGCTTCTTTCTTGGTTTAGCTTAAGTATTTTTTGTTTCTTAACTCCGGTAGAAAAAAATGTATTCTTTCTTTGCCTTTTATATAATTCAAGAGAATATTCAGCAAACTTAATTCCACTTTTAATAATACGGTGATATTTAGCCTTATCATTATCAAAGTTACGGATCGTGTTATTGAAAGTAATATCTTCAATACTAAAATGCCTCATCATTCTAGTATCAAACTTAACAAAAGAGTCTTCTTCTGTTTCAAAAGATTTCTTTGTGCCAGGAAAATCTTCATCCGATGGGAAGCCAGAAAGTAAGGTTTCCCTATTTTGGTCTTCAAAATTATTGTTTAAGCTTTTATCACGTTCAATTCCTGACAATATATTTTCCATAATTTGGTTATCAGCTTCCAAATCAACTCCAAATGAAATACCACCTTCACCATATTCATTATCTTTCAATTCATAAGACCTAAAAAAAAATCAAAAATCGAATAATATGTTCAAGTTCTAAGTAATTAAAATTGCTAAGTCTCAATTTCAGGCGCCATGTAACTCTATAATTTGCAAGTTGATTGATTTCATGCATTTACATGCAAACTAACATGCAAAATATAACAAAAATTCCGGTACGGCTAACTATTTTGTACTGAGTGTTTCAAATTTGACTTTTGAAATTGAGATCCAATAGAATATTTAAGCTTACCTGACAAAAAAGTTGTGAAGTCCATGTTGAAGAAAGTTGTTAAAAGAAAATAAGGAAATAAAGAAGAAGAGAGTATTAATAATATTTCTCGAGGCTGCCATTTTTGCTTAAAAGATAACAATAGAGCTTAGACAAAAAATACGTAATTTTAAAATTTAATTGGTCTGTTTTATTGTTGTTAATGTTGATCTTATTCTTTTTTCTCTCCTTAAATCAGAATACCATTACCTGTTTTTCTTGCTACCTGCTTAAATAAATTTTCTATATAAATAATAATTCTTTCTTATTGTGGAATATTCTTATATATTCAAAAATATTTGCTTTACCACTCTTACTAATATAATATTATTTTAAAATAATATTTTTTTAGATTAATCCTAATTAATTGTGTATAACCCGCCAAACATGCAAAATTTTCAAGATTATTAACTTTTTAATTGTGGGGGGAGGGGCAGATCGTGAATTTAATTAATATAAATTGTGAGCGGGCACACAGGATAGTGGCAGAATTATTTAAAGGATAAGAAATAGTATTTGAGTAAGCAAAGATCTAGCCTCACCGTTTGCTCGCTTCCTCTTACTTCTTTATCCACTGAATTAATTACTTAATTGCAACATTTGCATTAAGCTATTTAAAAAAACGAATTCATCCCGCCACTTTGTGCCGCGCAGTCTGCCGCCTAATTCGGTACCTCACTATTATATGGAAAAAACCAATTTTACAATAGGCTGTGTCTTGTGATTAAAGGATATTTAATAAACAGCAATGCCCACGTTAAAATAGAATATAATATTTAATGATAATGCCTTGAAAAAAATACAAGTTAATTAATTGTAAATATATATGTATTTATATAATTTATTTTTATATATAGATTAAAATAGAGTAAAAGGTTCAATATAGCCAAGGGAAGAAGGAAAAGAAAAAAGAAAGAGAACGTGAAATTATTACTTCGTTTATTCAAATAAATATTTCACGGTTGCTTTGAGAAGAAAGTGGGCTTTAACTATTGTATTATTAATTACCACTATTAAAGATTACGTAGATTTCTCAAGATTCTTTTTTGAATTGGTCTTATATTTCCAGCTGAAACGATTGAATGGAAAATTACTAAATTGCAAAAGATTAAATACTGAAATTCGTTAATATATGTAAATATATAAATATATATATATATATATATATATTTATAGATGTTTAATGTAAATTTCTGTACAAATATTGAAAGTAATAATTGTATTTAAGCATAAACATAGATAATAACAATATCAATAATAAACATCTATATTTTGTTACAATAGGGGTAATACAAGATAAAGATGGTCCACGAATATATTGGAAGCAAAATTACAATAATTTCTCGTAATGATAAAAGATATGAAGGTGTCTTGCACTCTATAGATGTTGACAAGTCGACTATCACCTTAAAAGATGTTAGATACTTTGAGAATGGTCCAAATGGTGATCCCGGGCCTGCATCATCAACCGTTTTTGAGATGATTGTTTTTAGAGGAAGTGACATTACAGATCTTGCAGTTTGTCAGCCGGCAACGGCAAAAAACAATAATGGACTTCCAAATGATCCTGCAATATTATCAGTTAATGGAGGATCGGGGACGACTTCAGCTCAAAGCCAGAGCCATGTTGCTGACACTAACGGTGTTACTAATCAGCAAAAACCACTTGAAGCTAGTTCAAGTAATTCTAGGCGTTCCCCTAAAATGAGCTATAGCAACGCTGTGTCCGGAGGAAAACATTCTGGCGCCAATCAAGGAAGCTCATCAACCTCAAACGGACGCAAAGATCATTCCAGAAATAGACAAAGAGGTGGTGGATATTCAGGAAAATCTTATAAAGGTAGCGGAGGAAGCTCTCACTATCACAATAGTGGAGGTAGCCAAAGGTCTTTCATTGTTGGAGAACTAAAGCCTAGAATTAATCAGGCTCTCAAAGCAGAACTTGATACCGAATTTGATTTTTCCGAACAAAATAAGAAATTCGAGAAAACATTCAACGAAGGACTTACTTCTGCTCATACAGAACAAGGAGTTAAATTAGAAGGTACCATTTCAGATACCGATAACAAATCTGGGTCTATGAATACAGGTTTAGGTATTTGTGGAAATTCTAATGCAAATGATACTACTGATGATGACCCATCCAAAAAACTAACAGTTGGCGGATACAACAAGGTTTCTGGATTCTTTGACAGTATTTCCTGTGAAACTTTAGATCCTGAACGCTCAAAAAAACCTCAAGGTTCGTCTGATCCCCAAGCTAAAGCCCTTAGAGAAAAACAAAAACAAATAGACAAGGAGACCTTTGGAACATCAGCCGTTAAACCTCGTGCTGGGTCCTATAACAGAGCTTCTCATCACAGAAGAAATAATGGAAGCCATAGAGGTGGATATCACGGAAGTAACAGATTTAATAAAAGAGAGGCATGATTTTATTTACTCGGCCCACCGAAACTTAATCGCGGTGCATGCATGCGCGTAATTCTCATTATGTCATTTTGTATGTTACGTGGCAGGCGGGAACTGTATTTATTAAACATTTTTTACTTTATGTAGATATTGGGAGAATTAATATGAAGTATTTGGGAGCCTTTTTATTGCTAAAGGTTCACTAATGTTTATTTTTCCTTTTTCTTTGTTGATTATAATTTACTAGATCATTCTAATCCTTCTATCTCCCTTTCACTTTTCTTTTGCTGCCTTTCTATATTGATATTAAATCCTGCCTTTCTTCCCTCGCTTTCCGTGGTTGCATCTATTTGCCTTGGCAAATCCTAAAAGATCCAACTCCGTCGGGAAAGTGGAAATATACTCTTTTATCATGTATTCAAATTAAGATCCACTCCCTCCCCCATTGCTACACACTTCTTTTCTATGCAAAGTTAAATTTTTTAGTGTTTCTAGTAATCAAATTAAATATTTTTTAAATTTACGCCCAAAAGGCGGGAACATGCAGGATATTAAATTAGTTTTTACTTATTTAAATTATATTAATAATAAATACGTTTAAGGTACCGGTAACAATAAATATAAATCGTATTAATATTGTGGATAAACCTCAAGTATTAGAGAAACAAGTAAGAAGCTTTGCAAAAATTGGTAAAACTTCCCTATAGAAAATATATTTATATTGAGGGGAGTTTCAGAATTAAATAAAGAGGAAAAAGGTGATAAAGAAGACTATTTTGGAGATTAATATTCATTCGGTAAAGCGAACGGGATTAAAAGGTAGTGGTTAAATTCTGCACTTCATAACTTAAAGAATCTAATTTGGAATAGGAATAATAAATCCTTATAGAGTTTAAGCAAATAATAATAAACAGGAAAAGAGTTATCACAATTATTAAGAATCTTAAATACTAAGTTGTGAGGAGCGGCTTTGAAACAGATTTCAGAGTAGATAATTACTGTCTTTAAATTCATGGCAAATCAAAGATGCTCTGCGTTTTATTCGTGCTAAAATTAGTATTGTTAATAGTAATACCAGTAATTGCAGGAAAAGATTACTATAAGATTTTAGGGGTTCCAAGAAATGCAAATGAGAACCAAATAAAACGAGCATACAGAAAGTTAAGTTTAAAATACCATCCAGACAAAAATCCTGGCTCTAAGGAGAAATTCATGGAGGTTGCAAATGCATATGAGGTTTTAGTCAATCCTGAAACAAGACGTAAATATGATGCTTTTGGAGAAGAGGGGTTAAAATCTGAAGGATTTAGTGGAGGAGATGGAGGATTTGATTTTGGTGGATTTAGTGGATTTAGTGGATTTGGAGGCTTTGGGGATTTCGGAGGTTTCAAGTTTAGTGCAGGAGGAAATACTTTCCATTTTGGAGGCGGGGGACCATTTGGTTTTGGAGGAGGAGGAGGCAGGCGTCAGGGAACTAATTCAAGATCCCATTTTGAATCTCAAGGAAGCTCCTATAACAACTTGTATTCGGACTCAAAACATGTTACTGAACTTTCAACAATGTCAGCAGGTGAAATTAAGGATAAGATCAAATCCAGAGAATGGGTTATGATTGTTAACTTCTATAGGCCTGGGTGTGGGCCCTGTAAACAGCTAGTACAAGCTTATGGAAATTTAGCAAAACTAATGTCCCAGTATGATGTAGAATTTGGAGCAGTTAATTGTGATACCCATTTTCAGCTTTGTCAATCCTATAATATTGAAAGGTACCCTCACCTATCAATGTTTATTAAAGGTAAAAATAGTCAAATAGTCTTTAATCCAAGTCCTGGATCTAAAAATCCATATAGTGAATCAAATATAGGCAAATGGATAACGGAAAAGATGCCAGATCATTCGATGCGTCTTAATTCTTATAACCAAGCGATTCAATGGCTTAGGCTTGGGAAGCACATTCCAAAGGCAGTTTTGTTCACAAACAAAGACTCTTCATCTCCTCTACTCAAAAAGATTGCTAAAGATTTCCAAAATAGGCTAAACCTGGCAATTGTCTCAATCAATAATGACTGGCTGAAAAAGATATTCTTTGCATCACCCCACATGGAGGCTTCAAAACCTGAAAAGCCCCCTTATATTTTGTCAGTGGATGAGATTACTGAATCTGGAAATAAAGTTGGAGGAAAGGGCACAGATTTACCATCAGTAACTGCCTCTGGAGAATGGATTTCTCTTAATACAATTTCTCATGATGTAATTACCTTAACATTGAGCCGTATTGTTGGCTCATTTAGAGCAAGGAAACAACATGACATCAACGAAGCCTTGAAGAGCAAGGTTCGGGAACTTAATTTTGAATTGGTTACTTCCAAAGGGTTCTGCTCTGAAACTGATTCAAGATTTTGTGTTATTTTAATTATGGAAAAGAACGACTTTAGAATGGATAAGCGATTTGAAGATCTTTCTTTCAAGTATAGAAACGACCCAATCAACTTTTTCTGGATCTCAGCCTTTAGAAATGGCAAAAATAGCCATTTCTTAGATACTTTCAAATGTCATTCTGAGTTTTCACCATCTTCAAAAACATGTATTGCCATTTATAGAGCTAAGAGAAGGAAATTTCAAACATTTGATAACCTTGAGCAGCTTCCAAAGTTTATTGATGGACTCCTGGATGGATCCCACTCTCTCTCATCTAGCATCCCTAGATCCACTCCGATCCCTGTTCCAGCAGAGTCAGAGCCAACAGCCTCTCACCAAAACGACGAAGAAGATCACGAATATAGTGACTCTGAAGACTCTGACTATGGGCAGGAAGGTTCCAGGGATGAACTTTAATATCTCATAACTTTTTCATTTTTGGTATTACAAATTAATAGCACCCACACTCACTAAACTATTGATTCTTGGTTCCACTATTCACTGGAGCCTACCTAATGAATACATTTAAGATAAAGATTAAGTTGTAGAGGCACTTTCAACTCTGCCTTCAATACAATATGCATATATTTATTAACATTTTTATTTTTTTTTAAGTTTTTGTCCAAACTCAAATTTTTTTTTTTTTGTTGAAATACTGTTTTTATCATGCATCCACTCCCGCCAACTACATGCAAATTTGCACAGTAAGCTATAAATTAAGGCATTTGGCCTTTATTAGTTGAATTTAGAGACAAATGGCAAATCTCTGGTCTTTTCTCTCTGATATAATGCTGGCCACTTTTTTGACCATTCTTTTTTCTGAATAATTTTTCTTTTATGTAATCCATTTCCTTAGTTGGCTTTTATAATATTCGATAATTTTTCCCATACCTTAGCGCTCTCCCCACGTAAACGAACCAATATTTAGGCGCTTTGGGCGGGTTTTGCATGCAATTTGAGCTAATATTTTTTTCTTGTATTGGAGTAGAGTTAAAAGAAGAAAGAAAAAAAAAAGGGAAATAGTTATTAATAATAAAATTGATAACTAACTTAGTAAGAAATAAATGGGAGCTAGATTAATAATATTTTAATCAGAATATTGATTTTTAAATCATAAAGAAAGAGAAAGAAGAATCTAGAGAAAAAGTAATTCGCCTAGAAGGTTAGGACAAAATTTTTGCAAGTTTTACTTTCTTTTTGAATATTAAACTAATTGAAATATTAATCAAAAGAATAAAGAAATATTGAGAACATCAACTTTGAAAGTTAAATTCTAAAAAACTAAGCAATATTGATAGATATTTTATTAAATCGAAATAATGGACAATAAAACTCAACAATTCTTTAAGAGTATAAAGGAAAATGACCCTCTAAATAATAAGTGTATTGACTGCGGAGCGCCTCATCCACAATGGGCATCAGTTTCACATGGATGCTTAATGTGTTTGACATGTAGTGGTGTTCATAGAGGTTTGGGGGTACATATTAGCTTCATAAGATCCATTACAATGGACAGTTGGACTCCAAAACAAATGAAAGCAATGGAGCTGGGAGGTAATACCAAATTGACTGAGATTTTTAGTGAATATGGGCTTAATGGTTGTGATATTAAGAAAAAATACAACTCTCAAATAGCTGCCTATTACAGAGGAATGTTGAAAGATCTATGTGAAGGAAATACGCCAGGACCAAAACCCTCAAAATCAATTGGCTGTTTGGAATATGTCCCTGAGAGCAATAATAAGAATAATAATGTAGGTAGCAATAATGGATTTTCTCCAATGAGAACTGGTACATCTTTCTCATCTTCTAATTCATTTGGAAACAATCCAAGTGATGACAAATATGCAAACTTATTTGACCGTAATATTGGCTCAAAAGGTTTTGGAGGAATTCTTGGTAGTTTATCATCATTTGGCATGAAGGTCATTTCTAATACAAAAAGCTATGCAGAAAGTACAATCAACCATGTGAATGAAAGAGGGATTTTAGAGAGTGCAATCGACTCAGTAAAAGCTGGAGGATCTTACATTGAAGAAGCTGGTAGAGCTGTTGTTGAGAAGGTCCAGGACGAGAAATTCTGGTCAAATACCGCCACTACTATGCAAAACTCTGCTCAATGGGTCAATAATACTATTCAGAGTGGTATTTCTGGAGTTAATGAGGCTATCCAGACTGCAATTGATCCAAGTAATTTTAATGATCCATTTAACAACATTTTTGGTGATGATATTAATGAAGTTGAAACTGACAGAACTGACCAAATTGATCCACAAAAATCCTCAGAATCCATAAATTCCAATTCATATAATTCAAGTAACAGTAATTTTACTCGAACGATTGGTATAAAGCCTTCACCACTTTCAGAATCTTTAGCTGCTAATATGAATAGTAATTCCAAGGTTTCTCCGAGTAATAAAGCTCCACAATCTGTCATTAGCTCAAGTAATAGTAATGTCAACATCCTACAATCTGATGTAAAGAATATTAACCTCTGGGAAAGCGATCTTGGGGATGATTGGGAACCTAAAGACTTTAAAAAAGGTAATACCAAAAAGGCATAAGCTTTATATATACGTATATATATATTTGCTTGTTTTAAAAATATTAATCCGATTTTGAAGTAGGTAATCCGCTTTGAAAATATTAGAAATATTTAAAGTAAATTATTTTTTAAATTGGAATTACCAAGCTCTTTTTGAATTTAGTTTTAGTAGTATAATTCAATTAAATTTCAATCCATCTTCTTTTAATAAAAAAAAATAAGAGGATGAATGTTTTACTTTATATTGAAACTTAGAACTTGCCATTGTTTTGATTCTGCCCTTCAATTCAATGTTCAATTCAAAATATAATTCCATTATCTAGTTCATCTTTCAAAATCTGAGGTTTTAATCAAAAAGTACTTAAATTATATGTTATATTTTAACTCTTAAATCTTTTTGTTCTTGAATTTATCTGTGTGGAAATCTCAATCAATACTTTTCTCAATTTTAAATTCCCAAATTAATCTTAATTTTAAAAAATTTTTTGCAAACATAGCTTTCCCGCCAAAACCAATTTGACTATTTATTTATAGAATTTACAATTGTATTGAAAACAATTGTCAAAATTTGTATTGATCTACAATATTTAAAATATCCAAGAATTAATTTTTAACTTAATGTTTATGTAAAAATTATCTCAACAAAGGATTAAGTTAGGGATCTGATATAAATGAGTAGTAATCATAAAGACTTGGTATTTAGCTGGGAAGAAAGACTTGTTGATACAAGCAGTAAAAATTACTTAAAAAGTAAAGATTCACTTGCACCTGAATTATTCGAGAAACTGTTGAAATCTCTAGAGATTGCAGAGTCATATTCTTGTTCGAAATTGATTAATGATCCACACTTTAAATTATTAATATCGCCATTTTATAAAGAATACCACTCAAATTTAGAGACAAAATCACTTGAAAAGATCTCTCAGAATGTATTGGATTATTATATGAGCTATATTTTAAAAGATAATGATCAAGTTTTACAAAAAATAGCTCAATTTGAAATTTTATGCCTTTCAATACTTTTGCTTAATATTTACATGCAATCAAATTGGACTGGCCCTCCATTTAAAATAGATGATGGCGTATCTAAAGATTGGAAGCCTGAAAAGAAAGAAGTTGATTGCAATAACAACGAACTTTCTGGATTGATTACAGAAAGTTTAGATAATGATGAAGAATTCGGAAACAAATATCACAAAGAATGTACTTGTTGTCTGGAAATAGATGGTGAATATTTGTACCAAAGATGTAATTCAGCTCCATTTCTAACTTGGAGTATATTTCTGATTGAATTCTTATCAAATAGGTCAACCGATAAGAAAGACGAATTTAATAGTGAATCCAATATACTGAAATTATCAAAATATATTGTAATAGGTGATGAAATACCAAAATTAAGCTTTATAAACTTTTGGAAGCAAAGATTTTACCGTATATGGCAAAGGAGTTTAGAAGGAGGAATAAAATTTGCTGCAACTCCTTATTTAGAGAGTACAATTCTTGAAAAGTATTCAAATTGGTTAAAAGATGAATGGAATATTATTCCAGACGATTTCCCAATAAACGATCGTTTCAAGGATAACCTTTTAAGGTCTTTCAGATTCGATGAAGAACTATCAAATAATCAAGCTTCGTTTTTAAGCAAATTAGATAAAAATGTTTCTTCAATATTTTTACTTGACCTTTCCCTCTCTTTATCCACCTTTAGTAGAGCGAATCCATGTGCAATATTACTTAAACAAATATCTTTAATGAACGGATTTAAATATTCATTCACTGGAGCACTTGGACAAAAAAGAATGAATCAAAGGGAGAGTACAGCACAGCTTGTAGTTGAAGTTTATCGAAATTCTGATAATCTTGAAAATAAAATAGATAGAAATATGGTGGAAAGTCAAGAGCCAATTAAAGATTCAACAGATAGTGAGGCTGAGGAGAAGGTTTTAGATCGTCAGTATCCAGAAAATGTTTTACTAAAGAGTGTTGATCCAAATATCGATATTTATGAAAACGTGAAACTGGATGATGATAAAAATACCCACCTCACCGGACCTTTAGCAATAATAGAACAATGTGTATTATTAATACACGGCGTTGCAATTTATGAAACAAGTCCAACAAATGATTTAATAGCTTATGAGCAGCTGAATGCTTTGACAAATAGAATCTTAAAATTCGATATAACCAAAATCAAAGATGAGGATCTTCGCAAAAAAATTCATAATTGGTTATGTTTCTCAACTGCTTTATGGTATAGATGTTATGCAGAGCATCATCGAGGTAGAACAGCTGACAGAGCTTGTCTTCAACTACAATCTCTGGTTGATCAATTTAATGACGCTGAGCCAGGCCCTGAAGAACGTCTTAGATTGGTATTTTCTGTCAACTATCCAAATATTTGGGAAGCAAAAAAAGAACTTGGAATAAGAATGATGAGAATTGGTTCTGTTTTGTCAGCTTATAATATGTTTGTAGAAATGTGTATGTGGGAAGATGCTGTGGATTGCTTAATTGTTGCAGATAGAAAAACTGAAGCTATTGAGCTAGTTAAAGAACAGCTCAAAGTCAGAGAAACTCCGCGTCTTTATTGTTCTCTTGGAGATCTTACTCAAGATCTTTCATTTTATGAAAAATCATGGGAGCTTTCTCGCCATAGATTTGCAAGAGCGCAAAGATCTTTAGGAAATGCATACTTTAAAAAATCGCAATTTGAGCTTGCTCTTGATGCTTATACAAAGGCTTCATTGGTTAACTCCACAAATGTAAATTGTTGGTTTTCACTTGGGTGCGTTGCTTTAAGGCTTGAGAAGTGGGAAATCGCACAACAAGCATTTAGCAGGGTTGTTTCTTTAGATCCGCAGCAAGGTGAAGCTTGGGCAAATTTGGCAGCAGCTCTATCTAAGAAAGAATTATGGGATGAAGCGCAAAGTGCTATTAACGAAGGTTTAAAACATTCAAGAGAAAACTGGATGATGTGGGATTCTTCACTTAAGATTGCTATTAAAAGAGAAGATTTAAGTCGTATCATTGAATGTTTATCTGGTATTATGAAGCTCGCTTCTTATAAAGAACGATTTCCAATGTGGTCTCTTCCAAATATTATTAATCTTCTTAAGAGCGAGAAATATGCCCATGAAATTAATAATTTAGACAGACCGTATTCTTTGATTAACAAAAGTCTGAATTTATTAAACCAAATTTCGCAATATTCATCAAAACCCGTAGTTTATTATGTTTTATCAGAAATCCAACTTTTAAAGAATGACTTTACCGGTGCATACTCTAGCAAAATGAAAGAGCTTAGAGGTTCCATGGAGGTAATTTTTAACGAAAAGATTTCTTCTGATGATAAAGAGAAGTATCTTCAAGACATACCAAATATATATTCTGATTTAAAAGAAATCATTTCCAAATGTAATGACTCTGAAAAATCCAATGAGGAGCGAGTTGATGAAGTTAATATGGTAATTACAACGATTATTAAAAGGCTTAAAGTTACCAATCCATCTTTTTCCTCCGCTCTTGAACAAAAACTTTCTAGTTCTTTATCATAATATATATGTAAATATTTATTTATTCATTTGAACAAAATTTTTTCAACTAATTATCAAAAGAAGTATTCTTCTATATTATTTTGATTTTCTGAAATAGTAATGATAAAATATTTTTATTATGTTACTTTACTTAAATTAATTTCATTGATTTCATCTTTTTTTTAATTTATATTACATTTTTTTTCTTTATTTTAAAAATAGTTTTTATATTATTATAGTAAAAATAGCAAAAGAAAACTTTCGACAATTATTTGGATTTATGTTCTTTCCACATAAAATGAATATACTTATACACGTAATTTGCATGTCATTATTTAATTCCGGTATCAATGTGTAAATTCTTTCCACATTGAAAAAATGTTATCACATACATGCGCGCATGCAAATTTGCAATATATTTAGATAATATATTTCTTACTCAATCCTTTATTAGTTTTACTAAAACAATAAATAGAGAAAAGAATAAATTGTTATTATTATTATTATTATTATTAACGCAAATTTTGGTTAACTATAAAAGGATAATGCCAACTAATAAGTAAGGATGACAAATAAAAAGCTTAAAGTATAAATTGGAAACTAGTATTTATGTTTTTTTTCAAAGTAAAGCAAACTGTGATTCAATATGAATAATAATTTCTGAATGCAAATAAGTATCTTGGAAATTATCAAAGTAAATTATTATTTAGTGGCGCTATGGGGAAAATATTTTTAATCTGGATATGTTAATTTTACTACATGAAAACAAAATAAGCTACTGAATTCAAGATAAATAATATTAAATAATCACCAATTATTTAAGTGTTTTTAATAAAAACTTATAAATAGTTTTGTTAAGTTAATAATTTACATATAAATTACAAAATAAAAATATGGAGCAAATTCAAGTAACACCTTATCTTGACCAGAAGCCAGGGACAAGTGGTCTAAGAAAGAAAACTCGTGTGTTTATGGAAGGAACTTATTTGGCTAATTTTATTGAATCATATTTTCAATCATTCCCACCTGAGGATTTTGAAGGTGCAACTCTTCTAGTGGCTGGAGATGGTAGATTCTTTTTACCAGAAGCTATACAAACTATATCTGAAATTGCTGCAGCACATAAAGTCAGAAGAATTTGGACTGGTGTTAATGGCTTGTGTTCAACACCAGCAGGGAGTGCTATTATAAGAGAGAGAGAAGGTGGTATTGCAGTTGGTGGAATCTTATTAACGGCTTCACACAATCCAGGTGGTATTGATGAAGACTTTGGAGTTAAATTTAACGGGAAGAATGGAGGGCCAGCTCAAGATTCGGTTACCAATGCAATTTTTGAAATTACAAAGAATTTAACATCATATAAGAAGATTTCACTTCCTAAAATCGATTTAAGCAAAATTGGGGCACAAGAATTAATACCCAATCAATTCACTGTTGAAGTAATAGATACATCTGAAGATTGGCTAAAACTAATGAAAAAAATATTTGATTTTCAAAAGGTTCAAAGTCTACTCAACAGAAAAGATTTTAAAATGGTTTTCGATTCCATGCATGGTGTGGCTGGACAATATGCGAGAAAACTCTTTCTTGAAGAATTTGGATTACCAGAAAGCTCAATGTTACATTTGGAATCAAAACCAGATTTTGGAGGGCTACATCCCGATCCAAATCTTACCTATGCAAAAGACTTAGTCGAAATTATGAAAATTAAATCCCCAGAGAAAGTTGATAAAAACACACCGGACTTTGGTGCTGCTGGAGATGGTGACTGTGATAGAAATATGATTTTAGGTAAAGGATTTTTTGTTACCCCTTCAGATTCTGTTGCAATTATTGCATCATATGCAAAAGAAGCAATCCCATATTTTTCAAAAGGATTGGTTGGTGTCTCAAGATCTATGCCAACTAGCACATCACTTAATAATGTAGCGGAAAGGCTCGGAATTCCATGCTATGAAGTTCCAACAGGATGGAAATATTTTGGCAATTTAATGGATGCAAAAATGATTAACATATGTGGTGAAGAATCTTTTGGAACAGGAAGCGACCATATTCGTGAAAAGGACGGACTATGGGCAGTATTGGCTTGGTTATCAATTCTGGCCTACAAGAATCCAGACCCAACGAAGCCATTGGTATCTGTTGAGGATATTACTAGAGAATTCTGGAAAACATATGGTAGAAATTACTACACCAGATTTGATTACGAATCGGTTGAATCAGAAAAAGCTGATCAATTCTTTAAACATTTAAATTCTTTATTGGAAGATTCTCAGAAATTACGAAATTCTCTCCGTTCAAGTGGGTTGAAGGTGAAATTTATGGATAACTTTACATATAATGATCCAGTAGATGGTTCAGTTTCAAAAAATCAGGGTGTTAGGATTATATTTACGGACAATTCAAGAATTGTTTTCCGTCTGTCAGGTACAGGGTCGGTTGGAGCAACTATTAGGATATATATGGAGAAGACTGTTAAAAATCCTCAAGAATTTGAAAAAACAGCCCAACAAGCTCTAAGTCACTTAATTGAGATAGTTGAGAAGAAGATCAAATTAAAAGAGATTACTGGTAGAAGCAAGCCTACTGTAATTACCTAAATTTTTTATTCCTATTAAAAAATAAATGATTATTTCATTATTCTGTTATTTGTCTTGGTGAAATTTGGAATTTAAATTAACGAATTGATGGATGAAATCCTCATTTTTTTCTTTGGTTTATTTTTGTACACATTCGAGCTCAGTTCATTTTTTTCAATATTTTATCTAATTTTTTTTTCATGTAATGGATTATTTAAATTTGATAAAAACTGGAATTATATCATTACATCATTTTTGGATTAATTCAGTTTTCATCCTTTCAAGTTTAAAAGGTTTGTAAAGTTTATTATCTTTAATCAGTCTTAATCATTCTGTGATTGCTTAATCTAAGTGATAAATAATTTATTAAGATGAAATAAAATGTAATGTGATCTTGTCCCATAAACCGTATTTAGGTCGTTTTGTATCATTTTATCATTAAGTTTCTATCCCTTTACTCTGTCTCTTTCACTAAATTATCTACTTCCTTTTTTTGTAGCAAATGCCTAAATACATGCAGCTAATTACATGTTTTTGGCGCCAGAAAACATTTTTCCCTCGTCTATTTAGCTTCAGTTCAATATTTCTGCAATCTAGAATAGATAGGCTAAAAAAAGAAGCTCGCACACATTTTAAAAAAAAAAGGGAATGTCAGAAATAAGCATTTTTTATTGTAATATTGTTTTATATTGTTCTACTAAGAAATATTCAAAAACAAAAAACCATGGTTTTGTTCTTTACCAAAATAAAACAATTGGTCTACTTAATGCAAAGGAAATAATTTATTAATTCTAACCCATTACTCTATATATTCATTATGTGGCCCCGCCTACAACAAAAACTGCCCGCCCAAAGTCCAAGCCAACGACAATGTTGGGCGGGAATTTCTGAGACAATTTTAATGAAAATAATAAAGTACCGTTATAGAGAGGTTAATTATATAACTGGTAAGATTTTTCTTTTTTTTTTATTTAAAAGAATTAGAAAATGTAAATATAAACCGGGTAAATACAAGAAATATTAATTAAAGTAATAATACAGCAAAGTATACTTATTAAAAGGAAAAAAAGACATAAAGTGAATATACTTTTATTAAATAAGAAAATAATAGTCAAAACCCGGGGATATAATTGTGAAAAAAACCGAATATAAAAGAATACCAAGGAGGAATCAGCGAAACAATTGTCAAGAAATCATCACATTTGATTTAATCAAGTTGTTTAGATTTTTTTTTCAATAATACAATTTAGTATCCACGCATATATATATATATATATATATATATTAATATATATAAATATATATGTACATACATTTATACCAATAGAGAGCCTTGCATAGTTGTTAAAGAAAATTTTAATTTAACTATACAAATAGAATATTAAGTTACAAGAACAATCTCAACATTTAAGGAATTTAATGTAAAAATAGGAATTAATTTGAGGATTTCTATGAGAAAAAAATGAATATGAAGTTTTTATTTTATTTCGGATTTTTGGTTTATGTTATTGGATCATTTGTGAATGCTAACGATGTAACTCTTCCTCTTAAAAAGAATAAGGAATGTGAGCATTGCATTATAAAGGGCGATAAAAGTGCTCAAACTCAAATTACAGGAGCATATTTAGTGGTTGAGAAGGAAACTACTTTATCCCAACTTCCAGATCAACGAATTCAACCATTTAATGAAATTCCAGAACCACCAAAGGTTGGAGCTGATAATGCTGAAGGTGATAGTACCATTGTTAAGGAGTTAAATTCTACTGTTGGTGAGGTTCCAAATGTTGTTCCAGAGCCTAGATATATTCCAACTGTAAAGATGTATGATTCTCAAACTGAGGATTTATCGTTTCCAGAAGATGTTGATTCAGAAACGCAATCAGAAGAGTCTGAAGATGAGAATGAAGATGATCTTATTTTGACACGTTTGCAGCTTGGAGGCCAATTAGAAGTGGTTTCGAAGAGAGACAGTGAAGGTAGGATTGCCTTTCATAATATTAGCAACCTTGATTTATCTTGTACTAAAATTGAAGATGAAACCAAACTAAAGAGTAAATCAAAACTTAGAGGAAATAAATCCTTAAGTTCAATGGATGTTTATGGTTCAGATTGCTCTCAAAGTACCCGCTTCCTGACATATGATCTCTTGAGGCTACAAAATGTAGGTGAAGAGCCCACTGCTGGTGATAATATTGCTCTACAACCATCTATGGATTCAGTGTCTGGAAAGAATGACGGTAACGAGCGTACTATTAGAAAGTTAGATTATGGTTCGGGACCCAACAAATGTGAATTATGTACAGAAGATAGGAAATGTTTCTACCATAATGGTAAGAATGTTGATAAATCTTCTGAGTCTTTAGAATCAGGCCTACCTTCATCTACTACTACTACTACTACTACTACTACTACCACTACCACAACTACCACCACCACAACTACCACCACCACAGTCCCGACCTCGGTCTCAGATGAGGAGAAGTCACCATTTGTAAGTGATGATATTTCCAATGATGAAGTCCCAGCTCAAGATGACTCAAGTAAGACTCCATCTACTGAAACAAATAAAGATATAGATATGAATGTTTTATTAGACAATATGAATGCTTTGGTAAAGATCGTTAAGGAAGGGAAAGAAGAAAGTGCTAAGACTCAATTGGAGCTCCGTAAAGAAAGAGAACTGTTGACAAAAGTTATTTTAGATCTTAGAGACTCCAAGGACTTGACACAATTATATATACAGCTTACCAAAATTGAGATGGAGATTAACTTGGTTAGGCAAAATATTGAACAATTGAAGAGAGATTTAGAAAAGGCCAGATCTTCTAGTAACTTTTTGATTCAATATGAGAACAGGAATAGTAAGGAATTAGAACTGTTGAAAGAGAGAGCTATGAGTAGTCAAGTATATTCTCCCAAACTTGCTAGAGCAATTTCCAGACTTGAGAACAAAAAGAACAGCATTCATGCTATTCAAAAGGATGTCAGTAAGAGAATTGAGAGCTTATCACAAGCCATTTCCACCGAAGAATCTCGTATTTCTGAATTATTAGAGCAAAAGAAAAAAACTGAAGATATAATAAAGAAGATTTCTAGCGAGGAGAGGTTATTATTTGATGAAGTTGATAATAAGCAGTAATTCATGGTTCTCCAAGCTTAATTCTTGTTACTTTAACCCATAGACAATTCTATCATGAAGGAGAAAAGGAAAAAAAGAAAGAGTTCAACCCGAAAATATTCTCTTAATCTAATAAGAATCTTCTCTTTATGTTGAAAATAAAGAGAGGATATCATTTATTAACAGGATCTCCTAGACTTGGAACTATTAACATGCCTATTATTCATCTCCTTGTCTCCAATTGGATTATGTATTTATGAGCCCCTGACTCATTTGATCACTTTTATATTATTATGGTTACTATAACTACTAGCACACTAGAGCAACTTCCAGATAACGGAAATGGAGATGGTCCTATCTCATTTTTTTCTGTCTATTGTGGTAACTAATTAATGAGGGAGCAAGTATTCAGTTCATTCTATGATGTAATATGAAGGCTAGAAGTTTATTTTTCCACTACACCGTTGTTGTAATGCAACGTTTTTATCCATACTGAAAATGAATTAAAGCGAGGAGAGGAAAACTTGATAGAAATGGTGAATAATAGTAATAAATAGATTTAGAGGTCGTTATACATGATTGTCGTTGACAACTTACTTTTAAATTCTGCCGAAAATATTCATTATTTAGTCCATTTTAATTATTAACTTTAAAAACAAATTGTTTAATGTATTGCTTATTTTAATATTGTATTAGAAGAAAAACTAGAAAGAAGGGCTGCTCTCCATGATGCATACTCGAGCGCCAAAATTTTCTTTTTAATTAATTTCCCTTTGCTTTAAAGTCGATAGAAAATAATTTATAAAAACTGGCTTCACTTGAAAAGTGGCCGTGGATACACAACCCTGGGAAAAAATACAACCATCAGCGGTCATTTAAAAGAAATTAAGCAGCTATATTTGAATAGAAAATCTAAAATAAAGCCTAATAAAGTAATGTTTATCCTGAAACGCCTACCGGTATATGATAAATATATGCATGCAAAATTGAATGGAAACCCGCCCATTCAATTTTGCATGCAACCTGTTGCATAAGAGGAGTGGCTGTAGGCCATTGGCGCGCACGCCAGTGGATTGCCGCCTGTTAATCACGTGTACAAAGAGTGGAGTGAGCTAAAGTAAAGCGATCAATTGAAATATGGTGATTGCCGGCTTATTATTCTCTCATTTTCTCCTTCTCCATCTCTCAATGTTTACTTGAATTTCCGTGGCTGGACTTTTTGTTGCCTCCTCTTCCTTTTTTTCCTCCTCCCCTACCGGAATGTCCTCCTCCCCTACCGGAATGTCCTCCTCCCCTACCGGAATGTCCTCCTCCTCTACCGGAATGTCCTCCCCCTCTACCAGAATGTCCTCCTCCTCTACCGGAATGTCCTCCCCCTCTACCAGAATGCCCTCCTCCTCTACCGGAATGTCCTCCTCCCCCACCGGAATGTTCGCCTCTCTCCATGCCTCTTCCTTCTTTTGTTCCTACCCCTGCTTCTCCTGAGTCTTCCCCAGTACTAAGAGTGTCCTTAATTCCAAGTTTTGAAAATAAATGATCAAATAAAGTAATTTTTGAAGAATTATCATTACGAGATTTCAGGAATTCTCTAGCTTCAGAGTCAATTTTCTCAGTTGATCTAAGAAGTCTTCCTCTAAGAGGAGCTCCGGGATCACGATCGTCATGTACCTTATTCTTGTGATTATTGCTAGATGTAGATATTTTTGATGCAGTTGTATCCTTTTTTGATGATAAATTAAACTTTTCCAAAGAAATCAAATTCTGTTTCTTATATTTTTGAATATCCTCAATCAATTCATTATAAGCTCTGACACTATTCTCCAAATTCTTGGAATCATTTTCAGGTTCGACTGTACCAGTATTCCCAGTGGAAGATGTAGCTAAACAAGGAACAGATTTTAATTTGGTTTGAGTTTCTTTGTTTTGTTGATAACTTTGTTGTGCATCTTTAACCTGTTCATTTAATTGCTTCCTTTCTGATTCCTTATTCGCAAATGGAATAAATTTGGGTGGTTTTTTTGTCAGATTTTTTGCTCCAGAAAATCCTTTAGATCCTGATCCACTTAATATATTATTCAATTTCCAAGATTCCACCAAAGATTCCACATTCCCTCCCAAATATTTTACATTATTATTGTTCAATAACAATATTGAACTCTGCGCTTGCATTGTACTTAATCCTCGTTGTAAATTCAACAATAACTTTGTACCTGGATACAATACCATATTGTCTTCATTACTTATACTATTTATTCTCTCGTATTCTAAAGCATTAAATATCACTGTATCATTCTTTTGGGTACTTGGCTGCTCTGAAGACGATAATTTCATTTTCCCTGTTGTTAATGTAAAATATAACATTCTCTTTTTAAACTTTATTTTACTTGAAAACCCTTTTTCTCTTTTTCCTTTTTCCTCACCCAACTCAACTTTCCCTTGCTTCTTATTCCCAAAAGTATCACTATTATTATCATCATCATACTCCGTTAAATCATCCCATATTTCATCCTTAAGATCACTATCTAAATCATCATTATCAAGATCTCCAATTGAATGCTTTTTTGGTCTTAAACAATCATATGATTTTACTACCATTACTAGTAAATTATTCAAATCTGTAACTACCTTCCCGTCTCTGAATTTAATTGATTCTCCTACAAAATATTCCCTTAAATCGCAATCCAATACAAACTTATCCAGATCTTTTTTCCATTCATCCCTAACCATACCGCTCTTATTACCAACAGCATTCTTTCTAATACTCCCTCCTTTTCTTTCTAACTGATCCATTATATCTTGTTTCTTCTCTCCTATTATAGAAACTATCCCATACTTTTCTCTCAAATACTCTTCCACTTCAATTATATTCATTTTATTCTCTCCACTCCCAAATTTATACTAATTCACTTTTTTATATTGTTCAAGTTTTTGAAAGAACTTTAATCAAATCAAAACCTCCAAAATTATAAATTTCAATATTAATATAACCAATTTTCTATTCTTAACTGATAAAAAAAAATCAGCACGAATTTACATTTTATTTTCGTGATCCAAAAACACCGGTATAGAGAAAAAAAAATTAAGGTACCGGCATGAGGGGGGGGAGGAGGAGCAAATATCACGAGTAGGGAGGATTAATTAAAAAAAGGGGAATTTTTAAAACTTAAAAATTAAATTAGCAATAATTTAGAAGAAATTTAATATCAGAAAGGAAGAAATGGTGTTAAGAAATAAAAGGAAAATGTAGAACATGTAAATAGCCCCAATCTTTTATTAGCCTCCTTGTCAAAAGTAACTAGCAATCCAAGTTTGATTCTTTTGCATAGATTTTATCTCACTGTATAAATATTCCGAAACTCTTTGGCGATTTGAAATAACACCATCTTCCGTCCCACTGAAAGGTCTTTGAACTCTATTAGTCATAATTTTTGATACCCCAATTTTGATATTACTATCGTAAGTGTTTTCAATATTAGCAGTTATTGGAGATGTTTCATCCAGCTTAAGTGGATTTGGGCTGCTCATTCTGCCAGCCCTTGTAGTTGTCCTCCTTAGAATTCTGTCATCAATCCAAGTCTCCCTGTTATGTTTAACAATATTTGACAGAAACAAGGACGATTTCAGATATCCCAATACAAAATACTTTCTTGTACAAGTAATACTATCCAAAGTAAATTTATCTGAACTTGAATAATTGCTTTTCTCTGCGCATCCCAAAGTTGGCTTTTTTTCCCTCCCAAAATGGTCAAAACAATTCTTAAAAATCTGAAAAGCTTTTTCCTCCAATACAGAATTACTTATTCTACCTTGAAATATGATAGCATCCAATAAACCCCAAACTATAGAAGATTCTCTGATTTGATCTTTACTATCCTGGTCACTCCGCCCTCCTCTATTTGTTGTCTCTTCTATTAAGCTTTTTAAAAATTTAATATCTTCAAAATCTATTAAAGTTTCAATGTAATCCAAAATTTCAAGCATTAAAGATACCAAATAACTTCTATAAGCACTTGAACTTAAAATCCCTCCAACTTCTGAAGACTCCTTCTTTATAGAAAGCTCAATAGCAATTTCCCAAACATTGCCTTTAATAATCTTAATAATCTCAAAATTTATCATTTTTAATCTTGAACTAATGATACCTGGCACCTGTTTATCGTAAATTCCTCTATATACTTTAATTGGGCCTATTAGAATCTCTTTTCTTGACTCTGAACTCATTACTTGATTACCCAAGTTCAAAATCCGAGCCCCGAAATCATTCATCCATTTTGTAGGTTTTAGTCCAAATAGACCCTTCTTTTCCTTTTCATACTTGTTCTTATTACTTTTCTCTTCTTCTAGTCTCTTTCTAGTATGTTCTTTTCTTCTTTCCAGCTTGACTAGGGCATTTATCACATGCATTAAACCAGAAGCCAATCCAAAATAAAGATACGAATCTTGGTGATTTAATGACGAAATATTTGTAAAGATTAAGCCTAAATTCTGAACAGATCTTGATAAAGTTAAGAGCAACTCATATATTAAATCGTCTGATAATGAAATCTGATTCTCTAGGTATCTATAATTATTAATTTTCTCCGTCTCTCTAAAGTATTTTACTCTTGTTGATAGCTTTGTATCCATTGATAAAGGTGTGAATTCAAAATTAATTTTTTCAAAATTGAAATGATCAAATACTTGGGTTAGATCAAAAAACCCTTCAAAAAGATCCACAAAAAACTCACACGTTGACTTTACCAGCTGTGATATATCTCTATTCTTTCTTCTACCAAGTAAATTTCTCGTTTCTCCCAATTCATTGTCAAACCTAAAATTTTGGCTCAATCTTTTTAATATATCATCCAATTTAATTTCGGTACCCCTAATAAATAACTCATGATCTTGATCTTGAAAACACAATATTCCGACTATCAACTTTAACAAATGAAATATTGAAGGATGATTAAGTAAACCTATTAAATTTAATAAAAACCTCCCATTTCTTGTTGATAGTATGTACTTCCATGTCCATTCCAAATCATAAATCATCATATAGTAAACTAATTTAGAAAAGTTGGAAATTCCCACTATATTAGACTCTAATCCATGTTCATCCTCATATTCACCATTTTCATCCGGTATAAATTCTATTAATACAGATATTGGCATTGCATATATCCTATCCAGCCGGTTTTCCTGTACTAAAATTTTATCTTTCAGATTAAGAACTTGATTTGATTTTGAACATGTATTATTTCTGTGAATATTTGTTCCTAGAATCGAACTTGTTTCAATATTTAAATTTGCCTTTAAGCTGAAATTTGATTCAAATCTTGAACTCGTTTCTGAATCCGTAACTAGTCCAGGGTCTGAGTCTAACTCTGAATCTGAATCTAAATCTGAATCTGAATCTGAACCTGAATCTGAATCTGAATCTGATTCAAAATCCAAATCCAATTCAGAATCTTTAACTGAATCTGAATTAGAATTTACGTTCAAGTCCATCCCAAAAGTATATCCGCTTATCAATACATCCAAAAACGCGTTTGTACAGAGCAGCTCTGTTGCTAATTTGCTGTATTTAAATATCTCTTCTGATGGATATAATGAGATCTCTAATAATCCCATAACATTATCTTGATCCAAAGCTATTTCCATCAATTCATCATTATTCATCCGATCCAAATAATCCAAAAATTTAAACTTAAAACCTTTAGGACATTCTCCTCTATCAATCAAATTCTCATCATTCATCTTCAATGCTATTGTAAATTATCTCTTTTCCAAGATTATTAGCAATTCCCAAAAATAACTCTTCAATTACTCCCCAATCTGGACGCTTCCGAGAAACTCTTTAACTTAAAACTCTAAATCTTAATTCCAATTTATTCAAAATATTTCACTTTTCCCATTTTTTTTATTTTCTTCTTGATAACTAGAAAATTTTAATCGGTACCTTTATTTTTAAAAAAAAAAAAATTTCTTTGCAAACTCTATACCGGTGTTTGGGTACCTAATTCGAAATTTTTTTTTATCATAAATTTTTTGTGAAAAAATACAAATTCTATACTAATTCAACTAAAAAATATTTACACGAAAAAATATTAAACTAATAAAATCATTTTCCTAATTTTTTTTTGTTTGTTTTTTTTTCCAAGCATTATTTCATTAGATATTTTTAATTACCCTCTGTAAAATTATTTTCATGAAATTCTCCACTTAATGTTATAATATATAACAAACATTCTATAACTTAATTCCAATTGAATTAAAGCCAAGGCAATGTTTTCTCTCCTTATATCCCATATTCTACCCTTTCGTACTAATAATTTGCCTCATAAATATTGAAATACCGACTCATCATGTACCTTCTGCAAATCAGCCGCCTTATACTTTTTATCACTGTCATATATTTTAACAGATGCTCTAACTGCTGCATGTTCAATTGATAACTCATTTACTCCTCTAATTATCCTACAGAACCCTTTCTCACCCCAACGTTTGCCCCAACTATTTTGAACAATCCAATAAGGTATTCTTTCATTACCATAAGTTTCCCATCCCCATCCTGTTATTACCATAGCATGATCAACCTTATGCCAAGGAATATTTGACCAAGGATATTGCCGTGTAATAGGGTCATAAAAACCTTTAAATACTCCTGAATTATATAATGAAAATTCTAATGTTGGCTCCAAACTAACTGCAACAGGTCCTTCATTCCATAATGACTCCATAATATCGCGAGCAGTAGTTTTTCCATAAACGTTATTGACATAGCTGTACTCCTTTACCCTAACAATCTTTGAACATGATTTTGGAATGTTTTTTGTAATAGGAATCACTTTCCTACATTGAGTATTTGCTGCACCCATATGTCCGCCTAAGTCCCAACATAATTGTTGAATAACATTAAACCTTTTAGGAATATTATATTTCCCTCTACTGAGATGCCCCAATTCTTCATTGTCTGATGAACTCTCATTATCAGAATCGCCATAATAATCGTGGACACTTGAAATATGTTCCGCAGTATCACCTCCTTCGAGGTGTTCTTCCATATCTTCATCTTGGTACTCTTGGTCATGCTCTTGGTCATGTTCTTGGTCATGTTCTTGTTCATGCTCTTGGTCATGCTCCTGGTCATGCTCCTGGTCATGCTCCTGGTCATGCTCCTGGTCATGCTCCTGGTCATGCTCCTGGTCATGTTCTTGGTCATGTTCTTGGTCATGTTCTTGGTCATGCTCTTGATCATGTTCTTGATCATGTTCTCGGTCATGTTCTTGATTTTCTCCCTCTTGCTGAATTTCCTTAATTTTAGACTTTTTACTTTCAACCTTCTTGCCCTCTTTTGTTTGTAGAAAACTATGGCCGTCATCTGCAATTCCAACTTCGTCTGGCGTGTAAACAGGAGTTGGATATATCTCCCTTAGCCCAAGATACTTAGCATAATCATCTATACAATCTTGCGTTCTAACACCGACTTCCTGAGCAAATTTAAAAGCAAGAGTAATTAATCCACCTCCGCATCCCTGATTATAAACATTACATTCAGACATCTGTATTGATGATGCATAGACTTTCCTAAGTATATCAGGCTCATTTGAGTATTTAATCCACAATCGAGACGTAATTATTGTAGCTGCTGTCACTGCAAAACAATCTCCGCAATCTCCTTGATTAAATACTTCTGGAACTAATTGTACCTTCTTCCCTAATCTCCCATAAACATGTTGAGGATTTGTCCAATCAAATGACCTAATCCTCATCCAAATTGGCTCATCAGTGCTATTTTTAGAACCAGAAATCTGCTCTTCTTCCCTAACACTTGATATTTCTGTAATATACTCTTCATTCGACTTTTTTCTTTGAACAAAATGTGGAGAAATTTTCAATGCTTTTCTCACTTTTGGTAATGTATCCAAATTCTGAATATTTCCTATCTCAAATTTATTGCTTCTACTCCACAATTTATTCCTACTATCAAATTCTGAATATTTTGCTGATACTTCATTTAAATACTCAGCAATTGTTGGATTTTGTGCGTTAACTGGATGATCTGGTGGCAATCCCAATGGTGATGATCTCCATCTCGGAAGCTTCAAAGTCCATTCCTTTCTATCTGTCATCTTGCCATCCCCATCAAATATCCTCATTCCATACCAACAACCTCTTCTAAGCTTTAAATCTTCACTCATAATCAGCCAAGGATGATTATCGTACCTACTTCTTTCTTCAAGTGATAATATCTTATTCTCTTCTTTACTACCTTGATTAGAAATAACACTCTCAGGATACGAATCCCACCATCCTAGAAGAGTTGTGTGACAATAGCAATATGATGCATTAATATCTTCATGCTCATTAATGTATTTGAAGAACGCTGTATATCTGTATGATTTTGTCCAGAACGTGAAAGCTTGATCCAAAATTACTGTCCAGTTACCCGTTGTACCAACTTTTTCAAAATCATCAAACTTTCTTGTATCAACACCATCCAAATTCTGGGTTGAAATGACCTTCAATTCACTACCTTCAAATTTTACATCAAACGTAAAAGAAAGCTTAAAATTATCGTTCATCAATCCTCTCTCTGTTGGTGTTAGCATACCATGCGCAAAATCCCTATCTGGAGATGGAAATCCGCAAGTTGGATCTTCAAATTTTTGGTCCGAAGGACATGGCTTATAAGTCCCTACATGAATTCTCCACGTACCTACCACATCGCCGTGAATACAATTTGGTGGTAAATCACTTGATATCTCCCTAATTAGGATTGAAAAGAACCAACAAAATAAGGTCCATTTCCTTCGCAAACTAATATGAAATCTTAATTTAAATCCTCCCATTAAAACTGTTTAGCTTCTTTTAAATCTTGAGTTTATTTCTATTATTATCAAAAGTTTATTTGTTTCGTATTTTGCTAAAATGTTAGCTCCAAAACTGGATTATTGAAATTCTCTAATAAAGGCGACCTCCAAATCCTGCTCTATAACGCTTTTCTTTTAAATTATCACTGTTCTGACCCTTCTACTTCTTAATATTTCTTTTTCAATACCATTATCTCAATTATATATTATTTAAATATTTTTGCGGCAGATGTTTCAATTTTAATGTAAATTTTTTTCTTTTTATCTGAATTCAAATATTTATAATAATTTTACCAAATACTCCTAGATGATCCAAAACCATCTCAAATTTTTAAAACTTTTAAACCAATCTCCTTTTTCACCTAATTGAAATCTGATAATTACTTAAATAAAGTTCCTCCTGAAGAATTCTTTTCCTTCTTCACTTGTGTGTCCACTCACTATTTCTCAATCTGACGAAATTATTACTTATTTTCTTTTCAAAATACTCCCTTTTATTTCCCTCCTTGCTTTGCATTCTTCTAAATTATTCAATTTTCATCAGGAAAACTGAATTAATTTAACGCTTATTCCCTAATAATATTACTCTAATCCAGATTTTATACTTTAAAAAAACTTATTCGGATAACTTTTGTTTAAAAAAAGACTCAATACGACCATTGCATGCAATAAAAATTTGCTAATTATTTGGCTTGCAAAGCCGGTATGTAATTTGCGCATGCGTTGCATGCAAACCAGAAAAGCATTAGAGGGGGAAAGTATTGGAATAGTGAGAAGTGAATGTGAAAAAGAAAGAGTAAACAGCAAAGAAGAGAGATTTTTTAAATATTCTAATTTTTTTCTAATCAAAAGAACTAAACTTCTCTATATATCCAACTGTCCTCAATCTATTAGTTTAGATCCTAGAATGTCTTTCCTATCGTGATTTTCTTACTTAATAAGCTTTATAATTGTGGGAAACCTATGCTAGTAATTAAAACAATTCCAAGAATTCCAAGCAACAGTCATTTTATAGGCCAGCTGCATCAGCTCGGACTTATGAACTACTCTCCTCAAAGCTCAGACTGATCTCTGTTTTGCTCAGAGCTTGGAACACTGGAATTGTTTGAAGAAGCTTCTGAGGAGTCAGAGCTCGAACTGAAGTTAGTATCCGTAGGAGGAATGAATTCGGAATCTATTGTACCATTATCTAATGGATTTGTGGAATTGAACTGACTGGAAGTAGAGTTACTGCTAGATTGGGTTTCGTTTCCTTGTTTTTTTGGCTTTGACTTAATCTTTGGTCTAGGCTTGGGAATACTTCTAACTCTCTGAACATTTGAAACCACCTTATCCAACTTTTTGAGAGTTTCAAATCTGAGCAAAACTGGAGAGTCGGTTGGCTTCAACTCTGACTGTTTTGATTTAGTATCATTGTACCAAGCTTGGAACTCATCCAACATACTCTTCACCTCAGCAAAAGTCGAATTCTGGACCCATGTGTGGGTAAATTGTATAGCTTCAAAAGTCTGAATTGTGTAGTTTAACTTCTTGTCAACATTTGTTATAAGCTCACTTCTGTACTTGAACTCTTCTGCCTTAACATGAACTATGTCTGTTTTGTTTGATACCTTCTTAATCTTTTCTTCTACAAGCTCCAAAGTGATTTCATCTCCAATCTCATATAGCCAATCCTCAGTTTCTGAAAGAAGCTTTGTGATCTCTTCCCTTTCTTCCTCCAGAGTTACCTTCTGATAAATATCGTCATACAACTTGTTTCTGTTATCATAAATAAGCGCTTCCAATGAGTTCTTTGAATACATTAATTGCCTGTGTTTAGCATCCAGCTTGTTTAACTCGTTAATATGGTGGCTAATTGACTGTTTAATCTCCTTTGTGAGAGGAAGAGGACAGTCAATGGGCTCCTCCAAAAACTTAAGCATGAATGGCTGAGATCTTGTTATCACTCTCTCCTCGTAAATCGTCTTGGTAGAGCTTTTCTTATCACCATTTGAAACAGATTCACTCTGTGTTGAATTTCCTGTGCTATTTGAACTGGAAGTTGAATTCCCTTCCTCAGTCTTGGTAGAGTTCACTGCCACTGTCACTGGAACTCTAATTGTCTGATTTACCATCTTCCATCCATAAGCACTCTCTAGACTCAAAATCCCAAAAGTGTCTACTCTAATTTGGAGAGTAACATTCAATATAGAATCCTCAAGAGCACCTCCCTCCTGAGCTTTGGAAATAAACTCTGGAATCCCTGAAATGTTGAATCTAGAAATTGGTCTTCCATTCTCAGATAAAGTTGCAACAAAGTCTTCACTTGACCTAAGCTCAATATGATGAGTCCCATGATACTGCGATGTACTATTAATCACTGGAATCTCCTGATCATCCAATCTTAGCGAATAATTATTGGATGAATACTCATTGTAAAATATGTTTCTTGTTCTAAAAGTGGCTGACTGGTTTGCTGCAACGAAAGCCGCGCCAAAGGCCATTGCCTCATCCCCATTCAATCTCTGGCTGACATTCTTCCCAAATGATCCAAAGTATTGATCCAGCAAGGCTCTCACGCCAGGGACTCTAATACCGCCTCCTAAAATCTCCACATCTGTAATTTCCTCCATTGTCTTGTTTGCAACTCTTAAACTCTCCTTTATTGGCTCCAAAGCCTTTGACAATATCTTCTCCTCAATTGATCGATCAAACTCTTCTCTGGAAATCGACTGAGAAATATCTACATCTTTGTATAGTGATTCCACAAAGAAATCTGCCTGCTTCAACGTTGAAAGCAACAGCTTTGTCCTCACGCTCTGTTTCGCAATCTTTTGCAACACTCTTGAATTATCCAATGGAACTCCTCTCAGCGGGCTTTTCTCTGGAGCTCCTTTGATCCTTTCTATTACTAAGTCAGTAATTGCCTGGTCTGCAAGGTACCCACCTGAGTTATAGTTTGTAGAGCAGCCTAATACATTTATTTTATGAGTTTGAATTGTTCTTCCCATATGCGTCGCGTTTACTGGCTGGAAGTCCACGATACATGAAGAGGTATGTTTGGCTCCCATGTCATAATAGAGGAAAGTTGAATTCTCGTTATTCCTCAAATCAGTTGATTGGTGCACTGCAGCTGCTCCAAGGGAGTTCACCAATCCGAATAGATTCAATCCTGCGATTTCAGCTGAGTCTACTAAGCTCTTTCTTTGTCTTTGGGTGAATGTCGGGGGAATTGCAATAACAGCTCCGACTGTCTCACTCCCGAAAATTGGTCCAGGGTTCAAGTTCAACAAAGATCCACCCTTCTTGTTTTGGCTATCCTTGATCGAAGAACCTTCAACCATCCGTCTCAAAAAGTCCAAGTAATGCCCATTAAGCTCCTCTGGAACCATTCCATGCCCATCAATTCTAACAAAAGTCCCATTTTGGATCTTGTTATGTTCAATAACATAGGGAAAGAGATCTTTACGGAGCCCATTAGGTAGAGTGGTTTCACTCTTAAGTTCTCCTGTAGGTTTAGTTACGTCTATATCATTTCCGCACATGCCCAGAAAGCTTGGAATGTGCAACAAAGTACGGATTGGATTTCTGACCATACTTCCAAGGGCATCCTCGCCAAATAGACGCACTATAGAAGGAGATGAAGTGCTGAATGATACAGCTGTCGCTGTCTTTCGTTGGCTGTGAGAATTCAAAACTATCTCAATTCCTCTTCCTGGACGAATTGATGCTACTTTTGAATTATCATTTCCAATATCAATTCCAATCAATGAGCTTCTAGCTAAGCTTATCAAAAATGAGGTTGACCCTAGCCAAAGTAAAAAATAACTTAAAAGTCGTATTGATGTAGGTTTCATATTCTAATATAAATATCTGACTTTTCTGAACGATAATCGAATCGCTTTATTTCTCCTTTATTGCACTGCCGGGCCTTTATTCCTACTTTACAGGCTCTCTGAATTCGAAATAAAAGCTTAAAATGTAATTCCAGACTTTGTGAGAACTAAATTTAAACTCCCTGTTTACCAAGTAATCAATTAAAAATATTTTTCAGGAAATCTACTTTTCTATCCCTCCTAAACTTAGAAAACTGAGAATAAAGGAACTTCCAAACTGCTCTACTTTCCCCAAAATATGCACTTAAAGTTAAATTTTAACCTTAATTTTGGCTTTATTGTGTACCGGGTAGGTTTTGGCTCCCCTCCAATATTTTAAAGTGGCCCCCCTCGCGGAAATTCCCAAGGCCATAAAGGATACGACACGTATACACCGGCATATGCAAAAAAAAGATTAAAAGCAAGCAAAAGGCTGAAAACTTGAGTTTCCCCCCGTATTTTAAGGAGCAAAAAAGGGGGAATTTGTACTACTTTCCAACTAAACTATTACTGAAGAAAGAATCTTGTCAGAAATTCACAAGAAAACTAGATTACAATCATTAACGAGTTGAGTTAAAGAGAATACGATTGAGCTGGATCTACCTTTATTCCACTTGCAACAAATATTAATCGCGAATTGAGGAGTCTCCTTTATATATAGTGAGACTTTGAGGTAGAATTATTATGGAATTCATGTGGAAAAGAAGCTGAGTTTTACAAGTTTAAACCCATATTATAGTATATATATGATATATTTACATAATATATATCATATATATATGGAAAGGTGGTCAATCTATGAAAGAAAAGACACCAGAAGCAAAGCGAGGTGATATTGAAACCAAATCACACTCGGGATTGGTTTCTTCGTTCCATGCAGATGCTCCCAGTTTCCAGCCACGAAGTGGCTTCGTGGTAGGGATGGGATCTGGAGCTGGAACAGGGACAGGAGCAGGAACAAGTGGAGCTTCAGGCTCAGGAGGGGAGATGGGATCTGGGTTAACGGCTTCAGCACAACCTTTTATCCCATCAGCAATCAGACACAATACAAGCAATGCAATTGATCATAACGAGCATGGAGGTTTTCAGATTTCCTCTGTTAGCTATTCTAGCTCTCAGATTGGAGCTCAGCCAAGTAGTGGGTCAAAGCAGAACCTAGTTTTTAGTGGTCCAGGGAGTATTATAGGAGGTGTTAATCAAGATTCAGGAGGGTTTGGAGGGATGGATCTTATTGGTAATGCTTCCGTTTCTGACGGATCAATAGGTGTAATTAGTGGTCTCCCCGGATCAGAGTATGAGGGATTATTGCTTGGAGGAACTACATCTGGACAAAAGTCCAGCTCAAGCTTGCAGGAGGAATCACAAACTTCTTTGGGGGGAGGAGGCGGAGGGATTCATGGTATTCAATACGGCTCTGGAGCAAGTTCTGGTTCGGGGAACTCAGGAATGGGTAGTTTTCAGAGCCACGGTATGAATGGAATCGATTCCTCGAATTACTATGCTGACTCAGGTAGCCACGCGGTGGGACAAAATCAATCCGTAGCAGCCGGATCGGGACCAGGAGCGGTATCTGGAGGAGCAGTTGGAGGAATGGGATTGGGTCTGGGAGTAGGGATTAGTGGGTCAGGCCCCTCTGTAGGAATTACCCAGCACCACCATCCACATCCTAATGTATTGGATCTTGCGGAATATTGTAGAAGGGTTAGAGGCTGGAATTTGCCATTTTTGAGAACAATCCCACAGATGAATGCTATTACCCAAATAAGACATGAGCTGCAGCTTCAGAACATTTCCCTTTTATTAACACAAAATGATATTATCTCGGCCAATCAAGGTCAAAGCAGTAACTCTGGAGAAGGAAGTGGAAATGGAGGTGGAGGAGCTGGGGCCGGTTCAGGAGGAATTGGGCAGCACTATGTGCCTCCTATTGTACAGAGGATTTTCTATGGTCTTTGTTTACTCGATGATTCAAATGTGGCCTCTACAACTAGATTTTGTGGTTATCAGACCTACGCCTACAAGGCAATAAATGTTGAAGACTACTCTGCTTACTGTTTGAGAAGAATTGATGGTTTTCCTCTCTCAGAGTTTGAAGCTGTAAGGCCTCTTTTAGAGAGATGGCAGAAGCTTGCGCAGCATCCATGCATTGTATCATACAGGCAGAGCTTTGCATCTCTAGATTTTTCACAGGGCTCATTAATAGCAGTATATGATTATATCCCAAATGCTAGTACAATGGAGTCAGTTCACTTCAAAGAACCAATCGGAGAGCCTTTATTGTGGAATTACATTATTCAGATTGTTCTTGCCTTGGTTCATATTCATAGCTCTCAGCTTGCAGCGAGAGTGATAGATCCAACAAAACTGTTAATTTCATATAGAGGCAGATTGCGTTTGAATTGCGTAGGAATTTTGGACCTAACAAGGGTGGACGAATCTAAAACGATCTTGGACTACCAGAAACAAGATCTGGTTGCTCTTGGGTACATAATCCTTGCTTTATGTTGTGGATCACTGACAATCATCAATGACTTGAATCATGCAGTAGAGCAAATTTTCCTGAAATCATCCTTATACTCGAATGATCTAAAAAAGCTGGTGCTTATTCTTCTCTCAAAGCCTGCATTGAACAAGAATAACTTAGATGTTTTCATCCTTGCCAATATGCTAGCAGCAAGGATGATCCCTCAAATTGAGCACAGTCTGAAACTTACTGATGCTCTAGAGAACGAATTTAGGAAAGAAATTGACAATGGAAGACTCTTTAGACTTCTCACCAAAATAAACACAATTGCGGACAGAACACAACTTAATGCTATTCACAAGTGGAACGAGACTGGGGACAGGTATATTTGCAAACTTTTTAGAGAGTACTTGTTCCAGCAAACAGATAGCCAAGGAAGACCCGTAATTGATATGGGGCATATTCTTGACTCTCTTGCCAAAGTTGACGTCGGTACTAGTGAAACCATCACTCTAATGTCTAGCGATGGGTCCTCTATTTTGCTTGTCTCCTTTGCTGACATAAAGCATTCAATTGAAAAGTCCTTTTGCGAAATCATTGCAGCCACCACTACGAGTTCTAATTTCCACGACTCATAAAACTGCTCATACCTACTTAATCTAGACTTATATAGGAAATTAAGAGAAGGGAAGCGTCTTTTCTTGCTAATTAGTAGTTATATAAATTTAGTTATGCATGTTTTGCCCGCTCATTTTCTTTATTTCTTTTTTAAGGAATTGCCCAAGGCGTCCACTCTCGGAACTTTTAGATTTGAGCAATTACGTAAGAGTGTTCCGGGTTTATTCATGCGCTAACGATAATTCAATAAAATCATTTTAAAAAAATAAATAAAAAAAGAAAGTTTTAGTCCAGTGTAATTTGATTAAAAAAATAATTCTTATCCCAAATGCAATCTCGACTATTACATGTTCAGACTTCCCGCCAAAACCAGAAATCGTAATTTTAACCTCTAGCTTTAAAAACCAATTTGATCAGTGGGTTCCCGCCCTGTTTCCCGCCTTAATTGCATGTCTAAATACGTATAGGAGGAATCTTGGAAATAATTAAATAGGGGAGTGTTGAATCTAAATCTAATTAAATAGATGATCATACTGTGTGTAAAAGTGTGTAAAGAGATTCTAATATAATAAAAAAATACGTGATGAAATAACGGATTACGTATAATTAAGAAAAAAATAAATAGTTTTGTTAATGCATATTTATAATATAATTGGAGTAGGGTATAATTCGATAGAAGAAAAGAAGTAATATTTGTATGTATATGTATACTGTATATAAATAAATAAAAATATTATAAATATATATACAGATAAATATTGTATACAAATATTAAAGAAAAAGGGACGGAAGAGCTGAGGAATGGAGAAATCCGGTTAATAGTAAAGTTTGGTATTTGAATAACTAACGCAAATAATTTTGGCGATTAATATTTAGATATATTTATATGCAAAAAATATAAATATATTAAAAATACGTGTAAAAAGAGGATAGAGGAGAAAATTTAAAGCCAATTTTTTCTTTTCTCTCCCCCTCTCTTCAGGCATTACCAATTGTAAAGTCGTAATTGAGACTGGGGAAACCAGGCAGAAGTGTAGAGTGGTTCTTTTAGTTTTTTTTTAATCACTCGAGAGAAGGTGGAATAAACTATTACAGATTATTATTATTACCACTATTATTAGAATAACGAATATACATATACATTATAATATTATACTTGAAATATGGGAAACCAATTAGTGAAACTGCGAGCAGATAGAGCTCAAGATGCTCAAGATGTTCGAGAATGGGCATTTGCAACCTTCCCAGGACTAGAAACTAATTTGGAAGCTATCTTTGCTTATCACTGTACTGATGGAGTTGGATTATTAGACTATGAGACAATTGAAAAAATTTCAAGACACTTGATTATGAATTTCGGATATACTGATTTACTCTTGAGATTCACAACCCCAAACGGTACATTAGACAACAGACATGTGAGCAATGGATTAGCTATATTAGGTGTTGACATTAGAAAACCACTAACGTTGGATACTTTTAAGAACTTTGTTGTTTGTTGGTTAGATAGGTTAATCGAGGCTCAAGATAAAGATGTGGAGAATTTGAATTCGGCATTAAATAATGAGCAAGAGAAACAAAAGGCTAGAATTCTTCATGCAGTAGCCCAATGGAGAGAAAGATTTAAGACTATTGATGATTTCCATGTATTTTGTGACGATGTTAGGGATGCTAAGAAAGTCGAACTTGATGAGGTTGTTGCCGATGTTTACGATATGCAGGAAAGACTCAATGAGCAGCAACTTAGACTCTTACAAAGACAAAAAGAGGTTGAAGAAGTTTATGCCAATGTACAAGCAGAGGAGGCTGCTATACAAGAAGCTCTTTCTAATGCTCCAACTGCTACTCAAATCATTTCCGAAGAAATCGCCAAAACCTTCAAGAATAATATTCAAGGAGATGTTACTCAAATTGCATATTCATCCGAACTCACTCCATTTGGAGCCCCAGTTTCTGCTGGTGCCTCTACTTCTTTCAAGAGAAATATTCCAAAAGCAAGAAAATCCACAAAAGTTTTGGGAATGTGCTAATTGTTTAATATTTCTATCATAGCCAACATTCCACTTTTTTCTTTATATTTACAATTACAATTTGAAAAGTTTTACAAAAAGAAAAGTTTTAGCTAAAAATTAAGCAAGGACAGGTTAGAAAAGGATGTAAAGTATTTGGAGTAGTATTAATAATTACTTATCATTTAAAATTAGTATTTTTTTCATTTGCTATTATAATAATGACATGTAAATAAGCGAGGAAAAACTATGCTTTTAAAATTAGCTTCAGGTTGGAAACTCATTCTACTCTTTCCTCTAATAACGTAAACTTTATTTTCAAAAATTCACCATAAAAGGTTAAACCCAAGTACCCGGAGAATGTTCGCGCCAAAAACTGCATGCATGCACTTGCATGCAAAAATGAAATATGGGAATCAAATCAAAATAATTCCCTTTCCTATATAAGAGCAATAAAAATTTAACTTGTTTGGATGTGTGTATTTAATTCTTTCTCAATAGTATTCTGTAGTTTAAACATTTCTTTCCTGATATTTGCTATATAAACTGTGATTATTTCTGGAGTAGAAGTAATTTCAGCATAACATCTCAATTCTTTGGTAATACCCTTAGACTCTTGGGAAAGTTTCTGAATACTTTTTTCAACAAGTTTTATTCCTTCTTCCAGACTTTTGTTTAAATAGGAAGTTTGGAGCATTTCTAGCTCTTTCTTTGCAAGTTGGAATTCTGTTACGAGATAATTAAACTTTAAGGAAATTTCTTCGGCTTCACTGCACATTCTAAAGCTTTCATAAAACTCAGAAACTGTTTCTGATGCATTTTTTAAAAAATTTGAAATATTTTCTTTTCTTTGTGAAAACTCTACTGTTATGCTTTCGCATTTATTATCAGGTTTCTTCCTTCTAACTGCATATTTGAGTATTGATAGAGCTCTTGATGTCTTGGAGGTCCCATCTTTATTGATTCTCCCACAAAAGAGGTCTATTCTTGCTTGGAGTTGATACAGAAATTTATCCATAATTTTAAGATTATCATCTAAAATACTTATATCATTACTATATTTTGAGATTCTTTTAACTAATTTTAAGTCTCGATCCAGAATAACCTTGAATCTTGAAAGATCATTCTTTAGTCTGCTTGTTTCATCTCTTAATTTTTTGATATCAGTATTTTTTTCTTTATTTGTAAATGTCTCATCCAACATCCCTTGTTTATTCAAGAAAGATTGAGAAATACCAAGTAAAATATCCAAATTCTCTTGATCTAACTTCTCTACGTTAGAAATGGTAAATTCCAATACTTGAATGTGTTTTTCCAAACTCTGAATCTTATTTATTAATGGTTTGGCAAAAGAATCTACTTCTGAATCATCTTCCTTGAGACTATCTAGTTCTTTTTGAAGATTAAAATTTAGTTCTATCAGTTTTTCTTTTAAATTAGATAATTTCATGATTTTCTCATTCTTTAAAGAATCATTTTCATTTTTATCTGAAATCTCAGAACCTGTTTCAAAGAAATTCTTTATTAAACTTTTGGATTTTTTTTCAAGTACAAAATCTAAAGATAGCGACTTCAGCTCCTCCTGAGTAGAAATTAGTCCAGACTCTTCTTCCCACATTGAATACCTCCTCATGAATTTGCTTGAAATACCCAATCTCAAAGTTAGATTACTTACAATCCTAGCAAAATTAGTATTACACCTTTCAATATGTTGATTCAAATATTTATGATTTAAAATATATTCTAACTTCTCCGAGTCAAGAATTCCTGTCATTGAAAACTTTTCTTTTTCTCTATCTACTAGTTCAATTTGAAGCTTTAAATCTGGAAATAACATCTCATTATAATATCTTAATCTTAACATTGCATTTTGTAATTCTGAAATTTTTGATATACTCTCAGATTTAAGAAATTCATTAACTGTTTTAAACAAACCAACTATTTTTGAATTGTGAAATTCTGAACTTGAATCAAACTTAAATGGACTTTTCAGCCCTTTTTCCCAAAGATTCTTCAACAAATCTTTTGAAGATTCGAAAAAACTCTCAAGCTGAACTTTTGAGTCATTTTCTTTGATTTCTTTATATATCCCATTCCAAATCTCTAAATAATCTTTCTTTAACATTTGAAAATGAATTTCAAACTTATTTATTAATTGTTTAAAAACTTCAGAGTTTTTCTCATGTCTCACGACTAGAATCCCAGTTCTTAAAGCATCTAATGTAAATCTAAATCCATCAAGGGAATTCTTAATACCTTGATCTACCTTTTCCAAATCTCCTTGATATTCTCTTATTGTATATACTAAATCTGATAAATTACGTAAATTATAAGCTAAAAATGACTTTGAGAGGGCTAATATTACTTTGAATATTAAATTAACTGATATTTGAAGCCAGTCAACAAAATACTTGATCATTTTTCTATTTAAGACAATCCAATGACTTCTTTCTCTTTGGAGATTTAAGAAATGAGATTTCAAAGCTTGAATATCTTGAGAAATATCTTCTACAGTAATAATAGAATTAAGCTCATCAGATCTAGCTTTAATAATAATGTCCAATAAACCTTTCAGATTTAGATCTAGCTCAATTTTCTTTGAAACTATTGCATTGTGTTCTTTAATAATATATTCGTTTTTACTTTTTAAAAGTGAAATAGAATTTTGAGATCTTTTAATGAGCTTTCTAGATATTCCATTCAAAATTGAAATACTTTGACCTTCACTAATAACCAGTCCCCAAGCTATTTGTCTACAAGAGGAACTAGAAGTGATATTAGAAATCAAAGACAGAACTTTATTAATCTTTTCAACAAGTTCTTGTAGTTCTTTTTTATGAAACTTTTGTTTCTGTTTCTTATTAGAAAAACCACTACTTAACATTGATATTGCAAATATATTAATTGAATCGAGCAGTGAATACCACTTATTAACGTCTATACCATTTACATAATTTAATGGAGTGTTCTTCAAGATCTTTTCATTGCTTGTCTCACCATTTTGAAGAAAGAAATCTTTGAGTTTTTCTTGAACTTTTGTATCTATATTGGAAAACAATCCTTTCTTATTTAAAGAAGAATTTTTTAATATTGGGCCAACTTCACTCTTATATATCAGATATTTCTCATTAAAATCAGACTCTAAATCTTGTAGATGAGTCTTATTTGTAAGATCTAACGACATTTTCAAGCTTCCAATTTCAGAAAGTGATGACTCAATTAGTTGATCACTTTCTTGTTGAACCAATTCTAAATATAGCTTTTCATTATTTAATAATTCAAAATTACTTTCTTTTTGACTATGATTTAAGCTGATATTATTATTAACTTGCTCCAGTTCTACCTCTTTATTATTTTCTTCTTCGCTTTTAATTCCGTCTTCCTCTACTTCTACAACATCTTTTTTTTCAGAGTCCAAATTATTTCCAGAAACAAAAGAATATGCAAGGAATAGATTTAATAATAAAATAAAAAAAATCTTTCTCATATTAATTTAACATTATGCTTTCCAAAGTCCCAGTTAAATCTCAAATTTAAGAATAACCTCTTAAACTACTGAAATTAGTTTATCGAAGTTTTTAATTTTGTTTTCGCAGGATTTCTTTTTTCCCCTTTTCCTTTAATTCTTTTTTTTACATTAATATAAAGGAAATTTGCATGTTAGAATTTCAATAATCTTTATGCGCCTTATACTCGGAAGAAAAGGCTCAGCACAATTTTCTACAGAGAACTTTTATACAAATATTTCAAGTCCAATTATATCTGATATCGCTATGGTTTAACTTAAAATTGCGTCAACCAACCTCTTATGTTTACTTATTCTATTTAACTTTCTTTTCCAAAGATAATTCTTAGTCATCTAATAACATGATCTAATTTCCCCGCCCGCGCCTGAATGTAAAAAGTAAAAGAATTATTTATTGATTGATGGAAAAGAAACAAGAGAAAAAGTTTGCTATTGTCTTGAAAATGACATATGTTAATAAAAGTGTTATAAATGTTCAAAAATTTTTATAGAATTAGTGATTGTGTGTTTTTAAGGCTGACTCGTCGTTACTTTAATGCATAAAAAGTACAAGTGCTCGATTATAAAAGGTAATGTAATAATAATGAAAAAAAATGAGTAGAGGGATAGAAAAAATAGACAAACAACAATGAATATGTAGATATAATCGATGTTTAAAGTCTATGTATATATCAAAATGTATATGTATATATACAATAAAGAACTTTTAGATGATTCTCTCAAGTTCAATAGCATAACCTAATGCGTTTGAAATGAGATCTAAATTGTTTGAGGAACTGGAAGTTTTCTTTTCAAAGTAGACAGCATTATCAATAAGCTTCCATTGAATATTTGAGGAATTGGATTGTTCTTTGTTGAAATTTGGAGACATTTCATTGATAAAAGAGATTAATTCTTCGTTGGTGGAGAATCTCATCATGCTCTTAAGCTTATCAATGCTTATCTTATCATAACTACATTCAATACATTTTGCCACTTTTTCTCTACAAGTGTCGATCAACTCCTTAAAGAAGATTTGATAGTCTGGAGTTGGTAGTGTGCTTTGCATTTGCATGATTTTACTATAATTACCATCAAGAAGGTACAATTCAAGTTTTTTTGAAAAAGAAATGAATTTGTTTTCTTGGTCACTTGGAGGAATAATTTCCAAAGCAATGTGAAAATCGCTGATTTTATCACAACTGAGAAGATATAGTAAGTATAGACCTTTGATCATATCTTGGTTTTCGGATTTCGCAAGAATCTGCAAGAAAAATCGAGTTGAAATAAAATGGGTAATAATTAAGAAAATTTTGAAATCTTACCGATTCATAATCAATATAGTATCTCTGTAAATTCAAATAATCTCTCTCAAATCCAAATAAGTCTTTTTTTCGAACAGAAACCAATGCTGAAATTTCTAAAACGTCCCTTGCAATCACTAATTCTGTCAAATCTATTTCTTTAGAAGATAATGATAAGCTAGGAAGTTCAATTAAAAAAATTTTCATCTCCTTTATCAAATTTGATAACTTGTTTAGGTTATCTGATTGTTCTTTTCCTATCTCCACTTTTGCCTGACAACAAAGCCAAAATAAGTATAAGTTTGTGGTTCAAAATATCTTCTGCCATGCAATTACATAGACAAAAGAAACATATTTGATTCATTAATAAAAACTTACCTGCTGCAATAAATTTAATATTTTACTCGTATCCACCATTGTTATGACGATCTCAATAATATACTCACTAATTATTAACCCTCGTAAGTCTTGGAAATAACCAAAATAAAACAAGTAAATTCAAATTCTGTTATATCACTAGTCCTCTGTGAAATCCCACAAAATATTTACTTAAAACTTCTTCTCAAACTTTCTTGTTTTATATTAATTAAATTCTTCTCCAAACAAAATTTCTATATTTGTTTACTTTTCCAGCATTAATGGCTTTTTCCAAACCCCTCCAAAGTTACCGCCAAATGAATGAGCGCCACTTTGTGAGAATCAATTAATTAGGGTTTTGAAAAGGCTTTAAAAAAACCAAGAATCAGAAATTCTCGGAAGAAATTAAGGATTTAGTAGAAAATAACTGATAGATTGAATATTGGATGTTTGAGGTTTATACGGTGAACAAAAATAAGTTTTGCCGTTTTTCATAGCATTTAATTAAGATAGGCCAAAATTTGCTCTAATTACAATATTAAAGTTTCCTATTGCATACTGACAATCGATAATTATTCATAAATCTAAGTGGAAATGTCGAGAGATCAGATGACATATAGAGAATACTATGATGTACCACGTTCAGTTCCCTACGGAATACCAGAAGGATATAGAAATGACTACTATCACATGAGGATGCGTAGGGACTTTGAAGGTGGGTATCCACCTGATTATGGGTATAATATGGATGGCAGACACTATCCAGAAGATTATTACTCATATCCTGGTCAAAGATTTGAACATCACGGTGGGGCTACGGAAGGTATAAGAGAATCAAAGTTCTCAAATGGAAGTGATAAGTGGGACAGATCAAATGGAGAAAGAAGAAATATAGGAAATGATTTAATTCAGAACTTACATATGGAAACACACAGAAGAGATCCTAGTATTATTTCAAGGGAAAATGATATAAGAAAGCAGATTAGACTTGAAGAGGGACCAGGAAGTCCACTTCAACAGAGCGTTTCAAGTTCTCAAGTGGGTAAATTAAGTATACAAGAGGTTGAATCAGGGGTTAGAATAAGTAAGGAGCCTAAAGATGGGAATGGTGGACTATCTATTTTTCATACAACCGGGAAGGACTCGATTTGGACAAAAATTGATATCTTAAACAAGAAAAAGCTCTGTTATGATTGCCAAAAAGAAAAGTGGAGAGACAAAATTACTCCATTATGTAAGGAGTGCTATAAAATACTCTCAAATTCCTCAGGTGGTAGCAGCTCTAAGAAAGAATGTACCTACTGTAGAATTGAGTTCCTTCAGCATAGGATTTTGAAGAAAGCTTTCAAAGTGTTTAACAAAGAGATTTGTATGGATTGTTGTAAGAATCTGTGTAAATATAACACAATTCCAGTACGTTGCCACTTTTGTGATTGTTGGTCAGCTTGGAACTCCCATCTATTATGTGATAGATGTTCCTCTTCCAGAGAACAATTTGGTGAGCCTCTTCCATGCGATATGTGTAGGAAGAGTTGTGCTTTTGATAGGGGAGAGGAGGCCAGGAAAAAGCTTGATGGAAGACTATTTTGTTTCCTATGCACATTTAAATATAAGAAGCTAAAACATGAAGAGGTGAAAAAAACCAATTCTGAATACAAGAGAGCCGAAAAAACTCTTACTAAGGTTGATTTACCGGATATTGGATCAAAAAATGAACAAAACAACGACAAAAACTGCTTTGCGAATTTGTCATCAACATCAGATTCAAACAGCAAAGAGAATGTAGACTGGAAGATTATTGCTCAGGAAAGGACAATTTTGTATGAAAAGGCAAAACAGCATCTTGCTGAGCTTCAAGCAAAGGAACTTAGCAACAAAATTGAAACTGGGTCACTAATTACTCAGCTCAAAGAATCGAACTCAAATCTCGAAAGGAAAAACAAGCTTCTAGAAGATAAGATTCTTCGACTTAATGCTGAACTTAATGATTGGCAACTTAAACTTAATAATATTTGTGATGAAAAGAATAGGCAACTTAAGCTAGTTAAGGATGAAAAAAGACAAGCAATTCAGGAAATGGAAGGGTTACTTGAGAAGCTAAAGTCTGAAAATAGAGAACTAATGGAACAGCTCAGCTCATCCTCTAATTTGTAGTTGTTCGTTGCTTATAGCTATTTAATTATCTTTTCTACAACTAATTTAGCCTAAAACTCAATTTATTCAGGTTTCTTCTTTTATCTTTGTTTCTCTTTGTTTTAATCAATTTTTTAAAATTATTCGGTACCTTTTTTTCACTTTAACATGATTTTTGAAGTTGCCGCCATTTACACACAAAATTACGAGGATAATAGAAAATTTTTGGTAGTTATTACTGGACAAAAGTTGAAATATAAAAAAGGAAGATGAGAGTATCAAAAGCCTAAATGCATAATTTCTAAGAAGAAAATGTACTTAGAAAAGGAGAACCTTCATCTATTGAACGGTTCTTTCTTCAGAGTTAATTTTAAAGCAATTTCTCAAGGAGAATTGAAAAATATACTCAAAGCATGCGGATTAAAATCATCAGCAAATACTTCAAGTAATCAACAAATAGCTTTATTAGAAGGAATAAGGCGGTATCTTTTAACTGAAGATCTTTCAGAACTTTCAGATTTATCGAATCCTAATATTAAAAGTATTGAATCTAGAAGATACGCTTTTGATTATAAGAATATTATTAATGAAGATACTATTTCTTTGGAACTCATTCTAAAATCTCTAAGGAAATCTCCACTTACTCTTGAAAAGATTATGATGAGCAACTCTGTAAGTGTTTCTGAAGTCGCAGAATGCTGTTCCAGTTACCTAAATACTCCAAAAAGTGTTTTTTCAAATAAGATAATTTTATACAAGATTCAGTTAGTTCTTGCTTCTTTAAAAATAAAAAACATAGTTAGCTAGTAACTTTGTCTTCCTTTCGACAAACTGTTTATTTTTACACTCATTGCTTTCAAAACTTCTTTTATCTATTCTTAACTTCACAACTGGAATACAGGGTTCCCGCCAAAACATTTTTTTTTTTGGTACTTGGCCACGGCATATAAAATTACATTACGAATATTTCCGGGAAAAATTGAGTTAGGATGGAAAATTCAGATTCTGTCGTTAAAAGGAATATTTCTGAGAATCAGGAAATGGAGACTGAGATTCAGTTAGACAAAGAGAGTTTAAATGTGATTTTGGAAGAAGGAGAGAATTTCTATCCTTTACTAGAAAGTTCTATTGAAGATGAAATGATGAATAACAAAGTAGATCTTTCTTCGTAAGTGAATTAAATGAATTTATTGAATTATCATTCTTGGATCACCCTTATTTATTGTCTGCATAATATTTTTTAGGTATATGGACAAATTCAAACAACTTCATGAATCCAAGGTCAGATCGATGAATTTAGAACAAATAGAATACTATTGCAAAGAATTTGTGGAAGCATTAGAAGGAGGAAAGTAATATAAAGCTAAAACTTCTCTAAAAGGTTGTTTAGTAATTTACTAACATGATTGACATTATTTCAACATTCAAGCCATAGCAAAATACTATCTACAATATTTTGATTTGCAAAAACAAAAAGATAGGTGATATAAGTAGGTAATTAAGCTGGGTAATAATCTATTATAAGTTAAAATTTGATATTAAGGTCTCAAGCTGCTTAGTTATATTGCTCAGCTTGTTTATACTTTGATGGCACTGCTGTCTTTTTTCCACAATCCCCTTTTCTTCTTGAAGAAGATCGTCAAAAATCTCCTCTCTATAGAGTTTTGCTACCAACTCTCTTTGAATTGCTTCTTTAGCAGCATTCACCATAAAATACATGATTGCCTTGGGAACTGAGTCTGCTACGTTCTTACGCACAATGTTAAAGTATGACACAATGAAAAATTTTATCACGTCTGACTCAATCTTCTCTCGTTCTGAAGGATCCCCCGATGTTGCTATTGTTTCTGGAACCAACGGTAATCCCATCTTTCCCCCAAACCTTCCTGAATAATTCTTCTCATTCTCTGCCAAATTGGCGCCGAACGCTCCTGCATGCACAGTTTTGGCGGGATTGTGGTCTTGTACTTTCTGAATTGGGCTAAAAATGTCAATAGAAGAAGCTGTTGAACGGTTGGTTGGGAAAATTGGTGAGTTTTCGTTGATGTTTTTGATTGGTTTGGAAACAGTGCTTATTTGGTGAGTTTCGATAACTTTATAATTTTGGTAGGTTGGAATATTTTCTGTCTCGTTGTATTCTGTAGAAACATATTGGGATTTACGAGACTCATGTTGGCCATTAAAAAAATCATTCAAAATAATTCTATTTTTTCCTGAAGGAGTCATTGGAACTGAATCAGGATCTACAATAATAGAGTCTTTTACTACTTTGCTGGACCTTTCATTTGAGTTATTTCTAGTCAAACCTTCAGTTAAAAAGGCTTTTTCCTTTTCAAAAATAGAAGTTAGGGCTGACGCGCCTCCAATAAAGTCTGGATGGTTTGTATTTATATAGGCCAATTCCATATTTATAAGGTCGACCACAGCTCTGTTAGTTGGTCCAAGGCATTCTTCTAGAACATGATTGACTACTGAAATCATATTATTCTTCAAGTTAGAGTATCGATTAAGCTCAGGCAAAGAACATTGTTCTACTAATCTTTTAAGTTCATCGTAGACTTGTTCTACGCATGTAAGAGAAGGCCTAAGTAGCTTTTTTATTTGGATCCTTGCAAGAACTTCAAATGCGCCTTCAGATACAAATAGAGACGATTTTGTTCCTGTTGAGTTTTTTATTGCTGTTCTGATTTCAGTATCTGATAGACCATCCAAAGGATCAAAGTTGAAAAGAGTGTTTCCGAACCAGTTATGAAATACATAATTCAGTCTTGCACCTCCTGAAAGCTTCATTAGGCCAGTTTGATAGGATGCTTGTCCATCAATCATATTTTGAAACTTTCTTGAAAACTTTGAAAAACAGTTTAGTATCACAGCTCCTTTGTTTTTTATCATATAAGATCCATCGAGGCCTATGCTCTCTCCTCCAATGAATAAAGCTCTGTTAGTTAAGGCACTAATTCCATCTAAATAAGAAAAGTAATATATTATATTGTGATTAAAGTGTTTCGTAATATTTACTTACCTATTTCATCCATTATATCAGATTGAGAAAAGTCTCCATAACTTATCAGCTCCATTTGTTTAAGATCTATAAGCTTTTTTGAATGGTTTTTTATCTGTGGAAGCAACTTAATGATGTGATCCAGAAACTCCTTTTGGAGAATATTTACTAAGTTGTAAGTTCCACAACGAGACTGATAAGACTTCAGTTTTGAGTTGTTTTCGAAAAAAGACTTTTCATCATTCAAAGAAGCTCTCAAAGATCTTGGACCTCCTGCTTTTTGTCTGGAATCTCTGCACATAACTGCTACATACCCCCTATTTAAAGGATATGACTGATTACTTAGTACTTGTAGTGTTGTTGAGTAATTTTCTACTGTATCCAGTTTACTTAAAACACCTATTGTTCTAGTCCCTTCAGGATCCACCTCTCTTGCAATATTTAAGCTATCAGAATTTGCAATATCAGTGTTTGCAGCTGTAATTGCCAAAATTAAACAGCTTGGACGTCTAATATATGACAAAACAATCTTCCTAATTTGAGTTTCTATATCAAAAGGTTGGTCCTCAATTGGTACTTTTGTCAATCCTGGCAGATCCACCAAAGTCAAATTAATTGCCTTCTTCGAGAAGATTCTTAGTAATATCGGAACTTCTGAAACATTCTTATTTTCTCCTATCAATCTATTGGTCTCAACCAAAATTTCCTCTTTGACTTTTTCAAAATCTGTAAACTTCAGTCCCTTTTTATGGCCAAACTCCGCGTAATCATCTTTATTTTCTTGTTTAATCTGCTGAAGTTGCAAAATAAGTGGCCTCCTAGTAACTATTCCTTGTCCTCTTGGCAGAAAATGACGGCCTAATAGGTCATAAGCACATTAAAAACAAAAATAGTAATCATAAGAATCATTATCAATTTAATATAACCTGTTGGAAACTTACCTATGATGTATTCCAAAAGTGAAGTTTTTCCTACTGATTGAGAGCCTACTACTGCTATTTCAGGAAGGTCTAATTTTAATTCATTTGAAACATTACAGCCTCCTGAGCCCTCTTTTAAAATAGTCAGAATATCATGAAGTTCGTTTATAATAGGTATCAGAGAATCCATGCTTCTAACCAAATCTGAGTGTTTCTTTACCTGTCTATTTTTCTAACCTGTTTCTCTCAATTCCTTCCGCCCTATTGTTTGACAAAATGTAAATTTCTACATTGATTGGGAAATTCCCGCCTTTTAAAATGAACCCCACATTGAATTAGTCTTAAAGGAGAATAATTTCCCATTAATAATTGAATAAATAAAATATTGAAAATATTTTATGAGTTTTATAATTTCAAGAGAACTTCAATCCACTAAATTGATTTCATTTTTGATAGATTTCTCTCTCTTTCTTTAAAATTTGTATACCTCATTTAAGTTTTATTTAAGACTTAAAGAGGGTAAGATAGAGTAAAATTAGTTCATATAAGATATATTTAAAACACTTATGAGACAGAATTCTCACAATTAGAACAGGAATCAAAGATATCAAATAATATAAATTAAATGAAAGACGTAAAATAGATTACAATAATTCTAAGTAGGTAGTAGAAAGAGTTAGGAAGCGGCCTTCTCAAGATTTCTTGCAAGCCAATCAAGACCTTCGTATAATCCATCGCCTGCTGTAGCACAGGTTGACTGGATAAACCAACTTCTATGTCTCAAAGAGCTTAACTGTAGCTTCTCAGTGACTTCTGTAACACTCATAGCATTAGGAAGGTCTTGCTTGTTTGCTAGAACCAAGAGAGTAGCATCTCTAAGTTCATCTTCCCCGAGCATTCTCATAAGCTCATCCCTGGAGTCATTTATTCTTTCTCTATCATTACTATCAACCACAAATATTATTCCGTCAGTATTTGTATAGTAATGTCTCCAAAGGGGCCTAATTTTGTCTTGACCACCAACATCCCAAACAGTGAAGGATATATTTTTATATTCAACAGTTTCGACATTGAATCCAATAGTTGGGATCGTAGTTACCACTTCTCCTAATTTAAGTTTATATAAAATGGTTGTTTTCCCTGCAGCATCTAATCCAACCATCAGAATTCTCATTTCCTTCTTCCCAAACAACCTATTCCATATTCTCGAGAGTGCCAAACCCATGATTTAACTGTTATATTTCTTGTTTATAATTGTCACAAATATAAAATTTATTTCCTCTTTCTGGCCTCAAATTTGTGTGAATACCTAATTTTGCCAACCAAAATTCTTTTTTAATTCAAGATCCCTGGCCCTTCTCCTTTGTATTACGAATAGTCGTTGCAAGAATTATTTGGACAGTACTTAAAGCAAACCTTAAATCCAATAAGGTTAAATAATATCAGTTGTCCAATTCCCTCCCCCCTCTTTATTTAAATAGACCCCAAATTAATTATTTATTTGAACACTTAATAACCTGTCTAAATTTTAAAATTATGTTTATACATAAATATATTGCAAACATTATGTAAATATTACTTTTGGGCTTTTTTTTATACCCAAAATCGAGCACTTTTGGGCGGGGCAAATTCCCGCCTAGATTAATAAGGATTGTTTTGAATTAGAACATATTCTGGAGCATAATAATCGATTTGGCAATTGTTGGAACATGTAAATACTGCAATAACTCCAAATTCAACTTTGTTTGGGAGATTTCCTAGGACAATAGCCTCAGGCTGAATTTGGAATTCGAAAACCCGGTTCGAATTGCAGAGAGGGCATTTTTGAGGAGTCTCTGAGGGGATATTTTTATCAGAAATCCATAAGGGTGATCCTTTGTGGCTATATCTAATAATATGGCCAGGATATTTTCTTGAGTTATTTATGAACTTATCGAAAAGTATATCTTTTTCTGTGTTAGAGTTTGAAATTTTTCCGAATGCCTTCATCTCGGAATCATCCAAAACATTATCTAAAAAGAGAAAATAAAGTGTTATTAAAGTCATAATTAGACAGGTTGTAGAACTTACCGATATTTTCAGAAAACTTTTTCTTATAGTCTTGAAAGAGTTTGTATTCTGATGATTTGGGATCTATATTTTGTTTATCAACACTTTCAAAATGTTTCTTCTCACAATTAATCCTTTGTTCTCTCCCCAGAATATTGCAAGATTCATTATTAATGTTATCAATTTTATCAGATAATTCTTCAAAACCCAAATCATTTTCACCGGTTATGGGTGTCGTTTCTTCGCCGGGATCATTTTCAGAGTTATCGTCTTGAGCTTCTTCTTGATCATCATCTTCATCTTCCTCTTCAGTTGAACATATTTCAATATCTAAGCTAAACTCATCTAAAATTACCTTGCTAGTTCCGGAATCAATTCCATTGCACTTATCATGAGTATTAGATTGTTGACGTTTAGACTCTGTAGATAAAGGTAACCCGCAAGTATTGCAAATATTATTGAATTGCAATTCTTTAAGCTCTAAAATGGTCTCCTCTGGGTTAACATCTTCAAATAGAAAAGAGGTTGGGGCCGGATTATAATCATAATATTCATTCATTCGAGGAAGCTGGCAGCGGAATGCCTGGACACTACAAGTACAATTTGTACATATAAATAAAAAAATGCTTCTATGAAATAAGTCTTCTCTGTCATCCTGAGGCGCATAAACCTGCAACAAAAATCTCATTCTTGTTCCGCAAATATTGCATTGTAAATCTCTGTACTGAGGAAGGTTTTGGGGGTTAAGCCAAGCAGGCTTTCCCCCGAATTTTGAAGGAAAATACCTGGAATCTAAAACTAAGGGAGTCCTTGGTTTTTCCAAGTATCCTAATAAAACGTCACTCATCACAAACACAGTGCATATAAATACTAAAATATAAGTCCTTCAATCTTTGAAATAAAGTTCTTCAAAGAACCTCCAAGCTTTTTTTTAGTCAAAATTGAATTTATTTATTTTAAGGCGCCAACGTCATGCCATTAACACGTAATTCTACAAAATTTGACAGTAACAACGGTATAGGTAAAAAAAATTCAGGCGGGTATGTGATTAATTACAGTTTTTATTTAAAAGCAGACGAATAAAAATTCAAATTTAACATTTTGTATTAAGGCGCAAACTCAGGTAAATTAAGTTAGGCTGGAAGTTTTTTTTAACTATATTTCCAGTTGGCATTGTAGTCCAACGGTTATATAGAGAAAGCTCAGGTTTATTAAAGTTCAAACAGGTGAAAAATTTAAAGAATACTGGTAGAATTGTGAAGATGGACTCTACTGCAGAAGTTTATTCTTTACCCCAACTACAAGACAGGATAAAGAGGGATCCAGGAGCATATTTATCAGATTTTGAGCTACAATTACAACATTTTTACTCAACACTGGATGTATTTAGATTAAATCCACAAAACATTCCTAAAGAAATATTTCAGTTAATGATATTTATTGCTCAGACTTGCCCGTATTACTATAAATATGGAGTGTGTAATAAGTTTATCGAGAAGCTTCTTGACGAATTAAAGAATAACTCTAGTTTAATGACTTCAGATATGCGAGTTTCAATGGCGACTTCATTAATTTTGCTTTCAAACCAAAAAATTATTGACATTGTATATTTACTGCCTTTATGGTTTGATTTAATGCGTCTTCCTGACAAAATTTTAAGATCAAAGTTATTGAAACATACAGTTTCAAGTATAGTCAATGCTAATATCAAGAAAACTGGTAAGAAAACTAGCGCAAAAAACAGGTCAAAGAGTATATTAAAGAGTAAACAAATCGGTACTTCATTCTCAATTTCAGAAACAGCATTCAGTTATTTTGGCGAAACTGAGAATCATAACACACCAGATCAAGTTTTGAAACAATTAAAAAGTTATAATATATCAATAGGATATGACTTGAAAAAATTTAATTCTACAGTTATTTCATTTCTAAGAGAAAGAATTGCAGATCCAAAAGATGTTTTGCGTTCAATGGCCATTATTATTGATGTTCATAGGCAACATGTTTGGAATGATGCTCAAGCTGTGAATATTATAGCTAAATGTTGTGTGGGTTCAACTTCACCAAAAGTAGCCTCAACTGCAGCAAGATTTCTTTTAGGAAGAAATTGTTCAATGGAAGAATTGGAAAATGATATAGAAGATGAAGATGAAAAGAGAGAATTGGCAGCAGAGGCAGCAAAAGCTATGAAATCTGCTCTAATCGGAATCAGCTCTAATAGTAAAAAGAAGAAAATGGAAAAGGCTAAACAAGCAATGAAGAAATTGGAAAAACAAAAAAAGAATAAGACCGAAAACAACTCTTTAATTAAAAGTAACCAATGTATTGATTTAATTCATTGTCCACAAGAATTTGCAGAAGAATTATTTCATAGAGTTGCTTCACATACTGATCCTTTTGAGGTTAGAATGACGCTTATTGGTCTTATTTCCCGTTTAATTGAACGCCATCGTCTGATTCTTATCAATTACTATTCATATCTTGGTAGATATTTATCTCCAAATAATAAGAATGTTACAAATGTCTTAGCTTTTTTGGCACAAGCTTGTCATGAATTAATACCTCCACAAGAACTTTATTCGACTATCAAGTTACTTATGGACAATTTTGTTAATGAATGTTGTAGGCCTGAAGTTATTGTGATTGGTTTGAATACTATTCGAGAAATTTGTCAGAGAGTACCTTTGGTTATGGATAAGGATAAGCTCTTGGATTTGGCTAACTTTAGAAAGATGAATAATAAAGGAGTATCCGTCGCAGCAAAGAGTTTGGTTAATCTTTATAGGGAAATTATGCCAACTATGCTTCATCGTTCTTTGATGAGCAAGGATGCTGCAATGAATATGAAGGATGGGAATCAAGATGAAAATAGTTTTACTTATGGTTATAAAAAGATTGATCAAACTGTTTCTGGAGCTGATTTGCTTATTAAGTATAATAATAGGAAGAATAAATCGAAGCAAGATCCTGAGTCTGAATCTTGTCAGTCTGTTAAAGATTATGATTACCAAGTGGATGAAAATAGCGTTCAAGGTGATGATGGTGATATTGATGACATTGATCTTGAGGAAACTGATGAATTCAGTCAAGATGATATGGAAGAGCTCGCCTCTTTTATTGAAGATGATCTTGAGGACCCCGATGAATCAGAAGATATGGACTCTGGCATTGAAGATTCCACTCTAATCAAGGTTTCAGAGTCTTCGGAAAATGTAATTCATAGTAATAATATAGTTCTTGATAAGATTTTAGACCAGGATGACTTCAAGTTGATCAAGAAACTTAAAACAAGAGTAGAAGCAGCTAGGGCTGTTGGAGCATCTAAAGGTCCGAAAAATGAACAGTTTGATTTTTCTACTGCATCATCAGATGAGGCTCTTGGCTCAGGAGTTAGTGAAGAGGAGGATGATATTTCCGATTGTGAAAGTGAAAATGATTCAGATTCTAATGATTCCACTGATTATGATATTAGTAGAGATATTAGAGATGAAATTACCCGCAATATGGGTAGAAAGAAGTTGAGTAAACAGCAAAGAATTCAATCTATTATGAAGGGAAGGCAGGACAGAGAGACATTTAAAGAAAGGAGAATTCGAGGTAAGTTTTTTTTTATTTTAATGCTCCAATTGTTTTGTTTTTTTCTCCATGTGGTTCAGTTATTTATAAGGAATTCACACAACAATTTAAAGCAAATGCTTTTATTCTTCTCCCTCCAAACAATTGGTGAATCAAGCAAATTATGGCATGCAAAGCCGGCTAGTTACTACATCTATTAGTTACTAGTGACTATGTAAAGGTTGTTGAGTCTAATGCCAAACTGATTCATTATTTGAATAGTTGATCGATTCTACCACTAGAAAACCTTATGTGGTTAGAGACATTCAATATATCAAATACAAACTTTTAATAATTAACCACAATCTAAAAAAAATTCATCTAAATGGTGTTTGGAGGAGTAGAAAGGGCCAATTTAGATATTAACAATAAATTTCGAACCCATGCACCAAACTTTTAATACAGAAGAAAAACACAAAACTCTTGGAACACTTTAAAAATTAACAACAAACTTTGATTTTTTTCATTTTATAGAATCTTTGAGTAAGAAACAAAGTATTCCAAATGAAGTCAAATCCAGAAATAAACCAATGATGATGGTAGTTAAGAAGAGAGGTATCAATAAGAAAAATGAAACAGCAAATATGAAATTGAGTAAGATCAAAAAACATCTTCGAAATTTGAAGAAGGATACCGGAAAGAAGAAAAGATTCAGAAAGAGATAAATTCCCATTTCTTCTTTTTTCTTTTTTTATTGATTATATTTCATTCATCCTGATATGGCTTCTTTTAATTACTTTACCCACATCTTAAGTAATTAAGAATATGCACAATTAACAAAATAACAACAAAACTTATGGCCACATTTATTTCTTTTTGAAGTAATTCAGCCTTTTTTCTTTATTCTATACAATTTTGGAAGGTCAAGAAGGTGCTCTTTAATTATTGAGAAGGAGCTTCTTGGATATATGTTGAATTTCTTATTTAGTATTGAGGAATACTGTTGGTACTTTATCCTATAAGATTTAAAGAAATCATCAATTCCAAGTGCTTTATAACGTGAATTAAGACAAGTAATAATTGAATCATACACAGCACATTTAATTAGCAAATTCCATTGGTATTTATTAGGAAGTTGCTTTTTATACGAGTAAATATTGTAACAACATGCGTTTGAAATCCACTCCAAAACTTTGACTAAGAATTTGGGATTAATAAACCCTTGGTGTATTTTCTTAATTCTTTTAAAGGTTGAAAGCAGTTTTAAGATACCAATATATACAACAATCACTATGTTGGTGTAAATCTATATGATAGAGGAAAGAATTTTGAAATTCAACAAGAATCAAGTTAATTAATTAGCTGGTTATTTGTTGAATTATACTTAAAACTTACCGTAAATAAAGAGCTGATTCTACAATCATACAACAATCCATTTTTGATTCTAAAATCAAAGTATCTTATCAATTTTATGCCCAAAACAGACCACATATAATTCGACTTTTGAAGGTTTTCAGATATCTTCATCGGCTTAAAACTGTGAAAATTTGAATAATTACTTGTAAATTGGTGTTTGGTTGTCAAGGTTACAGTATCCATAACACAAATGAATTCCAAATTCTTCCATGGAGAAATCATGCAATTCAAATAGTTATTGTCACTGGAAAACTTCATTCCAGTCCACGACACTTGCTTATGGAACTGTTTTAAGGCAATCCTAGCCTTTTTAATCGTTTCTTTTTCGTTTTGGCAGTCCTTTTCACTTTTGGTGGTATTTATTTTCTTTTCCACAAAACTATTCGGGGACTCTGTCGAAAGGGGGAAGGAGGACGAGGAGGACGAGGAAGACGAGGAAGACGAAGATGGTAAAATACCATCTTCCTCAAAGATGATGATTTCATTATTGTGGTCAATCCAAGGAAAGTTAGAGTTGATTTTGTCCCTGGAAACGTTCGATCCCCATAGTTTTTGTATATAAAGTAGCTTTAAGAACTTTTTGGCGGACTCCAAATCGGATGTGAGAAAAAGAAAATCGTCTACCCATCTCAATAATAGACTTTCTTGATCGTAACTTTTGAGATCGACACGGATTTGGCAATTCTGGTTATTGACATTATTATTAAACTCTTCGGAAGGTTGCAGTAAAACACTTTTAGCATTAATGTTATATTCTGATTTTTCTAGTCTTCTTTTTTTGCTCGTACTAGTATTATAAATATTTATCTCATTTTCTTTAAATTCTGGGTAACGGGATAATCTTGTCTCAAGATCACGTTTTGTAAATAAATCTTTTTTTCCTGTGTCTGGTACTTGTACTTTTTCTTGCTTGATTGCATTCAGAAATGATAAAGAAATGTAAGAGGAAGAAAAAAATGATTGTCCCAAAAGATTCTGAATTTCTGGATTTAGATCCAAGAAATTATAATAGAGACAACAAAGAATGTAAGAAATACTTGATCCTTGTGGAATTCCAAAATCTTGTTTAAATAAGCTTAAAAATTTTTTCCCAAATTTGACAGAATTTCCAATTTGTCTAGATTTCATAAGTCTTAAAGACTTTGAACAAGTCCTAAGTCGAAAAAAGCTTGTGTTAAGGTGGATCTTAATGATCTCCTTGACTAATTTCCAGTTTATTACACGTCTTGAATTTAAAAAAGTGAATATTTCTGCCTTTTTCTGTCCCAAAATACTCAAATCCTTGTTTGATAAACAAGAATTTTTAAGATTCCAAAGAAGATCATCTAAATCTGGTCCTATAATCCTCTCAATTTTTGATTTTACGACTTTCTGATCTTTCTCAAAAATAGGTACCATATTTAGTTTCCCTTTTGAAGTAATAATACATGATCTCCCAAGCTCATCTTGGTAAGAGTCTCTGTTCATATTATCAAAAGGCGGAATAATTGTAGTTTTACTTAAAGTCCTTGAATATAAGCTCAAAAGGAAAATCTCATCTGGGAGAGAAATTACATCCAGAAACTCAAAAATCTTGGACTTGTTAATATTTTCAAAACAGTTCACCAAATCTGCTTTGATAATATAAATCTTCACATGAGACGTTTTTTTACCTTCATTTTGATAAAAGTCTTCATTCATTTCAAATTCTTGTTTGTCTCTCCTATTCTTAATCCACCAATTTTTTATGATCTTATAGATATCTCCGAACTGAACAAGAGAAGCACCAAGATGATTCTTTCCTGTCATTCTTAATAGAAAAGATCTTAAAATCTTAGAAGGATAAAACAACATATTATTTGTTGATGGACGTCTTATATCTATAATCCTATTGCTTGAAGGACGTCTCATTACCTTATTTATTGGAGTAGTAGGTACTGACGATCCTGAATTTATTCCAATTCCTAGATTATAATTACTTAATCCTAATCTTCCTGGTGGTGTCATAATCTGATCATTTTGGCCTGAAAATGATGCAAAATTCTTCCCTCCTATATTGTTATTATTTCCCATGTTACCGTTATTTCCATTACCATTAAAGTTATTATAGTGGTAATTGTTATTAATCCAACTTGTTGGAAGGTCTCCACCTGTCCAAACTGAATTGCAGTCGCAAAAACCAATCTTATTCTTTTCTTCACAGGTGTGATCTCTTTCAAGATTTTGTCGAAGAATTTGTCCAGATCCAACCTTTGACAAATTAATTAGTGGTCTTAAGCCTTTAGATTTCGGTAACCATCTTATTTTTGGGATATTTTCAGAGAAATCAGAATTCTGATCAATCAGTTTTGAAATTTCTTGAATTGAAGATAAATTCATTACATAGTCTTTTGATTGAATTCCTTTTAAAATATTTTCTAGGTACCATTTATCAGCTTGTCTCACGATCTTTATCCAAACTGGATGTCTAAAATATCTTACTTTGTTACTACCCTCAATTTCTGTTGCATAGAAATGTCTTCTTAATATTGGAAATACCAAATACACTATTAAAAAATACATATTCCTGGCTAGATATGTTTTTCCAAGGCTGATCAAACTTTTTTTAATGCTTGATCTTGTCATTTTACTCGTTACCTTTTTAGATCTTTGATTGGAAGTGAGTAAATTTTTTGATTCTTTAATAAATTGATAACTCTTTTCTTCAAGTATTCTATTTACCCAATTTGAAACCTCAATTCCATTCATTGCATGTTGAATCTTAAAAGTTTCCCTAATATGAAGATTCACAATTATTGGGATCTTTTTGTTAATAAAAGTTTTAAAGTTTTTAAAAGTACCAAGTATATTCTTTGGCAATACTTTAATCAAATACAATCTTAAAAAGTTTACTACTTTAGTAGAACTTGTTTCAAAACAAGGAATAGGCAATTTATTGAAGTTTTGTAGATCTGAATCTTTAATTGGCTCTATTGGACAGATTTGACCTAGAAAGTCAACTGGAGAGGTATTTCTAATATTCAACAATAAATTTTGGAATTCTCCCATCATAAAAGAGGCCAATTTGCATTTAACACGGGAGAATTTTGTCATTTCATAACTTCCAAGTAATCTAATCAAACTTTGTCTGTTGTAATCTTTGAAAATATGATCATTTTGAGTAACAAATCTGAGGAGTGTTCTTGCTCCTAATAGATTTGGAGGTAAAAGTCTTAGAACAGACAAGCAAGGGAGACCTCCTCTTTTTGAGAAATGATCACAATAAAGAATTGTTGAGCGATATGGAATATCAACATTGTAGATTCTGGAGAGTCTTGAGTCTTTAAAAATTTCTCCTGATCTTTTGTTTACTTGTCTTGGAGTTTCATTCAAAGGCTTAACTTCTTCTTTTTCCTCCTTAATTGTTAGAATTGGAGTTAAAGAGGATGATGATACACAAGAATTGGTCTTTTTTGGGCCTGTCTCATAAAGTCTAGCAAGCTCTTCCAGGAAGTCATTGGTTAACATTCTACCAGCCTGTTGAATGAGAATTTCAGAGTGATCTCCAAGTAATCTAAAGATAATACAACAAACAAACAAGAAGAGAATTTCAATAGGACCTATTTTGGAAAGAAGAGTATTCCAAGCATGGATGTTGTGAAACTTGTATGAAGTAGAATTACAGTATGAGTATTTTTTGGGCTTTGAAGTGTCGAAGCTGGTTCTTAATGCTGAATAACTTCCTGAATGAAAGATCCTAATCTTTGGAAAGTGTTTACGGAGTAGGAGTTCAAAGTCTTTGACCTGATAAGTTAGAGAGTCCTTTTCAGAATCTGGAATAGTATTCTTAATTTGGTCTGTGATGAAGGAAGGAGGCAATGTCTCATTATATTCGGTATTTCTTGACCTCTTTCCCGAAGACATGGAGTGATTTCTAGGTGAGCTAAAGTAGTTCTGACTTAGTATCGAAGACCACTCGAGCAATTTTTCGATATTTATACCCAATAACTTCTTCCTGTCTCCGTTAATGTCAAGACTATTGTCTGAGGAATCGAATGTGAGTTCCCTTAGCCCAAGAAATCCCTCCTTTAAAGCTTTCGGTATAAGAGGATCTTCCAGTATCAAAGTCTCTTCAAGTAGCCTCCTAAGCTCCCCTAAGGAATCATTATATAGTCCCTCTTCTTTGCAACCTGTAATCTTTCTCTTCTGCTCCAGGTACTCTCCCAGCGTCATAACTTCTTGCTTCATCAACACTGCTAAAGCACCCTTCAACACACTCATCCTCTGTATTCATTATCGTCATGTAATTGCCTTTTGTTCACGACTTACTATTAAAAGCGGCGGGAAAATTGCGCGCCACACATGATTGTATTTAGATTTAATGCTCAGAGAAGAAAGGGTTTGGGGAGACCATAGAATGGTTAAGAGTGAAGGAGGGGATGAAAGTGGGGTAGTAGAGAAGGGAGAAATAAATATTTATGATTTAGGAGTAACAAGAGGTAAGCATATGAGTGTGGACTTACAGTTAATTGAGAGGAGTGTTAAGTAGAAGCTTGGAAAGAGAATTTTATTAGAGGCAATATAACTGTGGGGAAGAAAGATGTGAATGGAAGTAAGAAATAAATTATCCATTTTGAGTTTTTAAAAAATAAAAAAAGAAAAGAAAAGGAAAAGAATCAAAACATTTTGAGAAGGAATTAAATTTGAAAAAAGTTGCAAGCAACCACACAATTTACACACAACCTAGAGGGATCTGTCTCTAACGTGTTTTGGCGCCAAAGAGGATTTATGCAAGCTATAGGAGAAGAAAGAATGGGTAAAAGAGAATAAATAGAAGAAAGGTAAAAAGTTGTGTAAAATTAATAATACAAGATTTAAGTTTAGATATTGGAGGAATTGAAAAAGAGAAGGAGACTGCGTGTGCGAAAATTCTGGAGAAAGATAGAGGAAAAGGAGGGTCAGGGAGGGAAGTAATATACAAAGAGGTTAGAAGGAGAATTTAAGAGTAAAAAGAGAGATATCTTAGAAGCGAGAGGTATTTGCCAGAACAAATTTAGGAGGAGGAGAAAGATAGAGCTTTGTTGGTGAAAACAGAATATATATACATATATGTATATATATATATATAAAATATATATATATATATATATGTATATATATATATAATATTAATATATGTACAAGTAGACTAATATGGGGAATTCAGTTCTCTCATCTTCATCATCAGTATCTTCAGAAACAGTTAATACGAATAGGAACGGGGCTGAAAATATGAGTAGTCCAATAGGAATAAAGAATTTTGGGAACACGTGTTATATGAATGCTGGGTTACAGTTTATATCAGCAATGGGAATCTTTACAGAAGAGAACTTTGGGGGGATGAAGCTTAACAAGAGCTCCTCAGAGGAAGTTTGTAGGTCATTATTATCAATTTTAATTCAGTTAGGAAAGCCAAGTAGGATAGCAGATGCAATTTCTCCATTTCAACTTTTTAAGCAGCTTAGACAACAAAACTCTGATCTTTTTAACCAGCATCAACAAGATGCACATGAATTTATTATGTATATTTTGGAAATAATCCATGATGGGACAGTTAAACCGTGCAATTCTCCAAAGCTGTCAAACGAGGATCTTGAGAGATTGAGCAAAAAATCAACTCGACCAGGAAACATTTTTTGGAATAACCATATGATGAGAAATAATTCAATTTTGAATAATACGATATGTGGACAGTTCAGAAGTAGAATAACTTGCGAGAATTGTGGGAACAATAGTGATACTTTTGATCCTTTTTGGGATATAACATTGGCTCTTCCTGAAGTTTCAGATGATTACGAGAAGATTTCAATTGGATCTTGCTTTAGAAAGTTTTTTGAGCAGCAGAATCTTTTTCAAGAGAATGATGAGCCAAATTACAATTGTTCCCATTGTAAGAGTTTTGTAAATGCAACAAGATGTATAAGTATTTCGCAGTTCCCGAATGTATTGCTTGTGACATTAAAAAGGTTCAATAACAGTGGAGAAAAGTGTAACGGGATTGTTTCCTTCAAAACAGCAGGAATAATACTCAAATCTCTCACAGAAATTGGCCACTTCAAGTTAGTAGCAGTGCTTCAACACAATGGAAGTACCCTTTTCCAAGGCCATTATATCTCCTATGTTTTTAAAAAGGAGTTCAACGGATGGTTTAAATTTGATGATGATATAGTCACTTTAGTAGACGATATTCTCGAGGAGGATATTCAGGCTTACTGCCTTCTTTATATTCTCGAGTCAAAGAGCGCTTTGAACTCCAATTCGGAACAAGCTTATTCTGTGGGGATAAGGAGCCAGAGAAATCAGGCCAAATAGTCTCAAATGCTTACAAATTACTCAAACTTCTATATAGCTGTTATAATTTAATGTTTTTAGTTCCATTTATTACATGCCATTTTTCATTTTGATCAGTTTTCCGCAATTTTAGATGCTTGAAATAGTTTTGGCGGGTTGAATAATTTTTCCATTGCTTGTAGGAAAGTTCAAAAGTTGCCTTGGTTGTACAAAGGGTGGGGATTTATTAGTTAATATTTGGTCATTTTTAGATTGAAATAGACAAAAATCGGAGGTATTTTTTTCTTCTTACCTGGATTTTGCTTTTGGATTACTTTTGACCAGAAACCAATCAATCTGTTTATCCCCTCCAACAAATTTTTCGAGCTGAGGCAGATTTAAGTAATTAATAAATCACTTAATTTGGAGCCATTGGTTTCTTTAATTAAAATCGGTATAGCTTAATATATCGAAATTAAACTCAAGGAAAGATGGCAGATAGAGGTTCAAACTCTTCTTTATCTCTATCTTCTAATTCGGAAATTACCAAAATCTCTAATGAATACCATGACCGTGGCAGTGGTAGGAAGAGAAGACCATTCGGTGGGGGGAAATCCAGAAGGCCAGGAGGAAATGGGAGCCATAAATTAGTTTTACCTGGAATTTCAACACCAGGAGTTCCAGGTGGAAGTGAACCAACATCCGTAATTTCAGAATCGGGTACAGGAAACTCCAAAGGAAGCAAGTCTGAACCAAAGAACAATCGAAATCACGGAGGGAGAAAAGACTTCCGCAGATACAGGAACAAGAAGGTTGACCCAAAAAAGGGCAGTTCCAATGTAAAAGTAGGGGAAGGTTCTGAGTGTAATAAAAGTGGGCGAGATAATTTTGAAATTGCAAAGCCAAAATACAGTTGGAAGAATGAGCTCTCTAGACTTAGCAAGCTTTATGGGGCTAGTGTTATTGCAGAGGAGTTGGTTTGTGATGAAGATGAAAGCAAGCCAGCTGAAGAGATAAAGAAAAATGAAGTTGATGATTCTTTCAGAAAAACCTCAATAAAGTTGTCTTGCAAATATCAGCCAAGCGATCCAGATTTTCCTTTCTCACGGTTGAGTGAATATAATATGCAAGATCTTAAGACAGAATCTTCTTCCCCTGAAAAATTTTCAATTTTAATAAATATAACCATTCCATCAGGATATCCAAAAGAAAATATCGACCAAGTTGTTTTTGATACTCCAGAATACCAGTATGTGAGTTCAAAGTTTAACGAAGCTTTTCAGGAATGCATTTTAAAATCTTCCTTGACTTCAAACCCAATTTATGAAGCTCTTAAGGCATTTGATAGGAATTTTTCAGAATTGGTTTTAAATGGACTTCCTTCAATAGAATCTATTAATGAATTTATTCTTTTAAACTGGACTCCTGGGGAGCAAAAGCTTCTAGAAGAGGCAATTTGCTATTACAAGTATACAAAGGATGTGAACAAGAAGTGGATTGAAATTGCCAATCATGTTGGTAATGGGAAGACTGTTAAGCAGTGCATTGATAGGTATAAGTATTGTAGGTCTTTAGTAGTGAATAAAGAATCAGAGAAAAAAAGCATAATTGGGGAGGAAAATGATGTACAATACTCCACCAGTGAATTAAAAGTTGATGATGGACTGTTATATTCACAAAAGGATGGTTTTGATAAAACACCTGTGTTAGAATTGAACAGATTAAATTTGACGGAATATGAGAATTTGATCATTAATGGTTTGGAAATTTTTTCTATTGATTTAATTTTGATTGCAGTTTTGAGGCTTCAAATTTATTGCTCAAGATGTAATGAGGTGAATGATTATAAGCCAATAAGTATTCCAAGTAACCATGATTTGACTTTAAATAACCAAGACGAAACAAAGGAATTGGCTTTCTTAGATAATTTGGTGTTAGGTAACTCCCAAAACTGTAAGAAATGTGGTTTAAAGCATTCCATACACTTTTCACCACTAATATGCCATTCTAATGATATAAAAATTGGAAAGATCGAATTTTCTGAATGCTCATTGAGAGATATTTTACCCTCAGATATTCTTGTTTCATGCTCAAACTGCAGTAATTTTTTGAGGATTAGAGAGTTCTTTGTGGGAAAGCAATATTCAGTGAACTGTAGAAATTGTTTTAAAGAACTGAAAATTAAGGCAGATGGTTTAATTGTTGGGACTGAAATATTTAACGTTGACAAGAGCACAGATTTTTTGCTTGCTGAATTGAATAATATGAAAAAGTTAAAAAAAAAGATTAATAAGGATTCAAAGCTTCCCACAGCTGTTGGAACCCCTCTTCCTTCAAATGGAACTTGCTCACACTATAAAAAATCCAATCGATGGAATAGATTTCCCTGCTGTAATAAAGCTTATCCATGCCATGAGTGTCATGACAAGGATAATCCTGACCATAAGTTTGAATGGGCAAAACAAATGATATGTGGGTTTTGTAGTAGAGAACAGGGATTCTCTGAAAATTGTAAATATTGCCGTGCGAATCTGACAGGTAAATCAGGTAATGCATCTGGAAGATTCTGGGAGGGAGGTAAGGGGTGTAGAAATCCTTTTACTTTGAGTAATCGTGATAGCAGGAAACGGAAGCTGATTTCTCGACAAATCAAAAAGACTTGAACTGATATTGGTTATTAAGATCCAAACATGTATTTTTTTTTGGATTTCTTGACTTTTTGTTTGGCTATAATAAAAAGAAAAAACCAAATACGATGCTAATATTCAATACAATATCTCTTGAATAAATGTGAAAACCATTTCAAATCCGAATTGTAGACTTATTAGCATGAATGTATAATCTTCAAAATGATCCAATATGTATATTAGTATGTGATTTAATAGTAGTATCATTGATAGCATCTTTCTTGAAAATATAAAGAACAATTTTGCTAATATTATTACTAATAAGTAGTATTCTAGGATACGAGAATATAACTTTCTTCTTATGTTGTCAAATGAATTATTTATTTTCTCAATATAAGATGTTAATTTTGATGATATATTTTCCAAAATAGATTCAATTTTTCTTGATAAACTTTTTTTCTTATTTCCCATAGAAACTTTTAATTTTTTCATTAAATTCTCAATATCTTCGTCTATCAGTTTAATTTCTGTGCTTAAAGATTTTGATAAATTTTGAATATAATTATTTACAGTATCTTTATTTTGAGCTATTTTTCTGTATGCTAATTGATCAATTGAATATTGTTTATAAAAAACAGACAAAATAACTAATTTAATAGTAAGATTTTTTGAATTATTTTCGAATTTACTGTTTTCATTTACAAATTTCATTATACCATAATCACCTAAATTAATTTTTGAGAGTTGATTTACAATCATCTCAATATCTTCAAACTCATACTGATTATACCATTTAATGTCATAATTATTAATTATTGTGCTATTCAAATATTGATGACTTTGATATGCTATAAATCTTTCTCTTATTTTTGATTTTGTATTTTTATTAATTAAATCTATTAATTTTCTTAAGAATATAATGTTCTTAGTTCTACCATTAAAACCAAATATACCATTACTTTCACTCTTTGCTGCTTTTAATAAATGAATTAACTCATTTTCTAGAATACTCCAATAACATTTTAATTCTTCTTGTTTCCTTGTAGTACATCGGTCAGTAATTAATGTATCTTTTCTTAACTCTTCCACAAAATTTTCAAAAAAATCCAAAAAATTCACTGTACATCTAATCTCACAAATTATTACTACGATTAGTAATGCTACTAACCAAATCTGACTGCCTTTGAGCTTTGCATGCATGCCGGTATTAATTGTTGTCAGCTATTAAAATGAACAAACAGGCGCCAACATGTACATGCATACATTGAAAGTATTTTTTTGGCCACGTAATAAGGGAGGAAAAAAAAAAAAAATTTAATCCCACACAAATTACAAACTGACATAAAGTAATAAAAAAAATATTATAAAGGAGGAGACTCAAAAGGAAATTTATGTAAAGATATGCCATAGTTGAAGGTTTTGTATAGTTTTCAAGTTAATGAATAAATGTTAAAGAGCATTTTGTTAGGATTAAAAAAATACACATACACACATAAATATCAAGCAATAAATAAACTTTTTGAAGAGAAATATAATGAATTGATATAGATGAAATTCATCAAATGTTCAAAAGGGCAGAAGAGAGTGTTATTAATGATAATTTTATTACTAATTTCGTACTACATTTATATTAGAGGCTTTACTTATAGCAAAAATTCCAGATATGTAGGAAGATACATAAAAGCTTATAGTAAGTGCTTAAATGAATATTTTCGAATTAATTGGTTGGAAGTACCCAAACTTGTTTCTAAATTAACAAATTTGCTTCCATTTGTGAGACGAGGAAACATCCAGAAACTTTTTAATTGGGGAAATTTCAATAAATTTAATAATGAAGATTTATTACCTACCAAGCAAAACAGGAGCTGCAAATATCTTATTATGCTTTTAAACCCATGGGAATTACCAATTGATTGCGTTTCTGAGGAATTTTTGGGGGAGACATTTAATGTTAGTAGCAGCAAATCATCCACATTTATAATGGAACATAATCTGAATGATAATCCATGGAGGAAAGAACTCTATAGAAGCATTTCTGAAATTACAAGTAATAATAATTTTTTCGAAGATCATATAACTCTGGCAATGCTCGGAGTAGATTTAGAAAACAAATTATCAAATTTAATTATAGAGAAAGGCTTTATAAAAGAAACAGGAGAGGATTATCTAAATAGATTATTAGATATGTCACTAGAATTGGAGTTTATTAATGAAGAGTGTAAGAGAAATGTCAATATTAAGAGGCTTTGGGAATTTGGCCGTCTATATAACGAATTAAATAAAAACAGTGAATCTTCTAAAGCTGGAGAGTCCAAATACTATAAAGAATTTTTGGCTTTTGTTTATTATAGATGTATTTACGGTGCAGAAGGCTCTAATGAATCTAAAAATCTAAAAAAAAATACAAATGCTGAGCATCTTTTTATTATGCTTGGAATTAAAGTTAAAACAGATTTAAATAAAGATTCATTCTTTGATGTGGTTGCTTGTTATCAGTTAATTCCTATCATTGGAATTGAAGATAATGAGTTAGTTTCTCTTGGAAATCTATGCACATGGGAATTTGAGAAAAAAAATTTTTACTCTCAAAATGACATTGATCAGGAAAAAATACTCCTTATAAGACAACATATAGTCCAAATCGATGAGATTTATTCAAAGTTAGATATTATTCGACTAAACAACAAGTATAATCATAATCTAACTAAGGAAAATGAAATGGATGACTTTCAGACAAGTTATTTAAACCAATTAATATTTTTATTGAAGAAGACTACTAGGCAAATCATGATTCAATATACCTTCATATCTGAAGAAATTAGCAACTTTATTAATTCTTCAAGGAAATTTGATCAAAATTTTGAAGCCAAACCCCCCAAAAGCCCTAGTTTCTATCCTGTTATATCGACTACTGGTATCAAAAATAATATTTCCAATCAATTAAATAAGCAAATTTCAGATTCTATCAACTGGAAACAACTCATATCAAGCATAGTTGACAGCGCACAAAATATCCTGGTGAGGGAACACATCAACACAATGTTAATCAATTTCCTATTCGATGCAATTATTAACATGCTCAATCCCTGGATAAGCTTATTCTATCAAGCAAGTTTTATTATTAATTCTTATCTGAGCATTATATCTTTTCTATTGGTTATAGTAGCGATCCTGGTATGTTTTAACACAATTCCATGTTTCAGAAATGAAAAAGATGAGAAAAAATCACAAAATATTTGGTCAAAAGTTTTAAGAATTTACAAGGCTAATGTAATTGTGATATTATTGAATGCAATTCTTATTTTGGGCGGGCTGATTAGGTATTTATATTTACCTAATGAAATTGAGCTTTTGAACACAAATATAGCAATAATAAAAGCAGTCAATAAGGTATTTAATATAGTACTCTGTCCATGTGTGGTAAATATAATAACATCATTTTCTACAGTTTTTTCAATTTTTCAGTGGCAATTAATATGGATGAGCAGAAAACTCTCGTTTTCGAGCTTAATTAATTTATAATGGTAGATCTAGACTATAAATGGACATGGTAGGAAAATAATATTTTTTCAGAACAATTTTTGCAAGTAAAAAAAAATAGAGGAGAAACCCCTTACTTGTTAGATTTTACATGTAATAGAGAGTTAAAGAGAAAAGGAGCGAATTAAAAAAAGTTTGGAATAAAAAGCAAAATATAGTATTGAGGATAGATTACATTGGGAGTATAATTGCGATAATTTGGGAAGAAAAATAAAGGTTTCATTATATATATGTGATTGAATAAGACTATTTTGTTGGAATAGTTAATAAACAGGTTTGAAAAGAAAAATTAGTAAAATTTCATCCAGGATAAAGTTGCAGGTTAAAGATTCAAGGCAAATAAAAAAACTCACATGATATATATAAACATATGCAAAAAAAGGTAAAAGAGTGATTTGGCTACTTAGAAGTCTAATTACTCATTTCACATATTTATACATATATATGTATGTATATTTTTATACATATGTATAAATATATAACATGTATACATGTATATAAATTGTGAGAAAAATTGAATTAGATTTTTGAAAAATAATTGGTGAAAATATGGAATCATCAAAATACAAGCTATTAGAGACAGGATTTTGGAATGACATGCCATCAAAAATGAAGATAGAATCACTAAAATCCCAAGAAATTAGTGGAGTAAAACAAACAAATGTCGAGACAATGCATCCAATAATAGGGCAAGATCAATGGACAAATGGTATTGAATGCCTAATAAGTTCAGAAGGGAAGGATCGAAACTCAATTGATTCAAAAGATCTGGATGATGGTGAGGGATTAGTTGTTGTAGGTGGGGTAATTGAACAAAATAAGAACGAAATAATAGGATTGGGTTTAGAATCTTCGGTAATTTCAATGAATAATGGTTTTGTCGGAGGTAATAATGATCCATTAAAAAGCTCAGATGATTTAAGCATAGGATTATCCCCAAAGAGGTCAAAATGTATGTTGAATGATGATTTGGAGACAGCAATAGCTGCAAATGGTAGTGGAGTTGCGGGAGGCTCATGCTCAGCAGTAGGGAAATCTTCCCTAAAGTGGAATGGTGGAGGAACAGGAAGTAATAGTGGTGGAATAGGGACACCATGTTCAGGCCAAGACGGCAGCCATATAGTGACTCCACCACCTCCAATGAACCATTCTTATAGACAACTTGGAAGTATGAATGCTTCAACAATATCAACAACTCCAACTAGAAGTATTCACCACAGTGCGGGGGTAGATGTTGATTTAGATTTGGATGCTGAAATAGATGAAGAGGAGATAGTTGATGATGAGGCAGATTTAAATAACCAAGATGAAACTAATATTGGTTTGAATGGAGGCTCTCGGGCTAATAGCGATATTGGAGGTGGAGGTGGGAGTGGAGGAAGTGGCAGCGGGGGATCATTGTTTAGTGGAACTCAGAACGGTATATTCTTCATTAAGAAAAACAATGGAGGTAATGGAGTTAATAGTCACCACCATCATCACCACAATCAAGGAGGAAGCGGTGGCCAGACAAAGCCAAGTGGGGGATTAGGAGTAAGCCAAACGAGCGATCAGTATAAAAGCGGATACAAGGGTGTATCTTGGAATAAAAGGATGCAGAGTTGGCTGGCATTTTGGACTGAAGGTCAAAGACGTAGAAGTAAGACCTTTAACTCTAAGATATATGGGTTTGATGTGGCTAGGAGCGAAGCAATAGCATTTTTGAAGGCAAAGCAAAGTGAGTTACAGAGTATTGGTCAGCTTCCAAGTAAGAAATCAATGCAATATATTCGTTCAAACATGGACGAATTATCATCTTTAAAGAGTATGAACGGCATGTATTTGTCAAATATGATTTCAGGAAGAAATTTGAATTGTATTGGGAGGCCAAAGTTTGGGGGTATTTTGAAGTCGCAAAAAGGAGATATTCTTTGTGATTATGATGATGGACATGAAGGAGCTTCTTTGAGTGGAATTGGAGCAGTAATAGGAAACAATGAAACTAATGAAGGATTAATAGTGGATAATTTGCCAGGTACAAATATAGTAAACAGTGCAAGTGGTGGTAATAACAGTAGCTGCAATAATGGAGGAAACAACAACGGAAATAAAGCTGGAAATAATGTTGGAAATAGTGGTAATGGAGGAGGAGTTAGCAACAGTATTAGTAATGGAAACGGTGGTAGCAATTTTATTGGAATTAATAGCATTAAGATGGGAGGAGGAAGTAATTTGGGGGGAGACGTCACTAGTTTGGGAAATATGGGTCATATTCATCCTTTGATAGGGAATAATGATTTAATGAGTTCATTAGAAAATAAGGCATTGATCAACCACAAGTCATTATTTTCATCATATGGGGGAGGACTAGGAAGTGGTGATTCAGGAATGGTTAATGGCAATAATTTAGCAGAGAAGCTGGGCCTGCCAAGAGTGAGCGTAAATGGGGGTGTAGGAACTGGTGGTGGATATGTTGGGATGATATACGATGATGCCATGAACGGAGCAGGTATGGGCGGATTAGGAATAATTGGAGGAGGTGCAAATGCAGCAGCAGCAGCAGTAGCAGCAGTGGCAGCGGCCTCCACAGGATCATCATCATCATCATCTTCATCATCTCCTTTAACAGTAACAGGATCAACACCAGGATCATCCATGGTAACATCAACTTCTAATTCAAATTCTATATCTAATATTGGGTCAAACACAAACACTGGAACAGGTAAGAGTTCAATTCCTACTTCAAATTCAAGTTCAAATTCAAATTCAAATTCAAATTCAAATTCAAATTCCTCTACAATATCTATTTTAGGGGGAAAAAATGGTGGATCTGGCCATAATTATTATTCACTTTCAGACTTTAAGTCTATGAATCCTACATCATCAATTAGTTTTTATAACTCCATGACAGGTGGGGTAGGTGGAGGCCATGGAATTGGGATGGGAATGGGAAACAGGATAATACCAGGAATATCACCAGGAGTGATCCATCCAAAATCAACAGTGGGTGGTGGTGGCAGTAATGTTGGAAGTCTTGTTCAAATGGAGACATATGATGATACAAGCGGATTAAACAAGATAGCTCAGGGATTATTTATTGGAGGATCTAGTGTAAATGGTAGCGGTAATCCAGTTAGTGTACTGGGTGGAGGCCATACAAGTTCAGCAGTTACTGGAGTTGGTGGGTTTGCTCAGGGAGCTGCAGGAGGGGGGCAAGGAATAATGAATTTGAGTGGAGGAAGTTTGATGGGGAATGTATTAATGATGAGTGGAAACGGAACAAACGGAGGAGCTTCTGGAAGTTGTGGGGGAGGTGGAATTGGAGGAGGTTTGGAAGTCAGTAATGCTGTATCATCATCAACAACTGCAACATCTTTACTACAGATGGCGTTGAATACAATTAATGATAATAGTATTAAGATAAATAACTATTTGAACAATGGGATACAACAGCAGCAGCAGCAGCAACAGCAGCAGCAGCAGCAACAGCAGCAGCAGCAACAACAACAGCAGCAACAACAACAGCAGCAACAACAACAGCAGCAACAACAACAGCAGCAACAACAACAGCAGCAACAGCAGCAACAACAGCAACAACAACAGATTAATGGAAATGCACAATTATCAGGAGTGAGATTTGAAGATTCTAAATTGAAATCTGCGGGGATGGATGAAGCAAAACAATTAGTTTTAAATAGTACTTCAAGTAATCATGTCAATACTTTGAGTGGTTATTCAGGAGTAGAGTTGAACTCAGGAGGAGCTGGCAAAGGAGGAGAGAATACTATAATGCATTCTTCTGGTACAAAGCAGATATTTGATGAGAATGGCAAAACTGTTTTAATGGGAGATATTGCTTCATTATCTTCATCATCATCTTCATCATCTTCCTCTTCTACTTCTTCTCCTACATCAAATTCTGTTCTCCCAGGTACATCAGGTATTCCAACCCCTTCAACTGTAGCATCATTGTTACCATCATTAACACAACCATTATTAACATCTCAACATCAAAATATTCAGCAAAAAAAACAGCAAATTCACCAAAATAATCATCAGCAATCTTCAGCTGTGGTATCATCCATTTCTTCTACATCTCAATCTTCTCAATCAGTATCCCAGACTCCATCTTCGTCATCTTCGTCGCCATCCTCCACAACTGCCAATAATAATACTTCAAAATCAAAAATGGGAGGAGATAATAATAGTGATGGTATTAGTAGAAATACCATTGGAAATGAAGGATGGTCAGACGTATTTCAGTACAACAAATTGGTTAGTAATTCAGTGAATTACACATTAGGCAGTTTGAATGGAGGAGTATGTGTAAGCAGTGATAAAGGAATTGGAGGAAGTATAGCGACATCAGAGATCAATAATACTCTAGGGAATTCGAATCTTTTGAATGCAGTTAATATATTTGACAGTAAAATGGGGGATGAGAAAGCCGAAAAATGAAGGATTAGAATAAAAACATTTTCATGATTATAATTATCATTATCTTTAATTAATAAAGAGATAATAATTCAGCCAAGACAAGTTTCAATCTTATTTCTAATGGTATTGAGGTTATCTTTAGGGAAGAATTGGATTTCAGTAAAGTTCTGAATGGGATGAATAATAAGTTTGTTATTAAAAAGTAATAAAATACAAAAATTATTAATCTTTTTGATTTAACTTACTTGAAAAGGAAAAGAATGTTTATGGGTATTATTGGAGAAAATAGAAGAATCTAGATCCCAGTATCCTAATTCCAAGAGTAATGTTTTAAAATGATGGGCGATTCCTTCTTCAGATAGGCAATTATCTGCGAAGTTAGAGGTGATCTTTGAGATATTACTTGAGATTTGGGGATTCTCTAAGATTAAATTAATCTATAAAATTTAGTTAGTTATTCAAAGAAATGATATTTGTGGACCAATATTGAAATATAATATAAATAATAAATATTTTATATTATTACTTGAGTAATGAAAATTATTCAGTCTATTGGATTAATTGTGAGAATAAAATATTCCATATTTTGAAATCAAGACTGAAATTATTTGGAAGAAGAAGGCTTTCATTTCGTTCAACTACCAGCTCAATTCTCATTTTCATTTATCTATATTATTATTTATATTAATACCAATAATTTTGAGAAAAATGGTCCACAAAAGATCAGGATTTGGTAAGCTTACATTTAATAATATATCACTGATATTATCGAATTTGAAAAAGAGACGGTTTTTCTTGAATAAAAGATCGTAGAATTGGTTGGAGTAATAAGATCTAGTATTTTGGAAGATCATTGTTCCTGAAAGAAATTTTAAAGAAAGTTAAAAGTAAATATATTATGGACGAAATAAAAATTATATTTAACTAACTTACCACTAAGCATAAGCATTCTAAGTCTATTCGACCAAGGCCCGACTCCAGATAGATCTAAAGAGAATTTACTAGATATTAATCTGTGGATCCATTCTATAAAAGATATCGATTCTTTTCTACAAATAAATTTTGAATCACACAATGTAAGTTTCTCAAGTAAATTTGCTCTATTTTCACAAGAGATTTTGTTTGAATCAGATATAAATACGTGATTTGAAATATTTCCGCTTTGAAAATTATTCTGGTTTATTTCATTATATATATTACAAGAAAGATCAAGTCTGGATGTGTCTGTATATCTTCCAATAAAGAATAGAGTATTATTTTTAAAATTCCATAAATCTTTATTATTATTTGTATATTCATCCGAAATAAAAGATCTTGCGATAAGTTCATTATTATCAAGATGATTCACATATGGAATAGAAGCAAAATCCCATGAGTTTGGGTTTGATGATATTGAAAGTATAAGACCACTAGAATTTGGTGAGTTTTTAGGATTGAATTGACAAATACAATGAAGATGATTAAATAGCTTCAATTTATCTCTTTTCTTTAATTTATCAAAAGTGGATGTAAATATGGAGTTTTTATTTTCAAAGTAGCAAGGAATATAACATTTTATCGCTCCATAACACATTATTTCTGGAATATGATCATGGGAGGATAATATTGAAATAATTTTTTTAACAAAATTGTTGATTATTTCACAAATTTCAAATGTTGTGAGATGATTATTGATTAAGCTTGAAAATATGGTACCATTATTTTGATGATATTTTTGGTCATCATTTTGAATTATTGATTGATTATTATTTTGGTTTTGATAATGATAATGATTAAAAGAAAGAAAGTAGCTTTTGGATATTGAAGAAGAATAAGAGAAACAGTTTGAGGGTTGATTGGTTACATTAACTTTAGTGTCTTCACAAGTGTTGATATTACTACTGCCATTATTATTATAAGAGATTAAGGTTGAAATACAAGAACATTTACTATTAAATTGTTGAGGTTTTAAAAATACGTGGTGAATTTCTGTTATGTTTGAGAGTAAAAATTGCATCTGTTTGGAGAATTTAGAATTTAAGATACATTTTTCAATATGAAGTGTATCATTTTTGTAAATATAAAATGGCATAGTTTTCCATATTATAGGACAATCATCATAATGTATGAGCAGATCTAAATATCTTATATGATTATTATACTTTAAAGAGTTATTTTTGTTATTGTTTTTATTTTCTTCTATGCTGGTTTTTTGAATTGCTTTAAATATATATTTAATAGTATGATTAATATCTCTGATCTTTAATCGTTTTAATTGAATTACTTTAGGTATACGTTCATCTAGAATACATGAAATAGTTGGTTCAAATTTGAGTATTTTACGATTTATTGGATCAAAAATATATTTAAAGCGTAGTTTAATCATTGTAATATCATCATTCAAAGTAGTACGTGATAGGTACTTAATCATTTCTTCAGTTTGTAATGAAGGGCCGAGTATTTGTGGTTTGAAGTGATTAGATGAATTAGTATTAGAATTAGTTTTGTATTTTGAAATTAAAGATTTTACGCTTTTTTTCCAGTAGTTTTCGCATGATTTTGAAAAGTTATTTTTTTGATGATCTTGAAATGATTTGATGATTTCAGGTAAGTTATGAAATATTTGAAAAACATTTCCATCATTTTTTTCAAGAATCTGTTCAGGACAAAAAAAGGTATTTGGATGACTGTCTTCATTTTGAATAAATTTAGCATCTTCTCTTTCAAGTAGAACTTGCTGATTTATTTGTTTGACAGACTTATTTTTCTGATCATTATCATTTTTAAATTCTGTAATAATGTAACAGATTAAACATAGCATTACTAAAGAATGGATAAATAGAGCAACAAGTCTTTTTCGAATCATATTAAATAAGTGAGTTCTAAAAAAATTCCAACCAAGATACTTCAAACATGATCGAGTTAGAGTTTTATTATTTTGTTAATTAATACAGGAAATTAAAAATGACAGGCAAATTGAAAGAATATTTTTTCTTTCTTTCTTCTTGATTTCTCTAATATTTTTCCTTGATTCTTCTTCCTTATCTTTCTCTCAACATTAAACGCTCTAATCTATTTTGTTTCTTGTTTTTGCTCCGCTTTATGGTCTCTATTCGCAATTCTCTTCTTATCTTCTTTTCTATACCGGTCTTGAGATTCCCCACAATCAAAATTGCATCACGTGCACTTGGCGCCGGCGGGCCGCCGTTATTTTATATTTTGTAGAACATAAAGTCATGTAAATAAAGACCGCCATCAGGGATAAATTAATTAAAAGAAAAGAAAATCAATTAGTGACTATTTAGGGACGAAAAGGCAAATAAGTGGGGAAGCACTTGAATAAAGAAAAATTTATTAGTTTTGATGAGGCGAGTGAGAAGCGAGAAAAGGAGAGAGGAATGGATGAAATGGATGGAGGGAACAGAACATGCAAATATCTTGGTCTGAGTGGGAAAGGCTTGAAAAGGAGAGAAATTAAGCAAACACAAAAAAGTCTACAATTTTCTATCTTGATTGTTAAAATTTTTTTTAGTAAATTCATGTCTCCTCTTCTTTTGTAATTATGTGAAAATCATTTTTTCAAGAATATTATTTTAAAAGAACTTTTGGCGGGAAATCATGTAAAGCTAAATTATTATTGTAATAATTGAGTCTTCATAATAGTAGGGATGGGATTGTTTGAATATCAAATATATTTAAATATTTGAATAAGTAGAAAGAGTTCACAGGAGTCAAAGTATATAATTATGAATAAGAAAAATGAATGAATTATCCATTGCAAGGGAGAAAATGCAAGTAAATAGAGAAGATGAAAAGGAAAAAGTAATAAATCAACCAAAAATGAAGGTGAACGAGAATAAGAAAAAAATAGAATATAAAAAGTTACACAACAAGTTGAAGAAGCAAAGAAACAAGGAAAATAGAAAGAAAAGAAAGTCGGAGAAGGTGGGGAATCAGTTTAAGTATTTGCTAAGCACTGACGAGAGGAAATTAGCAAATAATGCAAGTCATAGAGAAGAAAAAGAAGAGCCTGAAGATATAGTTTTTAAAATTCAAGAAAATGATGAATTGAAAAAGATGTTTGGAGAATCTTGCAAACTTTTGATTGGTTTGGATCACGAAAACGTGTTAGAGGAAAGGGGTAAATATGCACGTGAAAACATTCAAAACGACGAAAGTACTCAACATAATCTAAATAGTGAAAATGATGAAGATAGTGAAATTAAAAGATCTGCTATTGCTTTTCAAGATGGTATTGAAGGAGTCAATATGACACTTTTAATGGAAGACGAAGAAGACGAAAGGGAAGAAGCCGAAAAAAAGAGAAAACGTGAATTCTTGAAAGAAATGAAAAATCGAAACAATGGAGTAATTGGTAAAATGACAGTTAAGGAGTTAAAAGAAAAAACAAATCACCCAGAATTAGTTGAAATTTGGGATACAACAGCTGAAGATCCAGAGTTTCTTGTATATTTAAAAAGTTGTCTAGGATCAGTCAGAGTTCCACATCATTGGAATTCTAAAAGAAGATATTTGCAAGGAAAAAAAGGCTTAGAAAGACCCCCATATAAACTCCCACATTTCATTGAAGAAACTAAGATTGCTGAAATTAGAGCTTTATTACTTGAAGAAGAAAGCAAAATGACAATGAAACAAAAACAAAGAAGAAAGATACGACCGAAACTTAATAGAATGGAAATTGACTATCAAGTTTTGCATGATGCTTTCTTCGTATATTCAACCAAACCACATTTAACGCAATTTGGAGATTTATATTATGAAGGAAAGGAATTTGAATTCAAATTTAAGAATATACGTCCTGGAAAACTTTCACAGCGTCTTAAAGATGCTTTAGGAATGCAACCTAATTGGCCTCCTCCATGGTTGGTTAGAATGCAAAAGTATGGACCTCCCCCTTCATATCCTTATTTAAGAGTACCTGGTGTTAATTCGCAAATTCCTAATGGTTGTGAATTTGGATTTAGACCAGGTGAATGGGGTAAGCCTCCTCTTGATGATCATGGAAAGCCTATTTGGGGTCTATTGCCACCACTAGAGGATGATGATTCTAATAATTCCAAAGGTGCCAATAACTTATATTCTTCCACTTTTGATTACTGGGGAGAAGTTGAATATGACCAATTTGATGAAATCGAAAAGTCCGACGATAATCAAAAAGTTGAAAATAAAGAAAAACAAAGTCATTCTACAAACATCCTTACTAAAAATACAAGTGCTAGTATTACCAATAGTATTTCAAATATTTCAAAAACCAATGGCACTATTAACTATTCACAATTGGTCGAAAATCCTACTGAAGAAAATGATAATACATCAGTTTCTGTTAATTCAAATCCTTTCATATTCACTCAGAGTCAAACCATTATTAGAGATAATCACAGTATTGGGAATAATGGTCAAGTTGACCAATCTCAACAGCAGCCATTATACACAATACTTGAAAGAAATGATATAAAAATAGATAATAATTCCATCTTTCCATCATCCTATACCTATAATTATAAGTAGTCGATAATCTAGTATTTATTGATTAGTCAGTTTAAGCCCATTAAAATCTCAATTTCCTGTTTTAACTCTTTAGACTTCTTTTTCTTATCGAATATGGACGCAAGGTCGTCAATTAATGTATAGGATGTTTTTAAACATAATTCAAGTATTTCCTCGAGTTGCTCAATTGATAAGCTACTTTTACTTTGTAAATTACCAAATTCTTTTCTAGTTACCAAAAACGGTATATGTGAATGTTCAAGAAATTTCAAACCTGCAAAACTAGTCAATACTTCTAAGAGTTCTTCCTTTAATTCTTCAACGCTTAATGTGGAAAATTGAGAGGTAAATAGTAATTCACATTTAACAATAAGTATTGAAAGTAGATCTTCAATAGAAGCTTTAATGTCAGCAATAGTTTCCTTAAAACGTTGGATATCTATTTGTTTTTCGGATATTAATCGTGATTTAACGGTAGGATCTTTAATCTTGGATAGTGGATGTTGAGTAGTAGTACTAGTAGACTGTTTTTTAAAACCTTTAGGAGATTGACTTCTAGACCTGGAACCACTTCTAGACTTGGAGTTAGCTCTAGACCTGGAGGAACTTCTTGACTTGGAGCTACTTCTAGACTTAGAACTACTTCTAGATTTGGAGTCTTTTCTTGCGGAACAACCATCTTCCGTTTGACTACTAGGACTTGATTTTTCTCTATGATCTTTATTTCCTATAGAAGAACATAGACATTTTGTTCTGTATATTCTGGAACCACACTTTGGACAAAAACTCGAGGAAGGAGCTGAAGCTTTAATTTTCAAGATTGAGACACTTTCAAAATATTGGACGCACTTATAATTTTTGTACGGAGTTTTGATAAAAGAGCAATTGCTATTAAATATACCAATGAATACAATAACAAATAAAGTAATACGTAAAAGCATAGTTAGTGAAATAAAACTTCAAAAGTAATAGTAGAGAAGATAATTAGATTCAAAATATAAAATAAAGATAATCGGGATGCTTAAAATAGCTTGTTTTCTTTTATAGGAGATGAAGATGTAGTATTATCACTTTAAAAATTTGCTTGTTGACTCTTCTTAAAAGACACACATTAATATTAGATTAGCAATGTATGGCAAATATATATTTATATAAAACGTATATATTATTTATTTCCCTCTGTTGCATAAATAGTTAAAGTAAAAATTGCTTGTACACAAGGCAAAATAATAATTAAAAGAACTCAAGTATTTTCCTCGATACCCTCTTTTTTTTCCTGTTTATTTTGTGAAATTGCGAAAATACCCAGTTGCCGCTCAGAAGTGGCGCCAAACATTTTAAATGATTGTTTATAGATGTATTAATAGAAGAGAAAAATTAAAGTTGGGTGAAGAAAAATACAAGAAAAGAAAGGAACAGCAGATTATAAGAGAGTATCAAGATTTTTCTTTAAAAAAAAGTATTTGATAATTGTTTCAATAATCTAAGGAAGAAAAGGAATGTAGGAAAAGAACATGTATATTTTAAATTTATATGAATCCAATAAAAAAATGTTTAGGCGGGCAGTGCATGCAAAAAAAAAGAGCGATGAAAAGAAAAATCAATGTGGGAAGAAAATAAGATAGATAAATAGACAAAAATATTGAAGATTGGTAAATTTAAAGAGAGTAAATAAATAATACAAGATTTTTTTCTTCACAATTTCTCGATAACATGAACAAATGAGTGAATGAACTTGGCTATGAAATAGCGTTGGATATTACCATACAAATATGATTAAAGGTGTTAAAAAAATGCACATATTATATAACTGAAATATACAAAGAAATTCCAAGAAATAGAAAATTCATCGACAAGCGGTTATTTACTCAGATACTTTAATTCTTTTCTAAGCTGACAGATTGTCTGCTTTGAATTAATGTAGGTTTCTGCATTATTAAGAAGCATAGTTAAAATTTGTTTGCAATGCATACGCTTTTCTTCCAGTTCTTCCAAGGATAGCCCAGCAATAACATTCTTTGATAAAACCTCAGTGATAGGCAAAATTTCAGGAATAGTTTCTTTATTCAAGGATTTGGAATTGGCCAAGTCTGACCACAATTCTGATAAAAGTTCCAAAAGTTCCGAATCAAGTAAATTAGAAAAGCCTTCAGATAAGAATAGCCGACAATCCCTAACAAATGTGGAGAATAAATATTGGTTTGAAGACTTAATATCTGAGCAAGACTCCTTGTAACTTTTTATAACGGAAATTTTGTCTTCAATCAAGAGCAATTTTTGTTCTTCTGATAGTTCAAGGTGGCCAAGTAATGATTCTGATGGTACTTGTTCTTCCTGCTGGTTTTCTACATGAGAATCAGCACTAGTACTAGGGCTACCGCCGCCGCCGCCACCACTAGTACTGTCAGAGCTGTTATTGCAGCTCCTACTTTTACTCCTATTCCTGCTCCTATTCCTGCTCCTATTCCTGCTCCCAGTCCTGCTCCTATTCCTGCTTCCAGTCCTGCTTCTATTCCTGCTCCTATTCCTGCTTCCAGTCCTGCTTCTATTCCTGCTCCTATTCCTGCTCCCAGTCCTATTCCTACCCCTACTCACACTCTTGCTCCTTGTACTCCCACTCCTGCTTACATTTCGACTCTTACTCCTATTCCTACTTGAATTTCTACTAGTGTTCCTGCTAGTTTTATTTCTACTTGTGCCTGTGTCTCTACTACTACTTTCCCTAATGGTGGTTCTATTTCTAGATCTACTTTTAGTTCTAATTCGGCTTCTTCCTCTTTCTTCAAAGTTAGAAAGCTTGGGGGAGCAAGTTCGAAAGCGAAATTCCATCATTTCTAAAGAACAATGAGAAGTGTCTATGAAGCTTTTTTCATAATATTTTCTATTATTACTTGCAGCTCGGCTTTCGCCTAAGTTACTATTTTCAGATCTGGAACTGGAACTGGAACAGGGTCTGCTATTTTCTCTGCTATTATCTCTACTGTTATCTCTGCTATTGTTAACTCTGCTACTAACTCCGCCAGTTTCACTTGTATTTGGAGAGCTTAAATACGAACGTCTGTGAAAACTACATAGCAATTCATCAGAGTCCGAATTAGAGCTGGAGTCACAATTGTAACTTTTATTTTCATTAGGCCGAGGAGCATTTGCTTGAAGTTTTAGTATAGAAATTCCCAGAAATTGAGAATTTCTATCTTCTTTAATTAATTTATAGGTTTCAAATAAACAAATCCTGTTAGAAAAAAATGAATAAAAAAAAAACTGATTTATTATAAAGAATACCAAAAGTAATAATTTCATCATTTTGTTCCGATTGACTCACAATCTTTTAATTACCCAATTTATCATATAAATTTTATTTTATTTTTTCTCAATAAATAAAGCACAAAAATAACCACAAGAAAACTAATACGAAGTTGTGTAAAAGCAATAGTAATTTCTTTTTTTAAAAAACTATTATTGTAACCCAATTGAATTTTCTACACAAAAGATAACCACAGTCTTTCATTTACATTTATTCACAAAAAAACTAAAGTCTATATAGAGTTACATTCTCTTCAATTTAAATATTTTATTGGTACCATTAATTATTTATTACTATTTAATATTCATAGATTCTCTATTGCTTTTCTTTTCCCAATTAAGAATTTTGCCAAATCAATTAATTACAAGCTGAATATATTAATATATATATATAATATTTTATATATATTAATATATTATTCCAAGAAAAGAACACAAACTATTATTCATAAGTATAGCTACTGTTATAATAATGATAATAGTTGGTATACTTAATTTGTATTAAAATAAAAAAAAAGAAAAATTATTTTAAGACTAATTATTAATGTGAGAGTCGCGAGAGACACTCACAGTTATTCACAAAAAATTCCAATTTCACAAAAATTTGCAAGTTCCCCCCCCTGCACATATACTTTCTGAGTTTTAATCATAAACACATGCAAAAAGATCATTTTGTTTCTATTAATATCTAAACAAAGAAAACCAATAATTTCTATCAGAATCTCTCTATGTTTGCAATCAAAAAAAAAGAAAAAAAATTACTTTCATTAATCAAATTTTCTTTATAACATGCTTTGCCCGCCCCCACTAATTTTTTGTGCAATTTTTATTAACATAAATAAATATATTTATATATTTGTACACGTGGCATAGTAGTTATTATAAATACACATGCAATTAGAATTGTCCACATCGTATATATATTTGTAATATGTCATTAATACCGGCATGCACAAGTATTTGTTTTTACTTGCATGCACGCACGGACTTGCAAAAAAGTTGACAATAGTTGATTTATCAATAGGAATTTTTCTTAATCCATGAATTAAGTATAAAACTTCCAAAATTTTAAAAAATTAAGTGTTTGATTTTTATTTTTCACTATTTATAACATAAATAAATAATTATGTGCGCTAGAAATTTAAAAAAAAAAAATTTTTTTGGCAAATTTTGGAAATAGCGCAAAGTGGGAGGATGTGTGAAAATTAAGAGACGGTAACGTGGAATATTGAAAACAAAGAAGAAGAAAAAAAAAAGTAACAATAATAATATTAATAATAATATTAATAATAATAAAGCTAAGAACTGAGACTTGTTAAATTTTTACATTTTTCAACATACCTTTGAGTATATTTGGGAAATTAAGAGTTAAATTAAAAGCTAGAAAGTCTCAGAGAAAAGTACATAAAGATTCTAGGATAGTACTGAGTTAAAAGAATTATATATATATATATATATATACATATATATATTATGTCAGGTATAGAATTTTACCCTGCATAAGAAAATACAAATGTATATGCATTTATATATATGTTTAATAAATATATTTATTATATATATATACTTGTATATATATTTGTATACTTTTAATATAAATGATATGTAATATAAAAAGCTGAAAATTCAAAGCTCAAGACTTGAGAAATTCATATATATTAAGAGAATAAAGATAAAATAAGATAGGAAGGTCTGGGAATTTAATTAAAAAAAAATGTTTGCAGATTCAACAAAAACAACAAGAAACAGGAACTCATGTAGTAGAGATATACTAAATGGAGGAGGAGTTATTCCATTAGATGACGACAATGCGTTTTGGATGAAAATAGAGGATGAATATTTTGGCAAAATTGATGATAGAATGAAAGATATTTTGAAATTCCATATTCATTCATCTGAATATATTCTGAACATAATAAATGATAATTTTTTAGATCAGTATCAAGAAAGAGATCAGAGTAATTTTTTTAAAACGAGTATGACTTTAATGGAAGGACTTAAAGGTTGGAATCGAGTTCCCAGGGAGATAAATGGAGAAGGATTTGGGTTATTTGAAAATAATGGAGAATTACAGAATATATTTGATGGATACATTCAAGATGCTATAAAAGAGGAGCAGAGTAAATTATTGGATTTTGAGGATAAAGATGGAGAAATTTGCGATAAGAAAAGGATAAAGAGTATAAATTTAACTTTAAGTATTCCACCATTAACCAAGCCAACAGATTTTCCAAAAGAATTAATCCATTGTAGGAGTTTGAGAGATATTTTATATAATTTAGTAAAAATACAATGTGCATATAAATATACACGTTTAAATAATAGTAGAAATTTATACAGTATATTGGATACAAAGGAAGGCCTCGATATTCAAGACAAGAGTTTAAATGGTACATGCAATTATATTTGCCTATTTCCTGATATAATATCTGGTCCAAGCGTTGAATGGAGGAATAATTTAAGTGAATTAGACAAAGAGAAGCTGATTTTTAAGGATGAGAATTATTATAATTATAATGATACCTCAGATGAATGGATTTTTAATATTAATAATAGGATTGAAAATATGAATCTTAGAAGAAGCTTATTAGATACTAGCCATTTACTTCCTTATAATTATCATAAAAATGAATTGAAAGAAGAAAAAGATGAGAATATGATAATAAATGATAATATGTCAAAACAAGAGGGTAATAACAAGATTAAGAGTATTCTTGGAGCTGGAGAGAGTTTGAAAGAGAATAATTACGAGTATTTTAGAATGGACCCTAAAGATTTAGCTCCAGTAGTTGATTTAGAAGGTAATTTATATGAGGAAGAAGACATTAGTACAGTAAGTAAGATAAAGAGAGCAAAAAGTTTTGGTGATTTCTTCCAAGAAAATATACATATTTCCCCAAATAAACGACTAGATGAGTATAATTTGGAAATAATAAATGATTCAGAGAACTTGAATAAATTATCAGAGACAAATAGATCAGGATATTTGAACCTTTCTTCAATAATGGATTCAAATAAGAAAATAGATTTTCAAGCTGGTAATACACTACTAAATAATGGAAGTTATATTTTACAAGATACAGGTCAGTATGGTTTGAATGAATATAATAATGGAGAGTTTGAACAAAGATACTTGAATAGAGAAAAAGACAAGGAATTGAGTGAAGTGTCGATTTCTTTAATCAGAAGACTTAGATATATTTCAAGTTTAAAATTAGATATTTTTCGTGAAATATTAGCTAGAGTAGAAAATGAGCGTCAACCAAATCCAAATTATTGGTATAGGAAAGAATATGAGCTAAATGATTATTATAGAAGAAAGCAATATGATATAGGATATAACTATACATTAGAAAGACAAGCAAGAGATTTGGAGAAGTTTAGACTAGCTTGTATTGAGTCCAAGTATTTACCAAATGAATGGCAAGAAACAGCTTTATGTTCAATTTGTGGTAATGATACAGATTGGGATGAAGATCCAATATATTTCTGTGATGGATGTTATCAGCCAGCGCATCATTCCTGTGTGAATCCAAAGCAACCTTTTAGATATAATTCTACAAGAATGTTGAATGTATTAGAAAGGGAGAGAAAGTGCCAACAGGGAGATCTTGATAGTTCGAACCCAAAAAAGAAGGAGGATGAAGTTGATGAGGATGATCAATGGCTTTGTGATGTTTGTTTGAATATAAAGAATCAATTACTTGATCATCAATATTTATTTTTTGGGATAATTAGAATGATCAGTGGTCCGAGGGATAAAGAGACAATTAATCAAGTAATTAAAGCTATTAAAATGAATGTTAATCCATTTTTAAATCAGTTAGTATCATATAATGTCATTTCATCATCAATTAATAATCAAAGTTTTACTGATCCGATAATATTTCCATGGATTAATGATTGGATATTTCCAGAAATTTCTCAAGATGATGATTCGGAATCACATCAAGAGGAAGAAAATAATAGAGTCTTAATCACAGAAAGAAGAAAAGGAAGGCCAAGAAAAACTCCTTTATTATCTTTAACAACATTAAATAGGACTAGTTTTAAATACTTTACATTTGATTTTTCGAAAATTATTCCGAAAAGTATACATAAAAATGTGCAAGAACAAGAAGAAGATACAGAATGTCAAAATAATGCTAGTAATATAAGTAATTGTGAAAATGATTTTGATAATGAAGATTCTCATCACTTTGAATGGATTCCTACATACCAGATACCTTATAATTTTGCAAATTTGGAAATATTTAAGATGCAAATCTTTAATCCTGTCAAGTGGTATAAAAAACAAGAAGCAATAAGGAGAGCAAATCAAACTCCTCCTCCAACATTAATTTCTAGTATTGAATCAAATATATACGAGGATGACAGTATATTCATTGAGGAAAATAATAATAATAATAATAATGGACGAACAACAGGCCGTCGATCTTCTTATTGCACTGGTTTAAAACATGATGATAATTACCATCATCAACATAACAATAAAGTTGATGCAATTGGAGGAGAATCACAAGAACAAAGAGTATTGGATATTTTCAAGCATGATGAGGCAATCATCAAACAGTTAGAAGAGAAGAAGGTGATCATTTATGATAAACAAAATTATTCTTATAAAATTAAGATTAAAGTACCTATTTGTCAATTATGTGGCTATGATGCATATTGCAGATCTGGTGGTATTATGAAAAAAACTGTGGATGGATTCTGGGCTCATATTAGATGTGCTTTGGGGAATTCTAGTGTATTAAGCAGTGATGGAAATTACTTAAGAATTAAAGTGGATTTACAAAGAAATAAAATAAAATGTGAAGGATGTGGAAAAATTGATAGTTCTCCAATACTATGCCATAATAGTCAATGTAGTCATTCTTATCATATTAATTGTGCATCATCCAGAAAAGATTGTATTGTTGATTGGGAAAATAGTAAGCCCATATTATATTGTCCAGAGCATTCATGTAATATCGCTCCAACAATATTATTAAGGAGATATCAATTAAGTCATTTTAATAAATGGTTTAACCAAAGAATTGAAAGTCAACAATATATTGGATCAATATTTGGCAATATATTCACATTACCAAATATAGTTAGACAAACTTTCTTAGCAGATTTGAGAGATGATACACGTACTGTAATATTCTTAACAAAACTACTTTCAAGATCCAATGCTATTAATAATAGTATACAAGGATTAAAAAATCAAGATGGAATTATTCCATTAAGTGGTGATGGATGTTTATCAATACAAAAGACTAATTCAGATCAAAATCATTCTAAAGCTGGGGACGATCATCATCCACCAGTTTCTGAAGAAAATCTAATAGTTTTAAATGGGTTTGCGAAGTTTCATTTATATATGCCAGAATTGGTTTATGTACAATCAATTGATACAGTATTATCAAGATTAGCTACACCTTGGTCAGGAGAGGTAATCTTTTGGCAAAAAGTAATGGCAGAAAATGCTTTTGCTTCATTTGGAATATCAGATTTGAGTCATATTAATCATTATAAATTTTTGGATAATTCTAGAATAATTATTGCTAGTATATTTGGGATTATGGAGGTATTATTGAATAGAATGGTTAATCCCTATGAAATTCGTTTGATAACGCTAATGATTGCTTCAAAGATGGGTTTTGGTCCTTGGTTTTCATTCTTTTATTATTGGAAGTTTATTCCATTAACATTTTATTATAATATTATCAAAAGTTGTTCAGATTTATCGCTTTATGAGCCAAAGTCATATATATATTCTTTAAACAATAATATATTACTGAGTGATTATTTAAATAGCAATAGAGATATGCAGATAAGGAACACAAACTATCATTTAAGTCTGTTTGGACCAAAAAACTTGAGTATTGAAAAGTTGCATTCAAATGAAGCTCAATTAAAATCGATCAATTCTTGTTCTTCAATAATTAGCCAAAGTTGGGATTATTGTTGTCAATTATGTGGATTTCAAATCTCGTTAAGTAATTCAGCAAAAAAAACCAGAGAACAATTACTTTCATCATCATTTATTCAATCTAATCAAATCGACAGCTATTATCCTGATGTAAATCAAGTAGCAGCTCTAGGGGTTGGAATGGGCCATTCAAAAATGCCGTATTTATTAAAATGTCAAATATGCAATGTCGTAATATGCTCAATGTGTAACAAAATGTATCAATATGGTTTGGTTTGCGATGCTAATAATAACCATTCAAATCTTGTGGATGAGAATAATTTCCAGTCTATTGCATTAATTACAATGAAATGTCAGAGGTGTCTGGATTTTGAGAACAAAAAATTTGAGAATGTGATAGTAGATAGCTGCTGTTGTTTATGTACAAGATTTGATGGTATTTTGTTACCTTTAAGAAAGGGACACCAGATAGATTTTTCTGGAATTAAGACAAGAAAGACGCTTTTGATTGACGGAAGTATTCCTTTAGATGATCAATTAAGGCTGACTTGTGATATATGGATACATCCAATTTGTTTGGAGTGGCTTATAATGGCAAGAGTTCAAGTATTTAGTTTGAATAATGTTATATTAATTGATAAGAAGCATTTTGGTAATATATGCAAATATTGTGGATTTTCAAGTGGGGCAACAATAGGTTGTGCATTAAGTACTTGCGATACATATTTTCATGTATCTTGTGGGAAATCTATTGGATGTAAGTTTGATTCTAGCAGAGTCAAATCAAAGCAGAATGATCATTATTACAGTTTGTTAAATAGTGGCGGACCATCAATGAATATGAATTCTTCTGGTTTTTTGGTTGGTGGAGGTAGCGGAGTATATAGAAGGGCATGGTGTATAAGTCACAATCAGTGTAATAATAATAATAATAATAATTCAGTTATAATAAATTCAGGTATTAACAAATCTGGAGGAAGTAGTTGCAATCAGAATAGTAACATTAATGATAGTGGCAATTTTGATAATAGTAATAATAATAATAATAATAATAATAATAATAGTAATAGTCATCATTCAAGTAATTATGGTTCAAGCTTGTTATCAACAATGGGATCAGTTTCTTCAAGTTCACAAGATTTGGCACAGCTTAGAACTTTATATAGTAATATAATTAGGAATAACAACAAAGTGCTTGATAAAGAAGGACAAGGATTGGAAATTAATAGAAATATTAATCTAAGTTATGCATTAAATCAGAATTTGGAAACAAATTTAAAGATGAGTTTATTAAGTTATTATGGTTTGGTTTTATCGATTGATCAAAAAAGTAAGTCAGCTTTGGATACAATTTCGAAAGAAATTGATGTTAATTGTGTTGGTAATAGTAATAATATTGAAAATCGTTCAAATGGATTTGAAGTGAAGGTCAATAATGAAATAACAGACTCAAGAAATCCTTTATTTTCTAGCAAGATTGGGTTTAATCAACAAGCTCAATCTTCTTCTTCAGCAACAGCAACTTCTTCTTCTTCTGCTACTACTTCGGATCACGATATTTCTTATATTAACAAGTGGGAAGATCTTATACAGATACTTGTTTATGAGGTTGTTTCAAGATTTGTTTATGGAATTGGAATTCCAAGGCAAAAAATTATTAACTTTTCAAAAACACAAAGGAGAAGAAATGCGGCCTTTAATGTTCAAAAGAATCTCCAATCATCTTTCGGTTTTGTAGAAGGGATCGCAATTCCACCAAGTGTTTCAAGAACTGGTGCTAATAGAGGAGTATCAACTTTTACAACTACTGGAATCGCAAACGCTTCTTCAAATGCTGGTGATACTGCTCAAGCTTGTAAAATGGCAATAAATTCGTCTTCAGAAGCTGAATCTGTGACAACTAAGACAACTAAAGGATCAGTTGAACTGTCTTTAGATGGGACTCATCAAGTGGCAAATCGCGATCATATTAAGGTTTTGGAAACTTCAAATAGTAATAGTATCCAGAATACATGTTTAGCGTGCGATAAGATTTACAAGAGAGACTTGCAACAGGTTTGTTTAGATTGGATATATTGCGATTTATGTAATAATTGGTATCACTGGTATTGTTTGGGGTTACATAAGGATAATATTCCAAGTGAGAATGAGCCGTTTCACTGTTTATATTGTTTGGAGCGTAAGCAGAAAGGTAAAAAAAGGGGGCGTAAAAGGAAGAATATTCGAATTAATGATTTTGGTAATAACTATGGTGGTAGTAATATTGACACTATTCAAGAAGCTGCTTATTTTAACATACAGGAGGCCGAAGACTTTTCTTCTTCTTCAAATCCAGGAGATTTGATAAAACAATCAGCAATGACAAATGTGGCAAAAGAGGCGGAGATTTCTGGGAATTCTGATCAAGGAGACCACACAGCGGCTAAACTTGGCTCGCTATCTTCTTCCTCCTCCCCCTCCTCCTTCTCACAATCATCGCAGTCTTCTTATTCTTCTCTATCGTCTTTGTTATCTCAGGATTTATCGCAGTCTTCTTCAAATTCTTCTTACAATTCCTCTCCAATAAGAAGATGGGTAAAAAAGAAGCGAGTCAATTCTTCTATCAAAAATGATAATGGTAATAATAACAAAATCAGCAATAAAGGACGGAATCAAAAAATAGAATTAAAGAAAAAGAACAGCAATAGTAGTCAAAGAAAGAGGAAAAAGAAGATTAAGAGAGGAAAGAAGTGAGAGAATTTCAGCTTCCTAGTCGCGGAAATGAAAAAAAAGGAACGGAGAAAGAAAAAGTTAAGAGTTTTTGCTATTACTTAATATTCAAGAACAATATCTTAATGTTGGCTACCTCCTTACCAGACAGTCTTCAGCAATCGTGATCTTTTCCTTAAGCCTTTGGGCTTCGCTTTCAATGGATTGAAGAGTGAGTTGGTGCATATTAAGGATCTTAACAATTTCATTAAGTGGTGAGGGATAAATTCTTTCATGTAAGTTATTAAGTTGAGACATTAGAGTTTCAACTTGAGATTCAATATCTTGAAGTTCAGAACTCAAAGCATTAGCTCTTGCAGCTGAGATTCTCATGCTTTGATTGGGTTTGTTGTGACTCCCAGAATAGCTTCCTCCAGTCGTTCCAATTGTTGGTATACTGTTTGTGTTACTATTGTTCACGTTATTATTATTATTATTGTTGTTATTAGAAAAAGAATTGGTAGATGATGTTCCTTCCAGTTTTTTTGAAAAAGATTCTTCAATAATCTTTAAAGTATTAGAGAGACTATTTTGTTGTTGAGCGATTTGATCAATTCTATTATCCATATTTTCTTGTCTCATCCTGATTTCTTGTTGATCTGCTCTAATGGAGTAAAGTTTTGTAGTATATGTAATAATTGCTTTATCTACTTCTAATACATCTGAAGATGCTTTGTTGAATAACTTGACTTGTTTTGCAAGTCTGCTTTCCCAGGATTTTATTACGTCCTCAACTCTCTCATGTTGATGAGATATTGTTGTTTCAAGACTTGGAGATGGAGATATTGATGAATTAGAAACTGGTAGATTAGGTGTAGTAGTAGATGCTGATGGTGATGATGATGATGATGATGATAACGTAGTTCCTCCTAGTAATGAGAGACTTTTATTGTTATCTTCAGACTTAGAGGAAGATCCAAACAAACTTGTTGCTGTTGAAGTCGATAAATTGGTACTCCCTAATGATAACGTTGGAGAAGTGGACAAATTATTAGTACTTGTACTAAATAATGAATTGGTTGTCGCTGTTGTTGCTGCTGGCGTTGTTGCTGTTGCTGGTGTTGTTGATGTAGTAGTAGTAGTAGTAGTTGTTGTTGTTGTTGGTACTCCAAATAATGAAGAGGAAGTGGAAGAAGAATTACCAAACAAACTGCTATTAGTATTAGCATTAGCCAGTGAAGGAGACGTTGACGAAGAAGTTAAAGAAGTAGCAATACCACTAGTTAAGTTAGTACTTGGTAGAGAAGATGATGAAGTCCCAAATAACGAAGATCCTCCACTAGAAATATTACTGTTACCCAAAATAGATCCAGAACCAGTAGTGGAAGATAAAGACGGACTTGAAGATGCTGTAGTAGAACCAAAACTAAACAGGGAACTGGATGCTCCTGTCGTTCCAGTCAATCCCGTCGTTCCAGTCAATCCCGTTGTTCCAGTCAATCCCGTTGTTCCAGTCAATCCCGTTGTTCCAGTCAATCCGGTTGCTCCAGTCAATCCGGTTGTTCCCGAAATACTAGGTGTGTTGTTTGTAGATCCAAGTCCTGAGTTATTGGGCAGGTTTGGAGTGGAGGAGGAATTTGTTGAACCAAATGAAAAGCTTGTATTATTACCAGTAGCACTAGATGAACTTCCAAATAATAATCCTCCAGTTCCAGATGAGCCAAATAAAGAGGAGGCAGTACTAGGAGAGGTAGTATTTAATCCAGAATTATTTCCAGAAATCCCAAAAAGATTGTTAGTGGATTGAGAATTTGTAGTAATGCCATTATTATTATTATTAACATTGGCTGTTGTTGTCGTAGTTGTTGGAGGCGTTGTTGATGATGAAATTCCTAAAGATGAAGTACCTGATCCGAACAAACCTCCTAATGATAATGAGGATCCAATTCCAATTGTACTATTAGAATTTGAGTTGTTTTGGTTTTGTGATCCAAAAAGTCCCAAACCTCCTGTAGATGAAGACGTAAGAGTTGAGTTACCTACAAAAAGGGAGTTGGAATTACTATTTCCAATTCCTGTTGAAGATGAAATAGAATTATTAATATTACTACCAAATGGAGAAGAAGTATTCAAATTATTATTAGTATTACCGGCGTTACTACTAGTAGAACCAAATAATCCCAAGCCCCCAGTGTTGTTATTATTATTACCAATACCTACAGAGTTCGCACCAATTCCGCCAATGGGATTTTGCTGAGAAGAATTGGATCCAAACCCAAACAGACCACCCCCTCCTAAAGTATTTGTTGTTCCTGTTCCTGTTCCTGTTCCTGTTCCTGCTGTACCAGATCCAAAAGTAAATCCTGTATTTGTTGCATTATCTGTATTGCTTCCAGAATTTCCCAAATTCCCAAACAAGCCTCCTCCTGAATTATTTCCAAATCCTGATCCTATTCCTGTTGTTCCTGATCCTATTCCTGATCCGCTCAAACTACCAAAAAGCCCTGTTCCCGTATTATTACCAGTACCAGTATTAGTTCCTCCTAAATTACCAAAAAGTCCTCCACCACCACCACCACCACCTCCTCCTCCTCCTCCCAATCCTCCAGTATTATTATTATTAGAACCAAACATTCTGTATTTATAAAAATTTAATTATTTACTTAATTACCAATTCTTTTGTTTTTTAATTTATTAATTAGTTATTCATTTCTTTGGACTATTTGTCCTACAATAAAAATTAATTTAATTTTAACCCAATATTAGTAATAATAATATTATATTATTACTAATTAATTATTAGAAGAATATTTTGTGTGTGTGAGTAATTTATAGTCAAATAATAATATAATAATGTAATATGTATATATATATATATAAATAATTTCTCCTTTTATATTTTTATAAATAATATATCTAAAGAATTAATGACTATTTACCAAAAAATCCCTTCTTTTAATTGTCAATCCTTTTTTATTATTGCAATTATATTTTTTCCTTCTCTTCTTTTTTTTCCTTTCTTTTTTATTACCGTGATTTTGCCCGCCCACATTAATACTCTAATTCTTGAAAAAAAAAAAATTTTCTTTCTTCTATACCGGCACCACGTAATTTACGAGACAATATGATATTCTCCGGTATATAAATGTTGAGTGCCCGCCCAAATTTTTATTATTTATATATAAAATTTACATTTTTTTCGATTCTAGTTGAATTAATAATGGAAGAATGTAGAGGGGAGGGGGAGTAATGATAATGGTAATAATTGCAAACAAATATCACATGTAAAATTATTGTGAGGAAAATATTGCTAATTATAAAAGGATTCCATTAAAGAATAAAAAAAGAATTTCTATATATATATATATATATATATATATATGCGTGTGAATAAGTAATGAAGTGAATTCAAGTGTGTGGGAAAAGATTTCATTAATTAATAATTGGATCTTTTACATTAGTTTTATTGTCATTTTTCTTTTAATAGCTAAGATAGGTAAATTTAGCAAGTTACTGGCTTACTGATTATACTGCAATTAATAGTGATTTATTTAACTTAACTTTAAAGAAAAGAAGAAAGAAAAAACACAGTGAAATAAAAAGAAATATTGCCAAAAATAATATTAATAAAGCACAGTAAAAAGCAAAAAAAAAGAAGAGGAGAGAAAAACCAAGTTCATATTATAAAAAAATAATTGTATCATAATTTTATGAGACGAGACGAATTCTTAAACGCATGCATGCATCCATCCAGAGTGAACTAATCAAAAAACAAAAAATGAACTAGAAAACAAGAAATACAATTTTCTTTCAAAAGTAAAATAGCTGCAAAGAAACATAATTGTCATTTTATATTGATTCAAATTTATATTCTTTCCTAAATATTTATCGCATGCATGCATGCATTGCATGCATGCGCAGATATTACCGTTAAATCATGAGGAATACAAGTTCTCTATTGCATAATACTAGTATTCAAAATAACCCATATTATAATTCAGTAGTCATTGACATCAATCAAACAAATATTGGAGAATATGTACAAGAAAATAAAAAATATCCAAGTAATTCTTTTATTATACTAATCTCATTAATATCTGCAATCATTATTATTAACCACGGATGGTATTATGGAATTCTATTATTAATTATATCCATTTCTCCTGGAATACTAATAATATCTCAATTTAAAGATTGCATTATAAATGATGAAATTAGTGTTAAAACTATCACAGACTTATTCACTTTTGGTGCAATCATATCTGTATCTACTACCTTATTACTTGAAGGATTATTTTTCAATTACATATTTTATCTAAAAAATGATAATTATAGCTATTATATTAATCAATTTGGTTGTAATCTTGGCTTTTCATTATTTATATTTATTATTCTGATTAAATATATTATTTCCATTGGAATTATTGAAGAAGCATGCAAATTAATTGGACTATTAACCATCAAGCCTTTTATTGAAGATATTAATTATAAAGAATCTTTTACTAGCCATTATTTAAAATCAAATTTTGGATATGTTATTGCTGGTATTTCTTGTTCACTTGGATTTGCAATTATTGAAAATATTGTCTATTTATCCAATTCTATGGAGACTATCGCTATTATGATCCTTGTTGGTATTGCTAGAGGTGTTATTTCTATTCCTTTTCATATTTTTGCTTCGGGATATACAACTATATTATTTAGTAGGCAAATTTTTATACAAGATGATTTCTATTCTAACACTAATTACTATTATTATCCTATTTATATACTTAAACAAATTATTATTAAATTTTTAACTTTACTACCAGCTGGAATCTTGCATGGAATTTATGATTCTAGTCTGATCTTACTAGTACTTATTCATCAAGACTATAATAATGATGAAATACTTGGTCATCATTTGAATACAAGAATTCTTCAATTATTTCTGACTTTATTTCCATTAAAAATTAATAAATTATTTGCAAGATTTAAGAATCAAAATCTTGTGGAAGAAAACTCATTCAATAATTGTTTTGGTACATTTTTTGATCATTTAATTACTATTGGATTCTTAGTATTTGCTATATTATCTTATTTTATATGTTTTTTTCTATTTATTTATAATTGGATTTATCTTAAAAAACAAAATTCTAATAGAAGAATAATAACAACCAGAACACTTAGTAGAGATAATATTAGTAATAGTATTAATGATACCAACAATAGTGAAATCAGAGAAATTGAACTTACAAGAGAGTTGTGATCATAATGATAAAAAGAAGATAGGGGAGAAAAGTCAAATCTTACATCTAATAATATTAAACAGTAGAATCTAATAAGTTTGAATAATTTTTGCTAAATAAATTCATGGACTGTATAAGAATATCTGCAGGACTATTTATATTTAAAATATTATCCTCTTTTTTCAATGATTTTTGAATAAATTCTGACAATGTTCTTCTCCAAAATTTTGTACCAGAAAACCCGTGAAATAAACCAAACACTGGTTTTAAATACATATTTAATTCTCCTATAGTAAATTGGCCTTGACCTTTAATATTTCTTGGCTTAAATTCAGATAAGTATTCTACATATCTTTCCAATACAATCCTTCTTGTTAGGTAGGATCTGGCATTATTACCACTACTTTTATCATTAACTTGATTATATTGAACCCCATATATTATACTATCCACCTTTGATAATATAAATGGATTGTTCATGACTTCTCTTCCTATCATGACTCCTTTTATCTTATTAACCCATTTGCCTGATTGAATGATTTGAAATAAATTTTGATATTCTTGAGTTAATGTAAAATCAGATGAAGGTGTTTCAATATGGTGATCGTCTATTAAACGATCAGTTCTTATTTTCTTACTTTTCATATGATCATTAATTTCTGTCTGATGATCCTTTACATGATCTTTACAACTTAAATACCATTGAATATACCAGTCACCGGTTAATATTGAAACACATTCTTTTATACTCGTTACTCCTCCATTCAAAATAAAAGTTAAATTGGGAAAATCAAGAGTTAACATATAAACCCAATAATATTTCAATTTTGGAATGGTTCTATTTTTACTAGGATTAATGCCATTCAACCAAGCTTTTCTTGCATGTATAATAAATACATTCGCTCCAATAAATTGATTTTCTGTATAATCAATAGATTCTAATATATTTTGATCGTAATCATCATCAGATTGGGGAAATATAGAGGAATAATCTTTTTTATTTTGATTATTTATATTACAGCCAGATACTAGTGATATAAAATTAAATAAATGCTGATATGTATCATATTGATCAACTCCAACTCTAGTTTTAACTGATATACGTTTATTAACGAATCCCAAATCGATTAATTTCTTGTTACATGTATCAACAATTTTTGCAACTCTAAGTGGGTTTTTAAATAATGATGCTCCAAAACTACCTTTAGAAGCCACCTTACATGAAGGGCATCCAACATTTAAATTAAAGTTCTGAAAACCATACTTGGAAGCAATTTCAATGGCTTTTTCCATTTTCTGGGGATGGTTACCACCCAATTGTAATACTAGAGGACTTTCAACGTCATTCTTTTTGAAATGCACATCTTGAAGAATACTTCGTCTATTTTCATCATTATAACAATGTATGATTGTATCATCTACGACCATTTCCGTCCATAATTCGGTTTTTTCTGAAATAATTCTACATAGCATTCTAAAATGACTGTTTGTAACATCAAGCATTGGTGCAACAGAAATTACTGAATCACTTAAATTATTACAAGTCATCAGTAATTTCTGCTGATGTTCCTCTTCATTGTATGGCTGGTCATCCTTCATAGTTTAGTTTAATAGTAAAGGTAACAAAGCAGCAACAATTAATATTACGGATTTTCAATCAATATGTCAAAAATTACCATTTTAAATAATGAAAAAAAATATGGAGTGGCGCTCAAACCGGTACAGTGATCCAAAAATAGTGCAGCATTTTCCGAGTGGCGGGAATGAGTGGCCAGGTGTAAAGAGTAATAAAGCCCAATTAAGAGCAAAAATGTTTAACATGCAAATTTTTATTGTTTTTTTTTCGTTTCCTTATAAATTAAAAAAATGTAAGATTAGATTTATAGCAAGGGAAAATTATACATTACTACTTTTAATTAGTAGTTGACTACAAATTTCATTAAAGTAACAAAGAAGTTTGTTGATGATGATTATTACTATCTCTGTCTGTTGATAAAAAGTTGGACTTAAAAGAATCATTAGCAGGCGGGGATTTCGCTGAAACAAAATCAAATATGCCAAACTCATCATCTTCATAAGTACTGGCACTATAGTTGTTACTATTGGCTTGCAAACTTTTCTCTTCAAAATCAAAGGTGTCATTAATACTACTATTATGATTATGATGATTATCATCATTGCCATAATGATTGTTTCTAATATTGCTATTAAAATTATCATTTGATGTAGAAGATGAATTAAATATATCATCAAAATCATCAAGTACATTCTTTCCGTTTACTGGTAGTGCTTGGTTTGGCGTTAGTACTATTTCCGAATTGTGCATTGGTATCTTTTCTGGTTCTTGTCTCATATTTATAGTAGAATCATCATTCAAGTTTTTACTAGTATCAATAAAGTCGTCAAAATCGAATTGATTTTGAGAGGAGGAGATTTCATGATTGTTATTACTAGCATGGACAAACTTCCCTTTGATATCATTATCGCCTTTTTCTGGAGAATCGTAATCAGAAAAGTTATCAAATAAATTGTTAACTTGCATGATATTGTTTTGTTCATGATTTGTTTGATTCACCTGATTGTTACTTTGATAATTATAAGTTTCACCGAAACTAATTTGGCCGTTTTCTTGATCAAAATAATTTTCATTATTTCTTGTCTCAACATCACTTTTACTATTTATAGTATAATTGTCATTTGGAGGATTTCCACTTGTAAAATACCCAAAATCTTTATCTTCTATTTTAGGAGACAGCATATTATTATTATTATTATTACTATTAAAATCTTTGTAATCTATTGGATCATTTTGATTTCCAAAAATAATCTCATTATTTACTTGATTTAATCTCAAATCTGTGCTACCACTACTAAAGTCATCTAAATTCTCTTTAATCGGAACAAAATCAAAAGACTCCTCGCCTTGATAATGATCAAAGAACTCCTTATCCCAATTGTCATTTTGAAGTTGGTTATTATTTGAATCGTTTCCTTGAAAACTTATATCAGCCATATTCTCATCAAAATATAAATCTTCTTCTATATTATCTTCTACACCATTACCAACCAGGGTCGGATTTGAATTGAAAAATGTTGTATTTACTACTTTTTCATTTAATTGATTAGATCCAATACCTCCTGTTTCAGCTCCTCTATCGTCATTAAGAGCAAAACCATGACGATTATTACCACTAAAACCACCATTAACTTCCACTTCATCTTCTTCATCTTCTTCACCATCTGACCACCAATCGTTGTTAATTTTGTTTTCATTTCTTTCCATTCTCCCTCCTATTCCCATACTTGAACCACCACCCATCCAAATATCAGCTCCTCTTGCTCCAACACTACCACCCTCTATATTAGCATCCCTTACTCCTAACAAATTACTGGGATTTTGTTTTGTATTCGAATTAGAAAGTTTTGCTGCAATTTCTTCAGCTGAAAGTGGAGTAGCAACCAATTCATCCACTAAATCATCTTCCATCAACAAAGAATCTATTTCATATTCTGTCTGGTCATTTCTCGTCTTATTAAATCCTCTATAATGAAAGTTCGGACCTGCTGATCTCGTACTTCCGGAGAAATATGTCACACAGTTACATAATGAAGATACCGTTCTTGCTAATATTAGCTGAATCATTTAATATAACAAATATAAATTACATGCATAAATATATTTGTTGATTATATTATTCACTCCAACTCTTCCTATCGATTCACAAACTGACTAAATTCTTATTTAATATTAACAACTTTATTCAATTAATTATTAATTGATATGTGATTCCCACAGTTTTTTTCCGTTTAAGCTCTTTAGAAAAGAAAATAGACAATTTTACACTTTTAATACTTGAATGTACTTTCTTTTTGTTAATTTTAGCTCCCAAACTTTTCTTAATTGTTTTTCTTATTACCAAACCCTTAATTCTCTTACTTTTTCTTTCTCTTTATCTCTTCCCTTATTTCACTTCACTTCTTCTTTCTGCAATTCCATATATTATATATATATATATATATATATATATATATATAATATATTATATATATATATATATATACTTATATATATATATAAATATATATAATTCTAATTTATCTATTTTTCTGGCTCTCAAATACATAAAATTTTTACTAAAGTTATTGATCAAATGAATTTTATACTTTTACAAACATATATATTGCAGTAATGAAAAATTATTATTATTCCTTTTAAAGTACACCTCTTCTCACACTTTCTATAAAGTGATCCACGTTATTGTTTGGACTTTTTAAAGAAAAAATTCAAATTTTCATGTATTTCACCTATTTTCTTTTATCACACTTATCAACCTTGATTTTACCCTACCATACGCAAGAGCCCGCCCATCTCGAACCACGCATGCAATGAGCGCGCGCGCCTGACTCGATACTTTAGTATAGAGTAGACATAAAAAGATATATATTCAAATTTATATTTATATATAAATGAATAGATAGGGCAAAGAATAAAAAGACGTAAATATTTGGAAATTGGCATTATTCATAATAAAAATAAATAATACAAAAAATTATATTAAAAATGAACAATAATTATAAATTAGTCAATTCAGTTTGGTAATTCTTGGCGACTTTTTTTTTAGTTAAAAAAAAATATTTATATATTCTTCAACTTTATTGTATTTAATATCTATATTAAATGTAATAATGTTAAGTCACTTTGAACTACTATAACTCAATATATTAAAGGCAGAGAACAAAAGTGTTAGTTTACGAATTCCAATACCGAAAATTTAGGAATTGCTTATATCGTTTGGTTTTAAGTGGGTATGGATTAATTATAGTTGGCTTTATTTATAAGCACGTTCATGATAAATTATTCTGGAAATTTCGAGAATCTTTATGAATCCTCTCATTTAATAACTACTCGAACGATATTATATTTAAACTGGTCAAAGTGCTATTTCGGATAATTTCGATTTATTATTGCCTTGATTGCGACTATGTTATAAATACTAATGTGAATAAATAGTCCGTAAAGTTAATAATATTTCCGTATTTACATGTATAGAGCGAAAGTAACAACAATTAAAAGATAATAAACATTAGAGAACATATATATAATTGAAAAAAAAACCTCATTTTTTTTCGAGTATGTTTTCCCTTTACCGACTTAATATTTCAACATATTTTCGAACTAAATAATAAAGAAGTTGGTTTCTCTGTATATTGCTCCTCTTTGTCGAAGAATGTAATAAGTCTGTATTGCAAACTGGAAATCAAAACTATATATATATATATATATATATATATATATATTTAGTCTTGACAGCAAAGAGCTTAATAGTATATACATGCATATATTTATACTTTGTATATCTATCCAGTATATACCACTCGGAATGTACTTGAATTTATTATCCATATTTACAGTAATATAGAATAATAATTATTTTTCAATAGTGAAGATGAGAAAGAAAGAAAAGTAATCCGAGTAACATCTAGACATTTATTGGTCAAATTTCAATAAAAAATGCTTTCGATGATGACAAAAGTTAACGTTTCTCAACATTCGCAGTGTTGTACCGAAATAGAGATCTTAATTTGCGCATTTAAGACTCTATGATGGACTTCCTTAGATGTCTGAGGGAGCATTTTAAAGATAACTACGACTAAATCCTTCATTTAGCTTAGTGTATGAGAAGCTAATTGTATGTAAAAAACATTTATTATTATTTTTTTCTTTATTAGAAATTGATCGACTATTTTTTCTTTATATCAAGAGCTAATCATTTACTACTACACACATATTTGGACAGTTCCCGCCCGATATATAATTGGACTGATTATTTGAAACGAATCATTTTCTAAATATTTATTCCTTTAATAATAAGCACAATTTAATCCATTAGATGTGCAAGTTTCATTTTAATTATATTTTTAATTGAATGTAATTAAAATGTGCTTTGATTTTAATTTAACTCAAAGAAACTTTTAATGACATTTAATGTTCATGCTTGTGCAATAATAAAACATATTTATTATATGGGGAATTTTTTGAAAAGTACTTTTTCACGTTATTCTCATAGATGATTCTTCTCATTGATGTATTTCCTGATTGTTTTCAATTCAGGAAGATAATTTACATCACAAGATAGTTATCTAACAACAGTTAAAAAGAAAAAAAAATTAATTATTTTCACACTTATACGAATATTTTTCCATGCACAAATAATCATAATCATTAATATCTACATATTAATATTCACTACCATTATTTTACCGCCAATTCAATATTTTATACAGTTCTAACCTCTCAACTTCATTTAATTCTTATTTGTGTGAACAATTTTCTAAGTTTTTTTTTGCGGTAAATTTAAAAATTGCATGCAAATGGCATAATACAATTATAATTTCTTTCTTCCCCCAATGGTGTAAGTTACATGCATTCTGGAAAGACAACAAGCGCCAAACTTTTACTGTTTGCATTAATTAAATTAAAAATAAAAAAAAAGTATTAATAATTTTGTTTACTTTAAATCTTTTCCTTCTTTGTTTATTTATCCCTTATTTCTTTCTATATTCTTACTCTTTCTGGTAGTCGTTCAAACCACGCTCTCCCTCCTCCCCCCCCATTATCACACTCAACCCTTCTTTCTTTGTTATCATTCTCTTTCTGATTCAAAATCTGAGGAATCTGGATCGTCCGCACATTGACCCATTAACTTCTTCTCCTCTTTATTTTGACTTAAAATACGATCTTTCTCAATCTCATCCATTAACTCATCCCTTGATTTTACATGTACAAATTGCTCAAAATCTCCAATTAATGTTGTTGATAAACTTTCAGTAATACTTGCAAAGAAATTCAAAGCTCCAAATAGTGAAGAGAGTGCTATTCTAACTATTGCGAATATTAAAGTTAACACAAATACACTCTTTTTATTTGTTTTTTTAAAACTATCAATTGGATCCCTATATAATAATATCCATGGTGTTATAAATGTATCCATAAACATACCAACAATACCATTCCAAATTGCATCCAAAATACTTTTTGGCCTTGGCCTCCTCCCTCCTAGTAATTTATGACCGAAATTAAATATTACCGATGCTGTTTGAAATGCACCTCCTAAGAAATATCTGAAAAAATGAATTAAACCAACTCTAAAACCTTGAATAAATCCTTCCAAAAATGTTAAATCATCATCTGTTACACCTCTTTTAATCTCAATGAATAATGCCTTAAGTCCTCTCTTCATACCTGAATATATAGCTACTAAGTGTGTTACTCCTAATGATGGTAATACCCTTCTTTTTAATTGTCTTGAATATGATGAAACTAAAAAATGAAAAAATTCTGCAATGTCAACCACTAATGCATCTTTATTCAGTGAACTCACATTTAATATCATATGTGGTGTATCTAATGGTAATATGTTCATAAATAATAATGCTTCTGGAGTTAATGTATCAATATCTATTGTATCATCTGATGTTCTTATCGTTATTGTTACTATTATATCACTAATTTTCAAAGTTCTTATATATAATGGTTTTCCTATCTTAAGTTGATCCCATGGTGTTCTAGTAATATACATTGGAGGCCCATATCCACCTGATACATAACAAACAAGAGATCCTAAATAATTTGTTTCTCTATTACTTTTCTTTTTTATCAACTTTTGCCTTGTAGAATGCATCCATAATGTTTTTTGTCTTGAATATGTTATTATATTCATATTCTCAATTTCTTTTGAAATCATAAAATATAAAGTTTGAACTACAAGCCTTTCCAAATTACAACATATTTGAGATACTGTTATATTAATTTCATCGAATATTGGAGCGTATACAGGGCTCATTAGTGATCTAGATATTGTCAATGAAAAGAATTTACTTTCCAAGTTTCTTATTCTATCATCCAAGTTGCCATTATTATTACGTCTTGAATTTTTCCCAATTACTTCACATCCAATATCAACATCATCTTCTATCATATTTTCACTATTATCATATATTTCCTTACCTTTATTTTTCCTATCCAACTTATTCTCTCTTATTAGTATATCTTCCTGAACACTCGTATTATTATTCTTATTCTTATCTGAATCAATATTTAAATCTTCTAATACAGATAAATTACTTTCACTCATTCTATTTACTTTGCTATCCAAATTCTCAATATTATCATCTACTTCGTCCCATTCTGTCATTTCAAAACCCTTTATTTGTCTTAAACTTTCTGTTCTATCCAAATTCTGGTTATTTGCTGAAGTTTTTAATATTACAGGAATGTCTCCTGGTAGAAAATGATCAATATGAATTGAAGATAGTCCCAAATTTAATATTATCTTTCCGCTTGTAAGTAAAGTCTTCTCCATATAATTTGAAATTAAAACCACTATATTAACTAATGAAACTAAAACTCCATCATATATTTCATAATATTTCCCACTTGAATCTCCATAACCATTATTATTTATATTTGTCAAATCATTTGTCTCATCATCGTCCTTATACAAAAATTGATCTAAGGTTCTTCTACTCTGGCTCTGAAATTCTGATTCTATTAACATTAATTCACTCTGAATTCCTTTTTTCCCTCCTCCACTTATCTCATTTCCATATAATTTTGAAATACTTAATCTCTTTTTGACATATTTTTCATTATTCACACAATCCTTGTACACTTTTCTTAATTGTTTTAGTACATTATTTAAAACAGGATTCTCTTTTGGTGATACTGTTCCACCAATTGAATTCAAATTTCTACTTAAAAACTGATAAATCTCTTTTACTGTCTCACTCAATAATTCAAACGTTCTTTCTTCTGAATTATCTTCCAATATTGGAATTGTCCTATTATAAGAATTAAAACTAATTGATGGAAAACTCATATTCTGTCTCATATCCAATATACCCTCTTGTGAATATATATAGCTTCCATCTGATAATTTTTTTTGAATTTCTTGATTGTTCTCATCCTCTAATTCTGAATCATGGTAACTTAAATTCTCGTTATTATCTACATTTAATAAACGATCCATCAGTTTTTTCTTAATCTTTTGTCCTTTTCTTTTTATATATTCAATCTTATTCTGTTCTCCCAAGTTACCACTATTATATGATTCAAAATCACTAGTCCCATCTAATTGCATAGTTTTTCCAAAGATTTGCTTTTTCTTATTAGAATTATTGAATAAATGATTTACTCTGTTTGTAAATAAAGCCATAATATTCATCTTATTATTAGAAATCGAAGATCTACTAGTATTTAAATGACTTTGGCTTATCAATCTGAGCTTTTCAATCTTAGATCCAATCTTGGGATTCTTATGGTAGTCTTTATCTTGAGAAAATCCAACTAATTTATAACATATATTCATTAATGAATCACAGACAATGTTCAATATAGACATTGGATATGTATTTTGAGGAATTATATTTGCTGAGACATGAAATAAAGATCCATGAGTCACTAAAACTAATTCATTTTGATGAATCCAAGAAATACTGGTTCTTGGAATAAAGAAAGATATTTTAAATCCAATCCATGAAATCTTTTTCCATTTTCCTGATGTTAATTTACTATCTCCCAAATTATCTCCGGATTTTCCAATGTTATCATTCAAATTTCCGCTCTTTATTCTTGAAAGTTGACTTGTCTTTTGAAATTTTCTTCTTGGATTCAGATCACCATCTTTAGATACAGAATTGCCTTTATCATCCTCTATTCTATCTTTGATAATATTTTCAGTATCAGTCAAATTATTAGATTCATTCCAAAGATAACTATTTGATATACTAAATATATTTCCATTTAATAGTTTCTCAGCATATTTCCTACTATCCATAATAGTCAATACTCTGGTACCTTTAGAATTTACCATTAAAAATACAAATAATTTCCCGGTTTTTGGTTTACTTTGCATACTATTTAAGTTATTATTATTAATTGAATTAATGGAGGCAAAAGGATTTTGAAATTTATTCGATGCTTTTGCTGAAGAATCATTTAGTTGACTTTGGCTTGCTCCACTCAAATATTTCGTGTTAATTTTGTTTGAATTAGTTTTCAAAATATTGTTATTAAGTTTAATAAAAGAAACTACGCTAATTTGATCTTTTATTGAAGTAACAGAATGTGTAGTCCATGTGGATTTTCTTACATTAAATGGTCTAATTCCAATAAATTCACAATCCCAATTTTTTGGTATATATGGTATTCTTGTTTTTGGTGGTATCACGCTTATATCAGCACTCTTTGCTGAAAATATATCAGGATATACATATCCATTGCCAAGAATATGACTAACGTAAGTCTTTTTCTTTAATTTTGTTTGAATATTTGTCCCATTTGGAGAATTTTTTTCATTATTACTATTAGTAATTGTTCTAGAAAAGTCCTCCAATTGAGATGTACCAACACTTACAGCTTCTAGAACAGCTTTTTTAGATCTATAATAGTAATTATGAGATTTACTAATTTCTGGAGTATCGTATGCAATGTAATAGTTTGATAAATTACATATTTCAAAGAATGGTGCTTCAGCAACAGAAAATATGACAAAATATGCAGAATCTCTTAAGGTGGTGGATCCTGATGCAGTGTTTCCTAAAATAGCGGGAATAATTTGAATAGTAATCAATAGAGGATTTTTATTATCAGTTTCATTCAAAGAAGATGATGGAGAGGAGACATGATTTGAAACAGAGCTTGGAAAAGTAACTTGCAGAGAGTTATTAGGAACATTATTATTTGTAAGTGGTTGGATTGTATTAGAATGGGTTGCTGATATTTTTTGAGCGATTCCAATAGTAGAATGGTGATCATGTTGTTGTTTATGATGGTTTGGATATATATGTTGAGGATGGAGCACAATTTGGAACTTATTAAGTTGTGGTGTATATTCAAGTTTATGTCCAGAGAATAAAGAGAACTCTTTTGATGCTTGTAAGGGTTCAGAACTACCTTCTATAATGGGTTTACATATCCAAACATTTGGATCATTTCCATGATAGGGTCTTCTTTCATTGGGTCTTAATAGTACACCATCACAAGAAAGCGAAGTTTTTGGAGGAAATTTAAGATCTTTTGAACTAAATCTATGGTATTTTTTATTGCTTTTATTAGGTTTCCGAGATTTAGATCCATATTTTCCAGTATTAATATGTTTTTGATGACTACTTTGTTGACTAGAAGGATCTTTATTTTGAGTAGAATTTTCATTATTAAAATCTTGATCAAGAAATTGATAGTTGCTAGGATGATGATTTAAATGTTCATCACTTTCATCTTGGTTACTTTCTTCATCATAAGCCTCAATAGTATTTTTAAATAACACGATGCTTGCATCCCTTAAATCAGACTCAAGATCTAACGGCTTAGAATGATTATTCCTTATGGTTTGATGCATTTCTTTTGAATTAGTGAATCTATGTATTACAATAGGAAATGGTAATTGTGATACAAATTCATATTTATTATAAAATGAGACGAGTGGACAATTAAGTTGAGAAAGGAGGTCATTTTTATGTGTAACAGCTCCAATTGAGACATTTGGCTTTTCTTGTTGGTTATTTTGTTTCTTAAATTCAGAAATTGGAGTTAAAGGTAATTTAATTGAATGACTGGTACCTATATAAGAAAAATCGTATTTGGAGGATATTTTTGAGATATAATTAATTAAAAGATTACCAGAAATCATTTTATTAAATTCAGTCCAACCTGAAATACTTCCTCTTCTGATTCTGGTAGTAATTCTAAGGTTCTTAGTCAAAAAATCCAAAGTAAATGACCCAATTTTCATATTCTTCAAATTTTCAAGTGAGGTAAAGAATCTGTACATTGGAGGAAGAGGAACAATTTTATAATTGGTTGATAGTAGAGTTTTGATTTCATTTTTATCTAGATCTGACTCGATTTCTTCTTCTTTTTGGCTTCCTTTTTCTAGATCTTGAATTTCTGGATATTCTTGCTTCTTCTTTAATGTAATACCTTTTCTCTCTTTTTTATTATTAATATTAACATTTGCTTTACTTGTATTGTTAGAATTATTTGTATTTGCTATATCATTAAAAAATAAGCAAATAATAGAATCTGTTGTATTTTCAACTCTTGATAAAGCAGAAAAAAGAATTCTCTTTGTTGAAGTTGAAATACTAATAGTAAAATTAGAAATTGCATCCGACAGTTTTTCTCTTCCAGAATCTCCAATATTACCAAAGAATTTTTGTAACAATTGGCTATAAAAAGGATTCCAAGCATTATAAGGATTCCCAGAAATGCGCCGAAGATTTACATTCTGTGAAATTGTACTTCCAAATGGAAACGATATAGGAATATGCTCAGATCTATAAATAAATTCACTTATTTGAGCATTTCGTGATTGAATATAATCTGTTGTTTCATGTGTATTTGTAAATAATGGATAGCTGCAATATTCTAAAGGACTACCATTCACATAAACTATCAAATTGATCTTTTGTCTACATATTGGAAGTTCTAATTCTTGCTGTGATTGAATAATGTAATCTACTGACTTTCCATTCAAAAATTGTATGAGCGCGGCAAATTCGCGCCGGTACACGCGCCTTAATCGACTATAATTCGAGTCGCTATTTTTATTAATTGCATGTTTTTTCCAATCTCTATTAGAAGAATAAAATTGAGACTTCAATCCATTCGTTTCCGAAGAAATACCTGCAGTAGTTGCAGAATATTTTGAAGCTGGATTTTCTAATAAAGCCAATGATCTTAGTCTATTTTCTGTAAAATCGACTATATTTGGAATGTCAAATTCGATATCATCCAGAGTATTCCCCACAAGGACGGGCAACTTGAGCCCGCTCGCCATTTTTAGTCGAATTTGAATGGGAAAAGGAAGAGAATTAGTAACTTTAAGAAGTGGAGTAAGTTTAATGGAATAAGAATAGCTGGTAACATATTTGTCTGATGTTGGGATGTCCATGCATTCTACTTGGCAATTAAAAGCCATTAGGGATTCAAATGTAAGTGAGGAAACTTCATTTGCAAGTTTCGCTTTAGTAACATTTCCCGGTTGAGTTGTCATAATTTCGTGAATTAACATCTTTAATATAGTGAATGGGATTGAGTGGAGTCTAGATTGTATTCTTCGTACTAATTTCTCATCTAGTGCGATTTCTTCCCTTGCTCCATCAATTTTACTAAATTTTACTTTTTTATGTTTCTTTTCCCTGTAATATTTATTATTCATATATTTTCTTCTATTTGCTAAAGAATGCACTTCTTCTTCCTCTTCTCCCTCTTCTTCTTCATTCTCCTTTCCATTCACCTCTTTTTCCTTCTCCTCATTAAACTGAGTATTATGAATACGATGGCTTTCATATTCGTGATCAAAATCGTGAGATTCTCCAAGAACCTCGTGATATTTTTTACTATTGTTTTCTTTATCAGAGTATTGGCCATTTAATTCATCACTGTCGTCCATTAAATCTTTATGACTTAAAATTGGAACAATGCTTGGCTCCATGTCACTTAATAAAAACCAAGATAAAGGAATTGATCTTCTTGAATATGGAGGAATATCTATATATGGAAAATGTCTATTTGCTGTATCTTTTTTGTCATCTCCACTCTTTAAATTCTTATTGTTCTGATTATTTACACTAGCATTATCAACATCTTTAGCTCCATATCTATTACCTCCACCATCAATCAAGCCAAGATCCTTCTCTTTGTTATTTCTTTTTGAAGGCTCAGTAAAAATTGCTCCACATAAATGCCTTATTCCATGCCTCCAATTTGCTGTTACTCTAAAAACTGTATTTGTAGCATTTTCTATTTGTACACAAGTACCTAGTGTCCAAATCCATTCATTTGGAAAAGTACCAGACTCTGGCTCTAATACTAGTAGAAATCCCAAAATACCAAGTCTATAGGCTCTTCTATATAAAGTGTCATCTTTCAACTTTCCAATAGATGACCATGTTGATTGTGAAACTAAAAATCTATGAATCATCATTTCCACTCCTTCTGAAGCTATACCTAAAGCTGGAGTTGCTAATTCTAGTTGTTCAGCAAGTTGCCTTAATTCTGACTCTGCTAGTCCCGTTGATCCATATAGTAATTCAGATTTCTTGTCTTCTAACCATAAATGTTTTGTTCCTAATTTCTTCTTCCTTTTTGCTACACCTAAAGTACATAATTCGTTCAATATATCATTCAAAATCACGCTTGAATTATTCTTGAGTTTTTTCTCACTATTTGATTTCTTTGAATAGTTCTCCAAATTTCTCTCTCCTTCTCGTTCTTGTTTTTCCTCCAAATTTATTATATAACTGTCATTATTCTCATCTCCTCTTAATTTCTTTGTTGATGATGTAATGTTTAAAAAACCATTAAAATGTTGTTCTTGATCTTCCAAGTAATAGCTATTATGGTATTCGTCTCTCAAACTTATTCTATTATAATCGCTATTTCTACTAGCTTGTATTCTAGCTGCAGTCTTCTGACCTTTTCTATGAGTAAACTTCTCCACTGCCATGTAAATTGGAAGTTTAATAGAAACAGTACAATAATCTCCCGAGGCTAAGAAAAAGTTTCTTAAGCCTCTAATCTCCTCTTCTTTCACAAAATTCTTGTTTGCATTCCTTTTCATCCCAAGTGGTCTTGCCACTCTCAGCAATTCCTCTGCTCCATTTGATGATACTTCTCCTTCTCCACCAGTGACTCCTCCTCCTAAGCTATCATAAGCCAAAACTGATACTGGCTGAATTATTAGAAATGACTGACCAATATCGTTAATTATTCTTACTGAGTTGATTCTTCTTTCATAAGCATACACCAATCCAAGAAGATGAGAATTCTGAAAGTCGCTCAAAATTAGTCTCAAATTCTGAAGAAACCCAGAAGTCAGCTCTAAAGATATTGATTCAGTACAAAAATCCACCTCCAATGTTGGACTTGAATCTGTTCCAAATCTTGATGATATATAATAATCAACAAGATCTATCTCAGAAAACGATTTACTTTTTCCTTCACTATTCTCCTTTCTCTTTAGTAATGACATCTCCAATGTATATGGAAAAGGACGTACTATTGTTATCATACAATCCATTATTGGATCATGAGTTATTACCCCAACCACACCTGTAAGTCTGCAAGAAATCTCCTCGGGGAACTTTATTTGACATCTTGTATTATTAATACTTAATTTTAAAATGTCAATATTATCATTGTGAATTACAATATTAAAAGATGAAAGTCTATATTCAAATATTAATTGCCTGATCTTCTCAACATGGGACTTTGGAAGCTTTAATAATGATAAAAATTGATACTTATTCAACAAATTGGGTATGTTTTGATCATAAGATTGATTTTTTAATCCTTTAAATATCCAATCTAATGGTAGACTTGTGTATTTTATTAATTTTGAAATTAATGAATAAATTGTATTTTCTGAAATTAAAGAAGACGACTTTTTTTCATTCTTTTTATTATTATTGTGATCTTCTGTACTAACTCCTGAACCAATTCCTGGATCTAATAATTCACCGTCTTTACTTAACTCACTTGATGATGAAGAATTTTGTCTTGAATTTATATCACTGATATTAGTTGCATATATCCCAAATCTTCTGTTATTATTCAAATAATTCATTCTTTCCTGCTTTAAATGTCTCTTTATAGATTCGGGAATATAATAATTCATATTTGAATGATTTATTGGAAATCCTAAGTAATATAAAAATATTACTTGATTTTCTTGAATTGAATTTGAAGATCTTAATGATTTAGAAGATTGTGAAGAAGATACTGAAATTTCATCAGAGCTTACATCTCTTGATTCTATATTAATCATTTCTCTTTCATCATGAGTATCGTTCTCTATTCCATCTTCTTTATGAAGAGTTGGTAAATTTGAACCTAGTCTATTTAGACATAAAACTGTTGGTAAAACCTGATTTAAAAGAGATCTTCTATAAAAAGCAGTATTTTCATGATCTTCAACAAAACTCACTTTATTATTTGATGATGAATTATTTTGAAATAAATAATATGGATTCAAAATGGATTCTGGAGTAATATATGATCTTTTATTCTTGGAATAAATGATAGAATAGTAAAGGACTGAGTCCTTCACATCTTCAAAATAGTTAATAAATAACTTAATTTCTCTTAATATATCCATAGAAATAGAAATAGTTACCTCGTTAATAACCATTTCTGTCTCAGTTTGATAACTTGTCCAATATTTCGAAAAATTTGATTTTCTGATTCCACTTGGTGTTGAGAATATCTTTAAATGGTTAATAAATAATAAGAAATCTCTTTTAATATAATCAGGTACCGTGTTTGATAGGCTTAAATATATGTTTCTACCATTTAGAGTATGTAAATATAAATATCTTCTTAAAGATGTAATCCTGCAGTAATTACATACACAATTCTTCTTTCTAATATTATTTCTTTCTAAAGATGGATCTGGTAATACTCCAAACTGTATAAGTGTTTCCTCTTTAATTCTGACAGGAAATCCTGGCAATATTCTCATTTCATTGCATTCACCTGAAAACTGAAAAGTGTCATTCATCATTTCTGAATTAATTTCAAGACTAAGAAGAATTGAAAATGCTGTTCCATTCATGAATTGGCTTTCCTTTCCTCCTGGACCTCTCCTCAACCCCCTCACTCCTACATCTTCTTTTCTTATTTTATAGATAACGTTTTCTCTTAAACGTTTATTCTCTGAAGCAATGATCGGCTCTTTTTGAAATGATTGGCGATCATTTCCTCCTCTAGTATAGGGTATGTAATAACTAGAAAAAGAAGGCTTTAAAAATCGATGTACGGAAAGTTCTTGTCTTTTTCCATATCTATTAGATTTGATAATATAATCATAGTCAGCTTGATCATAAGTTGAGATGCTTCTTCTAAATTCAAAGATCTCATATGAGTTAGTAAATAGTTTTCGTGATCTCAAGCTTTCTCCGTGATCCTTTAGTCTTGCACCTAATAGGAATTGTTTTTCTTGATTAACGGACTCATTTACCTCATCGTCCTCAATATTGAAGAGTCGAGCCTTTTCCTTGTTTCTATTCAGAAGCTCGGATCCCATTTGATTGTTTTCTTCGAGTTCAGATCCTTTAGCAAGACTCCCTTGTTCGATTTCCTCATTTAAGTTCCTTCGGCCGTGCCTTGGGAATTCTCTCTCATGATCTTCATATTCTTCCATTTCTGCCACTTCCTCTTCTTCTTCTTCTTCTTCCTCCTCCTCCTCCTCCTCTTCCTCGTAGCTGTACTCACGCTCATTAATTACATGATCAGTATCTCCTATCTCTCTCTCGTGATGATCTAACATGTGGATCTTGAAAACATCATCATTATTTTGTTTCTTTTCTCTTTTACTTTTTGATGTTGAAACGCAATGAACTGCCTTAGACATCCAATCTACTGCTACTTCTTCCAATGTAAGTTGGTCAACCTCATCTTTTTTTAGATTTTCCTTGCTGATCACGCTCATATTTTCCTTTTCATTGTCTCTATGAAACCAGATCTCTAAATTATTCAGTGACAGTTGAAATTTAAAGATCCTTTCTTCTTCACCACAACTAGCAAAGCTATTATCATTATTACTACTATTGCTGTTATTGTTATCTTTACCAGATCTCAAGTCACTCCTCATAGAGTTGATTTGATGATGATCATTTTCATTAATCGGAGACAAATTTAAGTGATGATGATTATGAGCATTTCCCACCTCATTAGAGAATCTTCTTCTAAACAGACTAAAACTTCTTCTTGAAGAGCTTAAAAGATTATCCAAGCTTGCACTATGTCTCCTTGTACCTGCTTTCACACAATTATCGTCGTTATTAGCCATCCCAAACTGGTGATCAGAATTGAAGTGATCATCCTTTGGTATTAGTCCCAATGAAGAGTTTGAAGAAAGTCTCTGTTTGAAAGAATTCCACCCGTTTAATAAGCCTCCTACCTTCTTTTGAGATCTTGAAATCTTATTTGAATTTGCCAAAGTAAAGTACTCAAAGGAGCCTTCTCCCCCCCGGTTTAATTGATGGCAATTTTCTTCTCCTAAAGTCTCTTCGTTCATCTTGACAGAAAATCTAAAATCCATCAATGCTTGATTTTCTTCATCCGAATTGAACTCAGCAAACTCATTTTGAACAAGATTTGAATCTGAGATATTTGAATTGACTCGTGATAAATTACCTTGATTCAGACAATGACAAATCAAAAATGGATCCAAATTCACCAAGCTTTGAGCCTTGACAGCATAGCGTTCATGATCTTTGTTTAGTCTCAAAGATGATGATCCACCAACGTTAGATTTAGATTTTGAAAAGTCAATCCTTCTTTCTTCTATTAGTATTTCCATATTAAAACCCTTAAGTCTTTCATCAAATCTAATAACTGAATTATCCGTAATCTCAAACTCTAGAGAATTCCAAGGTCTAACCATATCGTCCAAACAAGCAGTAACAGGAAGAGCCAAAACTATCGGAATTGACTCATCAAGAGGAAAAAATAGAGGATTTGTGATTTCAAAGTTAATATAGTCAAAACTATTCACGCTGTAAACTTCATTTGTACCTTTAATGCACTTCCATTGAAACCCTTTCCCGTGATCAAGAGTCTCCATCGCATCCTTAATATTACCATCATCCTCCCTTCCCAGCTCCTCCTCCTTATCCTCCATAATATAATCAAATTTTGCACATTTAGATGTTAATCCATAACTTGAAATATTAATTCCATCGCTTTTTGTATCCACAAAAAAGTATCTCATTGTAGAGCCTTCACATCTCGGATATCTCATCCTGATTAACCATATATCATTCCACCAACTGTTAATTCTTTGAATATAAGGAGCAGAAACCGAAAAAGTAGTTAAACTAAAAATGAATCTAAAATTATTCAAATTTGCTTGAATCTGAAGATAATGATCTCCTACTGCATTAATAATAACCCCAAGAAGCTCTGGCCTGTTCAACATACAGTTAGCAAAGCAAGGATCCTCCTCCCCACTAAAATCTGCTCCTCTAAGCTCCATCATCCCCTCTTCCTGATGAACTTTCTCCATATCTTCGACTAAAATATTCATATTGTTCTCACCTCTGTTCTTCCTTAAAGCATAGTTTCTTAATATAAAAGTATCGTCCATTACTGGAATCCTTGCTCCATCAATTGCAAATACTATTGGTATATTGACCATTCCAAATAAGATACCAAATGAATCTGGTCCTTGAATCTCAGCATTAACTTTACTCTGAATATTTCTGGATAAAACGAAACAAGAATTCAGTGAAGGAATAAACACATCCAGTATTGGATCTCTACCCTTGAGTACATTATCTTCAGAACTCATCATCTTAAAGTAATCCTCGCTTGAACTAAATTCATCAATTTCGTCCATAATATAATTACCTCCAATATTTTTAACAAATGGAAGCTGAACTCTTAATTGTGAGATTTCTAGACTGATCTTTAATGATTCATAATCTAAAACCTTCTCATCTTTTCCTTCCTTTTCAGTCTCCAAAACAAACAAGAAGTTAAGGTTATAACTAAAAGCTATAGCTGGGTGATAAGTATTTGAAAAGACTGAAATATAGTAATCATCATTATCGGTACTGGTATTCTTATTGTTACATTCTGATTTCTTTACTCGTTTTTCTCTGGCCTCTTTTTCTATTTCTTCTTCTTCTTCTTCGTTATAATTCCTGTTGTTAATCTTTTTTGAATATGATTCAAAGTATCTAGAAGAAACACTATTAGACATTTCCAAATCATTAAATTCTGGAAAGATCACGACCATAGTATTGAATTTAGATCTGATCTCAATTGAATTAATAGGAACGTTCTTTAAAGATTTCAATAAACTAGTAACTGTATCTAAATGTTTAGAATCTTTACAAGTAGTTTTTTGAGTCTCAAAAAACAACATACTTTGGCTTTTTAAAGTGTTTTGATCTTGAACGAATTTAAAGCTTCGATTGGATGATCTTTTCCTATTTAAACCAATTAGAGAATCATCCAAGTGGATTGTCTTAAACTTGTCATACATATAAGAAATATCTATAAATTGTCTAAAAATGAGTGGAATTACTGACAAGAATGTTGGAGAAATTGTAATTTCGATGGAAATTGGACAGTCTGCAATATAAGAAGAGCTTCCTAGATTCATTTCATTACTCTTAAGCGTGATAATTGGTATAATATAAATTTCTTTACCAGCATTTTTAAAACATCTTTTATGCTTTTTTTCATTATCAAAATGTTCACCTTCTATTGGTCTTTTTCCAAAAACTGGGAAAATCTTTGGTTTTGAATTTAATAATAAACTTGGATGATTAAAGGGTACCGGTAAAGGTAAGCTTAGGCCATACTCCCAACTTGGAAATAACTCATCATCAATAGAATTTTTACTCGGACTATTATTCTTTCTATCAATTGTAATATATTCAGGGAGGATAGAGGATGAATATTCTGAAAATAAATTCTTTAAAGGAGATAAACACACATAATCTAGACTTGAACAAGTCTTTGTAAAATACATATCTACAGTACTTGAAATAGCATCATTATTAGTAGCAGCAGCAGTAGTAGTACGCTTAATTCTTTCATATAATATCGACCAAATAGATATATCCTGAATCTTGAACTTAATCTTAACAATTCTAGTTGCTTCCTTTCTGAGAATGAGTTTAATACATTCAAAAAACCTCTTTAAAATATGTTCACTTTGCTGGTTATTTCTGTATTCAAAAATGTTAGTTAGATAAATAATAAGCTTTAAATTCATCTTCTTGAATGAGAAATCCAACATTCCCCAAGTTCCATTTCTAATAACCATTACGTTAAATTCTTTAAATCCTGCTTTAATCCTCCATTCTCTAATATATTTGCTAATATGACCAAGTTTTGAAAGAGTTATTAGTGATGATGGTGATCTAAATTGGTGATCTGAGCCTATACCTACTTGCTGACTATTAATATTACCAATACATTGTGTAGAAATTGAAGTGTGAATGGAGAAGTTGAATCTAAAACCTATAGATTCAGCAGTTAGAATAGCAGTTCTAAGGTTAAATCTTGTAGAATCAAAGATTTGATGATTAAAAGAATATAAGGGTCTCACCAAAGTAAGACTTTGATTTGAGAATTCAATAGCTTCTTTATGAATATCCAATAGATGATTGTCAATAAGTCTACTTTTGTATATCTTATCTGAATTGACGAGTAAATGAACGTAAAAATTCTCAAATACTAGACTGAAATCAACAAAATAGTCGTCCTTGCTCTTAGGGTCTTCCATTAAATGATTTTCAACTCCTCCACATTTTTTACAAAAATCCGAGGACTCAATTAACACTGGCTGGGTATTAATAAGGCCCTGATTATCATTAGACTTTGAAGATTGGTAAGCTTCAAAAGGAGACTCTCTTTCCAATACAAAATCCGAGCTCCATAGAATATTTCTATCCTCCTTATACTTGTTAAACATCTTTTTATACAAGTAAATCAAAGATTTTAACCTAATAATTTCATCATGAGTAATGAAAAAATTCCCATGACTGAACTTTGAACTCATCATGATGACGTATTTATTAACCTTTTTTCTACTTTCATTCTGCACTTCCTCCTTCAATACTTGACTATCTTCTTCTTCTTCTTCTTGTTCAAAATTACTATTTGCTTCTTTTACTTTGATCTTAATTTCCAAAAGAAAAATTGGATCTTGAGACATATTAAATTCGGTACCTATATTAATAAAATTTTGTTTAATTTGATCAGGATGAACAACTACATAAGGAAAGGAATTTTTCGAACTCTTTGAACGAATTTTAGAGGATGGTATAAGATGGCCAGAGAATTTTGAAAAAATTACACTAGGAGTAAAGAAGTGTCTCCCTAGAAACTCTTTTCTGATTTGTTGGTACCCTAGATTCTGATCTTTGAGTAAAATATTATTAATGGATTGTAAAAAAATTTCTCCCAAAGAAAGATGAATAATTGTCCTATTGTTATTATTTAAGTTATTTGTATATTTAAAGCAGAGATTGAATAAACAAAATTGATACTGAAGATATTCGGTATCGTAAATTTGAATAGAAATTTCTCCAAGCTTAAGATCTGAATGTTTTAAAGATCCCAAAAATCCTCTTTCCTTTTTATTTTTCTGATCACTAATCTTGGTCTTATTCTGATTAAAAGATTTAATATTTTCAAAAGTTCTTTTTAAATCAATAAGAGGAGATTTCTTTGGAAAGATCAAAAGCTCATACCCATTAATCAAAGTCATTATTGCAGGAAATATATTCATAGAGATTTTTGATAACTTAAGATCCATCTGATTCTCAAATGAATAGAATGAAATATTCTTTAGATTAAAAAATTCAAGTATCTGTTCTTTTTCTTTTCTAGTAATGTTTCTCAACTCTTTCTTATTATTTTGTTCATTCTTAATCGTTGGTTGAGTTTTCAACATTAATGTCTCGTGATCACTTTGATTAACAATTTGAACATTGTTTGCCAACATAGATAGGACTAATCCCTCCATTTTAAGAGATAGATTCTTTGTAGATGTCCATATTTGAAATGATAAAGTTGAAATCCAAAATTGAATACCTGTAAACGAAACATTTTCTTCAACAAAGTACTCATTTTGAAGTAAATATCTCAAGATCTCATTATATAAAAAGCTTTCGCTCATTTGATTAACTTCTTCTTCTTCATAGTCATCATAACTTGCAAGATTACCAAAGCTACTATTTAAAGTTAATCCTGTGACTCCTCTAAATATTGATTGGCTGCTTTCCATAACTCTGTATGTTTTTAATGATTGAAGAAAATCCTCAGGAGATGTTAAGATCTCAGAAATGATCCTAGTTACCTTTTTTTCAATATCTTCATTAACTTTATTATTTTTTTCTTTAAGATCTGTATTATCTTCAACTTTAAATGTAGTCAATTCAAAGTCATTATTTAAAGCATTGGATTTTCTCCTAAAATCTGGATTAATCTTACATCCAAGACATTTACAAGCAATTATTGTATCATGAAGATGTTTATTTAAAGCTAAGTGTCTGATTGAGTACCTAGTATTCGAATTGGTAGTATTTGGAAACCTGGAAGTAATTTTTAACTTGTTTAATTCTATTGAATATATCATATTTTCTTTAGTTGAAGTATTGATCATTTCCATCAAAGATCTTACCAATAGAATCTCTTCTTCTTTTTGAGATCTTGAAATAATTGAATTAATATTAGAAGTTACATAAGGTACCAGATTTCCAATCTTCCATATACTCTTTAAATCATACAAGTTAAAGTCAGAGATTTCTAACGAATTTAAATTAAAATGAGGTAAATGTTCATCATGAATTATATGATAATTAAAATTTGGACAAAATCCTGGAATTACTTTATTTTCTTGTCTCCTATTGTCATTAAATACGGTACATGCAAAAAGCTGATGAATTTTTATACTCAAACCAATCTTTTCTTTCATATTCTCTTTGTTTTTTTGGAAATCATTTGCAGTGATCTCATTGTAATCCAAATCTACTAACCTTAATTTATTAATATTCCCAATTTCCTCAAAATATTGGCTTGTAAAAGTATCAGTTAGATCTTGAAATACGTGATCCTTTTCTTGATTTCTTTTTGACGTCATTCTTCTTTCACTTAGTCCAATTTCAAGAATTTTAACACTTGGAAGAAATGTTATTGGAAAGATCTTAATAGCATGTGATGGAATCTTCATCAAAGAATGATTGAAGTGATTATTATTTTCTGTTCTTGTAGCTTTGCATTTCTTAATTAGTCCACAAATCAAACCAAATTCATTTTCAAATACCTCAAATCTTGAAATATTAATCAAAGTTTGTCTATGATAGAATGAGATCTTATCAGAAAGCATATTCATATCAAATTCTAAGATTAACCCAGAAATCTTACCAACTAAAGCCTCATTTGGTGATCTTGTATATAATAATGACCTCATCCAATCCGGTACCGGTATTATTTTTGAAGAAATTGATGATAAATCACTCATTATTATTGAAATTCTTGCTCTTGGAATAGTAACTTGTAATTTCCCTTCGCTTGAAAACCACTTATTGAAAGTAGAGAATTTCATTGAATCAACTTGTTTCGATTCTGGGATGCAAAATTTTTGATCACGGGTACCCTTTTTCTCGCCCTGATCATGATCACGATTTTTAACACTATTCCCTAAAACTCTCTCCTCCACAAAATTATGAATAATATTTGCATCCACTTTAGAATTCCCCTTCAAAGCTCCCCAAAATCCACCTCCTTTTGACAGAAAACCCTCTTTTAAGAGCTCATTTGCTGACATATTCAAAGCTATTACATCTCTAATTGAAATCTCCGTCTCAATCTCTGCGACCAGATTTTTTGGAATATTTGACGGGCCACCATTCATTTTAGAACCTTTATTATATGAAATGATTGATGATAAATATCTTTCAAGGTCTTTATGAGTTTTACGATTGTTATAAATATATTGACAAGCTTTCAAAAAAGATGACCACTGGTTAAAGTAATTAATAAAGTTGTATAATACTGATACGATATCCTCTGTACAACTAAGCTCAAAATCCTCATCAGGAAAATCATCCGCAGATGGAGGTCTTTCTAAATGCTTATTTGAGCTTGGAAGAAATATCAATTTGCTAGCTTTCCATTCCCTTGAAGAAATATACTTACTATACTGCTCCTCATCCTTAAAGATGTTCTCAAACATAATACTAGAAGCATTTAAAGCTCGAATATCCCATCTTTTAAAAAGTATATGTAATTCTATACCTTGATCTTTAGTTATTTGAATACTTGAAGAAGAATCTTCTGGTAACTTTATGAACTTACTATTACCATTCTGAGTGTGTTTAGGAAGTTCTGACTGCGAAAACTCCTTTGAGCCCACAGAAATCTCACTAAGCTCTCTAAATAACTCAAATTGAGATGAATCCTGTCCATTCAAATTACATAGAAAATTACTCATAAAGCTCATTTTTTGTCTTTCAGTCTTATTAGATGAGAAAAAGATCGGAAGCAGATTCTTTGTTATCTTAGACAAGAAACTATTATTATTACCATTTGAAGATGATGAATCATTATTATTTGATCTTGAATTACCACTTTCATCATCATCTCCTAAAGCTGTTGTGTCTCCTTCAATATCTACCAATTTTGTAACTACATTTTTTGGTACCGAAGTAAGTAACAAATCATTAAATTTACGAAAAATAACTCTAAAACCACAAAAACGAATCCAAAGAAACTGAAGAAGATTTAATTTTTTTCCTTGCAATTCTTCTTTTGAAAGTATCTTGGAATCATTTATTGAGCTAATATTAAATCCATCACAAATAATCTCAATTGCAAAAGGATTAGGACCCAAATGATCATCAATTAGCATGCAATGAATATTATGTAATTTGATATTCAAAGAGTTAACAATACTGGTTTCTATTGATTGAGAGATATGATTTGCAACTTTATTGGTCGACCATGGAGATGCATACTTATACCATCTTAAGATCTTTTTTCTTTTTGACTTAAGAAGTCTTTTACACCACTTTTTCGAATCCCATTCATCCAAGCTTGCTAGTCTAATTTGTAGATCTATATCCCAAGCTTCAATATTTAAAGGATTTTCTTCACAAGGCATTTGATCAGTCTTTAAGAAGACCTTAACTTTTTTAATATTACTATAAATAATAATAAATGGAAGATCTGCAATTTCAAATATAATTTGAGGAATTGGAAGATTTTTTAGCTCAATATTTAAGGGAGAGAAACTATTAATTTCAATATTCTCAGCTAAATTCCAAGTTCCAAGTAAATCGGATCCTAGCTTTTCCAATAAGTTCCCAATTAGGGATTTAATGATCGTAGATCCTAACATTTTTTTCCTCTGATATACTAAAAATACACTCTTTCATTATAAGAATCCCAAAAAAAAATCATTGAATTTTCAAAACTAGATAGATTATCACTCTTTGCACCTTTGTTTAAATTGAAAAAACTTTCATTCAAGGCTTTGAAAGGAACTCCTCCTTAATAAACTTGTTGATTCTACTTATTCATAAAATACCGAAAGACTTCTGATTACAATTCTATTCAATTTTTTGGGTTGAATCCATAACTTTATTTTGTTCTCTGCAACAGAGCCAAACATGTGGCCAAAAGGCGCCAACTCTGCATCGCTTATACTGTGCATAAAATAAATAGGATAACTTCAAAGAGAAAAAAGGCAGATTTTGAAAAATCGGTTGCTGAAGGAATATAAGACGATTCAAAGCTTAAATAACATGTTTTCTGGACTCTAACTGGACTCGATTTGTCTAAAAACTCTTTTTAATAGGATTTCTTTATTATAGTTTAAAACAAGTTTTCAAACAAAATCCAATATAAATCGGAATGATTTTATTAATTTTCAAGAGAATTTAGAATGCATAACTCACAATAGAGAAATTTAAAAATTAGAAGAAATTTGTTATAATATTAAATTACCGGTAATTTTTTCTTTTTCTCCAATTTTATTCCCATGCATGCAATTTTTGTCATAATACCGATGTTACACAAAGTTTTGGCGCCAAGTCGATTTTTTTTTTCTTTAGTTTAATTTAGAGGAATAAAACCTAAATGAAAAGTAAATATTTGTATATAATTAAAATTAAGATTTATGAATTGAAGTAAGGGAGCGGATTCTAAGATACGTGCTAAAAACACAATTTGATGAACTAGAGACTAGTATAAATATTAATATTGTTGTTGTAATTAGTCAGTAATAGTTTCTGATGGAAGAAGATCTGATAGAAAAGGTGAGTAAAAAATCGAAATTTCTGGTAATAATTGAGCAGAAATATGAATTTAATTGACTTACTTTAGATTATTTCAAGTATTAAAATAACTTTGAATCCAAGTAGAAGTTTTGTGGATAATTCTTTAGTTAGTGAAGGTGATACAGTATGTGGGGCCAGTGAAAGATCTCAATCAGAATATTTCTTAGATAAAATATGCGATCAAGAGAATTTGAGAATAGATGAAGTGGTATTTGAGGTGCTAAAATCTGCAAAATTGAAAAGTAGAAGTGGACTTATTGAGGATGATTTACAACATGGAGTGGAATTCATTAGTTTATCAATTCTGGATAAGTTTGTAATCAGAAGATGGACGCAACTGAGAGATGAAGATAGATCCCGAGTAAGGAATAAGCTTTTAGAGATTTCAGTATATGGAATAGACAATGTAGATGATGATATGATTCTTGTGAATTCTACTTTTGCTTTAAGAAAACTTTGTTGTACCTTTAGCAGAGTAATAATTCAGGACTACTTCGCATCTTGGAAAGTATTTGTGGAGTCTATTTTAGACTATAGAAGCAGATTAATGAGCCTTGATAAACCTGGAATGGCAATATTAGGTAGCGGTATCTATTTAAGAAATAGGAATATTTCAAATTTAACAAGATTGGTTTTAGGTATTACAAAGGAGATTTCGGAGACTTTATTAATTAATAACTCAAATATAAATGAATTAAACTCAAAGATGAGAGCTTCTTGTAAAAATGGACTTTGTGATGAAATTGAGCCAATATTACGCATAATTAGCGATGAACTTCAGAATGCATGTAATTTGAAGGGAAATAGAGGAATGATGAATATTGACATATCTCTAGTAAAGCAGAGTTTGGACTGTTTGAAGAATTTAACAAACATTATAAATTCTGGAAAGTTGTTGAATTTGAGATTGGATGATTTATTAATAATGTTACATAGTACTGGAATATTAGAAAATGATGAAGAAATCTTAGATCTTTTTGATTCTCTTGTTCAGAATTTGACAAAAAATAAGAAAGGACAAGTTTTTATCCTAGATTACCAAGATTTGAATAGATTTGTACTTGGAGTTGCAAATTTGGTCAAAAAAACTGTTTTATTACCAAAATTATTTATAGAAGACCCAGATTATGATACAAGCTTGACTCATTTGAACTGGATGAAATTATTTAAAGATCTGATTGAAGGTTGTATTCCAGCAATAGTAAGGATTCCAGATAATATTGTTTTAGAGACCTCAAATAATAAGATGAACACAATTACTTTGATTTGGAAGATTGCTTTAATACTTTGTATGCATCCATATATTGCGGTTTGTGATCTATCAATTTCCACTCTTTGCCAAATTTTAAGAACTCTTGCAAAAGATTTCCCAAAAAATCTGTCTAAAGATGGTTTAAAATATTTTCAATTGGTGAAAGATTTTCAAATTGATGTTTTGTTAGTAGTTATATTTGCAAGATCACTTCGTATTGGAGATCCAAAAATTAACTATTTGACAGATGAATGGAGTCAATGGAATTCTTTAATTTCAAATATGATCTTGAATTCGATAGAAAAACTTGATTCTGAATCTTTTAATATTCTCTTCCATTTTCAAAATCAGTCATACAACTTTTCTTTAATAATTTCCAAGTATTTTAAACTTCTAGATCAGTACAATATTGCTGATTCTTCTTATATCAAAGTTTTTAGTGATTTTGAAACATCAGAAAATACGCAAATTTCGAAAAATAATAATATGATAGGATCGTCTTTCAACAACTCATATAGCTCTTTAAGAAATAGAATAATTCAATTGGTAAATTGCCTTGTGGATTTTGGACAAGGAATACTTCTAGATCAACTTTTGGAAACCTGCCTTAATATTTCAATACTTATTTTCAGCTCACAGCCTTTCAATATAAAATGCAAAAAGCATCTGGCTGTAGAAAATTCTTGGAATAATTCTTCTCAAACATTGTGTAAAAAGTTGGTCATAGTTGATGGAATATTTATCATACTTGAAACAATTATCTGTAGAGTAAACTCTAAAATTCTCGATACTATTAAAAATGAAACATTTCCAGATTCCGATACCCTTTGTGGGGTTGGCGCCACGTCATTTTTTGATTTGTTGAGCAGAAATATAGAATATAGAGAACAAAAAATATGGATTTCTTCACTGTTCAAATTAATGAATGGTATTTTACAACTTTCTTTACTTGATTTATGTGGGAGTTTCTTGGAATCTAGACGACTAATTTTTATTTCTCAAACTGTAATGTGTATAGAATGGTATCAAGAATTATACAAGAATTCAAGTTCTTCCATGATTAGTAGTGATGAGATTTTGAAAATTTATTTGTCATACTTATTAGATTCCGGGAAGCTAAGGATTTATGAATTAAGAAGAACAGCATCAAATTGTTTATCAAGAATCCTTTTAAGCCATCCAAAATTATTTGAGAAAAATCTTTTACTGATTATTCAATTAATTAATGAAAATTTGAATAATTCTTGTACTTGTTTTGAAGAGAAGACCATTTTGAATTCTGTCTTGATAGCTGCTACAAATGCATTAGGGGACTTTAATAAGATTTCAGAAAGTTGTGAAATGACTTCAAAAGCAGCTTTTAGTATGATTTCAAGAAATTCATTTCGTTTCTCGAATCAAGAGGAAGTATTAGAATTTTTATTTAAAGATCTTATTGAGTCTGTGAAGATATCTAAAGAACCAATTGAATCAAATTGGAAGAATTTGATTCTTTTAAAGAATTCTTTAACTTTATTATTCTCTATATTTGGAAATATTAAATTACCAGAAGATTTTTCAACTCTGAAAAGTGGAGGATTTCTTAAAGAAGAAAGTTCTCATTTTATTTTAAGACATCCTTTAGAAAATTGTTCAAGACAAATCTTTGAAACATTATGTTTAATTACTTTGACCTTTTTACAAATTTCTGATAACCATTTAAATACTAATATAACCAATAATAAATTCCAATTGGAAGAATTGAACATAATTTCTCTTTTTAACAGCATTTCAGATCAAGAATGGATGCATAGGAGCGGTATTAAGAACCAGTCTGATAACAAGATTATTAAACTGTCTCAAATTACCAGTTATAAGATGATTTTTTTTAATAGCTTTATTCAAATTAGAAGAATTAATTTTTCAATTAGAAATCTTTTAATAAAATTACTAGTATTCACATTTACACTTGGTACTTATAAAGATATCTTTAATGATCAAAATAATAAGATAATTTTAAATCCAGGACAGTATTTTGATGAAGTTAATGTTAATCTGCTTATAAAGACTTTAATAGATCCAATCAGGTATTTACCAATTCACATTCTAAATTTCATTATTAAAAATGGTCTTGCTATTGTTCTATCTCCTCAATCGCTTCCAAGATTTCAAGATGGTCATCCCACGGATATATTTTTAGAAGAGGTATTTTTGAAAAGATTTGTTCCTATTGTACTGGATAGACTTAAATCTGAGTGGCAAAATTTAATGATTTCACAAGCATTCATATTGTCTTCATCCATTTCAGAATTAAAAGGTTCAAATTTGGAAAATTTATCTTTATCAACAATACCTTTTCAAGATCCATTTAAAGTATTATTAAATTTAAACTTTGATAATAATGAATTCCAAAATAATATAATCCAAGATAACTCACTTTATAATGTTATCTACAATTCTCATTATAATGATTTATCTGAAACTTGCTTAACCATTTTAAAGATTATAAATGGATTCATTCTAAGTACAAACCGTCAATGGCAATCAAACTTTAAATCAAAAACTGGGTCCAAATTAATTAATTATCCAGATAAATTCAAATCATTATCAAATAGTGATGAAGATTTTCAAATGGATATTAGCTTTAGTGGATACAAATACAATCAAAATCAATATTATGAAGATCACGAATTTCAAGATTCAACTTTAATGGACTGTGAAGATTTAAAAAATTGTTCTTCACAAAAGAACAAAGTGCAACCAAAGCATGCTGTATTGTCCCAAGTTTTTCTTTTAAATCAAAATTTGATGAGATCCTGCTTGGAAATATTGATAGAATTTTTAAGCTTTCCAGATCCAAATATTTTAGAGACTTCATTACATATAATTCAAAGGTACCTTCAACTATATATTAACTTTACAAATCAAGGAATCCACTCAAAATACTCTCATATACATGTTTTTTTAATTAAAAATCTTCTAATCCAGCTTTTTAAAGTAGGGCCCAGAGCATTACCATTTGATCCACTTAACCTTTCTCCAAGCAAAAATGATAATATAAAAATAGTAACTCCTCTAAACTCTTATATCAAGTTAAATCATCCGAATTTACTTAAAAACAGTATAATTGACTGCATTCAGAGTATTATTAGATCTGACCAGGACTGCCTAAATTTCATCAATAACACAAAAAATGAGCTCAGTAAAGATTTGAGTAATGGTATTTTAACCTGCAGAAATATATCTTCGTCCAATTCCATGAATTATAATAACTTTCTTTCAGAACAACAGATACCAATTCCAGATAATATCCTGGGGAATGCTTATGAAAACTTGGAATTTCTATTCTCAAACTCCAATGAGTATTTACCTTCTGGATCAGAAAGAATATTTTCTCAACAAGATTTAATCTTTATGTGTAAGACCTTTCTTCAAGAACATATTATGGATATAGTCTTCTCCACTCAAACTCCTATATTTAGTGCTTTAATTGGAAATATCCTCCAAAAACTCGGTCAAATATCGTCTCAGAACGAGCAAAATCCATATATCAACTTTACCACGTTTATCAAGCCAACTTTTCTCCAGTAATTATTAATAAAATACCTCTTCTTAATACTTTTCTATTTTAATTATTTAAAATCTTTCCAAACTTAAGCAATGCAAGCTTTGAGTTTCCTGTTGATTCTGATATTAAAAAGCCTCCAACATCTGCATATATTGGATGCCCTCTAACCGAAAGTAAACTATAATCCTTTTTTTCATTATCTAACTCATTTTCTTCTTCATTGATTGTAGTCTGATGAATCCTTATATTATCTCCTGCTAAACCTGTTTCTTCAATTTGAGTTATTTGGCTTGAACTTCTCGAGTCTATTTCCCCCTCTATCTCACCCTCAGCACGTGCATTAGAGTGAATTACTTCATTTCTGTTTATAACGCTTTCAGTAAATGTGTGGACTACTGGATAAGAGCGAGTGGAAGATTTTTTTTTATATTCTTCCTCATGTTGTGAACTAAACATTTGGAAGTATCCGAACTTTAATTTAGGGGATAAACTTTCAGTATCAAAAATTCGAACATATTTATCCTTAGTATTGATTGATAAAACTAAGTCCCCATTGGAGTTGTAAACCGATCTTCTATAGCTTTGGGAATCCCTTAAAGTTGGAATATTAAAACCCCTGCCTCTATTTCCATGGGAAGTTTCTTTTGACCTTATATCTAACTGCTTAAGATAATCATCCACTCCACTTATTACCATCTTGAGGTCATCTTTTGGGGAGAAGCACGACATAATCGCCATACACGGTAACTCAAATTTCATAATGGGATTGTTTCCGTTAATTTTCTGCCTTAAGTCCCATAACTTGCAGCTTGAATCAAAAGATGCAGTAGAAAATATTTGTGGATGATAATTTGCAAATCTTACAATATTAATATGTGACATATGCATACTTGGTAGAATTTTCACCTGAGATCCAGTATGTGTATCATACAAACCAACAGATTTACCGAATCCACTCGCCAAGTAAAAATCATCTGTAGCATTTACCGAAAGCGAGCTTAATTGAGGAAATGGCTTGCTCTTATTTTCAGTATTAAATAAATAGGGAAATTTGTCTTCCTGCTTATCTTGATCAACTTTTCTATTTCTTTGACAACTATTATTCTGGTCTTGAAGGTAATCTATAGGCTGATAAAATGGATTTTCTTTATAACTTAAAATTGAAATTGTACCCAATAAACAACTTCCTGCTACAAATGTTTGTGGATGGCAATTGAACCAAGATAAGCCAATAATAGGACTTAAAGAAATTCCTAAAAGCGTTTTAAGAGGAAAGAAAAAGTTTCAATGAATTTGAAATTTTTGTTTTATCGGAGAATCTTAATTACGGAATTTAACATAAATATGTTATATATGAATATTTTTCTCTCTTTACGCTTGATATAATTACAACATTTAATACCTTATTATATTTAATTCATCCAAATATGTCATTTTAAATAGCAATTGCAAACCGCCCTTGCATGCATGCAAATTAAAAATACTAAAGTGGATTTGTTGTAACCACTGTACTATTTTTATGCATGCAATTTTATTAATGCCACGTGTATAAATTACACGTAATTAATATCTGGAGAATAAATGAATACTAAATGACTAAATATCGCATTTCCACCAAGGTAAAAATAATGGTTCATAAAAACATATTAAACCAATATATTTGTATGAATATTCATTTCAAACCGTATTTGATTTCTTTCCCGATAATTAATTAAACTTACCTTGTTCAGCCAAAATGAAGTCGTTATATCTATCAATCAATTTAACTTTTCCCAAAGAAGTTCCAATTAAGATTAAATCTGACCTATCTGAGTGAAATTCAAACTGCCTAGTATCTTGCGAACTCTGTAATAATGTGAATTTATATTGATTTTTAATTATGAGATCTTCTTTAAAACTTTCATCAAGTCTAGTATTTTCTGAATTTGAATTTGAATCGAAATACAAAGTGTTTTGAATTGGTTGTGAATTAAAGCTTAAATATCTTGAGCTAATATCACCATAAAATTTCCCAACTGTCAAGTCTTTGTAAATTTCGTTTGTATTTTTCATTAAGGTTTTTAAACAAAAATTATCTTTTGACTCAGGATTTTGTACTGAAATATCCCCAGGATATTCTTTATGGTCTTTAAACCTATTTAGTTCTCTACATAAAGTGATTATTCTACAACTTGAAAATCTCACAGTAGAATTTAGCATGTGGCCTTCCAATGATGAGAATGATGAAAATGAAGGCATTGTTGACATATTTGAAATACCTGAAAAGGATCTCTGCATCATAAATTGATTCTCGACTGATTCATTCATATTGTTAACATTACTTTTCAATACAAAATCATGTTCTTCTTCAACTTTTATTGGCAAAAAGCTGATTTTTGACAATCTTAAACCATCAGAAGACCAGCTAATAGGAATTATAAATTCTTTATGTATCTTAAACTGTTCTTTAAGGTCCTCATAAATTTCTTCCGTCCCAATTTGTTTAATTTCCGCTTTAATCTTCTCACCATTAACAAAAAAAAAATTCTTCGATAAGCTACCAAGCAGATCCCCAGAATAAGACTTTAATTTGCTCAAAATCTTTTCATTTTTTGTCAATTTCTCTCCATAAACTTTTTCCCCCATTTTCTTCTCTTGTAAAAATATCTCGTTACTGTCTTCATTTTCCTCATTTTCGCAATCGCTCAGTTTTCTCCACCCTATGCCTTTCAATATGAAGATGTTATAACTATTTTCGTCTTTAAAACTATCACTAATAACTCCATCCAAGTTTGCTTTTATCAAATAAATTAAATCGGCCATGCACGCTTCTTCTTTATTTATAGATATATATCTTCTATTTAACTGTCTTTTTAAACCTTGAGGATTCTGAATTATATTTAATATTAGCTCCAAATTAGCTTTGGGACCAATACTTATAGGCAAATTATCACTTGAAAGCGAATAATTCTGCAATGAAGAGAATATACCTGAATTAAAATTCTTTATATCCTTTAAATTTGATCTATTAGGATTGTAATACCAAGTACATCCCAAAAGGCTTTTTGGGTATTCGCACCAACATGAGTAACTTTGATCATTATCTAATGCTGAGTCCTGCAAGTTAATACTAGTTGCAAACATATTAAATATTATAGAATTTGAACATAGCATTTTGAAATACTGTTTTATATTCTGAAACTCCAAATTACATGTTCTATTAATTACTGAGCAAGGGGTTGTGCAATTTACCGGACTGTGAGTTAAATTCATATTTGAATAATAGTCATTCACAGCTCCAAATCTAATCTCGCCTTTCATACCTTTTTGATCTTTCTGGATCTGGCTCAACACCTCAGAGAAAAGTTGAGAGCCTTCTTTGTTTGGAATTCCCATTTGTTTGAATGCCGAAATAGATCTTGGGGTTAAGGATGTTGTCCAGTTTGGGTTACTGGCATAAGAAATAAATGCATTAGCTATTGTGACAAATTCTATGGAACTTGAAGCTACTTTATACATGACCCCACCATCATTTCTTTCTTCCTCCTCTTCCTCCATCTTCTCCTCTTCCGGTATCCTTAAATTTGTTTCTTCCATCTTTGATTGAGTTCTGATTTTTGAATAATTACCTAGGGATGACTTCCTGTGAATATTTATTGGAAGTTGTAGCTTTTTGCTCCCCAGTAAACTGCCATCATCGGATCTATGATTAGGTACATCGCCCATATTTACCATATGTACAAGCTCCTTTGGTAGTTCTAGAAGATATCTACCATGTGAATTAGGCTCAGAGCTAATAATATTTCCAATTCTTCCTCCTATCAAAATCTCTCGAATTCTAATTGGGCATGGAAGCCGGATAAAATGTCTGCATGTATGTAAAGTCGACAAATATTTAATCTTTTTCGCAAAATCAAAAATTCGACTAATTATTGTATCCTCCATATCTTGGTATATCTTCGGATCAATCTTAACTGAAGTTATTGGAGTCATTATATCTATGCATGTACCAATCCTTAACCAGAAAATATGATTTGGATCTTCATTTAGAATATTCATATAAAATACCAACCTCCAATTCACTAATTCTGTTGCAAGTGAAATATCCAATCTTATATTTTCCAATTCACTATTATCCAACTCTATTGCTGGCTTTTTTCCTTGATTTAATGCTACTTTATGATTTTTCTCATCCCACCAATTGTACTCCAATATCTTAAGAAAGTTATCCTCATTCCCAAACTCTATAGAGTAAGCTTCCACTTCCTCTATAGGCATATGCGTATTTCTCTTACTATTTAGATTTCTCATTATGTTATTTTCATTCCTTTCAAACCAATAGTTTCCCAAATCATATTTTTTGTTATTTGGAATTTGTTGTGCTTTTTCAAAACACCATTTTTTCCCTTTTTTGTTTTGCACAAAACCAAATCTATGACAGTAAAATCTCCATATTATTGGGTTATTATGAATTGTTAAATACGCAGAGTTACATGTTAAACTCAGACTAATTGTATCTTTCGGTTCCAAAAAATAACATATTCCCATAATTATCTCTTTAGGAATTTTAAGAAGTGTTAGAGCTTTTTTAAAAGCCATTTTTATTTTATATTCTTTTCCCTTTTTCAATTTCTTCCTATTTCTTCTATTTCATCTTTATTGTTCTCATGTGTGTGATATTTGGTATTCCTTGAGGTTAACACTTTCAATTATCTGATATAATATTTTTGTTTTTTTGTCTTATATAAATAAAATATATATAGTCTTAAATTTAGTTATTTCTGAATAAAACAAATATAAATTAATAACAACTTTATTTTAGTTCTTAAATGAAGAAGAAAGGAGACCAGGATGAACAAATAGTTTAATATTTTACTATTATTTCCAAGTTTTAAAGCTTTCCGCCCCTTTTTTTGTTAAGACTAGTACATATTTACAGAAACATATTAAGATAACGAACTTAACTATTTTTGCATGAGTTTATTGACAATTAAATCAATTCCGAGCAAAAATCAAGATGCATGTATTGCATGCATACATGTAATACATGCATCTTGATTTTTGCTGCATTTCTAATCAACTGATAATTTTTTACAGAAAAAAATGTTAAAATACTCAACAAATATTAAAACTAATTAGTATCAAACATTTTCAAACATATGTTAGTTTATGAAAATTGTTCTTCCTATTTTTAAAAAACTATTCAATTCTTTTCAATACATTTTTGCCTAGCTCTTAACACAAAAAATACAACGCGCCAACTCGAGAAATTGAGCGCCAAGTACTATAATTGTATTAAACGATAAATAATATTAATAATTACATACTGGCACAAGTAGTATGGGGGCGGAAGAAGAGGAAAAAAAGTAAAAAAAAATGAGGCTGAGGGGAAAAGTGGAGGTAATTTAAAGTTAATAATACAGGAATATTTTGTTCTTTCTTATTCCCATAAGCTCTCTAATAAATTTGCTTAATTGGGTTTCATAACACATTTTAAGGGAGGAATAGCTAGCGATACGCTTTTTCTATTCACGCTTTAAATAGTGATACAAAGTAGCAGAGCAATTTTTTTCTTTTTTTTTTGAATGCTGAGCTATTATTCAATGACTTTACTTGCACAATAAGAAAGAAAATAAAATTTCAAAGGGAAAATCATTTATAGTTAATTTGAAAAACAATTATAATCACCTATAAGCTGCTTGTAAAATAAATTAATATTACATATGCCTGTTACAAGAACACGAATATATATGTATAAATCAACTTATTAAATTAAGATAGTATTAACTTAAACAAAGTAATGGAAGGAGTTAAGTATTCGAGAGGAGGAAAGGTTCACGTAGATGAGGAAAGATGTGGTGGAGGTAGAGGAGAAGGTCATGTGGGGATGTTTGTAGATGGAAAGGGAAATGGACGTGGAGGAGGTACTTATAGAGGAAATAGATTTGGTAAAGGGAATAAAATAAAATCGGGATCAATTTATAGATATCAGAATGCCAAATTTGATTTTACAGGAAAGTTGCAGAACTCAACAGAAACAACCGTAGGACCTGATGAGCTGGAGAAGAGCAGTGAATCAGCTGATTGTAGCAACAAAGTTGTCGTAGATACTAGTGACTTACTAGTTATTAGCTTTGGTATTTCACCGGAAAAGAAAAGCGGTGAAAAGATTGGGGTAATATCCAATGGAATTTCAAGTACCGAAGCTAGTGAGTATTGTAAAAGCCAGGGCTCAAGTCAGAATCCAAGTCCCCTAGGAGGCTGCCAAGAGAAGTTTAATACTAACTCAAATTTCTATGATGATTCAAAACACTTGTCCAATTATAAACATTACAGGAAAAACCACTTCCAAAGCGCTTATAAAGGTAGAAGGGAAGTTTTTAATAAGACTCAAAGCGAAAAAGCTTTTGAAGTGAAGAAAGAATCTGAAAAGCGAGACTTAACTAATCCTAGTCCTGAGGAGCCAGCTAAGATAGAAGAGGTTAAGAGTATTAATGCCAAAAAAGATGGACCAAAGTTACCAGCTTTTGATGAAAAAATCCCGGATCAGGAAAGTATTCTAGAAAGCCCAAGCAGAATGTCTGACAAGAACTCGAAATCTACAGAGACTTTAATAAAGGAACAAGATAAAAATAGCAACTCCAATTCTCAGATGATTAGGGATGTAATTAACTGGATGATGGAACGACAAGGAGAGGCGATTCAATGGCTCAAAGAAAATGGCAAGTATCCACAAGAGGAATTTGTTCAGAACTCTGTTAGGAATCCCCGGAGATTTTCCCAAGATAGAGGATTTAGGGGGAAAAAACAATCTTGGATTGAAGGCGAGCGAAACACAAAGGGAAAAAATCAGAGGTTTCCAGCAAAACACAAGGGCCAAAAGAAGGATGCTTTCTCTTCTTATTCTCCTAAGACCCTAGTTAATCCAGCAAACCAAGATAAGAGTAGCAATTCAACTTCAGATTGTTTAGAATTGTCACAATGCCGAGAAACAAGCAAACAATTTGACACCAAAATCTTAAACAAAGACTTGGGTCAAAACCTAGACTCTCGTGCAAAACAGAAATTTGGGTATAATCGAAGATTTAGCAGGGAAAAAACTGGCAATTTCCAATTTCAAAACAAAATCAAGGAAAATGAGTCGTACCTCTCTTCAAGAACAAGGAATGACTCAATAGGTGGAGAGAAGAGCACTAACAGAAATAGTAGCTTTAATACTCCTACCAAGTACAAAAATCACTACTATAAAAAGGAATCTGTTCGAAAAGATCTGTAATGCTATTATTACCAGAAACTCTCAAGTCTAAGTTAACATATGTATATATTTATTCTTATTTCTTATATTTATTATTTCGAATAATTCTCAAACTCTAATGCTTGAATAGAGTCACCTTAATTTTCTTTAAATTTTTTCTAATTCTTGTTTTACGTATTGACGTGTTTACATGCATTTTGCTTTCAATACATGTGGGGGGTTGCCGCCTTTCAACATTTGGTGGAGAATATTCCGAGAGATAAAAAATTGCATTATAATGTCGACGTAAATAAAAGCATATTTATATATGTACATACTTGCATCATTTGATGTCTTCATTCTATGATCTTTATCTCAAACTCACATTTTCTAACTATTTGCAAAAGCATTTGAATAAAAACCCGTTCAAATAGCTAGTCTCTTTCTTTGTAATTCGCTCTATTACTATTTGTAGGCTTTATAAATTGATATCTTCTAATTTAATGCTCACCAATCTGCTTTCTTTCACTTTCTATAAATAATTATTTTTCAAAAAAGAAATAAAAATAAACAATGGATTTCCCGCCGGCGGTACACTCCATTGTAATTGATTTACCAAGTATCGAGAAGGATTTGAGAGATAGATTATTATCAATTCAGGGAAAAAATAGTCGGTTTTATGGAAACTGAACTCGGACTATCAAAAGAGGAAAATGGAAGAACAGGAGTAAGAGGAGAGTTATTCTTAAACTTTGAGGAGGTTGGGAGGATTCAAAAATTCTTGATGGAGAATTCGGGGAGCTTTGGATTTGAGTTGTCGCCAGAGCCTGTGGTTGATAGTAACAAAAAAAGCTCAAAGAAGAGGTCAATATCAGGAGGAGCTAAAGTGAGTTCTTCTGGTGCTGTTGTAGGAGAAAAGAGGAAATCTCGAAGTTCGCGTCCATCTTATTCAAGAGAGCTAAAGGCGCTTTTAGAAGATGGAATGAGTATTTTAGAATCAAGACATGACAATAAGGGAGGTAGCTCTCAAAGTTCAGTAGGACAAAGAGGAAATGTTGAAGATTCCCAAAAAAGACTTCCAGATTGGGCTAAAAGATTTCACAGAATTCTTAAAGTTATTTCTCAGCAAGAAGCCTTCTATCCTTTTGTTTCAGCTGTCAATATTAAAAACTTCGACCTATATATAAAAGGAGATGCTCTTTCCCCTAGAGAAGGTGCTGAGGAAGAGACTTTTGACGGCATATATTCAAATGAAAATAAGAAAAAAGAAATTGACCGACTCTTTTTAAACGCTGGACAATTCTTTAAATATATCGAAAGATGTAGTCCGATCAAACCAATCTCTCTGAATTGTATCATCAGTAAGCTCGAAAACAACGAATATTTATCAGCTGCTCATGTCTTTTCCGATATATATTCTGTCTGGATTTGTGGCTTCCGATCAGTAGAACCTGGAAAACTTTTATGGACTAAAGCAGTAGATGCCTCACTTAATTTTAACTTAAAGCTTTTAAATGAACCGCTACAAGATGATTTCCTACTCACCTTTCCAGGAGGCATTCCTAAAGGATCCACTAAAAGTGCAAAGTCAATTATTGACGGGTCGTCGGCCTTGGAGCCTCCAAAAAAGATCCAAAATACTGGAAAAAACACAAGCTCCTTACTCTTTGATGACTCTGGAAAAGACCCCAACTACCATACATTTGGTAAAAGTAAAAAATCAGCCTCTAACAATCAGTCATCTCAAAACTCCTCCAGCTCCAAGTCCGCAAAACCCCCAAAGAAACACTCACAAGCTTCATCCTCCTCATATAGTGTCAAAGAAATTACTGAGCCTGAAAGGCACGAGTTTCAATCTCTTCTTAGCCAACTTTCACAAAATGACCATGTTGAATTATTTAACTCCTTCTTTTCCACTGCTCACTGGAAAGAAGTTAACTCCGGTGAAGTGGAACTTGATGACCAACAAACCCCCCCAAATGTTTTCCGCGAGATGATTAAATGGTGTAAACTCAAACTCAACATTCCTATACTGGAGGGCACATCCTCCAAAAAGGATTTATCCTCAAATAAAAATGCATGCAAAAAAACCCGCCAACACAAGGCGCCTTCAAGATTGCACTCGTCACAAAAGAAAAAATCTCATTTATCAGCTAAGCAATTCTTTTCATCTGGAAGGGCATTTAGTTCTCCGTCTTCATCATCGGCTAGCGAAGATGAAGACGATATTTCCTTATCCGGGAACCTACAAATTTCACAACAATGGGCGTCAACCTCTTCATCTGGTGAATCAGACACCGAGCCAGAACTGACTAGTTTTTACCCACATTTTAATTCTAAATAAATAAAAATGCAAACTGGCGAGCAACTTCCCGCCTAAATGTTCTTAGCTAAGAAAATCAAACATTTTATACGTTTACAAATATAATTAGTTTAGAAAATGGCTAGTTAGCCCGAACACTTGTAGCAAGTAAACTATACAAAATAAGCATTATATATATCAATAATATCAAAATGTACTCGATACAATCCCGCTCTGAAATTTTCTGAAGCCACATTTCTTGTCATGTTCTTTGTATTAATAAAGTATTGTAATAGCTATTAAAACCAGAAGAGCTCTGCTAATGTGATTCTCTGCTTAATTCTAACCAAATAAAGTTTTCAATCAAAAATAATTAATCAATAGGATGTATGTGTAGTCAGTATATGAAAACGCATGTTGAAATCGGATTATAGAGAAATGGTCAAAGCAACCAGCCAGTGCACTATTAACTATTATTACCAAATTGTGTATTTTTGCATTCATTTAGTTAAGTTGTTTGAAATAAGATGACTGTTTTATGTATATGGCCATTAAGATTCCTTCAGAAGAGAAGCAACTTGAATCAATCTTGATTTGTGATTAGAAGCCTTTCAATCTACAATGATCTCTTTTCCAGAACAATTTTTAGATTTCGTGCATTTAGACAAATATTCTCAAATTTTGTGCTAATTAATGAAAGCTGTTTAAATAACTCATCTGGTGTTGGAGACTCCTTCATCTTGATAGTTTTTACCAATGACTCTGAAAACTCTCTTCCAAGTATATGAACTGCCTCCATTTCAATAATAGAGTCGCCTATTGAAATAAGATTAGTAATAGTCTCTGAATTTAGCTTTTTTTGAATCTCCAAAAATGCATTAAACTTCCATTTGTGATATGCTCCTGGATATTTATGTTCATATTTTGATCTTGCTGAAATGACTGTTAATCTTGATAAAACATCAACAACTTCTGGCATATACATCTTAGCAGAATAATCAACCCATCCCTCTGAAGCATTAGTTATTAAAAATACGTTCCCCATGTCCATAGCTTTGACAAGTAGCTCAACTACGCATTTTTGGATTTGATTCATAATAATTTGTACATCCTCAGGAAGACAAGTAGACAAAAAGTTATCAGAGCACTCATCTTGACATGCAATAATATCCTTCTCTAGTTTGCCTTGAGCCGAATCATTCACATCCTCTTGCAGTGAATTTGAGCTCCCACCAATTCTACTCCTTTTAGTTATCTGATAATTTAAGAATGTGGTACAAAGTAAGGTATCATCCCAGTCAAATATTATTGCAGTTTGGTGCTTTGGTGGCCTATGGGCTGAAGGAACCCAGATTTTCAAATAACTCAATTTTTCCAAATACTTGAGCCTCGAAGAGTCATTTTGAGACAAGTCCAATAGTCTGAATAAAAAATCATCATGTTCCTGCACCTCATCTGTAGAATCGCCATAAGCCTTTGTGGAACTGTGAATCATTGAACGGTCGTGTCCTGAAGCGTGTACTCTCCTTTCCCCATCACTTTTGGTAATCCCCAATCTTAAAATTAGCCTTTCTCTTACATTATCTTTCATAATATCGAAAGCTGACTATTCCCATTACTAGCTTTAATTAGCAGTTCTTTCTTGACTACTAATTCACCTGTTTCATACCAATTAAATATAAAAATCCTCTTTACTTTTCTTCAGTATCTTCTTTCCTTTTTATTATTCTTTAATTACATTTTCCTTGAGATTGGGCGGGAAATTATTTTATTGGTAGTCGTTTTAAATATCTGCTACCGAAAAGGTATTCACAAATTTCAAGAGAATTGCTTGCATTAGCGGTTCCTTCTGTCATAACTATTAGAAGGCTGGGAATAAGTTTTTTCTTTTAAGAAAAGTGACAAAACTTACCAGGAAGACCTCTAATTCGGGTAGCTCCTTTTAAAATGCAATCTTTAATAGAATAGATTGAGATGTTTGGGAAGACTGAAAGCAGGACTCCAGCTATTCCAGTTATAATTGGGGCAGAGAATGAGCTACCATCCATGCATCTGTATTCTGTGTTTAGTGGATTTCAGTTAGAATTTGGGTTAATTTTGTATTTTTAAGATTTGCATGCATCTTACCTCCTTGTAGATATGTAGAGCAAATATTAACTCCAGGAGCCCCAATATGGACGGTCTTTCTTCCATAAGTTGCTCTTTCCATTAGTTCTCCATTACTTTAGGTAATTAATAAAGAAATGAATAGATAAAGTTTTTGAATGGAATGAAAATTTAGATTTATTACTTACCTCGTAATCGAAGTCACAGAAATAATATTTTCAGACCTGTGGATTAGGTAAAATTTAATTTCAAAGTTTAAAATGTTTTATTTATACGATTTCTTTTAACTTACTTGAAAGATGAAGGGAAAGTTGGAACAATATCATTGTTTCTGTCGCTTTCATAATTACCAGAAGCCACAATTACCAGCATTCCCTGATCTTCACTTCTTTGAATTGCAAGTCTTAATAATTCAATACTTTTACTAAGGAAAGTATTTATTGATCTTTGATGTTCAATATTTACACTAAAGGTACTTACCTTCTACTTCCATAGCTATGGTTTGATATTTTTACTCCTTTGTCTAATGCATAGTCAATAGCTTCGACGAATCCTGATAGGAATCCTCTAATTTTTGAGTCCAAAACCTTTAATACCATGATTTGGCAAAACCAACAAATTCCTGAAATACCAACTTCCTTATTTGGGATTGCAGAAATGATGCCAGAAATATGAGTTCCATGTCCGTTATTATCTAAAGGTATTTTATTGTTATCCACAAAATTCTAAAAGTATTTGTTTAAATTATAAAAAATCCTATATTAATTAAAACTTAACTTACCCATCCATAACAATCATCAACATAACCATTCATGTCATCATCAATTCCATCATTACAGTCAAACTCTCCAAAATTCCTCCATATTTTTCCTCTCAAATCAGGATGTTCAAAATCAATCCCAGAGTCAATAACTGCAATTACAACATTTCCCATTCCTTGATCCTTAAGCTCTGAAACTCTTTTCCACATTTTTGCTGACTTTATTCCAAATCTTGAATCGTTATGAAACCACTGTCTTTCATAAATAGTTGAATAGTTTTCATTAGTTATTGTTGGTCTAATAGAGTTATTTATTTTCGGTATCTCAAATTTACTTCTATAATTATTCTCTTCGAATCCAATGAACTCGTCCAAATACACTCCCTAGTCAAAGTTGTAAAAATCTATACGTAAAATTATCATAACTTACCTGAATCAAATCTTGAAACAAGTTGACTTGATCCTTGATTACATTCAGGAATTTAGTCATCTGATCATTATCTCTAGTTTGTATAATCTCCATGCTTAAATTCTTTAAATACCTTGTTTTTGTATTATTAAACTAACAGTTTTGAAGAATTAATTGATAAAATGTTTCATTATCCTTCCCATACAATTAAAATTGAACAAATGCATGGGAATAATGAAAGCCAAGCTTACCTTGAGTAAATTAAAAGCTCTTTCAATAATGTTCTTAAACCTCAATCTTAATCTTAAAAATAACTCATTTGAGCCACTATTACTTTCTTTATATACAAATATTATTCTGTTAGAGTCTTGATATTGTGATTCATTAACTTTAATCTAAATAGAGGTAATTTAAAGCAATATTTTAATGAGAGTTATTTTGAAATTTTAACAGAAATTTGTTATTAGTTACTTACCTTTTTTATCAAATCCGCTAACCTAGTACCAAGATTAGAATCTTGCCTTTTGGAAACTAATTCAACTCCATTTTCTATTCTAATCAAGTTCTGAGACCTAACTGTTATTATAATAGTTACCAGAATTTGAATGATTAGTAGTTTTGCCCTCATTCGAAGCTATTGTTATTTTTGATGTATTGTATTAAAAAAAAGAGATATATATTTTATATTATTTTCAATTTAATTATAATGAGCAAAAATCTCCTCTTCTTTTCCTATCACCTATTATTGGAAAAAAGATATATTAAACTCTTATTAAAATTGTTTTCTTTTATTTTTTTTCCTGTTTAACTATATCTCATTATACTTATTCAAAATTCTTGCATTTTCTTTATAGATAGCCCTAGTTTCTCGAAACTATATAATTAAGCAACTTTATTTGTTTTATATTTTTTACGTAATAATTTTAATGTGGACAATTTTTCCAAATACCGGTGGTCCTATTACGTAAGAATAGTTTACATGTAGTGCATGCAATTGAAATGCATGCATGAGTGAGATTTTGCGGGTTGGGAGAAGAAAAATAATGAACGCGAAAAATAGTTATTGGAAAGAGTAAGAAGCACTAATTATTAGAATTTTTAGTTTTTTCCCTTGCAAATTTGTGAATTTGGGGGGCTAAATTGAATCGTTTTTTAATTCATGGAATACTAGTATTATTTACATCTTCGTTGCTAAAACTACCATTAATGTTATTATTCGACTTTAAAAGTTGAATAAACTGATCATCTTCTTTGTAAAGTCCTGACTGCACCAGAGACTCTATGTTGTGTGTATAAACGTTATTAATGCCTTTGTTGAAAGTAGGATGTGTTTCTCTCTCAGGGAATAAATGCACTGCAGCAGCTAAATGTTCAAACTGAGTCTTGTAATGATCTCTAGAAGCCCTCAATATCTGAACACTTTCCTTGAGTTGTAAGATTTGATCTTCGAGTGATTGAATTAACTCATCTTTTCTAAGAAGCTCGTTTTTAAAATACAAGTCAGATTTTCTGCCAGTCTTAAGACTCTGAATCTCTTTGTGAAGCTTTTCGTTAATTTCCTCTTCCTCGCTATACTTCTTGAACCATTTATTTTTTTCAAATTCTGCAATCTGAGTTTTTTTTTTTTCAAGCTCAAGTTTCATCTTGAACTCATTTTTTTGGGATTCAAGAAGTTTTGTTTGTTCAAATTGAAATAGTTTCATCTTTCTATTGTTTTCATCATTAACATTATCTAATGAGTTTTCTTTATTCTTTAACTTAAGTATTTTATTACTAACTAAATTCTCAAGTCTTCCAAGCTTATTGCTTTTTCTGTTAATATCCCCAATGAAATCTTTCATGATTGTTTCTTGTCTAATTAAAGTCAATTTTCTGAATTCTTCTTCCAAATTGTGGAGGTGTTGTACGAACCTTTCTTTCTCTGACCTCTTCCAAATCTCGAAGTTCACCTTTGAGGTATATTCATCGTTATTTTCAAGCCCTTGTTCATACAATTCATCATTATCAATTTCCTTTATTATAGTTTCTATTAGCTTGTTTGAAAAATCGACATCTCCAACAGTGAAATATCCTATCTTTGAGCTAAAATCAGAAATTGCGCCAGGGCTTCTAATATTGGAGTCTAATTTATCAAACATATTTCCAATCTTGAGAAATTCCAAGTCTTCTGGAGAAATAAATTCTTCTTCATTACCCGGCTCGTACTTGGCATTTCTTGACGTTCTTTGTGGGGAAAAACTCACTCTTTTATCAGAAGGAGGGGTTTTGGGTCTGCTACTCGAATTTTTCCCAGTTTTCTCATTCATTGAAGATTCATTTGTAGCACTTCCTGACTTTGGTCTAGATCTAGATCTAGATACAGATCTATGTCTGGAGAATAAAGATGAATTTTGATCTGTTTTAGTATTTAATGACTTCTGTCTAATACTAGGCGATGATCCATCTGAAATTGGATGCTTCTTACAATCCTGCAATACTATATCAACCTCAATAAGTCCTATAGGCACGCTCTTTTCTTCGTCTGTTACTGAATTCTTCCTATTTTTATCTTTGAATTCGCCAGAATTTGGTTCTAATTCAGAATCAGAAAGTGAATCCAACTCATTTGAAGTGCTTTTGTGATCATTGGGTACTTCAGACTTTGATACTGGATATAGTAATATGCGTGTTGGCCAAATTCTGAATGTATTTGAACCAAAAATATAATTACCTGAGATAGTTGGATTGGTTTTTTCAGTCTGAATTAAAATATGCTTTAAATTAACATAACCCTTGGAATGAAGTTCCTGGTCCCCAAAAGTACTAACTTTATAGGCCTCAATTTTTAAAGGCTCACAGTTTAATCTGTCAAATATATCCTTCCAGGAGCAGATTATCCTGGAAGTTATTTCTATTTCATGATCAGAAAAAATAGTCGTAGATCTTCTACATGGGTATGGTGGGCTTGTTTTTGGACATTTTGACGGAGATATCTCATTTGTGCTTTTAATTATTTTATACCAATTTGGAGCCTTAAAAATCACAGTAGCAGGGTCCTGCAATGTGATTGATCTAAAATGAATAGAAAGGCTCCAAGTCAAAGATTCGGATGCCCCAAAACCTGCAATATCTGAACCATCATGTTTGTCTATTTCAATATTAAACCATCCAGATTCTTCTTCAAGTTCATCAAAGTTTAACCTTGTATTATCTAAATTCTCTAAAGAATACCAATCAGTGTATTCTTCAGAATTCATTGCTCCAATTTGAACTGATCAGTTAACATATTAATCCCTATTTACACCACTATTTCATTGGCATTCATAATCTAACAAAATATATTGAAATTTTAAGTATATGATTATTATTTATTTGTTAAATCCACTATTTTTTTCATTGGTGTGGTGCTAAATTACATACCATTTGGCGCCAAAATGGTTATAATTAGGAATTGATAATATTTAAAATTGCATGCAATTTTTGCATGAGATAAATGGAAAAAAAAGCAGTAAATAGAGAAATTAGAGAAATGTAAAATTAGAGATAACTTAATAGAAAGATAATAATCGTGAAAAAATAATATTAGCCCCATAGAATTAAAGATGGTTTTCCGTCTTTGTTGATGCCAGCTGTGAATATCCAAGGTTGCTTTGGATGCCAAATAGCTGAGCTAATAAAAGAAAGCTCTCCTTTAATTACCTTTAGAGGGACAAAAACGGGATCACTCATTAAATCTGTGGGCATTCTGCAATGGAAAACATTAATAGTGCCATTTTTACTAGCAGAGAAAACCATAGATTTTCCTTGGTGGAACTGAACCTTTTTGATGGCTGATTCACTATATCTTAAGAGTTTATAAGGAGTATTTCCAAGATCCAGATCAAACCAGGCAATTCTTCCATTTGATTGTCCAACAAAGATATGTTTTCCTGACGAGTCTATAGAAATTGTTGTTGGATCTTCAATACCAATAAGTTTTTTAACCAAAGCTTTACCAGTGTTTTGGTTGCCAAGCTTCTTATTACCTGTATTGCTAGATGTTAAATCAACAATCCTAATACATGTTTGGGTAGCAACAATAAGCCATGGGTTAGATGAGTGAAACTGAACAGATTTAACCAAACCACTAAGTTTTTTAAATGCAGTAATTGATGAGCATCTATTTATAGAATGAATAACAACTCTTTGTGAAGGTGAAATAGCTCTTGGAGATACTGCAGCTAAATATCCTCCTTTATTATGCCATGATAAATGTCTAATAGCAGATTGATGTTTAATTACAACAACTGAGCTTAATTCTTTATTTAATTCAGAATTTGAATCCAAATTAATGCCATTCCATGAAAGCAACTCCAGTTTACTGGATTCTTTATTATAAGTACGGAGATCCTCAAATAACTCCAAAGAATGCTGATAATCTTTTACTGGATCATTTTCTTTGTTTTTAGAATTTTTAATTGTTTGGTCTGAATTCAAAGTTTCTTCTTGTTCAATATCTGTGGAAGCTTCAGAGTCTTCTGCAAAGCAAATGCTTGGAAGTTTCAGTACTAGAATAAAGAGATACTCCTCAACTCCACAAGCTAAAATAGGTAAATTAGGATGAAATGCTAGAGTTGTTATAGAGCTTGTGTTAGATTCTTGTTGTGTTTCATCGCTAGAAGAGGGTTCATTGGAGATATTTACTTGTTGGGCTAATTTTGACATATCCAATTTAAAAGCTATTCGTGAAGTAGATATTTCAAATACCTCCAATAGACTACCAACTCCCACAGCTAGCCAGAATCCGTCAGATGATGCAGACATTTGTATATTTTTACTGTCAATAATTTGATCAAAGTCATATCTAATTCTGATTGAAGTTGGATAAGGTTTCAAATCGCTTGTATCAATTGGGGGAGGCAAGATACTTTCAGGATCAACATTCATTCTCATCTTCATAGCTCTAGGACACAAATAAAGATCCAAGCAGCGTTCAAACCTCTCAGTAATGAGTTTATCATAAGCTGGTACCCTTCTTAGACAATCAAATTTAGATGGTATAAATGTATTTTCCAGTTCTCCCTCTTTCTCAAGCTTAGAAATCTCATCCTCATCAAATAAGTACTCTTCTGGAGGATTGTAGCTATGTTCGTGAACTGGGAGCTCCATTCTTGGTGCTGGAATATGAGGAGGCCCTTTAGAAGTAGTTCCATCAACGACTGGATCCAAAATGGCATCTTCCCAAATATCAAATACTTCCGGTTCCCTCTTCTTAATAGGATGCAAAATCTTAAGCCTTATTAACTTAATTAGATGAGTAATTTTCTTTGCTTCCCATTTAGATGGTATAAATCCACGCTTTGGTACTGGTCTGTTTGATACTGGGAATATTTTATCTTCTAGACTGTCATTTTCATAATGGTAGCTTTCCGCATCAAAGTCAGGATTAGCATAAGCCTGAGATGAAATTCTTCTGATTATGTCCAAATCCTCATCAGTAAGTCTAACTGAAGTCTGATTTTTTTGATCATATATTGTTCTCCATGCATCTGGATCTGTTGAATTTAGTAGGGCTTGTAGCTCAGAATCTAACAAAAAAAAATGTGTTAAATATATTTCAATAAGTACTAAATATAAATCATTGAGTTAACTTACCTGACTTATTGAGTAGTTTTTTCAGCCTCTCACCGTCGATTGTATATCCTTGGTGATCAAATTCATCATACCAATGTAAAGGTACGTTTCCAACGCGATTTACCTCCTCATCCTCATCAGAAATGTACAAATTTTCATCGATGTATTCCATTGTACTTTTGATACTTTATTTACAAAGTATTTTTTTAATTCTATTTTCCCTACTTTTATCCACCTTTTTCTATGGTCTTTTTTTAACATTTTTATGTTTATTTAACTGGCGCCCAGTCACTTCAAAAGGCGCCAAATCCTGTATGCCTCTAATTCTTTTTTCTTCTTTCGCAAGGTGCTACTCTAGGTATTCAGTAATAATTTATTTTAAACTGTTTTGCGATTAGAGTGGTGCTTACTCATTTATCTTACCACCTATTTAAGATATTTGCTTAGGTTTTATCTTTTTGATGTTTTTCTTAGTCATCTTATTATTTTCTACTTTGTATCTTTACACTTTCGCCATGCACAATATAATATGTTAATATTTTGACACGTAAGTTTTTTGTAATGGGTTGCATGCAGTCATGCGCAAACTTTTTGTAAAACCACCGGTATTAGAAATTATATTCTCATTTTGAAATATCAAGACAAAAGAAAATTGCAAGTAAGCATGCAGAGTTAAAGCAAAACAATTAAATAGTGTTTAAGTCCACTCATCTTTACTATAAATAATTATTTGTGAAATATTGAGTTCTTCTCATTCTTTTGATGGTTTCATAATGAGATTTTTATTATTTTTGTCTTGCCGCCCAAAGTTACGAAGTAAAACATGTATTGAAAATAAGAAAAAATAAATGTGACAAGGGTTTTGATATAAAGCAATGAGAAATTGCCTTGAGGAAAATGGAGCAAATGGTGTGCAGAGTTTGATCAAGACATTTGTGAAAGAGGACCCTTCATTTGTGATTTTACAGTCCATTAAAAGTAGTAATAATTTAGAACTAACAGATGGAAGGCTTTTGGTGTCGCATAACCCCAAATTAATAGCGAATTTGACAACTGAAGGTAAATTTAGTGTATTTATAGATACTTATAGAGGCGAAGTTGAGAATATTGACACTAGACAGAAAGATATTGTTTTAAAGGAAATTAATTTGCCATTTTTGAAGGAGAAAACAGAGTCTGAAACTGTGATATCAGAAGCTATTTGGTGTAAATCTATTATTAGAGAGGATCATCTCAGAGAGTATGAAGTTGCTCCAACTTTGGTTCTACTTGAAAAAACAAAAGAGAATATCGAGAAAGATGTCAAATGCAAATACTGCAGCAAGTACTCAGAAAATCAGTTTTTGACAATCATACAATTTTCTGGAATTGGAAACTTTGAAAATGGGGAATTTGAAATAGTTGAATTAAATGCAAAGAATAATTTTGACAACGTAATTAACTTTAATAAGCCAATATCTATTGATTTTGAAGTCACAAATATTCAAAAAACACTTAATTCAAATCAAATGAGAACAAAAATCAGGTACAGTAGAACTCCAACTATAGATATATTCAATACTTTTTTTAATAAAAAAGCCCAATTTTCTGAAAGTCATAAAACTTGTAAAAGTTGCTTCTCATTTAATAATACTCAAACTTTTGTTGATAACTCCATGGAATCAGGATTTGTGATAATTATGGCTAATTTGATAGTGTTATCTTTAGATTTTATTCAAGGTAACTCTTTAATTCTCAAAAGAAGGTTTCTCATTCAAGATTTTCGAGATCCCCAAATTCGATTTTCTGGTTTTACAATACAAAGTGGATGGCTTGCTTCAGTTTCTGTTGATACATTAGAGTTATTAATTTGGAATTATTATCAGGGAATAGCGTTTAGAATGGTTAAACTGGATGAAGATTATTTTGATTTTGCTGTTTCAAATGAGTCAAGAGCTGATGTTCCTGTTACTATTTCATTTGGAAAAGATTTATCCAAGCTATTTTTAGTCTTTGATGGCTTTAGTGGAAATTCTTCCAGTCAAATAAAACAAGTTGGGATGTATATAATTGACTTAAATGCGATTTTTAGTGAAATTTTCTGCTCTAATTGTATTTTAAAATACATGATAGATACAAGAAAAACTTCTGAAATGAGAATATCTGATCCAGGAACTGAATTGAAGAAAAGGCTACAAATAAGCTCAGGTAGTATACCTCACGTACAATTGTATGAAGAGTATTCATCGCTCACAGTTTATCCTGAAGCTTTCTATCTTGGAAAAGAACATAAAGCTTTAGAAAAAATTATGAAATGTCTTTCGGAAGAATCTTGTCACTATCTGGACTCTTTAGATTGGGCAAAAAGCTTGAATCTAAAATTGGATTTAACAAAATATGTATTTGGATGGCCTCTATTGTTTAATAGAAATTGGTTTTATGGGGATCTATTTTGCAATTATAGGATGAATAAGATCATAATTGCTACAATTGAAAATATCATTGCAAGAAATAGCACTGAAGAAGATTTCATAGATGATTTTGAAGAACTAAGTAATAACACATACTTGAGGACCATTTCTAGTCATTTAAGAAAGGTTTTAGAAGGGATCCCTGAGTTCCTATTTTCGAAAACAATAAGTCATAAACAATGCAATCAGAACTGCTCGGAAATATTTAGAATTCAAGAAACTGATGATCATTTTCAGCGTAAATTGATATCTCACAAAACTAGCTTTATATACAGTCATTTAATTCCAATTACCATTGATGAATTTTCAAATCATGAAGAACTTCAATATGAGATTAGATTTATCGATATTATTCCATCATCCGATACAGTTTTAATACAATTTTCTATTCGAGATTTGCCTAAGAAGCATCTAAGCTTTTACATTTCTGAGGAAAACAAAAATCTTTTTATTAATCAGTTAAGCTTTGAATGCGAATATACAACGTTGATTATGGGTTTAACCAAATCTATCGATTGGCATTACTTTGCGCTGAAGGATGTTAGAAAAGACAAATCTTACCTTGGTCTTTTTTCAAAAACTATAAGCTTACTTGGGCTTATTTATTCCACTGTAAGATACCAGGATATTGACAATTTGCAAAAGATTTGTGAGTATAACGATGTAGATCCATGTATTATTCCATTAATACAGTTGGAAATAGGATTTAAACATGAAGAACTAAAGCTTATTAGCCTTTCTTTGGATAATACTCCAGCAATACTTAATATTGAAATGGTTAAACTAGCAAGAAACATGCTGCAAGATGCTAATTTGCATCTATCTTTGGATTTTAAAAGAGAATCATCCAAGCTTTTTCTTGATTTTTGCCTAGATAAAATCAAATATTATTCTGAGAATGAGTCAACAGAGATTTTTGAAGAAAGAAACCAGAAAAGGCCTAAAGTTGATGAGTTTCTACAAGAGATTTCTTACTATCTGTCAGTATTTAGAATGTATTTAAACAAGACTTCAGACTTGACAAGTCATGAAAAAGTTTGTGATCACATACAAAAAGATGATAAACATTCAGAAGATGACTTGATCAACGAAACAAACAAAGTAGCCGATGAAGATGAATGTAATCATGATCACGAGATTTTGGGCAAAAATGAGATATTTATTAGAGACCAGATAATAATGGGGCATTATTCAAGTTTAATCGATTGGTATTTAAAAATCAGCAAAGACAAAAACCCTCAAATATTTAGATCAAAAGTTTTACATGATATTTATAAACTGATTTGTACTCTTAGTACGAATTCTTTAACACTGTCGATCCATATGTTGAGACAAATTGGTGAGAATACAACACAGTATCTTAAAAGCATTCTGTATTATACAAGTAGAAGAGAAATTAGAAGGAGACTAATTAACCATCTAAAACACATTGGTGCTTTAAGTGATGATGATATTGCTCTTATTCAATTCAGTAATGAATTGGAGAGTTACTATCCAAATAATTGTTATTCTGTGGAAAGAAATAGGATCTGGACATCACTATTTACTTATTCTATTCCATATAATATTTTATCAGATTGTAACTTGGAAAATGAGTTCAAGGTTAATACCGATAATGAACTGATCATTCAAGAAAGCATAGAAGGTGGAGTATCAATTGATGATTGTTTTGTTTCTAATGAAAACTTGGACGAATATTATTTCTATGGAGGTATTGATCAAGGAAGCCATGTAAACAATCCTATTTTTTCCGCAATGACTTATCCATTTGGTGGACTGCAAGCTTTAAAATCCGGATTAAAAATAAACCACGAGTTTAATTTACAATATCTCGAGGATTGTAGGAGAATTAAAAGTGTTACCAGTGTCTCAGCAAAAAAATTATCAAACATCAAAGATGTTGGTTATAGAACAGAAAACAAAGAAAATGTTGAGATCAGCAACAGAGACTTTTTTTATTCAAACTTATCTACTGAAGCTATTGCTGCTTGGGAAGATTTGAAGTGTTTTGAGATAGAAGACTTTGATTTGGAATTAAATAACGACCTTTATATACAAGAAGGAAACTCAAAAGGACCAGAGGTTGAAAATGATAGAATCTCAGGAAAAAGCATGAATACAGTAATTTCTAGCATTCCTGAGCAAGAGGGAAATGACTTCGTTCGTCTTAACAATGGAAGACTGGTTTCTATTAAGAATTCAAGCTGTAAGCAATGCTTGGATTTGAACGAAGATGAAGAGCTTGAAATTGAGGAAGAGTTGCTCAATTACGAAAATGAATTTGGACCATTTTCAATTTCCAAAAATGACTCAAAAGAAAGCTTTTCTATATCTTCTCAAAAAAAGCATATATCCTCAAATTCATCAATTATACTTTCCCCAAGTCCAATATCAAGCTCATTAGAGAAGATTCAGCAAAATACTAGCAATTTTGGAGATCATAACTCTAAGAGAGGTGATCTAACTTGGCTCAAGCTTCATAGACAAAGAAGAGAAATGATTAACAACAACTTCAACAACTTTGGTTATTTAAATCATTCACTAAAATTCTTGAGTGACTGGTCATTCGATGTTTCCATTAGAGTTGTAATTGAAAAAACTCATCTTCAGATTTGCTTTGTTTGGAACCGACTACTAAGAGCATTTCAAACTCCTCCAAAGAGAAATGAAGCCTTGGTTTATTCTCTTCTGAATCTAATGATCAAGAAGACTGCAAAACAACTTAAAAATAACTTGGATTATGAAATTGATTTGCAAGTTGCAAAAACAATTACTTCTAGTATTTACATTGCAGTATTTGGGTTCATTTTTTCACATTTTGAATGGAAAAATATTCCAGCTTCGATCAACTATTTGGATAATACACTTTTTCTAATGTTCAAATTTTTTAATGTGGAAGAATCCTACAAGTATGAATTATTAAATGAAATAATAAGTCTCAACTTTAAGTCTAGTCCGAGGTTTATTGTTGAAGTGTTTTTGAATTCTCTAGATTCATCTGGAATTCTTCCAATACATCACTTAAAGGCTGATTTGTTGCAAGAGAAGATCAATCAAATTGAGATTGATAGATATAATAATGTCAAATATATTCTTGATAAATGCATCAGATATGGTAAATACGGAATTTATCTTTTTAGGTACTACTTAATGAAATCCAATGAATTCACTTCTAAAGAATCATTACATACTTTTCTGTCAGTAATCGAGAATTCTAGAGAAGTCTATAATAAAGAAGAAAATCAACAAGATCAAGTGGATTATACTGATTATTTAAACACTATATATGTTTATCTAGATAGGAAGCAAGATATAATTTTGCTTTCTCTAAAACAGACTTTCAAGTCCCTTAAATCAAGTATTGATGAGGATGTTTATTTATCTCTCTTAAATGGTTTTACTGAAAATGAGCCTCAAGTTAAGAAAGAAGAAATAGGTCAATTTGGCTTTAAAAAGTTTGATAGTCCGGGATTCATTTTGAATGTCTTAATAAGGTACTTTAACAACTACTATGAAAGCGTGCCTAGACCCAAAGAGCAAGAGGAAGAGCAAGAGGAAGAGCAAGAGAAAGAGCAAGTGGAGCAGGATGAAGAAAATGAGGAGATTGAGGAAAAGGGAGAAAGTGGGATCAGAGAGGGAAATAAGGATAAAGATATCGAACAATTCGACTTTAAAGGAAAAGATAAAAGGATCAAAATAACCCCATATTATATTCTTTCAATTTTGTTTTCATTGGATATACCTAGAAAAGAGATATATAATCTGGAATTCTACCAGTTTCTCAGCAAGTTCTTTCCCTCGTTACTAAAAGTATTCAGGGGAGCATTTTTAAAAGAAAAAGCATGCATTGATCAGATTCAAGGAGATTGTCTTAATGAAATGAATACGAATGAAAATAAAGAATTAGATTCAGACTCTTCACCGTCTTTTAATATTACCCAGATAATAAAAATGACAGATAAAAACTCGGATTCTCTCATAAAATTGATGGAATTGTATCCAGTGTTGAGAGAAAAACTTAAAGAAAACCCAAATAGTACTGATGGTTTTTTTGAGTTATTTTCTGAAAACCTTAATAAAGTAATCGAAGAAGAAGAAAAAGAAGAAGAAACAGAAAAACCATTTGAAATTTCTGAAGATAAATTAGGCTTACCTATATTGCATTATGTATCAATGGGAAGACCGTTTTTCGCATTTAATCTTTTATGTATGAGACATGCAAAGTTTCATAATGGTTTAGAGTATAAACAATTTAAAAAAGAAGATTTAAAGTTCCCGGAATTATTAATGGAAGAAAAGATTGAAATTTATGAATCAGTATATACATTAGCAATTCGAAACTTTACCAGAGATACTGTTGTTTGTAGTTGTGTAATATTTATTTCTATGTTAGAATTACCAACAGAACTCTTATGTACTGATATAAGAGTTGCAAGATGTATATATCTCCATCAGATTCACAAGAAAGATGAAGGAGACATTAAATCTAAAGTAAATTATGATACAAAAGAAATGGATACTCAAATAGATTCAAAACACTCTGAAAAGATGAATGAAATTTGGAATTTATTTGTTAAATTTGGCCCTCCTAAAATAAGCTCATATTTGGAAAACAATGATGATTATAATGATCAAGATATTCTTAAAGAGTTTCAAGATAACCAAAAGTACTCAAGTTGCTTATTTTCTGTGTTAAAGATGCTTGAAGAAGCAGCTTGGGCAACTGGCGATATCATTACTGGAGGCAATAATAATGAAGAGAGCAATTTTGTTTTAGATCAAGACAATCAAAGTGCTGAAAATGTTGATTTAATTCCACATACTCCCATTTGGCATCTAGTAGCAACTTTCTGTAGAATTCATGGATTGCCAAGATCTTTGACCTTATTGCATGAATTAGCTAGAAGAGGAGAATGGGTGGCATTTCTACAAGAATGCGATTCTCAGAAATGTCCATTGGAAACTGTTGGGAATATTATTAATGAGTATATGTCAGAGAATCCTGTTTTAAAGTTACATTTAAAGATCGCATTAAAAATTAGTGATGACAGTAATAATCATGTTAAAAATCAGAGCGAATTTTCATACGAATCTAACAAAGAAAGTGACTATATTATTAGTTTGGTAGAGTGGGACAAGTTATTTTATTCTTTAAAATTGGATAGTGTTGAGTATAAGCTGGATGAAGAGAAGATTCTTGAGTTTTATGATTGGTCAGTTAAGCAAGTTTTTAAGGAAATCATACAAGAAATGAGTGTTAACAGAGTTATACTATATTATTCGCTTTTTGAAGAGCATTATTTGGACTTGGTTGAGAAATTTCCAGAGATGAAGAGTAAATTCAAGGAATTAATAAATTCTTCAGTTAATTCTTATTTATTAATAGAATTAATTAACACTTTATGTTATATTTCTGTTAATGATGATATTGAAAACCTTCAAGATCACGATATATGGAAGCAGGTATTTGACTTTGAAATAATTCAGGGATTTGAAAGCACTCAAGGCTCAAGTAATGAAATAGAAAGTCTTAAAAAGTTATTGCAGGAGTTTGTATTATCAATTTTTCAAGAAAATAGGTTTGTTAAAATTCCAAATTCTTGTCAAGATAGAAATCATCAAACGAATTTGGATCATGAGACAGAAATCAATACAGACACTGAAGAGGAAGACGTCTTATTAGAAGATAAAAGGGATTTGCTATTGAATCGATTTGTTGAGGAAACCAAAGATGTTATATTGAAGATGAATGAGTTAAAACTAATGATAAGTTCAGATTCTTTGGATATACTTTTTAGGATTGTTGTTGATGACAATGTTAATGACGATAGAGATAAAGATAGCTCAGGTTCAAATGTGGTTGAAGCAACTTCAACACTCATAAACAAAGATGAAACAACCATATTACTTTGGAAGCTACTTTCTAATTTAAATGAAAGTGGGTTGTTGTGTAGAGTTTCAACTCTATTTTACGGGAAAGATACTCAAATAACAATGATTTTCAACACTATTGAAGCTTTATATTCATATGATGCAGAAAAGGCAACAGAGAATCTGAATAAAGTCTTAATTTGTAATGAGCTCGACTTAGAAAGAAATAGAAGAATTTTTGGATTTTTACCACGTAAAGATTTAGTGAAAAATTACTTTGAGCAGGAGTTTCTGGGATTATATGGCAAAATCACAGTAGAAGATCACAGAATACTATGGAGGAGTTTGAAAGAGCTAGGCTTGGAAAACAGATATCCAAAAAGTGAAACTCTTTTTTTTGATATAGAAAATCATGGATATAGAAGACATATCATAGATATATTATATTTGAATCTGGACGATTATCAAGTCACTTTTGAACAATTTGAACATTGGTTGTGTGTACCTGAGAAGATTCTATTGAAGGATTTTTATGACCAGAAAAAGTTTGGGCTATTTTTAAAATATTTGGAGGAGTCATCTTCTACTTCCTGTGGAGCATTATTGAATGATGAAGAGGTTTTGAGTTGGCTAGAAGGTTCATTTTTGAGTGACGTTGCAAATGAATTGCAAGCATTTTCAACTAATATTAACTTTAAGTCATCCTTACAGAGAATGGAATTTATTAAGACCTATTTTTGGTCCGAGTTGAGGAATTTGTCTATTTCAATTCAAAAAATCTCAATGGAATTAACTCCTTTATTTCTGGTCAAGATCTCAATTTTTTGTTGGTATTTCTTTGAAAAACTCGAAAGATGGCTTTCAACCTTTGACCAAGTTATTTTGATTTCTATTTCTATTCATTTTATATTGGAGACTTTAGAAATTATGGATTCAAGAAATTCAGCAAATTTTAAGCTCTTGAGTCACATGGAAAGTGATTATGATTATGGGAATGGTGGTGTTGATGGTATTAGTGACCAAACTGATTGCAAATGTAGAAAAGAAGTTGAGAATTTAAAAAACAGAGTATTGGAATTCATTCCAAAGCATTTCGATCAGAGTTATGTCCAAGAGTGTCTAAAATATGCAAGTTATAAGCTGTTTATGCTGCTTCTATCCAATATTGGCATTCAACATCTAAGAAAAAGCAAAGTAAAAACAATATTACAAGGATTAAGCGAATTAATTTCTCAAATGGGAAAGAATAAATTGGAATTTACAGATTTTGAATACAATTCACAATATTTTGATTTACTTGAGGAAATTTTCCTCTCTAGCAGAGGAAATCCGGTAATTTTTACTCCATCTGGATATTTTAACTTCAAGAATGTGACCATTGAAATCCCCTTTAGCATACAAATTCCAAGTAAAATTTCATTGGTTGATCATCCTGTTGATTCAAAGAACGTTCACAGTTCTGTTGAAAATATTGTAAACTACATGTTTGATATTGGTTTAGCATTCAACATTTGCACGAGATTTATTCCAAATATCAAAAATAAGCTGGAAGTTTCTAAACAAAGATTTTATCGGAAATTCAAAATATTTATTCAAAAGCTTTATCATAATAACGATACAAAGTTTATAGAGCCTTCAGTGCATTCTGATTCAACTAGTAATGCCGATATTATAAATCTAGAAAATACTTCAACCTCTTCTTCAATTAATTTAAGTAGAAGCTTACAAGCTTGGGATTCGATTACAGATTATTTGATTGAAATGTACTATATTTCTTCAATATTTACAAGAGTTATTTTTATATGGTTATTTCAAGGTTCTTGCAAACATCAATTAAATGATTTCATACATGAAGAGTTTGAAAATAGTAAATCTTCAGAGATGAACGGCTTTAATGAATTTCTGATCAAGTCTATTAAATTCACAGAATTATCCTCGTCACCTTGTAAATTAAATGGAAAGGAAAGTGTTCACATCGTTTGGAGAAGTTTTATGTTGGCTTTTAGTGAAACTGAAGAACTTTCTTTATTCAATGTTACATACAGAATGAAGTTACAATCAATTTTGACATTATTTCAATTTACTAACCAAGTTGATCAGGTTTCAAGATCTAAGTATTCATATTATACAGAAAGTATAAGAGAAAAGGTGATTGGAATACTTGAAGATTCTGGTTTTTCGGAAAATCACTTAATTGAAGATCTAAGTAGCTTGGGAAATTTTGATGAATCAAATTTATTAAAGATTTCAATATTTGTATTCAAAATATTTTCGTCAATTGAGGTTATTTCTATTTTCAAAAAGATATTGGAATTATCTATTCTTTTTGAATATAATCATACAGAAAGTGATAAGACTCATATAATCAAGTTTAAAACGGTACAAAAATGCCTTAAAGTTATATTAATAAATAACACTTACATAGAGAAAGAACAATTGGACAATATGCTAATTGAATTAATTAAAGAAGTTATTGAACAATTTCATAACAGGCCTTTTATAACATCAATATTATATCAAATATGTCAGTTAATTATGAATCCTGATAAAGCTATGGAGTTTTTGACAGAAGATATTGAATTGAACCAAGTTAATGACGAAGCTGGAATAGCAAAGATTAGAGAATCAATATATTTACACTTAACAAGATACTTTTTAGTGATGATAGATTTTCATGAAGAAGGTATTTCAAAAGATGATGAATATAGCCAAAGAATAATAAATGACACAGTTTCTAAAATAGATAAGTTATTAACACGTCATTCAAAGCAAGAATTTGATTTGGTATTATTCACAAATATATTATTGGAGATTCCAGAAATTCCTTCACTTGAAGAATTAACTTCAAACCAAATCAATCAAGTTTTAATGAATCTTGACTTCGATACTCAAAATGGAAGTTTAAGGAATTCAAGTTCTCGTATATTACCTAGCAATTGGATTAGAGTGTTAATTTCACAGCGTGTTTTAAAAATATATAAAGAAAGAGAATTACAAGATAAAGGCAGTGTAATTTTTGGATTAAATAGCAGACCAAATATAAATTTGATTGAAACAAAATTGAAGAGTCCTGATTTATTAGCAGAGTTTCTTGTAAAGAAATGTCTTTCGAATCAGTGGAAAACTGGAATAGATTTCATGTATTCAAAATATGGCCAATATGATCTAATGGTTGGATTACAAACTTTGATAGAATCATGTGAATTATTAAAGTTTACAGATTATCAACAAACCTTTAGAGTTTATCAGAACTTAGCAGGACTATTTTCTTTACAACTTTATTTTGCTAGTTCTTATTCAGGAGTTAAGAAAATGGATATAAATTCCAGTTTGGATAACTTTAAAACTATGCAAAGTTGCTCAAATAATGAAATAATTAATCAGGAAGCAAAAAAAAGTGTCTATGAAAGACTTTCTTGTATAGTTAAAAAAGAGGAATTAAATCAACTTTTCGGAGACTTGTGCGAAACCAATAAGAGCAATAATCATGATTCGGTCGAAAGAGGAACTTTGAATCGAAAAGATAAGTATAGATTTGAAACAGAAAAGATTCGACTTTTTAATTTAGATCTGGTTGAATTGTTTGAAGTTGTATCAGACCCACAAATTTGCTATAATCCAGCAATGATTACAGTAATATTAAATGGATATGAGAGCATTTATGGACCTATAGTACATTCAGTATGGCCAAGAATAATATTTATTCAATCAATCATTATAGGTAGGTTTAAGTTCTTGGATGATTATAAGGACGAATTTGGATTTTTAAACGAAGAGATTTTATTATCTATGATTAGATTGTACAAAAATTCACTTAATGACGAGAATGATGATAACTTGGAAAGGATGAATGGAATGACTTTTTATGAATTCGTCAAGTCTGATAACGACAATAATATATTTGAAAGTTCTGAAGAAACTTTAAGAGTCGAATTGGATAGTCAGGATCTGGCATTTTACCATGGGTACTCAGATCTTGATCAAGATCCAGAACAAGAAGATGACCATAACCCAAATATTTACGATCTAGCATTAAGTTGGAACGAGAGAGGAACTAGAGAGAAACTTTCAAAGATGAAAAATGAAGAAATTCTCTCAAATTGGACAAAATTGATTCAAAATTACATAGAAGATTTACAACTTAAAATTTCTGTATGTAAAATGGTAGATGAGGACGGACTTTCAGATGTGATTCTTTTAAACAAGAAGTTATATAATGATAAGTCACTTTACGAGTTTAATTTGACAAACAATATTGATTGCTAGTTTTGATTAACTAAAGAGAATTAATTTAAGATAAAGTTACCAAAAATGAAGCATTCCAAGACTGAGTACATTACCAATTAGTCCAAGAGATGCAAGGGCTAGAAATATATCATAATTTGTTAAATACTAATATTGTTTGTGAATATTATTAATAAAATCATTTTATTTTTAAAACTGATCAAACTTACATATAGTATTATAGAAACAAAGAATAATAATGTACTATAACTCAATATATCCACATATTGAACATATGCAGGCTTATTTTTACTTGCGATTGGACAATATTTGTTCAATATTGCTTCATCATCGGACCCACAACTATCTGAATCAGTAACATCTGAAATGAAAATGAATATATATAAATTCATTAATTAAATAAAAAATATATCTGGTTCCATTATCATTTTATAATTTCTTTCTCATTTAAATTTATATCACTTACCTGAAACTTCTATTTCTGTGTATCTTATCCTTCTTTTAATCATTTTGGCTTATTTCACTTAAATTATTAATAGACAATTTTCACAAAAAAGATGATTTACTTTTGCTTCTTTTTTCGCCTAAATTCTTAAATGCACGCATGCATGCATTTTTACTCTAATTAACAAAATAAAGGGAGGAGGCGGAGCAGTGACGGTGGTCCTGTTTAAAACATTAAAGACTTTAAACTTTGAAAATATTCTTTTCAAACCCTTTAGCCAGCTTTCCTTTTAAAATAAAAATCAACCCCTTGATTATCGCTATTGCTTAAAAAATCTATTTTTTTTACTTACAAATTTTCCTCTCAATTTATTAATTCACTAATTATTTTTATTGTCCACATTGAAAAATGCATGCGTTTTGGCGGGAAACTGCGGAAATGCATTGTTTACGTGTATGGGATTAAAATTAAAGTAGTTTAATTCCTTTTTCGAGTTAAATTAAATTAAATTCATTTTTTTTGGCTAGCATTTATTCCTATTTATTAAAGAGGATTCTAGCTAGATTAAGAAGGCTTTAATTGAAAAGATAAGATAAAATAATACTATGATAAAAGTTAAATAAGAATTTTACCAACAAAATGTATTGGTAATTTATCAATCGTTAATTACAATAGCTTCAGGAGTATTTGGAAGGGAGTCCATATAGTTGGCGGAAAGGGGGAAATCGCTGTCAGAATCGTTGCTTTTCTTCAAGTCATCATTGGATTCTTCCTCAAGCTTTGAATTGTTTTCTTGGATTTTACGACTAGAGGTACTACCCTTGGCATTTTTTTGAGCCCGTGAATTCGGCTTTCCTTTCTTCTTTACAGATTGTAAAGCAGCGGTATTCTTTTGGTTCTTACTTTTGCTACTAGGATTGCTATATAGGTAGTCATCTTCATCATCGTCATTTTTGCCGCCACTCTCATCCTCCACACATTCATTCTCATCTTCCTCTTCATTATCATCCTCATCCTCCCATTCCTGGCTACGAAGTTTGCGCCCTTCAGCAACACTATCTCTTCTTAAAACTCTTCTTGTCACACTTGAGCAGTCGTCGAAGTCTTCGGCTTCCTCATCATCGCTAAAAGAAATGATCTTCCTCCTTTTTGACAAACTCTTATTATCTGAAAAAGATCCGTTCAAGTCGGGAAGGGGTGAATTTGAGCAAGTAGAAGAAAAGTAAGCCGACGATTTTCGTCTCTCTTGTCTATCTTGTCTCTTAAAGGTTGAAATATTTCTCATTGAACTTCTTTTACCTCTCAATGATGATAATGAAAAAAGAGAGTTATCACCTTTTCCAGTAAATTCTGAACTACTCTTGTTTGACAAAGATGGAAGAGATCTCCTTCTCTTATTTGTCTCCTTTAATAGCTCTTTTGAAATATCTGTGATCTCTCCTGCCTCATACTTTTCCATTACTCTTAGAAAAGCTCTCTCACTAAGCCCTTCCACACAAAGATAATCCTTATTTGATTTCCACCTTGATTTTCTCTCAGACCTGTCCAAATCACGAATCTCATTCGAATTATTATCTTCAATACCCAATTCAGCATTCACCTCATTTGGTGGTCTTACAATCCAATCTGGAACTTCTTGCATCTTTATCATTCTTCCAGACTTTTCCAAACATTCAAGGTAAATCTTGCTATCCTCCAATGTTAAAACTTCTTGAGATCTCGAGCTCTTATTCTTAGACTCTCCCAAAACTTCTTCTTGAGATTCTTGCTCTTCCATTTGAACGCTTTTCTGTCTCCTTCCTGGTTTTTTTGGTCTCAATGGAGATTTTGAAATATTCTGACCATATTTTAGTAAATCTGAATCAGTATATTCATCATCCTTCTCTGTTTCCCTAATATTCTTCTCATTTGTCGATGACTTTTTTGTAATTTTCTTACTCCAATCCTGAATCTTTTGATATATATTCTTACCAAATATTTTCTTATCCATCTCTTCAAAAGTCTTAAGTTCTTCATCATTTCGAGCCAAAAATTGGTTAATCTCTGATGGTGTTGTTACTCTTGAGTCACTTTTATACTCCTCCTTACCAAATAGTTCTTTAAGCCTATCCTCCCTCTCATCCTCTTCAACTTGAGTTGAATTAAACATTCCCGCTTGAATAATCTTATGATCAATCTCCAATTTCTTCTGAGCACGCTTTAAAACTAGCTCTTCTACTCCTGAAATTGAAACAAAACGCAGTACTCGAACTTCATTCTTTTGACCCATTCTATGAGCTCTACTCTGAGCCTGAAGATCTTGATGAGGATTCCAATCTGAGTCAAAAATTATTACAGTATCAGCAGCCTGAAGATTCAACCCTAATCCTCCAGCTCTTGTTGATAAAACAAAAACAAATTTATTGGAGTCTGGAGAATTAAATTCATCCATTTTCTCCTTTCTTTCTTGTATTGTCATTGTTCCATCCAATCTATGATGTTCGATACCTCTATAATCTAAAAAGTCACCCAAAATATCCATTAATTGTGTCATCTGACAAAAAATTAGTACTTTATGACGAAAATGAATCAACTTTGGAAGCATTCTATCCAAAACTTCAAATTTACAACTCACTCTAAAAATATCATCATCCTCTATTAAATACTCCTCCACAAACAAATATGGATGATTAACTATCTTTCTAAGCTGCATTATTGTATTACTCACTGATCTATATTGAATCTTTCCACTCGAAAGATCCATAGAGTGTACTGCTTTTTGCTTGATTTGATCATAAACAATCTTTTGCCAAGGAGTAAGTTCCATTCTAACAATGTATTCCTTCTTTTCTGGTAGATCTTGCAATACATCTGACTTTACTCTTCTTAATAGAAACGGTCTCAAAATTGAATGTAATCTACTTATTACAAACAGTCTCTCTTCTTCCGAAAGTTCTAAACTAGCTTCATTTGATGGAAGATCATTAAATGGTTTGCTAAACCAAACTTGAAAATCTTCAACAGAATGAAAAACTTGTGGTAATAAGAAATTGAGTAAAGACCATAATTCTGTAATACTATTCTGAAGTGGGGTACCGGTTAGTAATAATCTATTTTCTGATTTAAAATCTGCTAATACTACGTGAAATTTGCTCTTTGAATTCTTTAAACGATGACCTTCATCTACTATGATATGTTTCCATTGCATTGATTGTAAAGCTCCACTTTCTCTGATAATAAAGTCAAATGTAGTCAAACATACATTAAACTTAGTTTGTCTCATTTCGTAAATAAGCGATCTTCTTTCATATCTACTTCCTTTAAAACAAAGTATTTTCAATTCTGGACTCCAGATCTCAAACTCTTTTTGCCAATTTGGTAGAGTAGATAATGGTACAACAACAAGATGAGGACCTTGATTATCTTTGTGTTCATATAAATAAGTCAATAATGCAATAGTTTGAACAGTCTTTCCAAGCCCCATTTCATCAGCTAGAATACCATGTAATTTGTTATTATAAAGACTTAACATCCATTCAACTCCAATGACCTGATATGGTAAAAGACTTCCACCTTTAAGAAGTTTCATTGGTTTGTCAGAAATACTTTCAGATACTGAGTGAGCCATTGTATAGTATGATGCAACACTAGTAGTTTTTGGAATATTAATAAATTCTGAAGATCTGTCAATATTAGTATCAGATACTACAATCAGATCAGGATTTTCTGCTTGATCCCCTTCTAGATTTGATTTTTGGACCAAGCCATTTTCTGAGCCTATCATCTTTTGGTCTTGTACTCTAAGTCCAATATCTAATAGGAACCTATCAGTTTGGTTAATAAGCTCTTGTAATCTTCTATTTTTAGTTTCTTTCACAAGCTCCAGATAAGCCTCTAGATCATTTTCTCTCAGTAGACGGAGTCTCTCTCTTTCCTTCCTTTCAAGATTGATTTGCTTTTGGGATTGGATAGAAACAACTTGTTTGGTAGCATTAACAGCTAAGCGTCCCAGAAGAGCTTTTTTCCTTCTTTTTTCCCTAATCATTTTTTCTCTTTCAAGTGAAATTCCATCAATGATCATTTGGAATCTGTATTGATGAATTATTGGAGACTTGGAGGACCAAAACTCAGAAAAACGATGAGAAATTCTCTCAAGCATAGGATATCCTCGTTCTTCAGGATCTATTGTTATGGATGGAATAAAGATGCCAGTTGAAGAAATACCCTCCAATATTGAATCCTGAAGAGCTTTAGGTTTTTCACTTGGTAGTGATTTTTCTGGAGAAGCATCAAGAACGGAGGTGTGGCTCACGTTTAGATCTTGTTTAGTATTTGAAGATTGAGAGTTAGAATCTGCGAAATTCTGAGTAGGAACCTGGCCAGAAACAGGATTTGAATCAAGATCTTCATTTAATTCTTTAGTTTGGAGTCTAGTTTTTTCAGTAACCTGATAATACATTCCTCGCTCCTTGACCATGTTTCTGACTCTATTTTGAATCTTCAAAAGTCGATAAAGTTTTTCATTAAGTGAGGCTCTATAGGATACATCAGCTGGAAGAGCAAGATACTTTCTTAGATTAGCTTCAGTATCAATATCTTTAATACCGATGAAGAATTGTTTTTCCTGGTGAGCATATTTATTCCATCTTGCTAAGAAATTGGACTCAATTTCAAATGATCCAGCAAACCCTAAAGGATGAATTCGAAGCGAATTAATTTCAGAAAAGACTCTAGTAAGCTCTCCAGTAACTAAAGAAGTTTTATTTCTGGGTATGTTTTCCATGAGATTTCCTGTTTTTTTGATTTTGTCAGTAAATACCTTCTTTGAATGGGCAAAGTAATCCTTTAGAACAAGAAACATTCGGGTTTCAGAGTTTAGAATGACTTGGTTTTCTTTTTGTTCATTTTCTCCATATTTGAATAGATCAAATCCTCTTCTAATAATAAGATCATCCATCATTCCAAATAGCTCCCCAAGTAGTTTTTCTCCAGGAATTAAACCTCTACTTAACATTCTAAAACATTGTATCAAGATTTTGAATCTAAGCTTTAATACATTAATTTGTGGAGCTTCAACTCTATTTACAAGTTTAATTCCGTGTTTTCTTAATTCTTGAAATTTTAAGGAAGTTTCCAGACATCTTCCAAATATTTCAGTAGAATTAGTAGAGGCTTCGAAAATAACATGTTCTAAACCAGGCTCAATTCCAAACTCCTCGTCAATTTCCATAGCTGAACAGCTCTCCTCATTTCCAAATCCTGAGACTTTGCTTTCTGGGCTTTTCAGGCCTTCCATATCTGGTTAACTTGTAGCTAAAACCCTACCCCACTTTCTTGTTTAATAACAATAGTTTTGTTAAAAAAAGGGTATGTATTTGATGTTCACTCTGGTAAATTTGTTTAAAACACTTACTCAATTTTCAAATAGACTTCTCTCTTTCTCTTTATCTCTTTCGAGGAAAGGAAAGAAAGAGAAAAAAGAAATATCAGAGACCTAATTTCACAACAAGCAATATTCCTGCTTAAATATTTGAGCTATGCTTATAAATAACTGAATATGCATATACAAGTACACAAATGCTTCATTTGTATACATATATGACAATGTTTCCACTTCTTGTTATTTTGTTTCAATTTAATTTTTTGGTATATATTTCCTTTACTTATTATCTTTATTGGCGCCAGTAATAATTATTAATTCAATCACAAGATTTATCTTCATGAAAAGAACAAAATCAAGATCGAAAAAAATTCAAGCAAGAGATTAAAGCATAAAATCAGCAAAAAAGTTATATACATGAGGTTTTGATTTCTTATTTGAAAAATAGTGGATTCATCTACAAGTTTTCTAAAAACTAAAAAAAATTGAAATATTATATTTGCATGTTTTGCGCGCCAAAATACCTAGTGGTTAATGCTAGTTAAAAGTGACTATTTAATAAATTGAAAAAAAGTTTTATAAGTGAAAAATGATTATTTGAAATTATTTGGTTCATAATAAGAAGCGTCAGTAAGTAGCGAAAAGCACTGAAAATAGTGGATTAAGTGAAGTGAAGAAATACATACATTATATTAAAAATTTTAGTATACATGTAGAATACTGCACACACACAAAATGGCGAAAATTTAAAAAAAATATGAAATAATGGAATTTCACGACATGTACGCTAAATTATAAAAAAATTGGGAAAAAAGTTTTTAACAAGTTGATTAAGCTTTCAAGGGAAATACAGTGAAAAAGTGTGTAAAAAGAAACGAGCTAGTTGAAAAATATAGTAAAGAAGGAAATTAGGTCATTAAGCATATATTTGCTTGCATGCATATGTGCATGGAGTGTATATGCTGTATAGTATATCATAATATTTTAATTAAAAAAATAAATTAAGTTAATATTGGTGAATAGTTTTCTAGAATAATAAATGTACTTACATAAGAAAGAGAGCAATGTTGAAAAGATTAGAATAAATTTTAAAGATGAGCTTGGAGTGGTTGCAGCAAATATATTCAAGAGGGCATTTGTTAGCACGTTGAAAAAGTATGATAAATTTCATAATGGGATAGTGACAGCAGAAAAATTTTGCAATTCGATTAAGGAAACAGATGAATGTTTAAGAAAAGAGGACAATATTTGGGGTGTAATAGTGGATTCTGAAGATAAATGCAATGTATCATCCCCTATTATAACCTCAATAATGAGTCTGGTTCAAATAACAGAGGACAAGTACGTTAACTGTAAACCTTTGTATTTAGATGTTGAGAGAATAGTATCAACAGTATTGGTGAAGAATCCATATAACGAGAGTACTATTATGGTAAGTCAAATACAAAGAACGTCATTAGAAAAGGATCATGTAAAGTACTCAGTGAGATGTCCAAAAATGTTTTTGGAAGATTTATATCCACCAGCCTTAGAATCAGCAAATAAGTATAGTAATAAAAATAGACAAAGTAGTATCTTTGAAATAAATAGAAAAGACTTTTCAGAAGAGAATGATACAGAAAAACAAGAAGAGAAACTTCCTCAGTTAAGAGCTCTTCCTCCTGATAAATTAGATGATTTTAGAAAGTTATATGCAATGTGGAATAGATGTATGCTATCTGATGAAGATTTTATAATACATATGAAGAAAGATATTGGAATAGAACAGATTCCAAGAGAATTTTTGTTACAAGTTGCAAATAAAGGCCCAAGCAGAACTTTATCTTTTAGAGATGCAATCTGCTCTTTATTTATTAATGATGTTGATTCTTTGAGAAAATATAGACCCGATTTTTTAGTTCCTGAGCCTAGTAGAATTCCATTTGAAAGCATTTATAACCCAGTAACGCATGAAAATACTATTGATAAGAATACTCAAAGAATTCTGGAATGCTGTAAAAAAGGTTATGGAAAGATATTCAATTCTATTGATTCACTTAATGATGATATGCTTAATGATTTTAAATCAATTGGGAGAAGACATAAGCGAAATTCCAGTGAATCTGCTATTCTTAAAAAATCTATAGGAATTAATAATCAAATTAGCAACAAAAATGAGCTCCAAGTATCTAGTTCTGACATAAGTTCAACTATATCTTCAAATTATTCAGAAAAGCCCAAATTTGATTTCGTTATTAACGATATTGATTCTGATGAAGAACGTGCAAAAATAAGGGGGAAACAGCCTTTTAATTGTCATAGATTAACTGTAACTATGCCTAATACTCTTCAAATTCAGCTTAAAAGATGTGCTGCTGGCGAAACCTCTGGTAATGCTATTAGGCAATACCTCAAATATTATGGCATTCCTATTTCTGTTTCTATGGATACACTTCTAAGAAGAAGTGATGAAGACGGATCTGTCTCCTTTACCTCATTAATGAAAGAAGTCTATCATTCCATTAAAAACATGCATTCTTCTTTATAGTCAATTTATTATTTTTGCATACATGCAAGTTGCATGTTTAACAATTCGCAGTGGCGCCGGCGCCAACACGGCTTTATATTTTGCAAACTTAAAGTAATAGACTTTTAGGTTTATTTGAATAATTTGTGATTACCAACAACTATAGAATCAATAAGAGGTTTTTTTGAGTAGCAATCCGTAGATTCATTTTACAGAATGGCAGACCAGCAGGATGTGAAGATGGTCCAAAGTGATCATCAAAAGGTACCGGACACTAAGAATGAACTAGTCTTGAACGAAGAGAAAAACACAGAAAGATCAAAAATAAAAGAGTATTGTAAATCTGTACTTGAAAAAGATTTAGATCATTCAATTAATTGTGATATTATTGATCAAAGTGAGGTTTCTGAGTTTCGATCACAAGTAAATAAAATGAAAATGTGGCCAAGCTTTGATCATATTTTTAAAGCTGCTAGAAGGGATAATAAGTGGTATCTGAGATCACAGCCTTTAAGAGGCATAAATAAGATTTTATTTGAAGAGCAGAAACTGATCAACATTTCAAAGGTAAGAAATCCGGCCATTATTTGTTTTTTTTCTAATAATTATCTTGAATCTATTCTTTCAATTTGACTTATCAACTAGGCAATGTATAAGGGTTTAGCAATTGCCCCAATTCCAGAAGGAGTCATTGAAACAGCTGTTCAAACTATTATAAACAGTAATGATGTCCTTCCTGAGATATCTGATTTTGTAAGTTCAACTCCAAATAGTTTATTATGATCCAAAACTTATCTTCATATTTAGACTGTCAAATGTAAAGACTCAAAACACATAAAAACAACGTTAAGTTAGAAGTTCTTTGTACTTATATTCTAATATTTGAATATATTATATATAAATCCACATCTAAAATTTTATTAAACATAAAAATCTATCTCATTCGTTCTTCATTATTCTGTGTGTTCAGTCCAAATTTCTCTACAAAAAACTCAGCCCTAAGGAACAACAGATACCATGGGAAATGTAAATCAGAAAGGAAATGGCAAGTACAAACAAAAGCAAAGTACGAACAAAATTTAGGACTACTAAACCGCCCCACTAGAACTAAGAAGTATGCAAATACAAATTTGATCAACCTTTAACTTCTCTTTGTTTGTGTAATTCGGAGTTCTGGTGAAAACAATGCTAGCAACAGGCTTAGCTAGTCAGAGATAAAAACATTGGAGAACTGTGAGCGAAGTTAATACGCTGAGCAAAAGTATGAGTACCAGGTACCAATAAAGACATGAAGTAAGAGCTTGACTCAAATTTGGCTATTTGGGGGATAGAACTGATGTTAAATGCCAACTCTCTGAGACCTTTGAAGTTGGAAATGACGCATCCTGAAGCTACATTTTCAATGAAGAGGATCAAATTATATGCTATTAAATCGTTGAATGAAACTTTATTACCAATCAAGAATTTGTGTTCTGTAGAAGCGAAGGTGTCATTCAAAACCTTCAAAGTTTGGTGAATATTCTCGTTAGTGAGAAGTTTTGAGCAAGTCAAAGTCTTTGAAGAATCCAAAATCTTTGTAGTCTTCTTAATGTAACTCCTAGCAATGGAAGAAAGCTGGATTGAAATTGTATGTAACAACAAATTCTTTGAAAATAATTCTTTGTTGTATGAAAGAATAATATAATTTAAAACTGCTTCATCAGTGCTGAGGTATTGAACATTCTTTCCAGTATCGCTGATCATTGGAATTGATGGTTGAAGGAATCCGGACTTGGTAATTTCTTTGAAAAGCTTGGCCTGAGATTCTGAATCTTTCTTAAATCTAGTTTCAGCGAATGCAAGACCAGAGTAAACGAGAACAGTTCTAATCAAATGATTGCTATCTAGTTCCTTAGTAGAATAAAATGTAATTGGAATAATGCGTGCCTTGGCTTTTACTGACTCTACTGAAGTAGAGAAAAGTGCAAGAAAAGCAAAAACTGAAGCTAATAAACTTATGGACTTCATATTCAACTGATTCTTTAATTAATTTTTAAAATAAATTGCAAGAAAATATTTCAAAAATCTTTGTAATAATCCACAATTGTATTTAGTTACTTCTTCGAGAGAAATAGGATTTCCCGCCTTATAATTTATTAATAGTGGTCTTTGCCAATACGTATATTTGACGCTAAGATAACTTTGGTTAATTAAGGTATCTAATTGAACAATAGACATTAGACTGAAGCATATCATAATTAATTACTACTATATATTTTTAATGATGTTCTACTTTCCAGTAACTTCAACATACTATCTCATGATAATAAATATAAATATGAATGGCGGGAAATGTTTGAAATTAAGTAAGCATGTATAAAAAACAAAGTATAAAATAAATAAGAAGATATTGAAATATTATTGTGGAAGATCCTTTTCTGTGATTAAATTGTTAAATTTTTAAAAGTATTCTCCACTACTTTCGCTTTGATCACTACTTTCATCTTGACTTTCTGAGGTACTTTGATCTTGAAGATCATCAGTATTTTGGGAATTATTTGTGCTATCTTCAGTATCATAGTTTCTATCTGTGCCAGTACTTCCGCTTTCTTCAGATCTGCTGTGTTCATATCTTGATGATTCCTCATCTATTTCCGAGAGATTATCACCAAGTGAGCTTTCTTCCTCCTCATCTTTATCTGACAGTGCTTTGTTGGGTGATTCACTTTTGCCAGCTTCTTGACCTTTATCACTAAAGCTAATATGTTCATTGTCTGAATTATTTAGTTCATTGAGTACAGATCCAGATCTGAACTTTTTTTTTTCTTTATATTTTTCACTAATTATTGAGTCTTTAATGTTTATAGATTCAATATCCATGAATTCTGATTCAGATAACATACCAGAAGAACTTTCAGAAGAATCAAATATATCCAGTTTCTCATCAACAATTTCATCTTCAATTATAGAATCTCTACTTTTAGTGCTATGCTCTGATCCCTCTTTATATAATTCATCAATTGCAACAATTTGACTTTCAGGTGCATTAATGGAGTAGTCTATTCTTATTTCTCTTGGCTGTGGTTCTATCTGTGGTAATGGCATTTTAACATAGTTCATATGCATGGGAAGAACTTTTGGAACTAAGAGTAAGAGCGAATCGTGTTTTAATATAAATTTTTCTGTTTCTTCAATAAGTGGAATTTCATTTTCATCGAGGTATTCGTCATATGAACTATATGGAAGAATATACTTAACAGTTTCTGGTTCTTCATCAGATTGAGAAGTTTGATTTTGAGCAGCTGAAAGAGCTGATTTAAAGCTTTCTCCCAAATTAAAGCTATTACCCAAAATACTATCCGCTTCATTTTCGAATTTCGAGGAATAGAAGTCATTGAGCCTTAATCCAGAATTAGGTTCTGAACTGGTTTCTTCAGTAAATTTCCGAAGTTCTTCAAGTTCTTCTTTCTTAAAGCTTAATGGGTCACTTGCAGTAGCAAGTTTTCTGCATTGTTCTTGATAGTTTTTTAATCTTTTTTCAAAAAAAAACTTTACTATTTTATCTTTCATAGTGGTTTTACCATCCAACAAATTACGCACTGACTTTCTACATTTTTTCAAATTATAACGTACATTAAATGCAACAGATTTACTTTCAAAAATTTCGTCAATCCATGTGATTATCAACTTTTGTTGTTCTTGTTTCAACCTTCGATGATCCTTACAAATTTTCAAAATATTGTATGAAAATTCAGTCATATCTTTCTGTATTTGACCTATAATCACCGATCCAGTTAACAGGTATAATATGTAAAAAAAGAATGCTAAAACTCTCCGATTACGGAACATTTCTATTTTCAATGTCCTAAACCATATGATTTTCTTAACCAATCAAATATTCCAAGTTAAACTGTTTGATTCATTCTTTTTAAAACGCGTTGTTTGCTTTTATAACTTAAACTTTTCTCTTTTTCAATAAATAAATAAATATTGATAGATCAATGCATGTGGCGGGAAAAACATGCAGAGCACCCCACATTGTAATACTTTCTTACGTGTAATTGTCATGCAATAGCTTTAGTCAGACCTAAAACAAAAAAAATAGAATTCAAGTTTTAATGGAGAGAAAATACTGTTTTTATAAGTATTAATTTTTACGAATTAAATTTTGAAAAGCTACACAAAACACATTAATAGCTCGAAATAAAGGTTGAGATTTTCATAAATTGAAGAATATAAGAAATAGTAATAGAAGTAATGATAAAATATAGCAAAGAATATCCTGAAGATATGAGCCAAGTAATAAAGAGAATTTTAAGTTTGAATATTTAATAATTCAGTTTTTAATTGATTACGCCGCAAAAGACCTTTATTAGTGTATTACACACGGCTTAACACACAAAAATGTGTATTTGAAAGAGGTATGAAAAATTCTGTAAATTATAAGAACAAAAGTACAAAGTAAAAGAGGTTCCAATTAAGGAAATGGAGTCTACCAGCAGAGATATTTTAGAACTTGAAGGAATATTGGAACTTTATAATTGGGTTCAAAAGTATGATCAGTCGAAGGTACCTACAAAAAGAAGCATATTTCTTGAAATAAAAAGTAAACTTAATTTAAAAGTAGTAAATAAAAATATTCTTTCTACACCAAAAGCTAGTGGATCGTCAAAAAATGGGAGTTCTAAGACTTTCTTTAAACAAGGTGGAAATTTGAGTGAAAAAAGGTACTTTCCGAATAGATCTCAAAATTACATGGGAGGTATAATAGGTTCCGGAATATATGGGTCAGATATTGGAAGAAGATCAAGGCCATCAACTCTTTGTTCAATTTACCCAATTTCAGCCTTTTCTAGAATTCATGAAACTCTTTTAGATGCAAGTTACAAGAATAGTAGAATTTGTGACTATAGCAATACTTCTGATGGAAATGAAAGCAGTGAAGAGTATAGAGCTTATATGAATGAAGATGAATTAAAAGCTGATTATGATTCAAACAGTCGATACCAAGAAGCTAATTGTAAAGGTTTGGGAAGAGGATCAGTAAAATCTATTGTAGAAAAAAATATTCAACTGAGTGAAGCAGAGTTTGATGAAGAAAATTATAATAGTAAATATCGTCACGAAATTGATACAAAATCTTTGAACCATCTAATAATATACATTAGAAATATTATCAAAGCACGAATTAATAATCATTACGTAAATGATGGTGGAGATTTAATTAAAGGAAGTAACTTTTGTTTTCTAACACTTTGGAAGAAGATTGAGGAACTTACAAAACAAAAAGCTAGTGAATTAAATGAAGAAATAATTGTTTGGCAACAACTTAGAGATGTTTTACTATTAACAGGAATGTCATTAAAGTATCCGACATGGTCTGGAGAACAATTGACTAATATAATATCCAGAATTATTCCAAAAAAAATGTTGAATATGATTATTGAAAATAGTAGAAATAGTCTGCAAACAAATACTGATAAGAATAAAAAATGTAATCAAGGGTTATCTGAGCTATATTATACTTTTATTGAAAGTTCAAAAACCATTTTTGATTTGCTTACTGTAAGCAAACTAATTCAAGAAAGTTTGTCAAAGTATATAAACACAATTAAAAATTTGAAATATGATAAACAATCATCATTTGCGACAAGTAAAGAAGCTGTTGATATCGGATTTGAGAATCATCAACAACTATCTTCTGAAGAAGAAGATTTCTTAGAGGTGATAACAACTTATAGTACTTGTGGAGAAAATGGATTTGACGAAGAAGATGGATATGCGAGTGTAATAGAGTCAGAATATAATGAATTTCCTTCAAGTAATAAAATTTCAGATTTTAGTGGGAGGGGATCTAAATTAATTGATTCCCTTGGCCTATTTGTGAATTTGAGCGATGTAAAAAAGCCATTAATAGATGATTATACTTCTGGTAAAGTTAATAATGGCATTGGATTTTCAAATAGAACTAATATAGAAAACTCAAATACTACCATAATGACATCAACTACTACTACGGCAACCACAGCTAATGCTAAAAATGAGACAAGTAATAATGGAAAATTCATTCATTCTGATACCGATATCAATGATTATGATAATAGAAAGACTAGTTTTGAGTTTAATATTAGTAACTCAATACAGCAAATAAGTGAGAATGTTATTAATTTGGGGATTTCAAGAAGGAATCTTCAAGATTTAGTAAGCGAAGTATTAATCAGAAATTCACCATCTTCTTCTTCTATATATATTGAAAGGGAAATATTAATGGGCGTATGTAGAGCCATTGACGATTGTATTTACCATTCCAATTCAATTCTAGAACATTGCAATAAAAAAAAGGTGGTTAAGGGCAAAAACTCATCAAGACGAACTCTGATGTGGCTTTTTATCTCAATAATTATTATGCTACTTATCATTTTTGTCGGAGAAAATAATAACTTAGTTATAAAGTTTATAGAAAGATTAACTATTGCTACTGGCAATCAAAGTTTTGGATCCGAAAAAATATCTATTAGGTCACTTAATTCAAAAGATAAGTTAGAGATTTATGATACAGACAATACTTACTCTGAAAGCAATGTAAATTTGATTAATGCATCCGATTGTATTTTATCCAAAGACAAAAATCAAAGTGGTGTGAATTCTGATATTTGTAATTTGATTGGAGATATTACTGTAATTCAAAAGTGCTTTACGAATATAAATATCTCATAGAAACTAATATAATCAATTTAAGGCGCCACATATATTTAGTTTCTATATAACAAAACTGCATGTATGGGGGGCAATACCAATTTAATTATTGGTGCCCGCCAAGTACCGAAATAAATAGAAAAACAAAAAAAAAAGTGTAAAGTGAAGAATAGAGGGTAATTTAACAAGCAAGGAAACAAATATTATGTAGTCAAGCTAAAACAACTGGGAGCTGAGTAAAAGCTTAAATATTAATTTATTAATGATTGGAAGATGATTCAAGTTGTTTGCATTAGTATCGTTGATAGAAGTAATCAACCTTTATTCTTTAGAACATTGGAAAATGAATCACTAGATTCACTTCATTTTGCTGTTTATTCTTCATTGGATATTATTGAAAGAAAGGCCAGCGGTGACGCAATAGAAGGATCTTTGGACCCATATTTGGGATATTTAGGACCTGCAATTAGTTTAAGTTATGAATATGAAATTTATGGCTTCCTAAGCTTCTCTCACGTAAAAATTATTGTAGTACTGCAGGATCATCCTGAAAATGAAATTGAACTCAGAAATTTCTTTCATAATGTATATAAAGCTTACGTGGATTCTATATGTAATCCTTTCTTATTAAGAACAATAGAAACCCCTAAATTGATTGGAAAGATCGATAGTTTAATTTCGAATGCTCGGGAAGTTAATATTCAGATAGACAAGAGCCAATAATGAATAAAATGAACATATTTTATTATAGAAATGATAAAATTGAAGATTTATAAAAATACACATTCTAGAAATATACACTTTTTTCTTTCAAATGATCCTGTAGTTTTCGCGGGATTTATTATAAGTTTTAGCTTGCTAATTTATAATTTTATAGATGAAAATATATTTTGTTTATAATGACTCATTGAACGTTTCCAGTGGTGCAAATTACTTGGGAAAGACAGTTTAAACCCATGCAATTAAAATTACAATGTAAGTGTGAAAAGATTAGTTAATGTGGATTTGTAGAGCGGTAAAGAGATAAAGTGTTACAGAAAGCAGCTCCATAAACACTTTGATGAAAGAAAAAGTAATGATAATACCTAAATTAAATTAAGTGCATTTAATTAAGTATTCTTTGATCTAATTGCGGTATTTACTAGTTAAATTTTTTAATACAAGTAATGTTCAACTCAATTTCGAGTCCCCACAAAGTTGGCGCCACAAGTTAAATATTAATATATTTATTTAAATGTTTTAGTAGAAGGTAAAAGGCAGAATTGGGAATAAAAAGGGAGAAGCAAAGGGCGAAGATTTCCATAGTATATTTCAACCTTCTATCCTCAAGTATAGTTTCAGATAAAGAAGGTATTGCTGGGGTTTTTAAGTAGGAAGGGACAAATATGGAAATTCTAAATGATGTTGATATGAGCGTAGTAACAACTACTGCATCAAATTCTGAGTTTGTCGATTATTCAGCTTCAAATAATGCAAAGACATCTAGAGGTGAAGATAACGATTTGAGTAAATATTTGGAATCAAATAAAGAAAATTTGATATTAGATGAAACAAATATTAATGATTCTAACAATTCGCTATTTGAAAAAGATTTTCTGAGTGATAATAACAGGGAGACCTTTTCTGAATATAATGGAAGTGATACAGAAGTGGAAGGTTGTGAAGAGTTAGTTATGATGGTTCCAGATTTGGATTCTACACTTAAGTTTAAACATGACACTGAGAGATTCTTTATGACATTATCAATTGCAGAGGCTGAATTGGATCTAGCAAAATCAGCCTCTAGAACATCAAAACTTGCTATGGGAGATGATTTTGATATTAGTAGCCGAAGTGGAACAAATTGTTTAAAAGAAATTAGGAACTATGTAGAAGAGTTGTTGGATACTGTCAACGATGTCAGGGACTCTAATTTTGGAATTCAACGTATTGTTGAGGAGTGCAATGAAATTTTACAACAAAGTATTTCTCAAGGCAATCTTTCTCAGATAGATACTATGGATATGAACACTATCACTGATCAGAATCTAGTTTCTATTGAAAGACTAAAACTTCTTTGTGAAGCAATTTCTCAAGAAAATTCAAGATTAAAAAAAGAAATTGACGTCTTAAATGATGAAAATGAATTTTTGATTCACAAAGTAGACCATGAAAAAGAGTCTAGCCCACAAGAAGAGAAAGGGCCTTATAATTATTTTAGGAATAATCCTATCATGAGATTCTTCTTTTTTATATTTGTTTTAGCAATGTTTAGTCCTGCAAATATTTCAGATGGTTTGCAGAAAGCCCAGGTATTCAAACAGCAATCCGGCCCTTCTGAAACTGCTTCAGAATTCCTTGAAAGTGACTACAAATTCTCAAAAATTAATGCTTTGCAACTAATCGACAAGTCTCTTAAAGGACTCAAATTTGAAGATATTTCCTCACAAGGTCAGCCAGATACTATTTCTATATGCTCCATTTTGTCTGAGTTGGATGTTTTAGAAAAATGCTTTACAAGAATCAGACTCTCTTAGAGCATGCACAGTATATATTATTATATTTATTATTTCTATAATAGGTTAGAAATTTTCTTTAAAAAAAATTATTTTATATTTTCTCCCTTCCTACTTAATATATATATATATATATATATATATTTATATGCTTGTTTTTTTCTCCTCCAGTCTTGAACAATTTAATTAGCATATTAATTTACAAAAAAAAATCATATATTTCTAAGTATTTTAAGATAATTACCCTAATAGTAAGTTTTGCGCGCCTAATTATTTAATTACATGCAAATTAAAATGCAAATTTTCTCCCCATTCATTTTCATGCTATTGATTTACTGATGCATGTTTTCATTTCAAAATAAAAAAATAATTATTTCCCGCTCATTTCAAATAATTTAGTTGGGCGGGCCATTTGCGAATTTAATATTAGCAATAGAAGACTCGAAGGTGATAAAGTCAAAATATAAATAATAAAATGATAATTAAGTAGTAAGGTTATTAGTAATAATATTAAATAGAAATAGTAAAATTTCTTCATCAAAAATTGCAAATGTGTTAAATATAGGTTTGATTTTTTCATAAATTAAAAAAAAGAAATAGTAATTTTTTTTTTTTTAAAGAATCATTAAAGTTTAAAAAAAAGTTAGAATAAATTGAAAATATTTATATTTAAGGAAGATAATAGTAAGAAAGAAAAATGGCTAATAGATTTCTTATTTTGAATATCATCTTATTGTTAACTGGGGTATTATCGCAAGATTCATTAAGGTAGTGTTTAAATAATTAAATAAAAACCATTTATGTATCATTTGATTACAAAATGGTTTAAAATTCATTTTTTCTTTTTTAACTGAGGTTTATTTTTTAATGCCTTTTTTAAATTTATATTAAATAAATTCTAGATCATCAAATGAATCATTACAACTACTTGAAGAGGATATTAACACAAATGATACATTCTTTGATACAAACAATGATACATCTTTACATCAAAGTAAGTTTTCTTTAGTTTATTATCAATTAATTGAATAATTAACAAAAAAAATTAAAGATTTCACCTTAGATAAAGTAAAAATTAAGAGTCAAATAAATAGTGAAAATGGAAATAAGAACAAAACTAGTATTAAAACCAAAATTGAAGAGGAATCTGATGAATCTTTCACAAATTTGGAGTATAATTCTGAAAATAATAATACCAATTTTATAATGCCTTTCCAAAATAATATTTTAAAATTGATTGATCATCTTAGCATTAGTATTGGAAAGATCAGTTTTGAAGGACTTAAAAATGTTATTAAAGGAAAATATGTTGTTAATCCAATTATTAGCACGGAAAAAGAAACAACTTTGGTGGACCAGAATACTGTGAACGATGGTTTTAAAGGGGATTCATCAACTTCTTCTTCTAATGGTTCTACTGAGCCAGAACCAGAATCGCCTAAATATCCTGATGTTACAGTATTACCAACAGAAGTTCTCATTTCAGAAGGTGCCAAATTTTCTGAGACTACTCCTGCAAGAGGAGCTTTTGGTGTTATGCCATTGCCAATGCAACTACCACCACAACCACCAGCATCTCATTCTGAATACAATTCACCAACTTCAACAATTATTATTAATGAAGTAAACAATGGAGTTCATGTTCCTGAGACTGAAACAGCTTCTGAACAAGGCTTTGATGCTTGGGGTGATAAATATGGGCCAAATGGTAAACATTATCACAATCATCCTTATAATCACCACAAACATCATCACCAACACCGTCCACACCGTCCACACCATCCACACCATCCACCAGTTAATGGAGACAATTCCAGTTCATCGTCAACATCAACTTCTTCAACATCAACATCAACATCAACTTCTTCGACATCAACTTCAACAACTTCAACTTCAACAACATCAACTTCAACTTCAACTTCGACATCAACAGCAACTTCAACATCAACAGCAACAGCAAACGAAGAAGTGAATGCAGTTAAAAACAGTAATGGTCAAAAGAGAAATTTAAGAAGATTAAAGAAAGTGGTTTTAGAAGATGAGGAAGATGAAGATAATGACTATCTAGATGAAGTTGAACAAGAAAGAGAAGACTCTAAAGAGGATGGCCAAGTAACTGAGGTTGGACTACAAATATCAATGCCTATAATAACTTTAATAGCTTCAGAAACTAAATATTGCGGAAATGGAGTTGAATATTTAAATGAATTATCTCTTAAATTTAGAGAAACAATTGGAAAATTGTTCAATTTATCTTATGAAGAAGTATTCGTTATTAAAATGACTTCTACCAATAAATCATTTGTAAATTGCAATGACAAGAATGCATTACAAAAAGACAAATCTGGAGTTAAATTCACCTTTGTGTAAGTTTGTTTAATATGTTTAACAACGTTTCTAACATTAAATTTATAGGGTTGGAACAAAAATGGAAAGTTCGCAAATATTTAAAGTTTTGGAATTAGCAATAAAGAATAAAGACTCTTTCCTTGTAAAAGAATTTGGAAAGGTAAGTTTTTTATATTAAAAAGAATAATATAAAAAAAGCTATTCTTCCTATTTAACACTATCAATTTCACTATTTTACTAAATTAACTTGAAATTCCAATAGATTGGCTTCATTCAAATATCTAAAAATATTGCATAATTTGCCTTCATCATATGCATTAACATAACTAATATGATGACACCCCCCACAAGAAATTTCCCGCCAAAACGAAATGTTTAAATTTTTTTTAATTTTATTGAAAAAAGTTGGTTTTTTAAAAATTGTTTTAATTCCCATTAATTTGAAAGTTTATTGGCGTAATTTTGTGTTCAAATAACTCAACTATTTTAGAAATGGCTTTTTAATAAAATATTGTGGGTTAATGTTGATTTGTTTGCTTATGTTTTTTTTAATTAATTACTGTGTTCCGAATTTGTGATTCTACTAATATGCATTTTTAATAGAGTAATTATTACTGGGTATTGTCAAAGCCCGCCCAACAATAATAGAAACATGCATGTATTAAGAGCACCAGATATGAAGAAAAATTAAAAAAATAATAAATGCGAGTGTATAGATATAGAAAAAACGGTAATCTGAGCAATAAATGAAATAAGAAGCAATATATATATATATATATATATATAAGAATTAGCTAAATATTTAATTGTAGATCTTCAGTTATTAAGAGTTGAGTTGATTTAGTAATAATGGGAGTGAAAGGTATAAAAGAAAAAGGGGAAAAAGTAAAATAAAATAAAATAATTATATTAAAAATAAATTAAATAAAAAAAATACTGAAATGACATAATTTATAAAATTGTATTAAATCTCAATATTCATAGTTGTTATTGATTCTTTATGAATGTTGATTATTACTTTCACTGTGATGAGCATGTGAGTTATTTGTTACAAAATTAGAATATTCGTGAAATGAAATAGTTCCAGAGCTATCAACATCGATTTCCCAGAAAAATTGATGCAGCTCCTGTAAAGTTACAGAAGTTCTTATAATTCGAATTTCTTGAGCATCTATATACCCATCACGGTTAATATCAAATTCCGAAAATTCTTTTTCAGTTTGGGATAGTTCCGACCTCACAACATCAATTGCTTGATTCACTACCAATAATATTGCAAAAAACAGATATACTAAAAACCTTCTTGTCATTTTATTTGAATCCCTTTGCGATAAAATAACACCTTGAAGAATGTTTTATTCAAATTTCATATAAAAGCAAAATCTTTGAAAACAAGCAAGTACACATATAAGTATATATACTTATATTTAAATATACATATATATGTCCAAATATTTTAAAAATAAATTTGTATACAAATACTTTCTTAATTTATTTTTTCAAAGTATCCTCTCACAAATTTGCCCCTTTTCTATTTTTTGCAGCTTGGCGCCTAAATGTCACGATAAACCCGCCTATATTAGTTAATTATTGCCATTATTATTGGCTAGTTTAAATATAATTGACTTAAATAACTTTTGATTACTTGCAGAATTTCCCGTTTGTTTTTCAAAATTTTCGATAATTTTTGAAACTAGATTCCAGTTTATATCTTCAAGAGATGATTGGAGGTTATCGTTCATTCTAGTTTTGTTAGACCCCACACAAGTCTCACTGTTGTTTTTATCAAAAGTGCTGTTTGTTTCCTCTTTCGATTCGCATAATAGATTATGAACTGAAACATTTGTATCTGATTTTTTCCTCTCAGATTTTTCTGGAGGGACTAATCCATTTTTTTTGTTACAACTTAATTCGTTCAAATTCTTATTTTTTTGAATGTAGGGACTTGCATTCCCATAATTATTAGGTGGTGGATTTTCAAATTGAAGTTCCTCATCACCAAGAGTTTCGTTCTCAATGTTGAAGTTTCCTTCATTGAATTGTTTTTCTTCTTGGATTCTAAATAATTCTTCAGAAATGCTATTTTTTTTTGTTTCAATAACTTGTTCAGGATCTATTTCCTCTTTAGAATAAGCTTCTGTCTGTAGCAAAATATCTTTCTCATCTTGAACTATTCCCATTCTTCTTTCTCCTTCATCTTTTCCATCTTCACCACTCTTTGTATTTCTATTTAATTTAGATAAAGAAAATATATCTTCATTACTTTCAAATTCGCTATCCATATCAAAGTCATCATTGAATTCACTCCTAATCAAATTGTTATTAAATTCATGAAAGTCAATTCCTCCTACCATGGCAGAAGCATTACTCATTTTTTTCTGATCTGATCTCACAATATCGACTTCATCCCCTATTCTATCTTCTCCTTTTATTTCTATTCCAAAAATTACCTCATCTTCCCTGTTTTCGTCTTCAAAAGGATTCCTTTCCTTATTATAACTTTTATTAAATAGTAATTCGCTGTTGCTTGTTCTTTTATCATCAACTAAAAATATATCTTCTTCTTCATTTAGTTGCTCAATTTCATCATCTCCACCCAGTAAATCATCAAAAATGTTTTGTCTTTTATTTATTTCCATTCTGTTCATATTACTAATAATATCATCATCAAAATACTCCATTTTAGAATCGTTTATTATATTAATACTAAATTCCTCACTTCTTTATTTAGCTTTCTCTAAATCTTCTCCTATTACCCTGAAATCGACTTTTCTGTTGATTTATCCTTATTCCCTTTTAATTAATATTTTTATTTTACAGAAATTTCACTTTTGCATATAATAATTATTGGATCTTCTTTAAACAATTTTAGCTATTAGCAAAAACCCGCCTAATGGTAACTTTAATTGCATGTATATATTGGTAGCAACACCATAATAATAATTACATTAAAATTTATATTAGTGAATTTATTCAGCATGTTACTAGTACTTTGAAAAGCTAAATCCTTATTTGAGTTTATGAAACTTTAGAACTTATCACTGAATTTCAATAAAATAATTGTTTTCATTTTAACTTTTTTCTGAAAATTATTTTTTACTATTAATAAAAAAATTACAGCCCATTTAACATGCATGCAGACTTAAATAAAATAGTTGCCAAATTTTAATAATACTAAAATTCGAGATAGAAATGCTGTATATTTTAATTTGTGTTACATAAATATATATATTTCAATGATAAATATATATAATTTCATCTTGATTTTAAGCTAACCAAATTTTAATGCAATTTTCAGTGTAATAATGCATTATCTCTGTATGATAAATACTCAAGTTAAATCCCCGATGGAATTAATTGACTAATTAATACTAAATAGTAATAACTGTATTATTGTCAAATACAAAGTTGAGTTTTTATTAAAGCAAATATGAGTAAAAGTTCTTCAAAAGAACTTAAAGTAGTACACTCTAAAGAAAAGCTAAATAATAAGTTATTTCATGAGTTAAATTCTCATACAATTTCTACAAATGATTCAAGAGATAATGAAGATTCCTTATTAGCAATTTCATCTATTAATGCAACACCTACATCACATAAAACATCAAAAAAAGACTCAACTTCAAAGATAAGTGCTCAAATTGTCAATAATTCTTATAACTCAGTTTTGGAAAAAAAAGAAGAAAAAGACCATTTTAATAATAATTTTAAGACTCAAGAGTTAGATCATCAAGAAATAAAAAAGAGTAATATTGGACAAAAAAAGAAGAAATGGCATCAAAAATTCAAACTTTCTTTTTTACTTTTTAGTTATAACAAGAATATTGAAAAAAACAAAATTAAGTCTTTTAAAGACAATTCAAATATAAACGTGGAACAAAACAAAGAAAATATGAGTAATTATAATCATGAACATAATTGGACTTGTCCACTTAAAGAATTGACTTTAAGTAAAAAGAAAGGAAATTTGGAGCCAAACAACTCCAATTTGAGTATTGAAAACAATCATGCTGCTTTTTCTACTCAAACTTGTTCATCTTCATTATCCAAATCTTTGAACTCACCTATATCTTACATTCCTACTACCAAATCTCCTACATCATTTACAAATACTTCATATGTATCGTCTTCACCTTCATCATCATCTTCATCCTCAGCTTCTTCTTCTTCCTCAGCTTCATTTTCAACACCATCATCATCAACTCAGTTATTTTCACCAAAGATATCTTTATTATCGTCATATATTACTCAAGAAGAAGAAGTATTAGAAGCAGGAATTTTTGATAAAGATAATTTAGGCAGGAATGGTTTCGGTTTAAGAAATATTACTGGCGATAGGGAAAGTATTATATATGATGAAGACTATGAATCTTATTTAGAAAGTACAATTAAAGAGCCATTTTTGGAACCACAAAGAAGAGAATATATTGGAAGGAAGACTCTAGTTTTGGATCTAGATGAAACTTTAATTCATAGCTCATTCCAGCCAATCAGAAACGCTTCTTTTACTATCAATATTGAGATTGATGGAGATTATTACGATGTATATGTATTAAAAAGACCAGGAGTTGATAAGTTTTTGAATGTTGTTTCAGCAATATTTGAGGTTGTGATTTTTACTGCTAGCTTATCAAAGTATGCGAATCCACTTTTGGATAGACTTGATCCAATGAATAAATGTCCTTATCGCCTATTTAGAGAAAATTGCACAGTAGAGGGAAATTCCTATATCAAGGATTTATCTAAGCTTGGAAGGCCTCTTAAAGATATAATAATTATTGACAACTCACCTATATCATATGTTCTTCAACCTGAAAATGCTATCCCAATTTCATCATGGTAAGACTTTAATTTTCACCTTAATTAATTAACTTAAGCTTGAAATATTTAGGTTTAGTGACGAAAATGACACTCAATTGATTGACCTTATTCCTCTTCTTGAAGTAAGTTTACTATCGGTTCTAATATTAATATGAAGGATAGTTTAAGAGTGGTAGATTTAATTTTCGGCTCATAAAACACTATTCAATAGATACAACATACATATATGTTGTATCTATAGTCTTTTGTATTATATTGGAATCATCATTAATATATATAAAATTCTAAATCACTCAATACAGATGATTGCTCAAGGTCATCCAACGTTATCTACTTCATTCGGAAGTATAAGTGATTATTATATATCTGATAATAGTAATAATAAAGAACAAACAGAGCTGATCGAATTTAGCAGTTCTTCTACAATTTATGTTGAATCATCATTTTATCATCCAAAGGAACTCTACTATTATTGACCTTACTCAATAAAATCTACAATAATTTTATATAATATAATTGATTTACAATGGACTTTACTAGTTTCCTCACTATTTTATAAAGTTCTTTATTAAATTACTAACTGCAATAATTTTATATGCTACATTCATATACTTATTTAGTTGTACTTTGCAATATTTACATGATTCCTTTGTTTTTTGTATTTCGATACTTTCCTCATCATCTAAATCCGTTGTATCCTTGTTCCATTCTTTAACCAATTTATTAAATATCTAAAAGTTTAATTACATTGAAAGTTAACCAAAAGTTTGTAAATGTTTAATAATTATTGCTTCTTTCCAAGTACATCCTCCAGGTTTGCACAAAATTGACAAATGGCCACTTTTGGCGCCTATATATATTAATATACAACTGCACAAATGCATGCAAACCCGAATGAATGAAAAACTTACCCCAGAAAAGTCTTCAGGATCTCTCGATTCTTTAATCACCTTTTTCATTCTAAGATAGCAGTAAATACTAATTTCATCAGGAATGCCCTGTAAAATATAAATTTATTAGTTAATATTATTAACAAAAAAATTCGGTGGCTTCCCGCCAAAGAATATAATTTACATGCAATATAGAATAAAGAGAGAAAACCAATAGAATAGTGGGGTAGATATTATAAATATAAACTTACGCTTGGGAATGCGTCGTTAATTGAAAATTCACTGGTAGCAGATTCTACAATCGCTTCAAACATATCATCTTCTTCATTTCCTGAATAATCATTTTCTTCAGCACCATGAAAATGGTCACTATTTGCGCATTTTGCAAAATCTGATGATAATTCAGAGCTATCTCTTTTGCGTTTCCCGCCATTTCCTGTTGTAGAACCACCAAAAGAATTTTGTTGACCTCTAATTATTTGACCTGTCAATTTTGAATAAAGAGTAAATAATTTCTCGACAATTAGGTCTGTGTTGATTGTAGAGAGTAAACTATTATTATGGTTTGGGTGTACTGAATACTCTAGTAGTTTAAAATCTATTTCATTAATTCTTTGTATAATTGCAAGAGTATAGTGAATATAATTCAGTTTAGGAATTTCATCTTGGCTTCTTGAGAAAGTATCAATAATCTGATTAAAATCGACTTTTTGAATGTTAAAATCTTCATTTGTACAGCCAAAAACCGATTCTTTATATTTATTGACTTCATTAATAAGATCCTTACAGTTTTGGAATAAATGATTAGAATCTTGCATTGGGGTTTTTGAGTTTTCAAGATTAATATTAGAATTCTGTAAAAAAGATATTCTAAGTGCATTTTCAACTAGCGAGGAAATAATATCATTCAAAATAAAGCTGAAAAGTTGAAGGGAATTCGATGGTATTTGAGAAACTTTAGTTTCTTTAAGTCCATTATTATATGCAGTATTCCAAGTAATTGAGAGCCATTCCTGTAGAGTGTTCATAGAAGGTCTAAAATTCTTTTCTCTTAACATTGCAAATTCTTTATAAATTTCTGCTGACATGTTTTTGGTTCTTATATCTCTTAGTTTAAGTCTATCTTCAAACCTTTTATCAATACTAATCATCATATTTGAGGGTAAATTATTATTATTAAAGTCAACTCCATCATTTTCATCTACATTTATTACATCGTCTTCTTTAACTACTGAAGAAATACCTGTAATATCAGGGTCTGTACCTTGAATCATACCATTTTCAGCATTTGGATTCATTCCTACATGTCTATGTGCTGATTTATTAATTAATGTATCATAATCAAACTTGCTTACTTCTTGTTTATAGTATTCACTAAAATGTTTCTTTATCATACTATTTGTAAGCTTATTTGAAACTTTTTTTTTTTTTGACTTGTTAATAAGAGAATTCCAAAATAGTGATATCCAAATATTCAAATAAGATTGTACTAACCTTACACTTTTTTCTTGACAATCTTTATTTTTCAAAAAAGGTCTGATATCACCTGCAATATACATTGTTCTAGATATTACAGAATTTATGGGAGAAAATGTAGATACCATTAATTCTTGAAAAATCTTATTTGAGTATAAGGATTGTGATGATGAACAAATTTCATCTTGATTTCCTTTTTCTGATTTTATGGCTGTTTCCGTATTTGTTTCTATTTCTAAAGAAACACATCTTGGATGGACGATTGGGGTTTCATTTTGGCTTTGAAGCTTTATTGGAGAAGACGAAGAAATTTGCGAATCATCATTAACAATTTCAGTTTTTGGCTTCTTAGGAGTGTTTTCTTTTGGATCTTCGATAACGGAATTGTTATTTTGAGTTGGATTTGCTTTTTTATTTGATAGAATTGCAATCAGTTCTGACTTGATTCCAGTCGGAAGCTCACTAATAATTTTTGGCCAAGAGCTTTTTGGACATTTTAATAATTCCTCATGAATTTGAGAACTATTTAAGCCTTGAAACTTTGATAAATCTGCCATTTATTATTAAATGTTTTTAACTATCTAACAAAAACATTCCAATAAGAATTCAATTAACTTATTAAAACATATTCAATAATTAGATTTTTTCCAATACTTTTCAAATAAGGGAAAATATGAATAAGTGATATGAATACTTTCTGCTTTATCTAAAGATTCTTTCTTTTCCTTTTTTATTAAATATTATTAAGCCTTTCTCTATATTAATTGTTTCTAATATTAGTAAACTTTATTTAATTGCTTTGGTCAGATATTACTTTTTTACTTGGTAAAAAAACATAAAATAGTTATTCAAATCTTTTCAATAGTAATTAACGTCAAATTATTGCAAATAGATATATAAATTTCAAATAATTAATTTTAAAGCCTAAAGCTTAATATTATAATAATAAAAAATTTTATATATTTATTTTTATATATTAATAAATTTATTTATTAAATATTGTTTCCTATACCGGTGTTTTATGTACGCCACGTAATTGATTTTTTTTAGTTAAAATTATTCACACGTGTACAAATAATATATTTATTAAAAAAAAGCCCGATATTATAATTTTCAGAAATGAAGCTTTTTATGGTTAATGAAATAGATATATAATGTATTATTATAAATGTATGGTATTAAAATATTTCGAGCAGAAAAAGTTCTACCAATATGTGGAATAATAGCAAAGAAAAATACACTGGTATTAACAAAATTTGCAATTCCAGTAATAAATAGAGAGTTTAACAAGAGGTTGTTTCATTTTAATCAGAATAATGAACTGATATCTCAAAATAATTCAAATTCCTCATTGCCATTGTTATTGTCAATAGATAAAGGTAAATTCTATAGTGATTTAGATGGGAATATAAGAAAAAATAAATTAAAGGATTTATTAAAGAATAAGTATTTAGGAGTTATTAATAATAATAATAGTAGTAACAATCATAGAAGAAATGTAAAACTAGGGGTATCTGCTGGATTAATTTCATTATTATTGTATATTTTAAGCTTAATTAAGGAAAGAAATGAAAGTGAAAGGCATATAAAATCAAGATTTGGACCAAATATTGCTACAAAGTATATAATAAATGTGATTAATGATCCAAAAATTGAAGATTCACTTAAAAAATTATTTAAAAGAGTTTTAACAAGTTTAGTTAAAGACGATGAGTTTACAAAAGATTGGAAAATGGGGATTAGACATGTTATTAAAGAATGTGAAGATGAAATTGGTGAGAATTTAACAAATGTTCTTAAAACAAAAATCGTTCAAGATTGGTTATATTCTACAACAAATGAAATAGTAGATTACATGAGCAAAGCTCCTGATATTATTTCAAAAACTTCCTCTTTATTTTCAGATGCATTCAATCATCATATTTTCACGGAAAATTCAAAGAAATGGTTAGAAGAATTTATTCATAATTGTGTAATTAATAACAAGAAAATTATTAATTCAATAAATCACTTATTAATTCGAATTTTTAACACAAAGGATATTCAAAATAATTTGAGTGATTTATTTAAAGATGTTATTCTTAATGAAAGTACTCAGGATTATATTAGTCTAGCATTTTGGAATGTGATAAAAAAGTCTATAATATTTCCTAGAAACTGGTTTAATGGAATTAAAAGCAATGAAAATCCACTTGATAAATTAGTTAATTCTAGAGAAAATTCTGAAAAATAATTATATTATATTAATAACATAAAATATACATTTATAAATTTGAAAATATTAACACAGCAAACATTTTTTTTTACTAAGGTTTACTTACGTGTATAAAATTACGCATGCAAATTATTAATTTGCATGCGTAATTTACAATACATTTATTAATTTCAATCAATTTTCCTCTAATTAAAAACTTAGAAAAGGTATTCCAAAAGTTTAGGTTTAGAATTTTTCTATTTAAATATCTGTTTCTTTCGTATATAGTTTCACTTTCTCCACTCAATTCTTCTTTTTTTCATTTATCCAAAAATTGTTTATAAATAATGCCACGTGCGCACACGTGTATTTTCCCCACACTATAAAAATATATTTTTTTAAAATTAATATTAAATACCCGGTATGCTATTTAATATTAATTTTTTTTTACTAAAAACAATAATTGTTTATGTTCAATAATTATTATTATTTTTGATAAAAAACTACAATAAGAGCAAGGAAGCGTAGTTCAAGGAGAAATTAGTGGGAAATAAAGGGAAATAAAGATTAATTGGGGTTTTTTGGAACCAACCCCTATTTTAAGCTATCTTCTTTTTCTAGTGACACTATTATTGATTTGAAATATAATTCACTTTTATTTATTAAAATCAAAGTTCCAAGTATTTAGAGAAAAGGCAAATCTGTTAAAGAAAGTCCTGTAGAGGAAAAAGTAAAATAAAGTTATAATTAATATGGAAAGTATATCTGAGGAACTAATTAAGTTGCTTTCAAGAGAAGATTTGGAGGATGCAATCAGAAGGCTAAATTCAGAAGTTTCAGAGTTGAGAGATGAGGTTAAATTCTGGAGATGCAGAGCAGAAGCAAGTTCAAAGGAACAAGGAAAGGTGCTTATTAGAAGTAGCATCTCCGAAGAAATGTTAAATGAGTTAAATAACTTAGCAGGTAAAATGGATGTATTGAAGATTGCGGATGATGGGGTCAACAAGGAAAATAAGGAGGATTCTGATTCAATTAGTAATGGAAAATCCATTCAAAAGCCATTCGCTTCTGCTCCTCCTGCTTCTTCAGCCCTTGGCGCTCCAAGCGATTCCAATTCACTTCCGGAAACAGAGAATGTCTCAAGAACAGCCATAAATGCAAAGTTAAAGAGCATGATTTTAAAGAAGGCACCACCGAAGATGATGAGCAGGGCGGATTTTGTGAAAAAATCAGAACTAAAAAGTAGTGGTGCAGGAATTAAAGGAAATGGCAATTCAGAAATATCAGCACAAAGCCAAATAAGTGGTGCTATTAAGAAATTATCCTCCAGAATTTCTCTTCAATGGGGATGTTTGGCTGAAGAATATCCAAAGTTTGATCATAGTGTTGAAGAAAACTTATTTAAGGATTATTTTTCAGAATTTGAGGAGAAACTTTCAGTACTAGTCAATAATAAGGAGTCCATAGAAGAATCCAAGATTGAACTATCTTCCAATTCAGTTTTTTCAAAAGATTTTCAGACTGAGGAGTTACAGATTCCAAGTGAAAAGTTATTCGAATGGTTTATCAAGAAGGAAGGTATAAACGATAAGAAAATAACAATGATTAATAATCAAGCACCTTCCAACACCAAACAATCAGCTTTAGAACAAGATAAATTATTAAATATGGGTGACAAATCAATAAATAAAGAAAAGATTCTTGCAGACAAGAAAGACCAGAAGCAAACTGAAGCAGCAGGAAGCGAAACAAGGGCTTGTATTTTTGGATCAAAAACTAGTAGAATGCTCCAAATCACAATAAACTACTTTAAGAAGAAGTTACCTAAAAATCAACAAAAAAATTTGGATTTCTTCAAAAAGTCTATTCTACAGTGTACTTTAGACAAAGAAGGAGCAAATTTATTGTTGGAAACAGTTCCTGATCCTTGTGAAAATGCTGCCAAGTATGAAGTTTGGAAGGAATGTGTAACAAGTGTCGAGAAGTATCTGGAAAATAATTCAAGAGAAACTCTATTTGAAGAGGAGGAGTTTGTTTACTTTTTATCTAGAATTCCAAATCTTTCTAAAAGACTTGAGTGCATGATTTTGAGATCATCGTTTGAGCAGTTATACTTAGAGTCACTTAAATGGATTGAGGAGAAGATTCGGGGACTAGAACTCATTTTAAATCATAAAAGGCTTCCTTTACTGTTCAAGACTGTAGTAGATTCAAGAAATATTTTAAACAGTAAATTAGGGAAAGAAAATCAGCAAGAGCCTGATAAAGTCAAATTCATCCCCTTATCATCTTTGAAAAAACTTCAAAGTCTAAAAAGTCCAAATATACAAGGAAAGACTCTGCTTAATTTTATAAGTTCTATTGTTGGCGAGATTTTTACAGCAGAGGAAATTTCAATACTTAAAAAGTCTTCTGAGAAAAACATTACTATGGTTTATACAATGGTAACAGACTTGATATTCTCATGGCTTGAATTAAGGGATGGATCAGAAAACCTTGTTTTATCTACAGATACTCATTCTATTAAAGATGGAATAGCAGATTATAGTGATGAATTTCAAAATATTATGAAATTGTTCTACTCTGAAAAGTATAGCCAAATGATTAAGTTATGCAGCTCTTTTAGAAGAATGTTAAAGCTTTATGTTGCTTCTTGTTACTACTTTGGGGATATTTCCACATTTCTTCCAATTGGAGCAAAGTCGCTTCAGAGAAAGAATGATCTTTTTGAGACACTATTCGAGTTTATTAGCAAATACAATGTAGCCTTGAAACAAGAAGCAGCCAAAGAAGGGGATCAGATTTCTCCTAAAAGTGTAGAAAATACTCCCAGGGAAAATTCAAACAAGCTATTCGCTTCAGGCAATACTAGTGCAAGAAGACTTTCTCATATAAATGATATGAAGAATATTCTAAGTTCCGAAATTAATTCTAGGCCTAAGGAACTCTTCGCAAAAAGTCTAAATATAAATGCAAAACCAAAAATTAATATTCAGCAAATATTTGCAAAATCCATTGTAAGAGAGCTGAATCTAAAACCTCTATTCAATATGAATAGTGAAAATAGAGTTGATAGACATGTTAGTTTTTCAGATGGAAAATCTGAGACTTTCAGTAATAATAGCAACAGTGTTGCTGGAGATTTGAAAATTGACTCTGATAAAATGACAGAAAAAGATGCAATTTTAGGTACATCAAAAGCAAAAGTTGAGATCAGAAACTCCATTTTATCGGAGAACATTGAGGAAACAATGGCCCTATCATTAGAGCCTTTCTGTGGAAAAAATCAAGAAACCAGTGATAAAACATCAGCCATGCAAGTAAGCGAGCAGGGCCGCAAAGGAAAGAGATTCTCCATTCTGGAACTTTCAAAAGAAGCTAAAGAAATTCTCTCGAGAAATAGTGATAGCACTTTCAACATGAATTTGAGTTCATCTTTCGATGATGATGTTTCACTTGACGATGATGACGATAATGAAACTATTGCTCTTTCATCTCCTTCATATACTCGGATTTTAGATATCTCTTCTATATTAGACTCTAAAAGTGCTCAAGGTGAAGAATCCTGCAACAAAATTTCAAGTAAATTGGAGGAGGATAGCACTAGGAAGAAAGTAGTAATTATTGCAGAAGACTACGATTCTCCTGTCAGAAATAACACAAAGTTTAATAGAAGACAATCAATCAGAAGAATGTGCCAAATTGCAACGTATCTTGATAACAGTGGATATAATGATGAGATTGAGGAAGCTAATGATGATCTAAATAATACCTTATCCAAATATAAGTCTCCAATGGTTCGTCGCAAAGCATCTAATCATTCTTATCATATTAGTTCTTCTCCATTTTCCTCTGGGACAGAAAATAGTCAGGAAGTGAACTTGGAATATGATCAAGAATTTGAAAATGATAACAGCAAAACATGTGTATTAAGTGATATACTTGAAATTAGTAACCCTTTGGATGATTTAAAAAAACCAAACGTTAATAAAGAGAATGATACAATAATTCACAGCTCTAATCACTTAAATCAGCTACAGAATATAAATAATAACTCCAAAGGATCTTCTGAATATTCACCACAGAAAATCACTTTCACAAGAAAATCTGGAAGATTTGGAAGCACCTTATCTCCTCCTTATAATTAATTTGCATGTAGCTTTGGCGCCAACAATTTTCTCTATTAATTTTAATTATTGCAAATGGCATGTAAAGAAATGAATGGGGAATTGGCGGGAAGTGAAAAGAATAAATCTAAAAATAGTTTAGGAAAGAAAATGAGTTAAAATTAGATTTTAAAAAAATTTTTCTCTTTTAACTGGAGTTCAATAATAGAGTAGTAGTATTAATAACAATAATAGAAGTGCAGATATTAATAATAATAAAATTATCATATTTAAGATTTTTCCAAATCTAAGTATTTACTAATTATTTTTTAATAAAATTATAATTAAAAAAGAAGAGGGTGCAAATTATAAGAATAAGTTTGAATTAATATTTGGAAATCCTCAAGAAAGAGAAGATTCATATAGGCTTAAAACAGGTAGTAGAAAAGCAAATATTGAATAAGTTAGTTTTAGTTAGAGACTAAATATACGATTTACAAAAAGAATAAAAGAGGGGATGCCACAAAAAACATTGGTAACTCATATTTCTCACCAAGATTTGGATACAGTTCAAAGAGGAACAGAGGAATGGAATCTTTTGGAGCATTATCTTCAGGTTTGCTGTAGATCATCTAGATCTCTAATTCAGCAGATATGGCACGTTAACATAGGCAGTATTTCAACATCATTTGATAGAAGAACTCAGGACAAATTGGTATTGTATTGTTGGGTAGATACAAATGAACTTGACCAGAATAATTCAATTCAAGATGTATCTAGAAGGGGGTTTAAAATTCCATCCAGTGGGATGAAGTTTACTTCAGGCAATATTAGACTTCCAGGAGTTCCTCAAGCCTCACATAATGGAGTAACTTCAGTGAATGGTGGGGATCCGCACCAAGCGAATAACTCAAGATCTAATAGTATGATTGAATCTGATTATACTCCAGCAACAAGAAGGTTATTCGAGTTTTTTCTATGCAAAGTTGGTGTAGGATGCTCAGTTGTAAAAAATGATGAGAGTGAGGCGGATGGTGATAGATTTCCGATACCTCCAGAGTATGATACGGTTTTTTTAAGAAATAAGCAAATCAATCCTCCTTCTATGGTGAATTCAAAAGTGGCAATGGATAGTGAATTAAAAGCAAATGAGTTTAACTTGTCATCAGCATTAGCATTATCAGCAGGTGTATTACCTCAACATACATTTAAACATGAATATATTATATATGATAGTTTTCAAGTAGTACCAGAATATTTAATACAATTTGAATACGATTCTTCATCACCAGAACTATTTGCTGTGCCTTGGTGTGATGAATGTCAAGATTCACCAGCAGTATTATGGTGTCAGGCTGATACTGCAAGATTATGTGATTCATGTGATGAGAGAACTCATAGACATAATAAATTAGTAACAAGACATATAAGAATTCCAATAAATCAAATGCCAAGAACTTCAGGAAATTGTCCAGTTCATACAATGGATAGTTTGGAAGAGTTTTGTACATTATGCCATGTACCGATGTGCAGACTATGCAGACCTTCACATACGCATGCAGATGAAAATACTCCCTCTATGATTATGCCAATTAGCAGGGCATATAGGGCTCAGTTGGAGAGGCATAATAAACCGCATCCATGTTTAAACTCAAGAAAGATGGAGTTATTAGAAAAGCTTGAATCTCAACAATTAATTTTCAATGATGTTAGAGCTAATATGTTCGAAGTAGAGCAAAGAATTTATTCAATTTTAGAGAGCTCAATTACACAGTTACAAATTGCTACAGAATCAAAAATGAACAAAATTTTGTGTGAACAACTTATCTTAAATCAGTTATTGCAACAAGTTGAATGGTCTGAGGGATTTCTTCAATATTTACAATCAATTCTCCCGCCTGCAGATTTTTTATTTGCATGGCTTAAACATTGTCATTATAGAGAAGAAGTTTTTCAGCTTTGTGATATTTTAACTAGTAACGAACAGTTTTTCCCTGATTCGAGACTTGTTGGAAGAGTCGATATTCTTTCAGAATCTGCTCTTAAACATAATAAGCACCATAAACACGCAAAGAGTGACTTATTTACTTAAAATAAATCAATTTAACTGTTTAGATTTATGACGTTAATGAATATATTCTTACGTGTTTTTTTTCATGTTTAATTCCCTTTTTCTGGAGAATTTCTTTGAAAAATCAAGTGCACCGATAAACCAAAAAATTCGTATATTGTAGGAAATACGACCATTTAGGTAAAAAAAAATATTTTAATGTTAGTAGAATTTTACATGTCCACCCCCCAATTTATATTAGTTTTTTGTTAATCCACATGCAAACATGCATATACCGTTCTGTTACGTGTCATAAAAAAAAATGCTAACATTAATTTAAAATTTCAATGTGGATGACCGGTATTTAAAGTTGCATACAATTGCGTAAAAAAAAATTTATACAAATATTAACACAAAAAAAAAATTAAATCGAAAAAAATGATTAATTTGCGAGTGTTTTTATGTTTTGTTTACTCGAAAAGAAAAAAAAGAAAATTTTTTGTGTATCAGTACAAAAAAAATGATAAAAAAGTAATAAGTAAAATAGTAACAGAGGTATTCTTTTGTGAGTTATAAAAATAAACCAAATACTTTGGAAGCTAATAGAACAAGAAAGAAAGTAAAAATGCAAGTTAGAGCTGAACAGCTTCAATGAACGGAAATAAATGTAAATAAAGTAAAAATTCAACAGGCATAAGAAAAAAGGAGTGATATATATTTAAGGCAATCCTTATACTTAAAATATTATCAAATATTGGTTATTATCTTGTTTAAGAGGAAATTTGCTCCATTTACAAGGCACGCTATATTGTTAAAATCAAAACAATGTTTTTAAATTGCAAGGCGCCATTTCGATTTTGAATTAAAGATTATTTTTGAAAAAGATAGGCCCAAGAACAGTGTGAAAGTAATTATTTTCACTATTATTATTATTCTACCTTTATTACTATTATTATTTTTAATACTGGACTAAGTAAAAAATAGGAGGGATAAAAGAAAGTGAACTGTAATGTTGAAATCTGACAATAACATCTCTTTTTAGCAAGTGTTAAAAAAAAAAAAAGCTAAAAGCTCAAATAATGCAGGGGGGTTCAAACGAAAATGTACCAAAATTAAATCCCAAAGATCATAATTCAATATATAAACCAAAAAGATGGTTTCACGTTTTTTCTCCTAGATATTTAAGTTTTGGGTTTATTTCCCCATACATGAAACTAAAAGATACAGAATTAATGAAAGAGGAGGATCTACCAGAAATACCTTCAAAGGATGATCCATTTATATTGGGGAGACATTTGGAAGAAGCATTGAGAAGAGAGGAAAGAGATGCAATTTTGGGTGAAAGAGAGCCAAGTTTAATGAGGGCTTTATTGAGAGCATATTATCCATTTATTTTAATATGCATCTTTTCATTAACAATAATAGATGTGATTCGTTTTTCTGTTGGATTTATTATTAAAAGCATTGTGGCAGATCTACAAAAGCCTATGCCACTTAATTATACAAGCAAAGTCAGTTCAGTTATTAATTTCTTATTGGTTTTTTTTATAATGTTATTCTCATCTATATCAATACCGCATATAGTTTTTTTTCAATACAGGTATATATTTAGAATATATTCAAGTTTAGCAACAAATATATTATGGAGAGGTTTGAAAAAATCTGGTGGTTTGTTGGTTCGAAGAAGTATTGACAAGAATGGTTTAGTACCTCCGACAGTAATGGATATGAATTTGATTGAAAAGATTAATAAAAATCATAATAATTCAAAGAAACTTTTTAAATTTTCAGCATTCAATTTTTTTAAGAAAAAATCTTCGTCTAAAGAAATTGAAATGAAAGATTCACTTGAAAAAGAATTCAGTATTTCAAATTATAATGGAGGTGAAAGTTTTTGTAATTTAAAAGATTACCAAAGCCATGCAATTAGATTAAACTATATCAATATATACAATGTAATGATGGGAGATTTATTTCCATGTTCTATTCTATTGGGAAATTTAATCAGCTTAATATTATTTCCTCTTAGAGTATTACTAGCTAGTTATGCAATCCACATTATTCTCAAGTCATCATTACATAATGGAGAAAATCATTTGGATTGGATTATCAATGTATCATTAATATCATGTATTGCAACTTTGACTTTATTTATATCAATCAGTGCAATATTTCAAATAAAAAGTGGATTCTTAAGAAAACCATTATTTTTTGCAAAAGATTGCCGATTAGACGAATTACGATATATACTATCAAATATCAGAACTATTAAGCTCTTAAACTGGGAAAGCTTTGTTTACAAAAATTTAGTCGAATTAAGAACATATGAAATGTATTGGAGAGGAAAAAGATTATGGTTATCAGGCTTTTCGGAAATATTTAGTTTTTGTTCAAGTTATTTCTCCCAAGCCGTATTATTTACATCTCTTGGATTATTATTTAAAAAATACTATCAACAATTTTCTATTCCAGCTACAACCACTGTACCTATAATTTTTTCTTTAAATACATTATTTACTTCAGTAAATATGCTTCCAGATGAACTTGGTTATGTTGTACAAGGCTTTGTAAGTTTAGCAAGAATACAAACATTTCTATTCTCCAGAATTTACGATTATCCTATCTTAAAAGATAGAGAATTTCCTTCTAACCAAAATAACAAAAATATATGTTGTGGTATCATTAATAAAGGTAAAAATATGATTCATCAAGAAGATATTAACAAAATTGAAAAACAGATCATTCAAGACAATTTTCAAAAAGTTGCATTGTGGTATATTAATGCAACTTTTGTTAGACAAATATATGATGATCCTGTATATAGATATCTTCATCAATTAGGCTATCTGAAATCATGTGGAGGAATGGATCTTGTATATAAGCAAATTTATTATCAGAAAAATAAACAAGATCATTGTATTTTAAATTTTGATGAGATTAATTCTAATGAAGAAAAGTCACAATTGGTAAATATTACTACATTAACAGAAATAGCATCATTTAAAAATAAGTTATCTTTTGATAAACAAAATATTGAGAAAATTCTTAAATATTTTGAGAATTCTCACGAGAATAATTCATTAGGGAATTGGGAATCTTTTGACTTGAATATAAATTCTGAGTCTGATTTTATTATGTTGGGAAAATTAAATCCTTGTCTAATTGATTTGAATATTAAAATTAATTATGGTGAAATATGCTTTATTATTGGTGACCATGGATCTGGTAAAACAACATTTATTGAAGCTATTCTTGGTGATTTATTTAGAATTAGAGGTGATACTTATGTGGGTACAGAAATTGATAAAGATGATAAAATTTCAAGAAATGTTGAAATTGTTAATTCTAATCCATGGATACCTTTTGATACTTTTAAAAATGTAATATTAGCAGGCAGAGACTATAATAAAGAAATCATGGAATGTGTAATTCAAGTTTGTCAACTAATAACAGATTTGAAAATGTGGCAATTAGGTTATAATCATTTAATTGAAGAATATGGCAATAACTTGAGTAATGGTCAGAAAGCAAGAGTTTCTTTAGCAAGATCTATTTATCAGAATTATATTAATATTAATGGTAGTTATGATGAAATTAATTATAGAAAGAAAAGAATTATATGTATGGATTCAATTTTTGAGCATATGGATCCAAATGTGACAATGGGTATATTGAATTCTTTATTTTCTTTAAAAATGCATAAGGAAAACTATAATATTAATAAATATGATAAATGTATATTAGATATGATTGTACCTTGTAGAAGACAAGAAGATTGTGCAGTAATAATAACTTTGAATGAGCCAACTCTTTCTTATATTATGAAAAAAAATAATTTTCAGACAGATTTTAAATTAAGATTCTTTAAGATCAGTGAATTGACAATTAAGGAGATGACATATGATCAAGTTCTTGATGAGATTGTGTTAAAATCGGAATCGGATTCAAACTTTGATTTTGTTCAAGAATCTAATAATTATTCAATTAATGATTCATTTATATCGAATAGAAATCAAGATTATTTACTTCAATCTAGTAAAAAACAACAGAATCAGGATCAGGATCAAGATCAAATTAATCTTAATGAACAAAAGAATTATCAAGATCTTGAAATGATAAGATTAGCTTCTAATGAGAAAATTGATGATAAGGCCTCCTGCCCGAATTCTAGAAGGAATTCTTTAAGTAATTCAATAGTGTCTTTTGGAGAAAATGGATTAATTAGAGCAATGGAAATTGAAATTAGTAAATTATTATCAAAATCCGAAAAATCTCAAGTTTCTAATAATAATGATAATAGTATTATCAATAATGGAAAAGATGTCAAAAATAATTTTTTGATAAATGATCCAAATTTATTTGATGAAAAATTCTTGGAATTATCAGGACATGTTAAAATTGAAAGTTATTCATGGTATTTATTTGGATTTTTTGGAAAGAAAAATATTATTCTTTTAATTATACTATTCATTTTATTATCATTATTAATTTGTTCAATTGATACAATTGTAATACTTTGGAGTGGAACTGATTTAGATATGAGAAGAGAAATGATGTTAAAAAAACAATTTGATTATGGAGCTATTTCAAATCTTGGATTCAAGTATTTGATGATATTTGTTGGTATTACAATAATTACTTGTATTATTAAAATTGCTGCAACTTATATTGAAATTAATTCAATTTTAAGATCTGCAATAATTCTACACAATAGAATATTATTTGAAATGATTATTTCTCCATTAACATTTTTTGATTCTCAAGATTCACAATCTTTGGTTAATATATTCTCAATGGATCTTGGTATTATTGATGGTGAATTAAATCTTGGAATAATATTAAAATTCTTTTCAGCATTAGCATCTCAAGGTTATATTATTTGGTCTAGTCCTATTTGTATAATAATATATCCAATTTTAATATGGTATTATTTTAAGTATATATTTAAACCAACAAGAATTCAGACAAGAGAAAGTTATAGATTTTTATTAAATACTTATGGTCCATTATGTAATAAGACAGAATGTAATATAAGAGGATCTTCTACTATAAGAAATATGGGATTTTCTGAATATTATAAAAAAGATACAAGTAATATATTATATATATTACAAAAAACTTTTTATTATAGTTATGCTATTGGAATATGGAGATTAATTCGAACCTTATTTTGTGGAATATTATTAATTTTTATATTATTTATATGTCCAACAATTTCTAGAATACTTAATTTTGAGCTTCCATTATGGATTACAAGATTTGCACATAGTTTTCAATCAGTTTTACTTTCAAGTTTTTTGGTATTATCATTAACAATTATTATTGCTTTTCCTAATACAATAACAACTTTAATTACCGATTTTATTGATTTGGAGAAAAATATGTGTTCAGTACAAAGATTTCAAATACTTGAGAAACAAATTAATCATTCAATATTTATTGATAAAAATAAAAGTCAAACATCAATTGAAACTTTTAGTGAAATTAATTTAAAAAATGATGATAATCCATTATTAGAAGATAATAATTCAGATTCTGGTATGAATTTATTATTACAAATAAAGAATAGGAATGGTTTATTAATTAACAATATTGTAATGTCTTATTATAATAATTCAAATGTGATCTTTGATCATTTATATTTATCAATTCATCCAGGAGAACATATTGGTTTAATAGGTAGAACTGGATCAGGAAAATCATCATTATTTCAATGTATATTGGGTAATTATAAATTGGATAGTGGTTTTATTTCTTTAGATGGGATTAATATTGAATTAAAGAATAACAATAATTATTTGGATTTTAATTTAATTAATAATAATAGAATTAGTAATTTAGTAAAGAATATTCCAAAACAAATGTATGGTCATAATATATTTGAAGATTGTATTAAAGAGATTTATAAGAATAATATTGGAAGAAATCAATTTATAGGTTATATACCTCAGAATAGTATATTTATTAAGAACTGGAGAGTAAGAGATTATATTGATCCATTTCAAGAATTTTCTGATGATGATATTTGGAAAGCTATTAAAGATTTAAGTTTTCAAGCATTATTTAAAGATTTATCAAATGGATTAGAATCGATAGTATATTCTGATAATTATTCGGATAATATTAATAAGATGATGAATAATAATAAAAGAAATAGTAATATGCAATTAAATAGCAAGAATTTGGATCATATTAATCACAAATATTTATTTTCATTATCTCAATTACGTTTAATTTCATTATTAAGAGTATATTTAAATTCTTCTAAATATAAGATAATTTTAGTTGATGAACCACCAATTATTCATAATAAAGAGAAGAATAAGGCTAAATATTTGAAAAAATCTCAAAATAATATATTGAATATTAGAATTCATCAAGATAAAGTCAAGAATAGTGGAAATAGACGTCAGATTAATATTAAATTTAATAATAGTTTTGATTATGAAAATAAAAATGATGATGATGATGATGAAAATAATAAAATTCCATCAATATCTTATTTAATAAACAAATATTTCAGGCATTGTATAGTAATAATAATAGCTCATCATATGGAATCAATAGAATTTTGTGATAAAGTTTATATTATGGGTAAAGGAAAGATAGAGAAAATGATTGATTTAAAAGAAAAGATTAATTATGATAATTTACAGAATATATTTAAATTAATAAACAGTTAGTTAACAAAGTATTATTAAACAAGTACTAATCCATTAAAATCATCAAATGCAAGATAACTTTTTTGGAGATTATTAATACTAATACATGAGAAATAAGTTGGTATAATATTTGAATTTGGATAATTATGAATTTGATCACAAATAGGAAGTGAAGATTTGACAATCCATATAATATTTGTAATACTTTGATAATCTTCAATTTTTAAAATTTTACTCAAAAAATTTGGAAATATCTTTGTATGTATAATTCTTGGAAATTTTAACATGAGTTTTTCATTATTAATATTTTTATCAATTTTAATTGCATCATTTTTATTGGAAATATAATTATCATAATAATTTTCAATATTTCTATCATTATTCTTATTCTGGTAAAGATTATCAACTTCAACAAGTTCTTCAATGAAGTTATTTTTAAATTTATCATTAAAATGATTAAATGTAGATTGGAGGAATATAGGTTCTTCACAAAAGGATAATATTCCAATAAATCCATGAAATTGAACAATCTGTCGAATTAAAGAAAATATTGAGTTAAAAATGGTATTTTTATTTGTAAAATACCCAAGAATATGGTAATTATTTATAATTTTTTCATGATAGTTATTAATTATTAATGAACTTAAATCTGCATTCCAAAAATTAATAGAATCAATTACCAATAATTTTGCTTTATTATTATTATTAGAATCAAAATCATTGTTGGTTTTGAAGTAATTAATACAAGAATTATTATTGATAATTTGCTTTAAAATGCATAATAAATCCAATAAGTCATTTACAAAAATAATATTTAAATTACTAAGACTTTTATTAATTATTTGATTAATAACAATTTGTTCATGCCTCATTTTTATTTTAGAAAAATCGAAATCTTTTTGAATAAAATTGGTTTTATTGTTTTTAGTATTTTCTTCAATCAATTGAAAATAAAAATTTTGGTTTAATAATTTTTTTTCAATAATGGGAATTAAATGTTTTTCAGTGAAGACTTCAATAGAAAATCCTAAATCAGTGTCAATATAATACACTTTCTGATCATGGCCACCAATTTCTTCTGGTAAGATACTTATTGCAATAAGATACATTATTAATAAACTTTTTCCAGATCCAGCAGATCCCAGAATTCCTAAAATATCACCTGGTTTAAAACTTGTATTTTCTTTCCCTAATATTTCTCTTAAAATTTCGTCTTTTATATCCATACTATATAAATTTTTTATTAAAACTCCTCTCAAGGTATCATCCACTTCTAATAGATTCTTTTCTTGTATATGATGATGACTGTTAATATTATCATTTTCTTCCTTTAATTCTATTTTTCCATTTATTTTCCCAGAAAATCCATCAATAATTCCATCTTTTTTTAGAAAATCCAAATCTCCTGATTTAGAAATGAATCGAAGCATTCCCATTGTCAAAAGATTTTTCAGGGGGAGAGAAGAAAGCTTAGAATTAAATAGTAAATTTAAAGTAAAGCTTATTACACCCAAATTAATAAAGAAAAAAGTCTTTGCTTACCTAAATATTACTATTTATTCTTATTCAATTTCATTTTTTATTTCTTTTCAAAAAAGAGAAAATAGAAATAAAAATTTCTTCCTCGATTATTCTCCTCACATTATTTATTATTACCGGTACTAAATTTCCTTTCGGCGCCTGTCCACAAAGTCTTTAATGCATGCATGAGTTGCAATTACGTGTATTTTGAGTGCATGCAGGTAATAATGAATTTGCAATTATTATATAAATAATGATATATTAAAAATTAAAAGTTTTTAATAAATAATAATAATAATTAAAAATGGCTTGGAGAAAATAATAAGAATTTTAATAAAACACAAGGCAAAAACTGAATTACAATAGAAAAATACAACAATAACAACAGCACAGCAGCAGTAAAAGGCACAAAGCAAGCCAAACATTGAATCGCAACAGCTAGAATAAAATAGCAACTGAAACCATGAGAAAAACAAAACAATCGAATCAAAACCAAAATATACCTGAAAATGAATATATTCCCATTAATAACTTTAAAGTTATTAAAATACTTGGAAAAGGTGCCTACGGGACTGTATATCAAGCCATTAAAAAAGATAGTCAAAATGATACAAAAATGGCTTCAAACTTTGATGAAAATTCTTCTCAAAATTCACAGAACAAATACCAAATAAAAACAAAAAACTATTACAATAATAAAAAATACTATGCTATTAAAGCCTTTGATAAAGATTTATCTAAAAAAGGCATTCATCCAAGTATACTTAGAGAAATTGGAATTCTTAGGGAATTATCTAATCACCATTTCAGCCAATTATTCATTCAATTAGAAGATGTAATACTTGAAAATGATCGTATATTTGCTATTTATGAATATGGTGGTATATCACTATTAACTTTTATTGAAGAAAAATGTTCAAATTATAATTATAAAAATAATCATAATCATCCTCATCCAATATTAAATCTACAATTTGGCATTAATATTTTCTTTCAAATTATTAATTCTATACAATTCTTACATAATCTTGGAATTGTACATCGTGATCTTAAACCCGAAAATATACTTATTAATGAAGATAATCTACAAATCAAAATTGCCGATTTTGGACTTGCTAGATCTATTCGAAATCATTCATATACTAATTTTACAAATGATGTTGTTACTATCTATTATAAATCACCAGAACTTATCATTTATTCAAATATGGATAATTTTAATAAAAATCATATAAAAAATCATTTTATACCAGAAATCTCTCTTCCTTTCTCAATTGACTCTTGGAGTATCGGAGTTATTGCTCTTGAATTATTTATTATTATATGTAATCAATATCAAAATTCTCAAAATCAAAATAACTCAATATATAATACAAGAAATCATCTCAAAAACCAAAAAAATGATTTAATTATTTGGTCACCTTTCTTTTTTGAAGGTAATGAACTTTCTGTATTAGATTCAATTCAGAAAATTCTTCATCCAAGTCAAAAAATTAATAATCTTAAAAAGTTACTCTTGCCATTATTTCAATCTTATCCACAAATATTTTATCTTATTTCAGAATTGCTTGAATTGGATCCTAATAAAAGATGCTCCTGTATTCAAGCCTTTCAGATACTTGAAAATTTTAAGTCATATAATTAGCCCATTCATTACAATTTTTAATTTCTTGGAAAAAATGGTGGTGGTATCGTTCTTATATTATGTCTTGGTATTGAACTATATCTCTTTTGGTAATTATTTTCTTCCTTACCAAAATTATTATTATTATTATTATTATTATTATTATTAATATATCTCGAAGAATTAGATCTTGATAATACTCCTCCTGAAGATCTTGGTGATGATGATCTTACCATAGGGAATTGCAATATTATTGGATTATTCTTGGTCATCTGAGAATAACTCATTTCATTTCCTTTTATTATCATTGGTGATCCTAGTCTAGAAACGCTTCCAATTAATGGTCCTGAAGTTGTTTTTGTTATACTGGCACTAGTACTTGTATTATTTGGAATTAAAGCTGAAGATATTGTTGAAATGATCTTATCATAACCTACTTTAAACATATTTCCTTTAAAATCATACGAAGCTTCATTATTATTACTTGTATTATTATTTTCCACAGTATTATTATATTGGTGATAATTATTAGCCAAATTATCATCATTCAATCTTTTTAATTTTGAAGAAGATAATGATAAATCTGATTTTCTATTACTATAATTTGAACCAAATGAAAATTCTGAAGGAACTATCATTAACATCTGATTATCATTCAATTCAGTACTCTCTTTATTATTGTTACTATTAATACTCTCTTCCATATCACTCTTCACTTCATCTTGGTCCAAACCAAAAGTGCTAACTTTTGATCTTTCATTCTCTAATTCTCCATTCAAATCATTACTATTATTCATTTTAATATTTCTTAATGCTAATTTAAACATTTCTGTTGCTGATCCAATAATCCTTTCTGTATCATCCAAATTGAAATCTATTAATCCTTTATTATTAATATTATCCCTTTCTTCTTTCTCCTTCAATCTTTTCATTTCATCTGTCAAAAACCGTACTCTTTCTGATAAATCCATAATCTGCTCATTCTTTAATTTAATATTTTCATATTCTTCATCATAAAATTCCAAACAAACCTCCTTTATTGTTTTTTTTACCAATTCACTCCTTTCTATTATTTCTACACTATCCAATCTTACCAGCTTATTATTACTACTGCGTTTCTCAATCCCATTGATCATTTCTATCATCCTCTTTTCTCTCTCTCTCAATTTTTCAAATTCTTTCTCAATTTCTTCATTATTTTCAATCTCATCCTCTCCAATTATTTCTACAAAAGTCTCTCCTACTACTAATTCTGGACTTGTTCTTGTTCTTACTCTTCTTAAATCCTCCTCTTTATCAATACTAGTACCAACACTCCTTCCTTTCCTCATTGTATACTTTAAATCCTCCAATGTTAAATCCTCATCTTCTTCTATTACTAACTCCTCTGCATTATATAAATTCACTATTTTCTTATGTCTCTTATAATCATAATCCTTATTATTACTATTATTAATGCTTTGGAAAAGAATTCTTGAATTCTCAAGTTCTTGAATTCTTTCAATCTTCTCATTCTCTATTTGATTTATTAAATCATAAACTGAACCTATTAATGAGCTTTTCTCATTCTTAAGCTCCTCACAAATACTTATATAATTATTATTCTCATCCGTTAATCTATTGATGTTCTTTATTAATAGTTCATTTTCCTCTTTAAATCTAATATTCTCCATATAAAGCTCCTCACTCTCTTTACTCTTTAATAATATATTTTGATTAAATTCGTTAATTATATTCAACTTCTCCTCCTCTAATGCCATCAATTTCTTATTAAATCCATTATTTTCATTCACTAATAATTCATTTCTATTCTTATATTCGTTTAATTGATCATTCAAATAATGAATCTCTTCCAACTGTCTGCTATTTTCTTTCTTTCTTCTATCAATTATTATTTCCATTTCTATTTTCTCTTTATTATTCTTAACTTTCTCAGAATCTATCAATTTCTCTTGATCTTGAATATGATCCTTCAATTCTTTAATTTGAATATTTAATTTCTTGTTTTCATTCTTTATGTTTTTTATTTCATTATTTAATTCATTATTCTTATTATCAAAATATTCTAATTTCTTTCTTAATTCATATATATCTTTTTCTTTCATTAATATATTTTGATTAATTTTTTGAAATTTCTCACAATTCTCTAATATTATATTATTCAGCTTTTCTGCCAGAATATTCTTCTCATTAGTGACTTGTTCTAAATTCAACTCTTTTTTCTTCATTTCTTTAAAAAAACTATTAAATCTTAGCGATGTAATAAATGCCAATTTCTTAAATCTTTGGTTTCTTTCAAATAATAAAAGTAGATTAATTAAACCTGACATAATTTTTACATTCTTTTTTGATTCTTTAAAATTTCTCTCTTTTCTACTTTCTTGTCTCCAAATAGAAAAATAATATTGTAAAGTTAATAATCTTTCTTGTAGTTTCTTTTTTTCTAAATATTTCTGTGCATTAGTTGAAATAGTTTTTGAAATAATGCTAGCAGTATCAATATTTTGCATTTTTGTAATTGCTTGATTATTAACTTGCTCTTTTTGATGATCAAAGTCATTAAGAAAATTTGTTTTACAATTTTGATTGACATTAATATGATAAGATAATCCTTTTGATTTACTCCTTCTATATTTGTTAATCATTTCTATTGCATCTGAAAGATTATCATTATTTTCCGTGAGATTTTGTTTAATAAGATTAGTTCTTGAAACGGTATTAGAATTAGTAGTTTTGGCAGATATTTTTGAAATAGAATCTTCTGGTCGAATTCCAAGACAAGTTTGACTTTTATCGAGATTGATATCTTGTTCTTTAATGTATTTTGAAGTAAAGTGTTCGTCAGATTTTGTATGATCTTCGTAATGATTTTCAGTTAATAATAGATCACAAACATTGTTGTTATGGTAATTCTGAATATTATAATTTGAAGTTAATTGTTCTTCAATATTTAAAACAGTTTTATTGCAGGAATAAAAAATTAGATAAATTTTGGAGATTTTAAAACTTCTTTTAGCCTTTTCCTCCATAATTTTAATTTGTTTTAATGAATTTTCTGTATTAATATCATTAAGTAATAATTTATTAGCGTGATTGTCGTGAAATCTATCCAAAGCAAGTATCCATTGTTTTTTACCTTTTTTATCAATTTCATCTAATAATATACACGGGAAATAGATTACAGAATGTAGATGAATTTGATCAGAATTCGTTTTGTTTGATGAAGTTTTTAGTTTGAAATAGATGGATATTTCCAATTGATCGTCAATATCATACTTATACCTGGGGAATGCATAGGGCCAAGTATCAATGATTTGCATTCCGTTACTTTTACTTTTAATAGTCAAAGAAATTGATTTAATTTCTTCTTCATTAGTCAAGGTTGGCTTTGGTATTGTTAAACTAACAATTCTCATTTTTTTGACCAAACATTAAAAGGTAGAAAAGATGACGGTTTGTTCCCTTATAAGCACAGTTTGTTTTCCATTCCCACCCTGAAAATGTGATAATTTAACTAGATTTTGTATAGAAAAATAGGATAAACTATAAAACAGACTTGACCCGTTGTGCATGTATTTTCTGATCATATGCATTTGCATACCGCTTCTTGCACCATTAAAGTTTTTCAATTATTTTTGCAGAATAACCCACAAGGGCGTCAATGTCGTATTTGCCATCTTTTAAATTAAATTTTGGATGTTTGGGAAGATTGGAATAATATTTCAATAAATGTTGAGTAATTGTTTGAAGTTTTTCTTTTTTCTTTTTAAATAGTGAAGCTAATACATAGGTTTCCTTTAGTAGTTATATAATTTGGGACGAGTGAATGCTAATTAAAGTAGAAAGAATGTCATTTTCTCTGGTTTTTTGCCCTTCTTTTTTTTGTGCTGATAAGACCTGAAATAGTGCCTTTAGTTCAATATCTGAGCATTAGATATATTTATGTATGAATTTGTTTATTATTTTTTTTTAATGAATAATACCAGATTAATTTTTGTGTGAGCGCGCCACATACAGTTAGTCATATATATAAATTAGAAAAAATGCATTGGCGCCAAATTGTGATTGTGTATTATTAATTCTTGTAATATAAAAGAAAAAAAGTTGGGGAATGTGGCGCCAATGCAAGATTATTAATAATTTGGTCTTCCCACATAATAAAATAATATAAAGAAATGAATAATATTAATAAGTAAAAGTTTGGAGGAATTAGCCGCATATTGTGTTAGTTATGGAAAGTTTTTAATAGAGATAATAATTTAAAAACAATCACAATTTATCCAGAGAGGGAAGAATATAATCATTGAAAAAAATAGTAATAATAGAGGGCCTCTCGGATTTTTGTTTTTTTCTCTTTCTCTTATCCATCGAACTAGAAGTCAGAAGAAGATAAGCAGGATTCAAAAAAAATCTACTTGCTTAAATATAAATCAAGTATAAATCTGGGAGATTAAAAAATAATAATAATTTCAATAAAATTACTAGAATAATGGCACAAAATCAAGGACTTCATACTCTTTTATTAATTCAATATTCAAATAATATTAGTACAAGATCTTATATGGATTATGACTCAGTATCTCAAGCTGTTGATGGTAAGATGAATTTCTTAATGTATAAGTAATACTTTAAAAAAATTGATTTTTATTTTTTATATATTTTCAGGAGTTTGTCAAATTTATGAACAAAGCATAAAATGTGCATTTTCAAATTTAAAAGAAGTTACATACAGTATCGAAGACTTGGTAAAATACATTAACTCGCTTTATGATATATGCATGCTTACGTAAGTTAATAATAGCTGAATTTTTGATTTTATGTATTATATATTGCTGTACTAACTTCTAGTCGAGATGGGACAAATCGTAGATATATTCCTCGCGATCGCAAGTGGATTATTGACCAGATTTACTTAAAAATGAAAAGAAGAGCAGCCAACTAGAAATTTAGATAGGAGATCAGAATATTAAATATTAGTATTTTCAATATATATATATATATATATATATCTTTTATATTTTGCAAACAAGGAGTCTTGAACTTCCCGTCCCCCCTTTTTTTAGCATCATCGTTTATCTGATTTATCAACAATTATTAATTAAATAAATAATTACAATTACTTTTTAAAAAAAAACTTTAAACATTAAATTCTAAATCGTTATAAAAATTTGGATTAATTCAACAATAAAACTTTAGGAATTTTGTTTTTAATAATTTGAGTGCAATTTAACAAATAATTCTAACAACAATTTACTCTTATTATTCCTAATATTTATAAACATACCTATTTTTCTATATTTATTATATTCACTTTTGCATGCATTCATTATTGTCATTATTTAATAATTTTCATGTGGATAAATTATTATTAATTTCTATACCGGCATAATGGTAATTACGTAATACCGGAGTGATAGTAAATTAATTGCATGCATTAAAAAAATTTTTTTTTGATTACATGTGGATTTGAATTAAAAAAATCATATCAAAATTACTTATAATTTGTTATTATAGGTAATTGAAATGTCAAATTGATATAAATCTAATTAAAGAGGGGCGCAGGAAAGACTGAAATTTATTAAACAAATTTCAATATATTAAAGAGAAAGATAAATTAGAGAGATAGAAAGGCAAGAGGAGAGGGAAAGTCAAATTAAAGACTTAATTTTACTAATAATACTGCTATTGAAATAAAAATATTTACATACAAATATATATAATATTTATTTATAATATAAATTTAACTTATTGAAAATGAAGGTAACATTTTTATTTGGATTACTTGGATTAATTAGTGCAGTGAAAGGTGAAATGCAACAGATTCGAAAATACAATTATGGTAAAGATTTATGTGAATTTGATATGAATAGTGTATTAAAAAGAATTCCATCATTAACGGATTTATCAAGTGGAGATATTGTTCAAACACATTTATCTAATGAAGAATTTGAAATTTCAAATAACGGTGTAAGTTTTTCCGCTCTTTGATATAATAAAATTTTCTAATAATGTTTGTTTTTTACTGAATAAATTTTAGAAACAAATTAAATCCATTTCTTTGGATGAAATCATAACTCCATTAGAAACTACGCCAAGCACTGATCAATGTTTTACAATCACATATGGAAGTAATGGGGAAATTGAGACTTTATGTTCAGATTCTATTGGTGCTAGAAACTATATAATGAAGAAAATTACAATGAGTGTAAGTTTTTAATTAATCATTATTTACTAATAAAAAGAAAGAAATTATTAATTCATTTTCTATATTGACCTTAGATTCTTTGTTTACATTTGGGAAAAATGAGAACTGAGATTTCTGGGATTTCTCCATTAGAACAGCAAGCAAGTATGGAATTACAAGGAAATATTCCTGAAGAAGGTACTATTACTGTTCGTTTGGAAGGTATTGATGAAATTCCTAATATTGAAGTTGTAACAAATAACGTCAAAAAATAATAAATTTTAATATATAATCTGTACATCAAGCAGAATAAAAAGTAAAAAGGGCATAATAATTACATCAAGAAAAAACAAATAGTACAAGAATAATAAATTTTCTTTAATTTATATTCAAAATATAGTAATTAATAGAAATCTTCTTCTCGAATATCAAGCCCCTGTATATATTTATATCTAAAATATAAATTTTTAAACAATATACTCCTTTCATTCCTCTCTCATTCTCTATTAACAAACAAAAATTTATTTAGTTTCACAAATTCAATAAATATATTAATATTCGTTATGTTAAGCAAAAGCTACAGTAATAACTAGAGGGTCTAAATGTGGGAAAAATAATTGGAATGAATAATATAAATCAGAAATTTTGAAATGCGTCATCTGAGGATTATTTTTCTTCTTTTGTACCAATATTATTATATCAGTACTGTGACTAATACTGCTCATTGCTTTTGCAAGCTCTTCTGTTTCGAAATGTAAAGCTCTTCCTGAGAAGTCATATAGTTATAATAAGCAGAATTCCCAATGAGGTTGGATCTTTCTCCAACAACTACAACCGAGCCATACTGTGCAGCGATTGCTGCTCCACCTAGAACATCTTCCACATCAATATCCTTCAGAATATCTGCCAATGCTTTGGCTTTTTGTTTATGAACTTTTTTGACCCACTTATGCTTTCGAAGGTCAAAAACATCTTGGATTAAACAATTCAATCTTGTGGAAATAGACGTATTCTGTAATTCCCTTAGCCTTCCAAACCATTGATCCACAATCATCTGAGATTTCTCATTAGAATCCAAGTAATATCCTGTAGTCATAATTAACTGACAAAGGCATTCTACAGCATATTCATCAGGATTCTCTTGTATCATTACTAGATCAAATACTAGTTCATTCAAACTTCTCATTGGGAACATCTTTCTAATGAAGAGTTCTCCAATAAGTCGGATTATCCCCAAAACATGTAACTTTCGCTTCCTATACAATATTGACAGCTCCTCTGAATCGTATTTCTCGCGCTCTTCATCTGTCGGAGTCATATTTCGAGGCATATTCTTAAACTCTTGTTCACATCTTGCCAACAAGGCTTTACTAAAAGCAATCGTTGATTTTCCATCTTTATTCACAAGTACTGGGCTCCTCCATTTAAGTATCTGACATAAATCGGCATACATTTCTGAGAAATCAGGCTCTGTTATTGCTTTATCCAATACTTGCTTCACTAATTCCTCTAGTTCATCGACATTCTTAATCTCATCAATACATACAGCAAGCTTCTCTGCTATGACTGTAAACTTCTCCACAGTTATTTTATTCAATAGACTTTTCACAGCTCTCCTTACTGTTTCTAAGGAGTCCACAGCCTGGCCCCCATGCAAACTTCGTCTCCATGGTCCAACTACTCCACTGGTACTGATACTACTACTGCCATTAGTAGCGCTGTTACTACTGCTACTGCTACTGCTACTAGTAGGAATCACATCTTTACCATTGCCACTACCACTACTATTATTAGAACTCCCCTCATTAGTCTCTGAAACTGGAATTGGCGATTCTAATTTCTCCCTCCCTTCAATGTCTCTGTTTGTTTTTATGTCGTTATTCTCTGCAATAATAGAGCTTTCATTAGTATTGTTACTAATATTAAAATTAGTGGATTTGTCAATTCCATCCAAGCATTCAGATCCTTTGGAAGATGACTTACTATTCATAGAATCTGACCCAGTTGTCACTTTCCCAGAATCAGCATTCTCTGATTCAATGGAAGTTGTAAACAACTTCTTTCTAGAATCAACTGATTTCTCTTTCTCTAAACTCATTTCTATATTTGAGGGGTGTTGGGCAGCTCCACTTTGGGCCTTATTTGATATGTTCTTGGACTCATTTTCATTTGGTGATGTTGACGAAAATGCCTCTCCGTTATGTGTCTTTTGTTGATCCCCAGTTACATATTTAGGTCTTTCTTTGTGATACCCGCCAACCTGGTGACCAGTGGATATTTGACCTCCATTAATCCCTCCGGACGGGTTGTTGATATTCCTCAAATTCTTATTAAACTTCTTCTTGTTTTTCTTCTTTTTTAGATCTTCTGATGTTGCACCACCTACTGCAGTCTGCCCATATATATGACCTCCGTTGTCCTCTGTTGAATGTTTTGGATGAATAAAATTCTGGTTCGGCCCGCCATTGCATGCGCTTGTGCCCTTCCCCACATTTTTCGGTCCAGAATATCTTCCGTGGCGCCCATAAATGTGACTCCCGCCTTTTTGATTTTTCCATGAACCCCCTCCGTTATTGTTAGAGAAGTTGTGATTATGACTGTATTGGTTGTTATGATTATTTGAAGGAATACTTGGTCTCAAATTATGATCTGTGTTGGCTTTTTGAGTACTAGGGTAATCGCCTTTAGTCACGTCCTTATTTTCTGTAGCAAAATCAGAATTATTGCTCTGTTGTGAATGGGATAGTTTCTGTGACTGAGCCAGAGATTGTTGTTGGCCTATAGGCTGGCTCTTTTGTCTTTGTTCAACGTTGGCTGTAGGGTTATGTTCAGGTTCGGAGCCTATTACTGCTGCTGGTGTCGCCGTTGTCGCTGCTGTTCCAGGCCCTGGCTTCGCATTTGCAAAATTTTTGTGTGAAATTGCTCTTGATTCCTTGAGAGATGCGTCATTATTATCCTTTTGGTAGCCTCCGTGTGCCCCTACTTTAACAATATTGTCCTTGTGCTGATGGTAGTTTGAGTGTTCTCGAGGGCCATGCTGCCTGCTATACCCATGATAGTGAGAATCCCCTCCTCTTCTATTTGGAGTTACATGGAAGTCCTTTCTAGAAGTTCCAATACCATCGTTGTTTTGAGAAGAGTAATGTTTTGTTCCTTCTTCTTTTGTTGTGGTAGTAGTAGCCGTAACATTAGTAATATTGGGAGTATTTGTTGATGGTGATATTGCAGTAGCATTTGCGACTTTGGACGAGGTTGATGTCACTACTACTTCCGAGCTAATGCTAGTAGTATTTTCAACGACAGTATTATTTGAAGGTCCAGCTTGGAAGTGTTGGTGAGATTTGTTGTGTTGGTTAAGTTTAGACTGAGAGTTGTACAAAGTCCCTCCTGCGCTTCCACCTGAGTTAGAAGATGGAGGAGGCTGTTTTCTATTCAGATCATAGCCGCCTCCGGAAGAACCTCCGTGATTGTGTTGTCTATTTCCTGAGTATACGTATCCTCTTCCTCTTCTATCTTGATTGTATCTGCCCTCGTGGTGGCCACTATGGCTCGATGACGAGTATGTCTGGTGCTTTTGTTTGAAGTTAGATGGTATCTGTCTCTGACTAACTTGTTTGGGATTTTGGGTGGTATTTTGGCCTTGGTGTTGTTGCTGCTGCTGATGATGCTGTTGATATTGCTGTTGTTGCTGTTGTTGCTGTTGCTGTTGTTGCTGTTGCTGTTGCTGTTGTTGTTGACGCTGTTGTTGGTGACTCTGTTGTTGATAATGGCTTGAATGTATCTTTTCGGGCTTGTTATTCTTTGCATGGCAGGGTTTTGAATTGTCATTATTTACTGTAATATAAGTGCTAGTATTATTAGCAACAATAGAATGTTGACCCTTATCAGAGTTGTCTCTATAGGTACCATAATATTGGTCTTTAACACCTCCATTGTTGACATGCTTATTGTTATTTAGACGTGATTCGCTGTTACTCATATGCTCTTTATTTCCATTTTGATTGTTTACAATCTCATGAGAAGCTTCACTCACATCCTTAGAGCTCTTACTTATATTACCATTTACATAATTATCATGCAAACCTCCGCCAGTACTTGCATTTGCGGATACATATCTGTTGTGTATTTTATCCTTTTCTTTGCCTATACTGCTCTTTTGAGCTCCATTCGTTGGTGACCTTTGAAAGGGACGCCTGAACTTTCGCTTCTTATCATTAGTATGACGCTCCTGTTGTTTCTCTGCCACCATATATCAATAAAAATCTGGGACAAATTAATTTAAAAGGAATCAACACCCTTGTCAAATACGGGCATACAACACATACATTATTTATTAATTGCGTATGCTTACACCTTTTACCGTGGGGGGAGGAATTTTTAAATCTTCTAAAATTCCTTATGGGGGGCACTCATAGGTACCTGTAATAATCAGATTAGACTTCAGTTATTAATTCCAATTATTGTTTTATACGTAAAATTCCAATCTTTATTACTTATTTAATATATACGTATTTAATGTATTTCTAATTATATATTCATTAATTATTATTTATAAATAAATTTAGCAAAGTTCCCGCCTAAAGTAATATATTACGTGTATTTAAAAGTATAATTGAATTATTTCTCAAAATAAATAAATAAAAAAAATTAATCATTAATATACAAGATGAACTCCCCTCAATTTTGTAGTGGTACTTTCCGCCAAAATTTGCGTGATCAAAAGTCTACATTTGAATGACATAGTACTATTACTAGTTATATTTTAACTTATTTTATAAAAGCATAAATGTAATGTTGAGTTTATTTTATAGGAATTTTGTGTTATTTAAAATTCTTTCTTTTTTCTTTATCTCAATTTAAGTGCTATTTACTCTCAAGGATTTTTCAATAAATCAATATTTCCGAGTTTTTGTCATATGGTTTCTAAAAATGATCAATGATAATTCGGTCATTCTATTTTTTAATTTTTTTTTTTAACACTCATTTCTAGTAGCAATAAATTTTAATACCTGTTATAAGTTCCCGCCAAAGTTTTGGCAATATTAACAATGAGGATGAAATGCTAGAATTGAAGTAAATTAAAAGATAGTGGGGATTTTTGGCTGTAGTATTAGTGATTAGCTTGAATGATTTTACATTTGTAGAATTATTTATTATATTTATGTGACTCTAGTAATCAATAGTCGAATGCAAAAAGATTCTTCAAAATACGTATCTTTGCAATAACTAATGTATATATATACAAATAATCAAATTCTTTCAAACTAACTTAATTTCGACCTTTTTTGTACGGAAAGATAGCTCATTTTAATTTCAATTATATTAATTGATATATTTAAAACTAGACAGATAAGTGTTAGACGTAAATTTGAAAAATAAGGTCAAAAATACAAGTTTGACGAGAAAACGTATATCATTATAAAACAAAAAAATAAGAATAGTAAAATAATTAGCGTTGAAATGGATTCTTCAACGAATTCTGGAGATATTCCAGATATTGCTAAAAATAGCGTGCTATTACACAGTGAGCCAATTGATGATAATAGCAGGAAAGTGTTGGGCCCGTCTAAAAATAAATTTACAGATATTACAATCAAAGAATACTGTAGTGACATTAAAAAGATGGGGTTTCAAGCTACAAATATTGGAAGAGCAATTGATGAGATTAATAAAATGTTAGGTTGGCGTTTATCAGATGAAGATCTTGAACCAGATGAAGTAGAGCCATATAACGATTTAGAATATAGAAAAAATGTAAAATGTACGATTTGGCTAAGTTTTACATCAAATATGATTTCATCAGGACTTCGTGAGATATTTGTGTATTTGGCAAAGAATAAATTGATTGATGTAATTGTGACATCGGCTGGTGGTATTGAGGAGGATTTTATTAAGGTTTTAGGGAGTACTTATCTTGGTGAATTTAATCTTAAAGGTAGTGAACTCAGAGATAAAGGCTGGAATCGAATTGGAAATCTATTGGTTCCAAATCAAAATTATGTAGATTTTGAGGAATGGGTCCAACCTCTATTGGATGAAATGCTTGAAATGCAAAATAAAGATTCCGTAAACTGGACACCTTCAAAAATGATCCACTTTTTGGGTGAGAAAATCAATCATGATGAATCACTCTATTATTGGTGCTACAAAAATAACATTCCAGTTTTCTGTCCAGGAATTACTGACGGATCATTAGGTGATAACTTATTTTTCCACTCATACAGGAACCCAGTAAGTTGATTTTGTTCATATAATGCTCATTTATATATAATATTTGTTTTATTGTCATTTAGGGTCTCAAAGTTGATGTTGTTGAAGATATTAGAAGAATTAATGATATTGCTCTTAATATTAAAAAGAGTGGAATCATTGTTCTTGGAGGAGGAATTCCCAAGCATCATACTTGTAATGCAAATTTAATGAGAAATGGGGCTGATTATGCTGTTTACATATCAAGTGCAACTGAATTTGATGGTTCTGATTCTGGAGCTTCTCCTGATGAAGCTGTTAGCTGGGGAAAAATCAAAGCTGAAAGCACACCTGTAAAGGTTTTCGGAGATGCAACGATTATTTTCCCGCTCATTTTTTATTCTACTTTTCTTGATACATAGATTTTTATATATTTATAAATTAATTTTTTTAAAAGTTATTTGGGCTTAAATACTCTAAATACGTCTATTGTACATTTTCCTGATTCATCAATAAATCTGTAAATAATTAATTTATTTATTTATGTATATATATATATATATATATATTAATATAAAAATAAGTGTTTGAAATTTTAGCAAAATTGCATTATGCAAAAATAAATGGCCTAGATGCAGGTAATTTATTACACAAATAGGCGGGAAATGTCAAGTATTTGCATATGTGTTATTAAAACTTACCTATATCTAATAAACTTAATTTTTGTATATTCAACCCCAGGCTGTGTCCATCTTGTTTCAATAACTTTACCAGGTAGATTGTCGCTTTCACGAGTCATACAAATTGCAGTAACAAATTGATTATTGGTTTTTTCATGTTTAAATTCAATAAACTCAACTTTATTTCTCCATATCCCCACATCAGGGTTTTTTTCTATAAAAATTTCTCCTGAAAGATCCCAGTTTAGCATTTGTGTAGGCCCAAAAAATGGCTCTATCTTGATAACAAGTAATTTTTCATTAGACATTTCAACTTTTAAGGTGTAGCTACCTTTATTAATTACTTTTCTTTTTAACATTCCAATACCAATTTTTTGTAAGAACTGCTCCATATCATCAGACTCTTCACTAATAATTTGCCAGCTTCCAACTAAATCTTGGACACATTCTATTTTATTTGATTGTTTTTAAATGTTTTTAAAAATTGGATTTTTTACTCTAACTTACTTTGGTTCTTTTCATTTCTTTTCTTCGATTCATCTGACTTTTCTATTACATTTTGATTATTTTTTTTGTAATTCATAAAATTTTCTTTAAATCCTGCATCACTCAGTAATTTGGGAAGTTCCTCTTTAACTAAGACTAAAATAAATAAATATAGTATTCAATAATTTTTTCTAATAAGCTTAAGAATAAGAATTATATATATAAGAAACTTACAATTTGGATTTCCTTCAATAGGTACATACAAATTATAATCATCATTCTCCAATAGCTGGGAATAACAAAACATAATTTCATCATATAGTGTACTATTGCCATTCAAACTAATTTGGCCATCTCCAGGAGATTCAACTGACGTAATACTTATTTCAAAATGTTCACCAAATTCATAGGTCCTGAACTCGCCATAATCCTCCTTCTGTCTCAAAAATGTAAAACAGTCACACATGTATTTCTTTTAATAAATTTATTTCAGAATGATTAGTGGTATAGACTTGACTTATTTTAAAAAAATTATTTTCATTACTCAGTATGGCAATTAAATCAACCTGAACAAAAAACAATATATATCTGAAACTTGTGAATTTGTTCTATTTGTTTATGAAAAAGTTCCTATTTTCTACTTGTATATTTCAATTTTATAGATTGCATGAACTTCTTTTCTAAAAAGTTGTTTGGCGCCCAAAGTGCATTAATTTTTATATCATTTTCTCTCAAAGAGTTTGAACTCGAAAATATGGAAAAAAGGAGGGAAGAAGGGAGGCGAGAGAAATATATATAAATATTTGAGAATAGGGATGAGAGAGGATAAAGAGTAATGACATGAAATTAGGTCAGCACTAATTGAATACAAAGCAAATAAAGTGAAGATTTATTACTTTCCTACCATAAAAAAAATTTTAAATCAATTTAAAATACAAATATTTTGACCGGTTTTTAAAATATTCTAGGCCACCGCCCCCCCCCAATTAAAAATTGCATGTAATTTAGTATGCCGCCTCAATAATTTTATGTACAATATTAATTATTTTATTAATGCCGGTACTCGTGTCTCTTTGTCTAAATAATTAAAAATGGGTGGCGCTAACTGTTTTTTGGCGGTAATTTTGCAAAAATATTAAAAGACTATTAAATTAGTAATATTAAAAGTAAATAAAATAGTAAATGAGGGGAAATTTTTATTAATGTATATATTAATTAATTAAAAATATGGTAAATGGAAGAAACATAATTAAATTGAAAATAAAATAAACAATATATTGTGAATATTAATTAATTAAAAAAATTACCTTTTAATTCACATTTTGTATTAATAGGAATTAATTGGGCAAGATTTCATATAACATTTTTTTTATTGTTTTTAGTTAAATTAAAGATAACATGGATAAATTTGGAGATATCTCAACTGATGCAGGAAGAAAGAAGCTTAACGACTATCTTTCAACAAGATCTTATATGAATGGAGTTTCACCAACACAGGATGATGTAGAAGCATTATATATGATAATAAAAGCTGGCGGATTCTGTGATTTCCAACATATCTGCAGATATGTTTCTCATATTCAAAGCTTCAGTACTATGGAAAGAGATGCATTCCCGGGCGAATCATTCAAAAATAAACTAAAAAATAAGGGATGTACTAAGGAAAAGAAATCAAACGATGATGACTTTGACTTATTTGGAGATGATGATGAAGATATGGAAGCAGCCAAGAAAGCAATGGAAGCAAAAAAGAAGGCATTACAAGACAAGAAAGCAAAAGAAAAACCAGCAAGCAAATCTTCACTTGTTTTGGATATCAAACCGTCGTCATTAGATGTTGACTTAGATGCTGTGGCTAAAATGATCAGAGCATTAAAAATTGAAGGTGTTGAATTCTCAGAGGGAGAAAAGAAAGTTCCCGTAGCTTTTGGTCTCTTCAAATTACAAATGGGTGCAACTATTATTGATGATTTAGTCAATACTCAAGACATTGTTGATTCAATTGAAACTCTCGGTATGACAGATGAACAGAAGAAGAAGTTCTCTGAGAAGGATGATGCATGTGATGATGATGATGATGATGAAGAGGAGTATGGACTTGTCCAATCTTGTGAGATTGTTAGTTTTAATAAGCTTTAAGAGTTTTGAGATCTAATTCAGCTAAAATAGCTAGCTAGTATTTAACTTGATACACGACTCCTTTTAGTAATTCTCTTTTCTTTGATATTTTCAATCGCATTATTTATTCTGATTGTTTCTCGTCTTGTATATGTTGGAGAATAACATTAATATCTTCCAATTTGGAACTCTAGTCTAATTAATTATCGTCAATTTGTTTCCAGTCAATGATTCTTGCATTTTTTCCCTTTGCTCCCCCAATTTTGCATGGCCTGATATCACTAGTGAGAACAATTGGCGCCATAAACGAATGCCGGCAATATTATTCCTTAAAAGAGTTGTCTTGAATCCATTCCCGCCAAAGTAAAGCCAATAAATATTATTCGATTATTGACTGAATAAAAGAAAATTATCAATAAGGAGCTGGGTCGAGCAGGATAATCAACATAATTAGTCAGGAGAGAAAGAAATTTAGTAGAAACGGGTATTTTTTTGACTTTGGAAAGATGAGGTCTACAGAGCAAGTTAAGCTCATAGGCAAATTAGCATCTTCTGAGCATACCTCAACTGCAGAGAAACGATCTAGGATATTGAGTCATGCACCACACTGGAAAAAGTATGAATTAGCTGGCGCACTTCCTGTTGGTTCTTCAATAAAATTGATGGCACTACATAATCAATCGCTTTTGGTAAGAAGCCAGTTATTAAGTTCAGACAAACAATTACGCCAATTAGTTTTGAATTGCTTAGGCATTACACCAGATTTAGAACCAGCTCAGTATATTCTTACTATGATTTATGAACTTGTAAGAGACGATGCTGGACAATATCACGGTTTTGTGGAAACTACCAGAGGAATTCCAATTTTTGAAAAGTTTATGCAGTTTTTAGAACGTCCTAAAGTTGATAGTTACCTTTCTGATAAACTCTTATTCTTCTTGTCTGGGTTAATTAGTCATTCTAATGATGGGGCCTATACAAAAGAAAACATTACAGAACTTATTGACCATTTATTTAAGACACCAGAAAATAGAAGAAGTCTATCAGGAGCTAGTCAAGATGATTCTTCACTATTTTCTGTAACATCAAGTTCTAATGTTAACAAAATGGAAAGCTCTTATTCTACTTTAAATGGAGGCTACTGCTCTGTTATAGGTGCATTGGATGTTCTTGGAAACTTAGTAAAAGTTGACTCTTATAGAATGCTTGTTTTATCTCATCCAAATGTTATTGAATTTATTTCCTCAAATCTATCATCAAGCTCACCTACATCCCATATATACAAAGCATGTGTTGTTGTATGGCTACTTTCATTTAATGAAGAAACTGTTCCTATCCTAGTTTCGAGAGACCTTATAAGGCAAATTGCTAATACTATTATTGATTGTAGATCTGAGAAAGTCGTTAGAGTTACTCTTAATCTACTTAAGAATGTTATGAATAATGATGCAGCTATTGAGAGTATAATTGATTTGGGCTTATTACAATATCTTACTATTTTAGAATATGAAAAATGGCTAGACCCTGAAATCTACGAGGAAATTCGTCAAGGACAAATAATGATCGACCAAAAACTCAAACAGTTCTCAAATTTTGACAGATACTGCATTGAACTTGAAAAGAAGAAATTCAAATGGTCATTCCTACATACAGAGAAGTTCTGGCTTGAAAATGTTATGAATTTTGAAACTGATGAATTTGCTGCTATTAAAAAGCTTGCACATTTATTGAAGACTTCTGATGATCCTGTTACTCTTGCTGTTGCATGTTTTGATATTGGTGAATTTGCTAGACTTTATCCAATGGGAAAACAAATTCTTGGAAAGTTGAATGTTAAAGAAGTATTAATGACTCTTATGACTTCTCCAAATCGTGAAATTTCTAAAGAGGCCTTATTATCAATACAGAAGATTATGCTCAATAAATGGAATCGAGCCAATATTGCCAGTAATTCTGGGCAAAATACAACAACCGCAATCAAATCCTAGATTAATAAGGAGTGAAAACAAAGATTGGAAATACAAACTAAATTTGAAGAACAATATCATTCTGAAATACGTTTCCTCCCTCATCCTCTTTACGAATATAATCACTAATACTTGTATAAACGGATTTTAATTTGTGAAAATCATCTCTATTTCCCAAAATATTATTTTAATAAACAAAGCTTCATTTTACTAAGAACTTATCTCTTTCTAGTCAAAATTATTTTAATTTTTATTTATTTTACTTTCTGTGTTACCGCCAAAACCTCTTAATATTTTATGCATGGCCACATGCAAAGTATATTTCTAATATTATGCTAAATAGGAAAAATTGTTTTACATTGCATGCATGCATGCATGCAGGCTCATGTGGATTCGAGTAGAAAATTACATGACATGACAATGCAGGGCAAGAAATGACAGAAAAAAGTATTAACAAAGGAAAAATTAATAATAAAAATAGGAAAATGTCATGAAGAAATTATAAATTCGCATGAATTAATGAAAATTTGGGAGAAAAAAAATGCAAGAATGTGATTGGAATTAAGTGACAGTATGTCGATTAAAGCCATTAGAGAACCCACAAAAACAAAAAAAAAATGTACTTAATGGTTGCAAGTCATATTGACAGATTACAAAGTTAATTCTGAGGAAAATAAATATTAATAAAAATATTATTATATTTTTGTTATTATTAATTTCAAAGTAATATTACTTAAAGATTAAAAGTTATTAGGAAATACAGAATTACACAAGATATTACTGATTCCTCTAATTGTGTATGTAAAGAATTTCACAATTACTAACATTAATTAGAATTTATTTGAGTAATCAAAGAATAAATAAATATACATATTTAATATAATATTATATTGTATAAAAATACAAAATCGTTTAAAATAAAGATAAAAGATGGCTAAAGGAATGCAAAGTATTTCAAATAAAATCCTTGTAGATGGTTTAAATGAACAAATTACGAAAGGTATGTTAATTTCAAATGTATAATATTAAAAAATATCTTTACTAAATTTTATACTTGTTAAAAGACCAACTTATAAGGCACTTTGAAAAATTTGGAAATGTTGAGAACTGCCAGTATATTCAAGTGATGAACTTTGCTATTATTACCTTTTCAGAAAAGGGTGTTACAGATAATGCACTAAGATCACCACACGTTATTATGGGAAGGGAGGTTAATTGCAGATTATATTGTGATAAATTGGAAGACCTTGCAGGTGAGAATTCTCAAGGTACAATGTTCAGAACTGAAAAAATATTTGTTGGAAATCTTCCTACAACTTGTTCACAAGATATTCTTAGAAAATACTTTGAACAGTTTGGGCAAATAAGTGATTGTGTAATGATGTGTGATAAAAAGAGTGGTATCGGAAGAGGTAAGTTAAAACTATTCTTATCTAAAAATTTATTTATAAACTTTAATATATTTTTTCAATTATTAGGATTCGGGTTTGTTACATTTACTAGCACAAGCGTAGTAGATGAAATAATTAGAGCTTATGATGAACATTATATAGATGGGCAATGGGTTGAAGTTAAAAGAGCAAGCCCAGAAAATGCTTTAAGAGGAGGTAATATGTCTTGCAATGGTATAAGTTCTCTTAATGCTACAAATTTATCAACTAGAGAAAAAAATAATACAAGTCTTTTGATCAAAAGTTTTAATTCAAATTTGTAAATATTAAAAAGAAAAACCACAGCTCAACAAGAAATTACTATTCTTTTATTTGAAAAAAAAACTCTTTATCCAATGATTGAAAACAGTCTTTAAATCCAAAATAGAGTTGAAATACTTATTGGAAATGCATATACCCTTTTTCCTTAAAAAATTCTACCGTTAAAAAGAAAATTTACCAATAAGTTACAATTTAATTTAACAACACCCACTCTTATGGTATTTCTAATTTATTATTCAGCATTCTAAGTGATGGTGTATCAATTTATGGAAAGACTAAAACACTCATTCATCATTAAAGAAAAAAAGTCAGAGCATTAGCAAACAAAGTGACTATCTCTAAAATTTATCAACACAGTATTAATCAACTCATTGCTTTACATCATATTGATTCAACAAAAGTACTACAATAAATTATTACAATAAAACTGTTAATTATTTACTTAATTGCATGCTTTTTTTTTTATCGGAACAAAAATCACATTTTTTTTCATCTTTGCTCTACCGCCAAAACCCCATTTTATTATTTATATATATTGCCCATTCATCAAAATCAAAAACACCCGCCATAGTAGGCAAGACGCGGTACGCAGTGAAATTATAAATAAGGTATCGGGTACTTATAACATGTATTGGTAAATTAAATTTATGTATAAAAAAATCAATATATATTTTCATCACTTTTGCATATATATTATATATTCGCAAATAGTAACATATCACATATATTAATTCTTTATTTAATAAAATCAAACCATATCATCTAAATTTTTGGTATACATTAATTTAACTAAATAATAATTTACGTCTGGCGTCTATCAATTAAATTGTTTATTTAATATATTAGTATTTAAAACTAATAAAGAAATAAACGTAAACGTGGAAATATATTAAACAATAAGTTAATTTAAATAATAAATTAATTTGCGAGGCAAATATTATATGTACGTGCACCAGTCAATAGCCTACAAAATAAAAGAGCTAAGTACATGGTACTTTGCAGTGCGCATATGTATATCCATGTAAACTAAATTTTATATTATATGTTTGGAAATTTCTGTTTTTTTTTGTAATTTAGAGAATAAGTTTTAGAAGACTATTTATTATATATAAGCTACAAAAGACGAGAATCGAAAGTATTTTGTAAGAAAACTATTACAGAAATATTAAGGTACCTATCAAAGTAAAAAGGTTATTAATTATCCAAGCTTTTCATACAAATTACTACTCATTTTCATATATATTTTTATTATTTTACTATATATTATTATATAAACTTGAAGGTATATTCTCATATAATAAGCTCACAATTCATATTAGCAAATACATTTCAAAATTAATGTATTTATTTTGAATAATAATAAAATAGGTAACGTATAGTAATATTTGGATATATTTTCTTAATTACAAGTTTTTTTTGGTCCATTAATAAAAGTTTAATTTGTATTACAAACGCGAACCCTAATCTATTATTATAAGCCAAGATCAGAGCAAAAGAACGTGCTACAGGAATTGTATACTTTGTATATTTGTATTTAACAATCAACAAATTTATGTGTTTATAAAGTTTATAAATATATATATAATATATATATATTTATATATATATATATATATATATATTATATATATGCTATAATTACATTTATATAATATATTATAACTTATATTCTAAGGCTACTAATAAACTATCTCACTAGTTATTTATATATTGGGAAGTTAATATAAAACAAATAAGTAAGAAATATATTTATATATATATTACTATTAAGAGGAACTAAATATACTTTAACGCTAAGAATATTACTAATAACTAGCATTTGGATCTAAGCTAGGGGATCTGTTGTTAGACCAGATACTTTATAGTCTTTCATTTATTGCTTTATTATTAATTATTGGAAAAGGTAATGTTGAACTACACGGTAGGATCTGATAATTTAGAAAATGGTATGATCTGCTACTATGGAGAAGATGAGGTAATTAGTGGGTACCCAAAAAGAAAGTTTGAAGAAGATACTGAAGAAGGATTTGAAAAAGGAAACAGAAAGAAAAGGTATATATTGGGTCAAAATGTGGGAAAATGGACTGATGAAGAACATAATAGATTTGTATCAGCATTGAAAAAATTTGGAAGAAATTGGACTTTAGTACAACAAGAGGTTAAAACTCGTACACTTGTCCAGATTAGATCCCATGCCCAAAAATACTTTTTAAAAAAGGTTAGAGGGATTGCACCATCAACTTTGACCATGGATTCTAAGCTGATTTCCACAGCTTCTGATGGAATTGTTCCAACATGGCTTCTTCAAGATGATTCTAATTTTGCAAATAAAACCTCAATCAATACAAGTAGTAACATCAACCCAAATAATACAATGGTCAATACTAATGGATTGAATAATTCTGGGAAAAGCTCAAACAATATTGGGGGAATGAATCTATATATATATAATGAAAGCTCAAATCCAGATTTGTCTATAATTGATGAACCAATTAACTTAGTAAATGTTTGTAACAATAATAATTTAGAGACTTCAAATAATAATAGTAACAATAATAATAATAATCACAATGACAATAGTTGTATAAACGATAATATTAATAGTAATATAACTGGGAACTGCACTAGTATGGATAACTCAAATCTGGTAATATCTGGTGGAATGATTGGTGGTATGAACATTCTTGGAAACACTATTTTAGAATCGGGACTTTCCCCAGATATAAGATACAGTAACTATATGGGAAATAGCTTATTGGTTGATGACCAGAGAGACCAATGTACTCATCATGACTATAGAACAGGTTTAATGGATCTTAAGACTGACGTAACGCCTAGGCTTGACTATAGTCCTCAAGGAGGGGGAGGCTTAATTCCTAAACAAATTGTTAATGACTGTATTTTTGATGAACCTTACAGTGATAAACGTGCTCCTGTAGATTCTACAAGTTTGGTATCAACAGCAGTTTCTAGCCCTGCCTCCATTAGCCCGGAAAAGAATTACATTCCTGCCTCATCAATGGGATTGGATATGCTACTTATGCCTCCCACAGTGGAGATGGAGCAGAATGATAATAGCCATCCGAATTCTTTTCAAAAAGGTTCCAATGGATATTCAAACAACAAAACATGCAATACTAGCAATAACAATCCACGTTGCAACACTTCAAGCATTTCAAGTAATGGAAATAGTAATAATAATAATAAGTTGAGAGAGGACAGCTTGGGAATAATTCCAGAGTCTTTAAGCTATGGACTCAACTATAACTTTGAAGATAACGAAAATATTATTAATCCTTCCATAACTTTATCAAACTGTGATGTACCTTGGCCGTTAACAGGTGACCAATTTCTTCATTTCAATGAGAGCGACAATGCTATTTCATCTTCTCCCTCAGCATCTTCTTCAATCTCTTATTTAGACTTGGATTCATCATCTGAAACTAAACATTCAAGAGTATCAGCAAGCCCAAATAAGCAACAGTATGACATGGGAAATACGTTTTCTGACTTTGTTTATTGTGGAGACTCCCTTGGAGTTGACCTCCTAAATGTATACACTAATTTGAGAGACTCCTCGAGCCCTATCATAGATAATGCTGATGTCACTGAATTTATTTAAACGATAATTTCAATAAAAATTATTAAATTGGTAAATATGTGGCTTTATTTTTATGGCTTCAAACAACTATTAGCTAATAAGTGAAACCTCTACTTCGAAACTATTTTATTATTAGTTGCCTCGGACTGTTGGGATGTATAGTATTATTAGTTATTTACAAAGGAATTAGGTGTTTTGCTTCGCAAGTTGCTTTTGAGATAAAACCCAAGTAATATGAACTTCTCAGGGCTTCTTTAATTTTTTTAAAATTGCTTTGGGATTTTTTTGTTTTAATTATTTCACTCATCTACTAGCTTTTCCTAGTTTTGTTTTTTTTGCACTTAAATTGTACTTACATGCACATGCAACTCTATTGTTTTTTTTTCAATTACGTGTTCGGGCGCCATCCACAGGAATAAATAAAAGTAATTGCTTGTGGAAGGTTGGGTATAGCATTGCCAAATAGAGGGGTTAAATAGTGAATGGAAAAGAAAATGGGGTTCAGAAATTTAATTTTTTTTTTCTAACTTTAGAAAATTAGATAACGGAAAAAATAGTAAATTTTGAGCTACAAAGTAATCGTTTTTTTAAGTTGGAGTGAATTAGCTCAACTTTTGGCCAGAAGTAGGAAATAAGATTTATAATTTGAAAGAAGATATTGAACAGAAGATAAGTAAAGTTAATTTTGTGAAGAAAAAATATGAAGTCTTTAAAATTAGTATTAACAGTGTTTTTCGTGTTAAAGTTATCTCTTTTTGCAGGGCTCGTAATTGGGACTAGTGAAAACCCTAATTTTTTGAGGCTTGTTTCAGATAAAAAGATGTATGATGAATGGCTCAAAACAATGACAGCAAGCGAGGAGGTAATTTTGGAAAGATTCGGGAGCCTTCTTGAGATTATTGACATAGACAAGAATGGGCTTTTAGAAAAAGATGAGCTGACTAAGTGGATAAAATTTGTATCAGAAAGATCAAGCTTAAAAGAAGTTGAATCAGAATTTAGAATTTTGGATAAGAATAAAGATGGTAAATTGTCAAATGAAGAGTTTATCAGCCATTTTGTATCTGATAAAGATGAAAGTTCGAACAAAGAATTAACAGAGTTGAATAACTTTTACCGTGAATTATTCGAGGAAGTAGATACTGATAAAGATGGATATTTAACAGTTGCAGAATATTACTATTTGACAAATTACTATAGCTTATCAAAGGAATTATTTGTTAAGATCAATAGCTTTTTATCTCAGAATGATAAGAATGGTGATGGAATTATTGATATGGAGGAAATTAAACAAATTCAAAAAGATAATGCTGAAGTTATTACAAATGACTCTGGTAAACTTGTTGTTTTTGGAGTTGATGTATCTGGTGAGAAAGAGCTTTCCGTTAAGAAAATTATTTTTTTATTAAGATCCCAAGAGATAAAAGATGCAATCACAGATGCATATAACCAGTTGATAGATGTATATAATACTAGGAAAGATGCAAAGCCAGAGGATCTCAAATCTTCTTCAATCCCTATAGATTTTGTAAGGTCCAATTATGTCATTTATGTTCAATCAATATTAACAGATTATGGAGATGTTTTCAAATATCCACATGATTTTTTTGTTGGGGTTGAAAACAAGGATTATGACTTATCAAAAGAAAAATGCACAGAATTATTTGGTGAAAATGAGAAATTTATTGAAAATTCTGACGAAGAAAATGAATTTGATACGGATGAATTCGATACTGATGATAATAATCCCAATGACGATGTTGAGATCTCAGATGATATGATTCAAAAACTTATTTCTTTAATGGGTAATTCTGGACTTGGTGAAATGGATGATAAAGGTGGTAGTATGTTTGATGTATTTGCTAATAAGGCAGAAGGAGCAGATGGTGGTGATCTAGCAGGAATGGAGGAGATTCTTAAGATGCTACAATCACTTATTGGCTCTAAAATGGGAGAGAATGACCATATTCATGATGAAAATGAACCTTTAATTCCAGATCATGAAGATAATCAAGAATTTTCTTCTTTAGGAGCTAGAGATGAGTTGTAATTTATTATTATAATCGTAGGGAAATGTGGATTTAGGTTTAGATTTTAAATTAATTACATATTTATTACTAGGACATTTAATTACTCAAAAATGCCTTGAAAATTTTCTTTGCAGATTTTTACAGAGCAAACCTAATAATAGCAATTAGTAGACCTATTAGTTCTAATTTGTATTATTGATTACCAAAGTAAATAGTTTGGTAGATATTTGAAGGATTGATTAGTTGCTATACAGATTAGTTACTGATAATTGCTATAAACAATAACCTGGTTTGAAGCAAAACCTGTTCCTCCTTTTAGAATAAACAAAGTAATAAACTTTAAAAATAAGTTTATAACTGCAATTGTAATTATTAGTATGTGACTTCCAAAAGTCGAAGATTCATTGGTTTTCCATTGCATAGAAAACCACATTGGAGACCAATAGAGTATAAAAATGATATCTTGCAAACATGAAAGTAGAATAAACCTACGAAGAAACCTTTGCTGGCGTGGCTTCTGATTCTCAGAAAAGTTAAAATAACTCCACCAAATAAATGCAAATAAAGGAAGATTATAATCCGAACGGCATACGCTGGATACTCCTCCCAGGCTTGCTATTATTAAAAAGAGGAAGTTAGCTTTAGTTTGATCTACAATAACCACCATTTCTCTCTTAAGAATAGTCAATTTCCCAACACTAAACTCAAGTAACTATTCCGATCTTGGTTATTTTATTCTGATTTAATCTTTTATAATTACTATGGTTTTCCCATTTTTTCCCCTTTAAAACATTACATGTAGCCATAGAAGTTCCCGCCAAAACATGCAAAGTTAATAATTGAATAATTTAAATTAAAATGAATAGAAATAAAAGAAATTTATTAGAATATTAGAACATTGGTAGTAGGAGAATATTATTAATTAATTAAATAATATAAATAAATGCTTGTAAACTAGTCATATATATTCAATAGTAATAATGTATAATATAATAGAAAATAAAAAATTAGAGCTTTGTAATGCTTGATGTTGCAAGTTGAATTCTATTAAGAGACTCTTCAAGAAGCTTAAGTAATGTATCTTCAGAATTTTGCCTCTCTGATCGTTCATTTCTGGTATCAATAGTAATTTGTTGTACCAAATTTTCCATAAGGTCTAATAAGGTATCAATAGATTGTTGTCTTGTATTAACTTCATCTTTAATCAAGTAGCTGAGTTTTTCAATTTCTTCTTTGAGTTGAGACATTATATTATTTTCAATAGCTTGACACTTATCAACTTCACTTTTTATTGCGTTACCAAGACGAACAATATCTACTTCTACAAATCTTTTAACACAGGAATCTAATTCTTCTCTTTCTAAATCTTTTTTGGAGATTTCATTTCTAAGACGATCCATTCTTTCATCAATTATTTCAATCAGTCTTTGCTCCATAGACTTTCTGCTGAATATCTCACTTTGAAGTAGTTCATTAAGTCGCCTTTCTGCTTGTAAAATGTCGCTTTTTGGGTTCGAGTAATTTTGATTTTCAATATAATTAGCTTTAGTCTCGTGATCCATACAATAGGATGAGTACATTTCTCTATTTTCTGATTTTAGGCTCATTAAAGTGCTTTTTAACTCATTCACCTTTTTCATTCCTTCATCGTACTTTCTGTTCATATCGTCTTCAAATTTTTTCATATTAGCTTCCATTTCTGCTAATTTATCATAATGCTTTGTAGATCTGTCCAAATCTAATCCATTATGAATACTATTTAGTCTCTGGCTTAATCTATTGATTCTGTCATCATGATAAACATTTGCTCCTGAACCAGAAGTCAACTTCTTTGAATAGCTTAGAGTGTTTTGCATATTCGGATTTCTTTTGAAAGCTAGTTTGTTCTTCTTTTAATCATATTTTCCTTTATTTTATAATTATTTGCAAACCCTTTTCCCTCCACCTATACTTGCAGAATTAAGCCTCAATTCTTCTTCACACTAGCAGATGAATATCAAATCCTAATATAGACTTGATCAATCACAAAAGGAATTAATATTAACCCTTATCACTCACCTAGCTCAATTTTTTAATTTTTTGCTTGCAAATTTAATTCCTTTCAAATTGCCTCCTTAATTAACCATGGCTATTTCAAAAATTTATTATAATGAAATATGGCGCCATCAAATCCGGTACCTAATGCCGGTATTAATGTTATACAAAATTAAAATTGATAAATTGAAATTAATTAACTAAGTTAACCTAATCTTTTTTTAACTGGAGTTTGATTGGTCCTTAAGTACGGGAAGTTAAAGACGACATTTATATCCAATCTTAGCATACGAAAAAAGTATTTTAAAAAGTGGTAGTATTTTAAGAAAATAGTGAATAATTATAACTATTTTTATTCCTGATTAATACATTTTTAAAGAAAGAGGTCGTAATGAAAACAAATGAAATTTAAACAAAGGATTTTATTTATGTTTGTTTATCTATTTACAATTCTTCAGATTTATATTAAACTCGATTTTGCCGGTGCTGATTCTGTTGGAAAGCTTGGATACTATGATTGCAATTATTCCCCTGCTATAAATGAGAAATCACAAAAAAAGTTCAGAAAAGATTCTACCCAACCTAAACAAAACTTTATGAGATATTTTGTGAGTTTAAATAAAGAAATAGAATCAACAAAAGAACAAAACAGTACTTTAATTAATACTCCTTTTATGGACTTCCTGCATGTTCCTTTAACTCTGAGAATTATTCCGAAATCTGAAGAAGTTTGCTCTTCTATCCAATTGATGTCATTCTGGAAGCTTTATAATGACGTTTTTGATTTGGTTGAATCAGAGTTTAATAATTTATTAGACTTAGATCTAGCTAAAAAGGAAGTATCAGAAGAATTACGCGAAAATAGCCTGATATTAACTCAATCTGACGAAGCTGAACAAAATATTTCCGAAGAATTGAACGAAATTAAAAATGAGACTTTATCTACTAACATTGTCAATAATAACAGAAATCTCGTAGAAAATCATGTAGAGCCACAAAAAAATGCTACCAAAACTAATAAAAAGCCAAACAAATATAAGAAAAGTTATATCAAAAAGAAAAAAAAAACAAAAAAGACTAAAAAAACAAAAACTTTTGAATTTGGCCTTCACAGGTACTTTAACTTAAATTAATCCAAGGTTTTATGTCTTACCTTCCATTATAAATTATTTAATTAAAATAAACTTCCACAATTATTTCCGCAAATTACTTGTCTTATAATAATATTTCTATGATTTTATATTGTTTTAACACTTTATAACATTTAAACTTTTTTTTTCATCGCTCTTTATAGTTTCTTTTTGACTTTTTCTTCAATGTGCTCTTAACCATTATTTGCATTATATCGCTCAACAAATCGACTGCTTCCTTTAAAAGAAAAAATTACTTTGTCACATTTTCAAACAATTAACCTTTCTCTTTTCCCTTAATCACTGAAACCTGACTCTACCTGCACAATGTTTTGCATGCGCTTATGTTCAAAAAATGACACGTAAGAGGCGGCGCGCGCGCCATTATAAATAGATTTTGTCATGTAAAAAAATGGTTTGTGGGTGAAAAGAAAAAAATTACATTTTGCAGTAAGGGGTTATGTAGATATCGTCTTCTTCAAAATTAAAGAACATTCTGTGGGATTTGCGGTTGAGTAGTGGCTATGATACGTAAAAAAAGAATAGAACCACGAAATTTTTCAGGATTGTGTGAAAGTAATCATTTGGAAATAAAATAGTAGGAATTCTAATAGGAAAAAGTGGAATTGCTGCTTGAGCCCGAAAGCTTGCATGTATTTGAGGGGAGGCTGATAAAAAATTCTTGTATAAATAAAATTCCAAATAAATTATTGTAAAAAAAATGTCTGCAGACAAAGAATTATTCACCCTTGAAGGGTTTCAAAAAATGAAAATAGCAACACAGAATAGAATAAATAAAGCGATAAATTCTTCAACTAACATATTGGAGTCTGTTAAAAGCTCGTTTCATAAAGCTCCGAAGTCATATAAATTACTAGAATTAGTACCAGGTGCAATTGAAGCTCCAAAACGTGATAGAGTCACAACAGAAGATTTAACAATTGTAATAAGTGAAAAGTATTCATCTAGAGTAAATTCTAAACAGAATAACAAAAAGAAAGATTTGAAAATTAAGAGGGGAATAAATGGAATGATTAAGGATTGGAATATTATAGAAGGAAGCGCAAATACTGAAACAAATAATGGAGAATCTGGATTTAAAGATTTTGTAACAGAAGCAAAAGCTGCAGAATTTGTAGTAAAGTTTTTAGATAGAATGCAATCCAAAAAATATGCAATGAATTACGATAACGTTTCAATGCATGTAAAAGGTGAAACTCAATTAGACAGACAATTATCAGCATACCCACTATTTGTTTCCACAATTTCTCATGCTTCAATGGGTCTTTCTAATACTAGAAGAGATGGATCGTTATATGATATTGTAGGTGGAGTTGATGCAAGTTTGGGAACATCGATTGGTAATTTTAAAAACAATAAACAAATCTTTGATAGAAGCCCTCTTGTTCAATTATCTCAAGAATTAGAAAGAGACACTTTATTAGAAAAAGCACAATCTTGGTCATCAAAGTTATTACCAAGTATTGGAACAAAATTAGATTACCAAACTTTTGATGAAGAAAAAGCTCTTGGAGTATACAGTAAAGATAAAGTTAATAAAGAATCTATTATGTTTAGACAATTAAGACAAATTCCATCAGCTGGAAGAATGGGTAAGAGATTTACAGGGTTGGAAAGTTCAAATACATTGGTATTACAAAAAGATGATGCCTCCAATTTTGACGATGCTCCAAATAATTCAAAAAACAAAAAATCTCAAGGAAATTTAAATTCATCGCTTCAAATTTTGACAGATTTGAATAAAATACCAACACAATTTCCGTGGATATTAGAAGAATTGCCCATAGCTCAATCTTTTAAGAATCAATTTCTATTATTTAATGAAAATTCGTCTTTAAAAAAAAATGAGTCAAAGGAGGAAAATGTTAAGAAGACTTTTTTTCAAAAAGCTAAGGGATTATCTAATTCTACTTTAAGACAAGAAAATACAGTTAAAGCAATTATAAGCAATAGAGGAATTGCAATGGTGAGAAACATTACAAATGTACCAGCAGATTCTAATCTGGAAGCATATTTTGATGAGTTGGATGATGATAGTGATAATGGTGAGCGTTATTTGTGGGAAGATGATCGAGAGAGAAGAAATCAAGAAACAAAAGAAATTGGAGTACAAAAATATATGGAAGAAACGTCTTTTGATACTGATTTTCAGAATAATGAACAAGATTTGGAATCATTAATGAAAAATTTGGAAATTCATTATAATCAAATAAAAAGTGAAAGGAATGAATACGATTCACCAAAACAAGGAAATAATTGCCAATCTCCTCAAAATTTTCAGTTCTCTTCTTCATTAGAGAATGATTCAAAGGACTTTAAAGATTCATATAATTCAGAAAATACACAAAAATCCAGTGGATCTGTAAATAATGCTAAAGATAATGAATTAAATATAATGTTATTGCAAGGTATGAATTCTTATTCAGGTCCAGAAATTAAGATTGAATATGATTTAAGTGAATTATATAATTCTGAGAGAAATTTATATAGAGGAGAAGGAATTGAAAAGACATGGAAAAGTTATTATGATTCTTTAAAGAATTACCAAGATGCTGTTAATCAGAAGAAAGAATATATGGAAATGATTCATTATAATATTAGTCCATCAAGAAAGATTTTAAATGGATCTCAATCTAGAAAATCAAAGATTCCTAAATCATTTTTACCAATACATGAAAGTTTACAACAAGAATATGATCCACAAGAAGAATATTATAGCTTTATTCAAGGACAGAGAATGATTAAAGAGAGTATGAATCAATTTCCAATACAAAGCCACACATCAGCTTATAAGACCGTTGGTGAGGATAATATTCATCTTGTTGGTCCAAAATCTAGAGGTTATATTAGAGGATTAGCAGCCGTACGTGGAGGAAGAAGAATACAACAAAGATTAATAGGTGATAGGAGTAATTATGAAAATCAATTAAGATCAGTAAAAGAAGATCTTGGCTTTCTTAAATATACAGAAAAAGACCGTAAGGAATTTTTGGAACATGTTAGGCATAATAATAAAAAGATTCAAGAAATGTATGAAATGGAAGATAAGTTTAATACGAAAGTAAGGATAGCATCGAGGGGTAGATTCAAGAAGATAAGATGAAGATCAATATTTTACATTACATTATTTTAGAAAGATTCTAAGTAATAGTTGTGTGGGATCAAGATCTAAAAAACTGGATTCTTGTGTATTAAAAATATGATTTGGATTTGGATTTGAATTTGAATTATTGATTATATTACTGGAATCTAAACTCATATTTTTTCTAATATGAGAGTTACCACCATAAGAAGATGAAGATGATGATATTGAGTTTCTCTTCCTTCTTTTACTGGATCTTTTTACTTTATCAAGATCGTCTTCTTTTAAACAATTATTTAATGAAGATTTTTTTGAATTATCTTGAAAAATAAATCTCTTATATTGAATATAATCATAAAGCATATCTTCGAAAGTATCTTGAATTAAACAATATTTAACTTTAACAAATGAAGAAGTTGTTGAAGAATTGGATCTTATTCTATATGCTCTGGAAATTGTTTGATTTTCAATTGATTCATCTGAAATTGGATCTAAAATATAAATATTAGAAACGCAAGATAAATCAAGACCATGAGATCCAATATCAATACTTAATAACAAGACAGGAAATTGGTTATTAATTTCTTGAATATTATTATCATAATCCTTCTTAAAATTTGAAATGGATCTTTGTAATTCTGATTTGGGAATATTTGGATAGTATCTACAAGTTCCTATATTGAATAAAATAGTTAAAGTATAATATAAAAAATCCAATTGTTGCCATAAACTTGAAACAATCATAATTTTAATCTTTGGATTCTCTTCAATATCTTTTAATATACAATGAAGAATATATCTTAATTTTGAGCTTGATAAAGAAATTAATCCAATTGAAATTAATGGAATATTTTGATAAGTATCAATAAAAGGTAATAATGAATTACCAAAAGAATGAATATAATTATAAAGATAATTATTAATATTATTAACAGTAATATCTGTAAATTTCTGATATAATTCCACTATGTTTTTTTCAATTTCATTGGATTTATAATCTTTTGTTAATAACATTTTTAATTGAGCTATTAATGGGAAATTAAATAATGGAATCATATTATTATATTCTTTATGGTTTGATATTAAACAAGAATTTGGAACTGAACTTGAACTTGAACTTAAATTTGAAATTGAATCATCATTCTTTAATTCAATATGAGAAATTTGAATTGGTACTTGAAGTCTATCAAAAAAATCAGAATTTATCTGTACATGCTTTCCACAAACAATACAAAATTGTATAGGTCCTCTTTTATTCCAAAATAATTTCTTTTTTGAACTATTACAATTTTTTGAAATATTAAGATTAACATGTATTGGAATATATCCATGTTTCTCCATTATACAATATGTACAAACCAAATGTAATTTAGGGCATGGAATAATTAATGGAAATAAAATGATTTCATTGCATGAATCACAGTTATAATAATAAAAAGAATTTGAAGATTTTGGTGGTGATAATTTTATATTAGTAAAATAATCCAATACAAATTCCATTCTTGAAATTGATTCTATTTGATAAAAGTGATCATTTTCATAATTTGGATGTTTATTTTCTAACATCAATCTTAATTCTTGTATATCTTTTATTGATACTGAAATATATGGAATTGATAAATTCATATTTTTTATTAAATGTAATTTATTATCATCCAAAATAAAATCTTTAATATTCATGGTAAATCCAAGTATTGAAGCGAATCTAAAATTCCAAATAACTTCTTGACGATAATTAAGATTACAAGGATGTAATAAAGAGTCAATATTATCTTGGCTGAAATATGTACAAAACAAATTTCTTTGAGTTAATTCACATATTATATTATATATATAAAATTCATTATCAATAAAAGGCTGAATGACTTTTTTAATAGGACCAATTAAATTTGGAAGATAATTACGTAAACATTGATTTTTTTGATTTAATACAACAATTGAAGCAATTTGAGTAAATACTGTAAAAATTCCAATAGGAGAAAGTTTTCCATGAATGGATGATTTACTAATAAGTTTTAATATTGAATAACTATTTGAGTTATTAGAATAATAAATTTGGGATGGTTCTTGTATTGATTTTAAATTTGCATTATTATTATCATCATAATCCATCTTATAAGATCTTCTAGAATCTCTTATAGATTCTTGTTCATAATTACGAGTTTTATCACAAATTATAGGTAATTGTAAGAATTTGAGAATATTTGGAATATTTGTGTTAATTGATTTTATTATAGAAATTGGTAATGGTGTACCAGACATAATCCATTTAAATTCAGATTTTATTTTGAAAATGAATTGTTGATATAGAGTTGAGGATATTTCAGAGTTTCCGATATTATGTCCTTCATCGATAATTAGTCTAAGCCATTTAATTCTTAGAATTGGGCTCATTTCTTGTCTAAAAAATGGATCTTTCAAATCTTGTTTATTATCTTTGTCGTGATGATTTTTTGCTCTAGTATTTGTTAAAAAAGCTCTCTTGTATTTTTGTTTAACTTTACATAACTGAAATTGTTTAGTAAGCATTCTATAAGATAATATCACAGCCTTAGCTTGAGCCAAAAAATATGGTTGAATTATTTCATCCTTTGATGGATCGTCGAATATATAGATTAAGAAATCATGGTTAGAATCGTGACTTTTGTAATTATGTGGATAGACTCTTTTACTGGTTGAAATAGATTTGTTAGAATGAATATCACCATTATAAATAACAATAGTATCAGTTTTGTACCACTTTTTAATTTCTTCAATCCAATGTTGAATAAGATGATTTGGAACAATAATTAAAGTAGCTCCAGTTGGAATAAGATCCAAATTTTTGTTTATAGCATTATTTTGATATGAATATTGTGGATGACTTTCATCTTGTGTAGAAATATTAACAAGTTTAATAGGGGAAACTTTATGACTAGTCATAAAGTTAATTCCCAGTTCTGGTTGGTTAATTTTATAAAGTAAATCTTTGACTCCAAATGGATATTCAAAATAAGAAATTCCATCATCTTTATGTATATTAGAAACTTTATTGGAAGTTTTACTTATCAGTGATAAAACTGTAAGAGTTTTTCCAAGTCCCGGTTCATCACAAAAGATTCCTCCTTGTGTTTGAGAATATTCTTGGACTCTAAATTCATTTCGTGATTTTGGACAAAACCCTAAATGAATTATTTTATTTGTATGGTTTATATATAAAGCAATACTAGATTTTCTTTGAAAGGCTTGATAAGAAATATTAGAGGCCAAAAATTTGGGATGGGTTTTAATGCCCATTAGATAACTTTGATTATTATCCCATATAATCTTTTCCAAATTTTCAGAATTAACTATTTGAGAAACATCACATATTCGTAGATAATGCCATATTGATAGATACTTAAATACATCTTGAGAAGAAGTTAAATATTTGATTGGATTTTCAAATAACCAATGGCCTTCTTTAGAATGTGATTCACGTTCTAATAGCCAAATTACTGATCTTCTTTGGTGAGGAAGTAAGTCATTTCTGTGGTATATCAACCAAATATATTTGAATGATTGATTTAATGTAGAGACCTGAGAAAGAGAATCATCATCTAGAAAGTCAAAAATCCTGCACCAAATTTCGATTGGAATTTTAATGTTCAAATTTTGATAGAAATATCCTTCATTTCTTAAAACTGATGCAATAACATCAATTTTTTCATTTCCATGCTGATTTTTGTCATAGTTGCCTATGGAAAGTAATTCTTTACTCAAATAATTCATCACATTTCTGATAGACAACCCATTTATCAAGTCTGAAGTAAATTCCAAATGTTCAATACAATTGAGTACTTTGCACTTTGAATAGCAAAAGCTCGTCTCAATTGTTGCTTCTTCAATTCTTGATTGATTCTGAGAGTCTAAAGACAATGATGAAGTCAGATCTGAAAATAAGTCTCCTTGAATAACTAATTTCGTAAATAATTCCAAAATTGATTTTCTTTTTTCATCAAACTCTAAAGAAAATGTACTTTTTAGATGGGATATAACTTCGCAAGCTGTTCCACTATTGCTTAAAGTAAAAATCCCTCTTTTACAATTATAACTTGTAAGAAAATTAACTCCAAAATTATACCATACATATATCTTTACTCTCCTTACTTTATTTATTTCTTTTTTTTCTTTTTCTTCAAATTCGATTTGTGGAAACAAATTGTTCAGCTCTTGAATGAATTCACTTTCAACTTCAACAAAAGAATCAAACTTAATTCCATCACAAATTCTTAATAAGTCCGTCCAAATGTTTTCTTTAAAAGAATACAATTCACTTCCAGAATCATTTTCTTCTCCAGAGCTATTTATTAAATCATTTAAATCGCTAATCCAATATGAATTTCCAATTTTATTCAACAAAAGCTCATTGCATTTTGAACCCAATCCTCCAAGCAAAACCCACCTGTCTTTTGAATCAACATTCATTTCTCATGTTAATTGCTTCTCTTTCTTTAAGTCTTTTAATCTGCAAATTCTAAGTACCTCTAATTCCGAGCCAATGCATTGAATTTCTTCAAAAACAAAATTATGAAAATACACTTCAAAAAACCTATGTTTTCTTCTTTATATGTGGTCTTTACCTCTTACTTTATTGTTCTTCTGAACTATTATATCAATAAGTAATACTTCCAGAATTCTTTTGACTCAATTTGAATTATTATTCTTTAAATGTTTTGGCGCCATGTCATTTTGACATGAGTATTGATATGAATTACTATAATTTTGTTAGCATTAATATTGTTACAATTAATTCATCAATCCAACTTTTGCTTTGTGAATTCAAATAAATTTCTTTAATTTAGTTGGTTGAATATCTTTTTAACTTTGCTATATTGCTACTCAAAATTTTCTTTACATTTTTTTTAATATAATATGTAATAGTTTTTTTATTTTAGAACTTTAAAATCAATTTAATAATTTAATTAAATGAAATTAACCAATTAATGTGTTTTATTTGTAATTTAAATTGTGAATGAACATTATCATTACTTGCAAAATTTGACTATTTATTGCTTTACGAGCTTTTAACATAAATTTGAGATTATTTACTCATACCAAATTAATGAGAAGTAGAAAAGGTTCTCTCTTGAATTCTGTTCATATCTTCATTCATTAAATGATAACATTAATAGCAAGCATATATAACTATTAAATAAAATTTAAAAAAAACCATACAAATAATAAACAAATTATAATACTAAAACTAACAGAATATTTATATCCACAAAATTTGCATGCAACTCTATCTCTATAATGTAACATTGCATGCAAATTTCGTTTTTTTGTTAATGATTGACACGTCATCAATTATAATGACCTCCCACATGCGGCGCCAAATGTATTGTTTTGGTAATTTTAATATTTTAATAATTATAATCTAAATTTTATAATAGTGATCATTTGTTATAATAAGATTTGGATAGAAAATGATTATGTTTTTATAAAAAGAAAAGTATAAGTATTCACTCAGAAATTATTTCTTCTTGGGTCCATACTTAATATTACGAATGGTATCCTTGATCGTTTTTTCTAGAAAATTCATATGCTTAATTCTCATAACATGTGGCCATGTCCTCCTTTCACCTTCAGTTATAAAGTGAAGCATGTCATCATATGACGGATGATTAATACACCTATACCAATCAAAAAGAGATACTCTTGGAGTAATTGTAACATGACCTTCAATTTCTTGTAGCATCCAAAAATTGCTAACATCTTTTCCAAATAACTTTGGAATTAATTTCAATTTTGCTAATTTAGTGTACCTATATTTAATATCCAAAGTTAACCAATTTAAAACATTTTGTAAAAATGTACGCTCTGGGTGAATTATACTTGTATTTATTGGATTTACCGAAACAAAAGGTACATGATGTGGGTTTACCTGTGATACAATAAATTGTCGTACATTAAATAGTGTTGATAACTCTTTATGCGGTATATCTTGAGAAATCGATCCATCCATCCATTTCATTCCTGGAGGAAAATATCGGATTATTTTATTGGTATGATTTTCTTTTGCAAATAATTCTGCTACTGGCATTAATCCTGGCAATGCACAAGAAGCCGAAACTGCACTCCAAAGTAAAATATCTGGAGTAGTAATACAATTTAAAACTAATGGTTCAGTAAATTCTGGAGTCACATAAGTTGGACTCACTGTTATTGTTACTATTCTTCCTGTTAATTTATATGCTTCATAGAATGTATAATTCTTAAAGTAAGTCTGGCAAGTCTTAATAAATTCTTTTGGATCTATCATATAACCTTTTACTAAGAAATGACGGATCTGATCTATTATTGGAGGAAACCAACGATGACCATGCATATTTGAAACTGTTGGTTTAATATATTCATTTAAAATCTCTTCATTACTTTTTGTTGCAAGTATTGCTGCAACAATTGAACCTCCACTTGTACCATTGATTATTTTTGGCATTATATCTTGTTCTAATAAGACTTTAACAACACCCAAATGATACATTGCTAAAGCTCCTCCTCCACTTAAACATAAAGCAGTTTTGCCTGTTGAATGCCCTAATAGTTCTAAATAATGAATTAGGCTATTACTTGCTAATGAGCCTTCACTTTTTGAAAATGTTAGAACTGATCCAGTACCTGTTTCAAAGCTAAATTGGCTTATATAATTCTTTCTTACTTTATTTTCATAGTAATAACCCCAATCAGAACTCCATCTATCATTTCCATCCTTTGAAACATCAAACTCACTATCTATCACTTGTAAATCATTATCATATTCCTTACAATGACATTCTTTATTAATATTGGAATTTAATTCATCTTCATTTACTTTATTTTCTTCATTATTTGCCAAACATTTTTCACATGTTTGAACAGAAACATTCTTTGAAACATCCCCCATTCTAAACTCTGATAAAGATGAAATTGAAGTATTCATGAAATCTTTATTTTTTAAATATATTCTGCCAGATGAACTTTTATTATTCATTTTTCCTGTGCTTAAAAGCTCTTGCTCATTACTAGTCAAATAAAGATTTTTTGTATCTTCTTTAATTGAATCACTGTTCGAGTTTTCTTTTTCTTCCTCTAAAAGCCTTTCAATATCATCAAAATCAAAACATTCATCGCCCTCCTCCATGCTAAAATTCATTGAATTTTCTTCTATTTCCTTATTGAATAATGAACTACTTGAATAAATACTTGATTGTTTTGAGAAGCTTATCAATCTTTCTATTGAATTTGATCTTGAATCCTGATCAGAAGAAAGCTTAAACGTATTTCTATCACTTAAAGCATTCTCAAGTTCTACTGAAAGTTCTGAAGATTTTGAACACACTGTCAAAAACTTTAATACATTCTCAATCTCTTCCTCAAATTCATCTATTAGAATCTTTGTACCAGAAAACGCCTTGTTATATAATGCTTGCTTTGATATTGACGCAAAATTCCTATCGCAACACCATCTTAATAGAAATACCAATTTCTTCAAATTATTATTCTTTCTTGCTTCTTTCAACCTAATAATATACTCCTTTAAATAAACCCATTGATAATCATCAGTCTCTTCAATCGATCTCCATTCATATCCACCACAAATCTCATCCAATTTGGTACCAATATTAAACCATTCATCATAACTATTTGATTGCTCCAGTCTGTAATATAGTTCATCTCTTGCTGTATGGAAACTTCTAATCCATAAACTTAATCTTAATAATAAACTAGACCATATAAATAGTATAATATTTATTGATATTCTAAATATATGATATAATCCCAGCATCACCCTCCCAAATGAAAATAGAAATGAGCCCAATAACCATAAGCACCATGTCATCCATATTAATGCATATCGTCTAATTCTTGCATTAATTAAAATCAATAATGCAAATGTTGTTACAAAAGTCGTTGAAAATATCAAATGGACCAAAAATATTACCAACCATGTACTAATCATTGTCAGATATATTACATGCAAAAAATATTACATGCTTACATGCATGTGGATAAAATTAATATTTATATATAATTTAATAATAGCCAGCTTCTTCAACTAATTTTCCATACCTTTTATATAATACTTGTATCTGACTTAAGGACTTGAGTTATTTCACAAAGCTTGTAAAATTAATAGAGATAATTTAATTATTTTTTTTTACCATTTTACTTAATAAATTTATATATAAAATTGAATGCAGAGCTCCAAACTCATTAATTTAATATAATAGGGACTACTTGTTATGCAAATTCTTAGATTGATAAATACACGAAGATATAACTACCCTTAATCAAGTTATTTTTAGAGAAAATAAAAAGAAAAAACTGATTATAATTTTTTTAATTTAATTTTGTCAATTTTTAAATGCAATTTCCCCACATGCCATTTACTTTTCTTCCTCGCTTACGTGAAAAAAATTCAATTGCATATGTGCCGCGCAAACTACTAAATAAGCCATAGAATTAATTAAAATAATAATTGCGTGTATATACCATATTTATTTATTTATAATTTGAGCAAAATTCAGTCAAAAGCCTATTCAATCCGGATCTAATACAATATTTCTATGGCCCACAGGTTAATGAAAACTTGAATCTATTTGAATTTGTTGGAAAGGACATTTTGAGGGAGTATTGTATTAAATCTAGAAATCCTTTGAGGAAATTAGAATTAAAAAAATAAAATAATAATATCAATAATAATAAATCAAGTGAATCAAATTTCCTTGGTCAGATCATTATAAAATTGTTTTTTTTTGATGAACAACTTTAAAGATTTAGGTGCAAATGCATCCAAGGAAGATGTGTTATTTTTTCGCTTTATTAAACTTTTTCAATCAATTAAACAAGTGTCAGAAATTCTTATCGAACTCTCCGTAAATTTTATTCTATTTTTAACTTCATTATTGGCCTGGATCTTTCAATTTAATTCATACTTGATTTTCTTTTTTAAAAATGCATACAAATTCATCTGTAGAATTACTGATTTGGTTACTTTAAAGCAAAAGATATATATTCTAGTAACAATAATCATTTTATATACACTAATCTATATAATAAACAAGTTTTATAGGTCAATAAAAAGGTTGAGAAGGCACTATCACATGAAATGGTCAGTTCTAATCAATCATTTGCTTTATATTTTATCTCCATATTTGATTTTTATGTTTACAATTTACTTACCTTTATGTATTCTTGTTCCTAAATTCTACTTTGAAGCCATTATAATACGTACTTGGATTCTTTGGATACCTATAATTAAATCCATTACTTTAGTCTACAATTCCTTATTTGGAGATCAATCTCATGAAAATACACCAATTTATCAAGTTATTTCAATACTTGAGAAATATATCAACACTGACATCATTTTGTATTTATTAGAGACAATTTCGTGTAGAATTCGAAATGGATATAAAATATCACCTCAAACAGGAAAATCTGATAGTTCACTAACATTATTAAATTCGAAAAGTGCTATGGTAAAGGAAATCATACAAATTAAGGCAATTCAATGTTGGGTTGACTACTTTAATTTGTGGCTTATTTACTTTTTTCTAAAGAATTATATTTTTGGAACTAGTATTAAATATATTTCAAGCATTATAATAAAATATTTTAAAGTAGTAAACATATTAATATTGGATACTATTAATAACTTTTCAAGTTCAAATTTAAAACTAATCTTTCTTGCAAGTAAATATAAACCCGTATCTTTCATAATACAGCCCATTGGATTTATTCTCAAATTCCCAACTAACATAATAAAGTATGTTCTCTTATTAACAATTAATATGAACTGGAAGTATTTACTCATTTCAATTGTTGTATTGAACGTATTACTCCAAATAAAGTTCATTCAGGACCATGACAGTTGCTTCTCAATATTATTCAAAGATTCCAGGATAAAAATTGGTATTAATTCTAGTAGCTGTCTTCAGAAAATTGATGACGATGAAGATTCCAATCAAGACAATGAATTGGAAGATTATGATCAAGATGAAAGAATTAATAACCAATCAGACGAAAGTAATGACGAAATTTTTACTAGTAAGAAAAATTCAGTCAAGGAATTTGTATCTTCTGGTAACAATCTGATAATTTATGAATACCCATCACTTTCAATGTTATCAAGAAATTATTTAATAGCAATAATTGACTGGATCTCAAATAATTCACTTGGAATATCTTTATTCAGCAGTGTTAATATTCAAAATGATACTCCAAATGGCTCCCCGAACTTATTTATAAGCTTGAATCCCAAGAGTATTACAAAGTCTCTTCCATCAATTGGTGATGAATTAGAAGAGACCACTACATTGAGTGATAAAAAGGTAAGAAGAAGATCTTCTGTTAAGCCAGAGTTATTACATAGTAACACAATGCCACATCTTTCATCGATTTCTGGTAATAATGTTAATGCAGAGAAAGAGGGTGAAGGAAAGTCTTCAAGCCAACTTAAAATAATTGCCAATTTATTAGAAAATAACGCAATAATTGCCTGGCTTCCAGAAAGTTGGATAGCCTACTGTTTGTTCATTGGAGAAAATATGATGAATAAATCAAGCAAATTTAAATACTGGATTTTGGTTGCAATTATTCTGATAGGTCAAGTTCCACAATGGATTATTTTGTTATTTCCTTCCTTTATAGTAAACTTGATTGGATGCATGATATTTGGATATATTTATCCACTGATCATGAGTTTAAGAATAAGCAGTAATATTGGAATTAGCTATTATTCTCTAAACACCAAAATGGGTGAAAAGTTACAAACATGGATAATTTATTTGATTATCTTCAATGTTTTGAATGAGGTATTCTCCATGAATAGACTCCATATGTTTGGGATAATTGCTTGGATACCTTTCAAAATTCACATATATTATCTGATCATCCTTCTTCTCCAACTCACTTCTTCTATAATTCCAATTCTTACCAAACAAGTCAAGTTTAAGAAAAAATAAACATTGTTATTTAATCACCAAGCTATTAGTTATCCATTTCTATATCGGTGATTCCTCTCTTTTGAATACAAAAAGGTAGTCTGTTTAAGTAGGAATACAAACAAGTTAGTTAATTAGTTAAGAATTATTGGTGTTTTTTTTAAATTATTGAATTGCATTATTATATTTAATATAGAGAGATATTATTCAACTTACTTAATTTTTGGGATCTCGGATGAAAGCTCAACTCTTAATTCTCTGTATGATATATTTAAATCCTTCCCCAAACAAGAGGACGTACTTTTTGAAAGAAAAATTCTCCAATTAATAGAATTGGACCAAATAAGTCCCAAACTTGGTTTTTGTTTGTTCCCGAATATATTACTCCCAGGTATATGAAATTCACTAAGTTCAGTTGTAGTTTGGTTAGTTACAATTAGCCAGGAATCTTGGTCCACAGAAATTCTCTTGAATACATTTGAAAGTTGTATCAGGCCTGTAGATGCTGAACTATTTTCTGAAAAGGAAACTTTTGAACGATATAAGTTTGTGATCGAGTCAATGAATATTGCATCAATTTTGTGATTCAAACAAATACCAGGTATGACTCTTTGTAGAAAAACATTCAAATCTTCCAAAGTATTAATTTTGTAGACCTTAACATAATTCATCAATTTCTTGTGCAAAATATTAAGAATATCGTCCTCATTATTATCCAATTTGTCTTTTGAATTTGCTTTCAAATACTCGAATTCTAATTTTGATTTGAGAATTTCAGATAGTCTTGCATAGGAAAACACTCCATTTTCTGTGTATATTACACAAACAACCCCAATGTCATTATTAAGCTCGCCCGTAACTTTGAAAAAATCCACATTCCTTAACAATACTGAAGTTATCAGAGTTAAACACCATTGAGTTTTTCCAGTCCCTGCTTCTCCCTGAAATGATTAATATATTGTAAATTAACAAATAGATTATCGGGAATAAAAGGCGCACTCAGAAATCACTCACCGTTATCTCAAACAATATTCTCTTTGGGATCCCTCCATTAAAAGCTTTATCTACAATATTCGAACCCGTTGATAGCCTTGTGTCATCTATTAGCATTTGTTCTGAGCTTGAGATGATTTCTTCTGCTCCTCTGGATCTCCACCATGTTAGTTCAAAACCTCCCCCCTTCCCTGATTCCTTTTTCATTAAATTTGAATCTTAATATTTTTTGTTGATCCTTTTTTTCTGCATTTTTTACAAAATAACAGCAAGCAATGTCTTCTTTATTCAAAGTTAAACTTTATTGAGCGCAAGAAAAATACCCGATACCTATGAAACTGAGGGGGCGGGAAGAGAGAATAAAATATTCATGCATTAACTGGACTTAAGGTAATAAAAATGCAATGAATAACTTGGAAACTGTTTCAATTTGATATTCACCTTTCTTGAACTTCTAGTTGTATTGAGAATAATAAGTCAGGACAAAATGACTTAATTTTAATTTATATGAAAAATATTTCAATGCTGGTTGTTATCTTAGCCATTTTCTTTTTTGTTAATATAATTCCCGAGTTATTTGGGAATTGTTGTAATTGAAAAATGCTTTGACATATGCTTTAATATCCAGTAGCTCTCCAAGTATGAGGATTGGTCTGATAAACTTTTGCTTCTCCAACCAAATTCTTGAGCTGGTTCCTAATTTCGTCATGTGTGGCATGAACATCTCTTGTTAGTAAAGAGTCAAAGATTCCATCAATAGTCATTTCTGGGTTACCTTCATTTGATGCTTGGTCTAATACAGAGGAAATGATTTCCCTTAACTTTAGAGGGTTACTTTGAACTCCAGGTCGTGAATTGAATTGATTAGACTTTGGTGCAATAGCTGAAACTACCCTGATTGGTGGTTTATTCATCGAGATATTTTGTTCATTACCAAAGTTGTTATTGCCTTCATAATTATTAAGGTTACCTTCATTTTTATTATACGTAATATTGTTGTTATTATTTCCAAATTGTCCGCTTAAATTAAACATTGAAGATACAATACTTTGATTTGAATCCTTGACAGAATCTCCTGCACCTCCGTAGTTCATTGATCCTTGTTTGTTAATTATTACGTTAGAGTCAGAAACTTGTACTTTCCCTGAATCATTATTACTACCATACATACTTCTTACTATATAGCTTGCAACATCAATATCGTGTAATGAAATCTCATCAGTACATACTAATGGGCGCACTACAAAAGCTCTTACTGATGGTTCTGATACCATTAAAGTCAATTCCCCGAATATCTTTACAAAACATCCCTCGTGTATAGAATTCACCAAATCCTGCTTGTACTTTGTTCCTGTATTATCTACTAGCCAGTCTATTAGGATTAATCCTGAACCATCATCTAAATAAAAACGTAATCTTTGTGGATAATCATCATGCTCAACATTTCTAACAAATCCCACCAGCTTGAACAAGTTAATATCTTTGTCAAAAAGTTGAAATCTGCTTAATGTTACAAAATTACTATATGATCGAAGAATCATACCAACTTTTAATGGTGCTAATTTCTGTTCGTTTCCTACATTTTGTTTTCTTTCATTACCATTTTGCATGGAATTATCATTCCCATCAATCATAAACCCACCAGATTCACTCAAATCGTCCATTCCAAACGCTCCAAAAGGTTTATTATTTCCACCAAAATTCATTATGAAATTCTACGCTTTTGTTAGTATAATCTAAATTTGCAATAGAGCTTCTTAGCTTTTTGTTTTATTATTTAAGCTTCTTTCTTTTTTAGTCTTTGAGCCCGTATATTGAATTAAAATTCCCACTATAAAAATACCTAAATCTTTGAAAATTCGCTATTTTGTTTGGTTTTCCCTCTTTATCTCCTTTTGTATTACTATGCAAACAATTTTCCGATTATGAGGGGTAAATTTTTAAATAAACCTATTGGCACCAATTTCTATATTATCATTTTAAAAATAAAATTCAAAGTATAAAAAGAGAAAAACTTATTATTCCACTTTGTTGCCACTCAAATTATCCAGTCCTCACTATTTTGTATATTGCCGTAAGAAATATCATTTTCCTCTTAATACTAAATTTCCCCGCCACTTTTTTCATGTCAAATTTTCTGTAAGCAATTTTTGTCAATCTGCATGCACAGTTGTCAACATTAACTTATACTAAGTAATGATTTTATTCAAATAGATTAAATTTCAAATTATAATTTCTGTTTTTTTAAATTCTTTTGAAATTTAGATAACTAAAAGATAATATCCGAGTGTTAATTAATTTCTAATTATTTATGTTATTAAAAAACTACAAATAATTGGTTTAACTTTTGTTTAATACAGAATAATTACGTAATTATTTATATGCATGAAAATGTATATACTTGGAAAAATTTGCATTTATTAGTGTTCATGCAATGTAAGTAATTAATTACCGGAGTCATATTACATGTAAGATGATTGATGTGGTAACATTAGAGAAGGGGCAAAATAAAATATCTGAAAAAAATAAAATCTTGTATATGAAATGCTTTTAAGTTGTTTATAGAAATATTTGTATCTGTAAACTGGAGTTTAAAACAGTTGTGTAATTTTTTGATATATTTTTTAAGTAATTATGTAATTGGCGGCACATTAATTGATAAAGGTCATTTTTTTACAATTGACGATATATCTGAAAAAAAAATTAGGAATTAAAAATAGGGAGTTTTATTATTAATCAATAGGAAACAAGCAAGGAGTGGAATATAAAACGTTAGAAATTTTAGAAAACAAGTAAAGAGTCTATATTAAAGTAAACATGGGTGGTGGTGGAAAAAAGTTCATTTCAAAAAAGAAGGGGATAAATCAGGGTCAACTAGGTAAGGCAATATGGAACTCTTCTCAGAAAAAGTTTGAAAGTATATCTAATGATAAAGAACACTTGCTAGATGTTATTTGTGATAACTATAATAAGCTTAATAATAAAAGTATTATAGAAATGACAGACTTAGATGAATACTTATCAACTTCTCTGAGAGCACAAGAAAATTTTGAGGAAGAAAAAGTGATAAAAATTATATCTCCACAAGAAATAAATGCGTCCAACAGGAATTTACTTTTAAAGAAAGAAAAAATGCTTGATGGAAAAGTAATTAATTTACCAATACCTAGGCGTCCGATGATATTAGTAGGGCCAAATTGCAAAGCTAAAAAAGCTCCCAATATGGAATATTTAGATAACTTAGAAAAGGAAGCTTTTCTTACTTGGAGAAAGTCAATAGCAGATGAAGAGGAACTAGTAGGGCTGTTTGTGACTCCATTTGAAAAGAATTTAGAATTCTGGAGACAGCTATGGAGAACAATTGAAAGAAGCCACGTAGTTGTTGAGATTATTGATAGTAGAGATCCTTTATTTTTCAGAAACATAGATTTGGAAAGATACATTAATGAAATAGATCCTCTAAAAAAAGTGGTTTTACTTTTCAATAAGGCTGATTTTCTTACTTTGGAACTGAGAGAACAGTGGATTCAATACTTTAAAGACAATGCTCCAAACCTCAAAGTTTACTTTTTCTCTGCTTTAAATGAAATTAATAAAAGAGAACGTCTTGAATCTTATATACCTGAGGACTTTAATTTGAAAAATATTAATGATACTGATGTACTTTCAACTCATCAACTGATGTATAAACTTTATGAGCTTGCATCAGAAGTTTTCCAAGCCACCAAACAAAGATACCTAAATCAAAAAGAGTGCAATGATGAAGAAATTAATAAAACCACTATATCCACAATTCAAAACGATGATACGAAGAATTGTGAAAATTCCAATAGCAGCGATGAAGAAGTAGACAGTAAGAAAGAAGAAGATGATGAAGAAGAGGATGAAGATTTTGAAGATGGGGAAAGTGATGAAAATGAAGAATTTAAAGAAGATAAAGATTTTGAAGTAGATGAGAATATGCCAAATAGCATTTTAAAGAATAAATCAAAGGCTAAAACTTACTCTGAAATTTTCAATCGTGTAAAATTAGACCCACTGAACCCAGGAGAGTTGACGATAGGTATGGTTGGATTCCCAAATGTTGGAAAATCTTCAATTGTTAATGCTCTTTTTGGAAGCCAAAAGTCCTCAATAAGCAGAACTCCAGGCAAAACTAAACATTTACAAACCCTTAGATTAAAGCCTCCTCATTTAAATGATAAAGACGAAGATCAAAGTTTGATTACTTTATGTGACTGTCCAGGTCTAGTCATGCCTTCTTTTACAAGTACAAAAGAGCATCTTCTAATTAATGGTGTTACACCTATTGATCACTTTAGAGGTAACTTTCTAGATACAATTCAAGTAATTGGAGAAAGAATCACTGCTCAACTTTATAAGACTTACTTTGATGGAATTGATTATCAAGTGCCAAGAATATTTAACTCTGCTCAATTTCTAAATAAGCTTTGTGAAACTAGACATCTGTTTCAACAAGGGAAAGGAGCAATTCCAGATTGGAGCAAAGCCGGTAGAATGATTCTAAGAGATTACTGGTCTGGAAAATTGTTATATTGTCATACTCCACCGTCTATTACTAAGAATACAATAGGCTCAGATCCTAATAAATTAGCTGGATCGCTAGACAAAGTCACTATTCATGATAGTGATGAAGATTCTGATGATGATATTGCAATGCTAAAATCATCAGTATTAAATAATGGCATAATTAATCCATCTGACAAAGAGAAAAAGAAAACTAAAAGACAAATCAGAATGGAAAATAAAAAACTTATTAAAGGAAGAACTGTATGTTACTCATGAGCTCTTCTTCTTCATAATTCTTAAGATCGGATTAGCATTTGAGAACAATTAGGATAATGTTAGGTAATTAGTCTTTAATGTATTAACTCAAGGGTGGAAAAAAGAAAGAAAAGACCTTCATTTCTATAAGTTACGCAAATAATTTTTTTTAATATATGCCTATCAATTAAATAAAAAAATAAAAATATGAATATAGTAATCTAGTCATTTCTGCTAAGATAACTATGCCGAGCTTGAGATGACTACACCCTCATTGTTGCCCGTAATGTAGTTATAACTGTTTTCTTGATTTCCTTGCGTATTAGCTGCTTTTTTAGCAGCTGATTTTGCCCTATATGATCTATAAATAAGAGCTAGAATTAGAATCACCAAAAAGCTAGCCCCTGCTATCAATGATGCTAGTGTAGAATCTGAGTAATTCTCCGATCCTACAGGAATTCCTTCTATAATCAATGTAGACCTGAGCATTAAAACTCCCATCAATATAAAGAAAATCGCTCCAAATGGAGAAACTACAATTATTAACTTGGCATAAATATCCAAAATCTGCAATTTTAATGAATCCTCCATTTTAATTTATTTAGACTCGACCTGAATTACGCCCTTTATTAAAACTCTCACAAAAATTATTGCCTCAGGTACGCCTAAAGGTACATACCAGTCTTGATCCTAATCTTTACTCAGTCTTCACAAGTACTTTTTCAGAGAAAAAAAAAAGTGAAATATACCGTCTTTCTCTTAATTTCCTCTAATAACCACTAATTCTTTTTCTCTCATCAAAACGTTTGCAAGTGCTTTGGCGCTCAGCTGTGCTAAATTGCTAAGTTGGTGGCGGCAAACCGCTCAATGGCGGCACCACATAGACATAATTCCGAGGTTGAAGAAATTGTAAATTTTGCCCGCCTTGAAGCTATTAATAATTAAAATGACCCCATTAGAGGTGTAATCAAAATAAAGAAATGTGGGGAAAATGCAAATTTGAATTTTTAGAATCATTAATTCCCAAGTTATTTTAATGTTTTGGAATACCCAGCTCTTGTTTTTATCTTTAATTAAACTACAGAAAGAAACACTAAAGAATTTCTGGGATATTAAAAAAAAAGGTTGAGATTATTAATAAAATAAATATTTTGCATGCAAAATGTAGGTAAAACTAATTTATCATATATTGCCTGTTTTTCTTTATTTCTGAACTTTTTGTATTTTTACTATTTTTTAATTTTTTTAAAGTTTGCTTACACATTTATTATTGTTTACGATTTTCTATTGTATAGGGCATTAACTTCATTCCGAAACCTAAACTAGATGTAATTTTTTTTTCTTTTTTTTTCGAGCCAATATTAAATTGAATAAATTTTTGATTTATAATTAAGTTCCATTTTATTAATATTAATGCCAACTGCAAACTAAAAGTGAACTCAACGTTTTATATATACCTATTTATATCTTTTGAATACCTAGTATAAAAAGATGGATGAATCGTCTATACATTTGCCCGTAATAAATGCATGGAATAAGCAAATGGAGAAAGTTAAACTATTCATGAAGCAAAATTCTAACATAGACTTTGATGATATAGAGAGAAAATTCCTTATTTTACAAAAGGAAATGACTGATGAAATTAAAGGAGTGCTCTTTGCAAACTATAAAAACGTTGATTTTGCTCAACAAAAGGTAAGTCCATCCAATTTTGTCTTACTTGAGTAAAAAAATCCACAAACTCTATTTCAATCTGCTTTTATTTAATATTCATCATTAACTAACCATCTCTCTTTCAGGATTGCCCTAAAATGAATAGACTAATAACGGAGAACAGACTATTACTTAATCAACTTAAAGAAATTGGCAAGGAATTATTATTAAAGAGTGAACAAATTCAAGAAAAAAACGCAATGATAGACAAATATCAGAAAGAAATAAGGAAACTTGAGTTAGAGCAAACTGTGAATAAAATCCAAGAAAATATGGACAAAGATCAAAACTTGGAACTTGTGTCCAAACTCGAAAATCAAGTGTTTACACTTAATCAGAAATTAAACATTATTAGGGATACAGTTAACAATTAGGCATAATAGAGGTAAATAGTGACTATTTTTCAGCTCTTTTTTCTCTTTTTTTTGCCAATCCATATTTTTGCGTTATTAAAACCTCACACAAAACGACTAACTTCCAGTAGTCACTCCTCTCTATAATACCTTAAGCTTTCAAAAAAACTCAGACCATTTAAATCAGATCCTACCATTGTGAACAAATAGCTAATTATTATTTAGTATTTAATTCACTTAAATTTTTAACTTTTGTCAATTAAAAAGCTTCTTAGGTTTGGCGCCAACATGGTCCATGCAGTTATGATGAGGAGAAAAAACGCGAAAACTGTATAATAAAATTTGAGTTAACAAGTAAAAAAAAATTTGTGGGTGGAATTGAAACTTTTCATGATAAGAGCTAAGCCATTAGACTAATAACTAATCATTCTTGTAGTTTAACTGAGATACTTTGCTCATTTTGACCAAATTATTGATAGTGAAATCAGAAATGATTAATGGCTTATACGGATTAATTAATACTGGTGCCTCTATATTGAAAGGAGGTAGGAGTCCAGAAATTGGATTGGATGACATTCACAAAAATCGAATTAAAAATGAAATAGAACAACTTAAGTTAAACCAATGCAAATTGGAAAAATGCAGGGAAAATCTGACATTCGAAAATAACCGTTACCATACGCAATATTGTCACTTTCACGTCAATAATGTAACTATGTATGATAAGGAAAGTAGGAAGAATTATGTTCTAATTGATATTTCAATTATGATAGAAGATGTAGATACATTTCTTAACAATGAAATCCCTGTACAAATAATACTTTATAAGGACTTTCCATTTAGCCCTCCAGATATTACTTTCCCAAGTACATTTTGTTTCCCAAGTCTAAGTGATGGGCGCAGCTTTACAGCAGAAATCCTTCATGAATGGTCACCAAGTATTAATTTATTGACTACTGTTGATTTAATTACAAAATTTTTAAAAAGTTATAGTACTCATATTGCAGTTGTAGGTCCTTCCGATATGTTTATAGGAAGCTATAGAAACCCTATATCATTTAACTACCAATGCTATAACTCTTTGGTATACCCAATCCTGGGTACCAAAATCATCTTTGAAGATGACGTTTTTAAGCAAATTTTTGAAAATAACTCGATTAAAGAACAAAACGTGATATCCCAAAGAGGAAGAAATTTGGTCTCATCATTCATTCCAATCCCCTTAAATACTAGAGGACTTAGACGAGAAACTATGAATTGGAGAGTTGAAAAACCATGCATTAATATTGATTTTGTATTCAACAATACAAATGTGATGTTATTCGATTCAACTATGCTGGTTTTAGAAGTTTGTCAAAAAACCAAGCAAAATGGAATATTCCAAGCAAGCAACCCGTCCAAAACCTCTTCATCTTCGGATGAAATCTTATCAGATTCCACTTTACAAGGTAATGTAGCTTATTGGCTACATATACCTGCTATTAGTCACATTATCGACTGTAATGGCAAGCTTATTTTTGGAAATCAAGGCACTCTACCAGAATATATTTCAAATAAACTAAGTAAACTCGAATATTCAGAATGCCTAGTAATAGTCTTAGGATATGATCTTCTTTTTGAGAAATCTCCTATATTGTTTTATCAAAACGAAGAGTTAATCCAAATTCCTAAAGATTCAACTAGACCTATCATCATAGAACTAAAGTTTCATACTGCCAAAGCTAATCATGAAAGCTCTTGTTGCCATTCTTTTGCCACAAACTTAAAAGAGAAAGTCGCCAAATTAGATTCCAACTTCCCAAAAAACTGCCATAATCCAAAATGGAACTCCTACTTCGAGTTTGATTGTCTTTCTAACTTAAATAAGAAATATCAACAAGCAATCACTGGAAATCATATATATCTTTCATCTGAAATTATACAGAGATGGGTCGTTATATGCTCTAAACTTATTGAGCAGTCCTCCCTTCTTTCTGAAACAGATGATAAATATATACAAGAATCATCTTCATTGGTTAAGCAGATGCAAGACACACTAGTTAGCCCTGTTGTAAAACTCATTCTAAACTCGAATACAGGCAAACCAAGCAAAGTCAGTAGTATTGATGAAGACCTTCAAAATGACACCTTTTATAGCCACCTCGAGGAATACTCTCCTGAGAAATTTTCCAAAAATGAATTATCTCAACAAAAGTCTCAAAAAGCAGAAACCCCACATCAACAGGGTATCCAAGAAAACCAAGTTTTTCACCCCATTCGTGAAATTCAGCAAATACAAAATAATACGAATTTTATGAAAAACACACACATAGATGAAACTTTACCAACTCAAGAAATTCCACCCATTCAAGAAACTTCTTCAATACAAGAAATCACAACCATCAATGTACACTTTCATACCCATCCACAACTAATTAACCTCGATACTTCCCCAGAAACTGAAAATGATAATCATCTTGATGAATCTACCAACAACTATGACGAAATGTCAAAATCATGTGGCCAAAATACACAGATCGTCCAACCATCCAATTATACTAACTCCCTACAAAGCGATCATCTCAAATCTACAGATCCGAGCCAAACATATGTCAATCAAAACTACATAAGTCTCTATGAATCTAGTAGCGATGAATTTAGTGTTCGTGAATTTGACTAACTTTCTGTCAAATCTTCTTAGTTCCAATCATTTTTACCTAATATTAAAATCACATAAAGCAACATGCAAAATTAAATATCGGTTAGGCGCCAAGTACGCGTCGCCCATTAGGCGCCTGATTACGTATAGTGGGGGGTAAGCTGTTTATATACTACAAAGTTTGAAATAGTAAAAACTAAAGTGCGTTAGAGGTGGAGGCTGTTGCAGTAGTAGTAGTATAGTATTACTACTACAAATTGTGCTATTAGAAACAAATACACAAACAAATAAACTCAATTCATGTCTCGCTATAATTTTAGTTATTCTATTTTTTATAAAAAACTAATTCTTGTCAGATTTTTTTAATAGTCTCTTTTTCTTAATCTTATCAAGGATGCCAAACCCAGTTGTATACTTTGATATCTCAATCGGCCAGGCTCCAGCCGGTCGTATCACTATGGAGTTGTTTGCAGACAAAGTACCAATAACAGCCGAAAATTTCAGAGCGCTCTGCACTGGAGAAAAGGGAATGGGACAATCAGGAAAACCCCTTTGTTACACCGGATCGTTCTTCCATCGTATTATTCCACAATTCATGATCCAAGGTGGTGACTTCACTCGTGGTGATGGTACTGGTGGTGAATCGATTTATGGTTCCAAATTCAGAGATGAGAACTTTGTTTACACTCACGATGCCCCATTCCTTCTCTCTATGGCCAATGCTGGCCCAAACACTAATGGATCCCAATTCTTCATTACAACTGTTCCATGCCCATGGTTGGACGGAAAGCATGTTGTATTTGGAAAGGTTTTGGAAGGTAAGGAAGTAGTAAAGAGCATTGAGAAATGTGGTTCTCAAAATGGAAAGCCAACCAAGTCAGTGTGCATCACTGCTTCTGGAGTTCTCTCTTAAATAATTAAGGGTTTTTATGTAGCCTTCATCTCTTTTGAAGATTACTTATCCTATGGTATCTAAATTCTAAGTTATTTTGACTTGATTTTTTTTTTTTTTTTTGATAAGCTTTTTGGACTCCTTATTCCCCGCTTCATTCTGCTGCTTTCTGGAACTGCTTCTAATAAGTCATATAGAAAATATCTTTTCTAAACTTGTTTCCTTTAAACTTGTACTTTTCTGGAGCCAGGGTTTGCCATCATAAACGCCCTTGCTCGTTTGTTTGCGTAGATTCTAGAAGCCGTTAGCATTCCTACATACAGTCGGCCAAGCTAAGTTGGCAATGTAAGAATGGATATTATTCTCCTTGAAAAGAAAGAATTGACTGAATCAAATCTGATTTTCTTGCCTTCTGGCTGATCTCCAATTGAAGTTTACTACAAACATCCTTTAACTCAGTAACCTTCATAGAATTTAATATATTCTCATCATAATGAGGAATCTTAGCAATTTTTGCTACTTTGCTCGTCTTTTTACCTGATTTCTTTGATTCTACAGATGATGATTTACTAGACTTTCCTGACCCTGGCTTTTCTTTCTCAAGAGTCTTCAATTCAGGAGCGTTCTCAACTTCTGGACTTGCAGCTTCTGCTGCTTTCACAACACGATTTCTTAGTAAAGGAGCTCTTAGTCTACCCAAATTGGTCTTTCCTAAAACATTTTTCAAAGGATTTTCCTCCTTTTCCAACTTCTCTTCTTGAATAATAGGCTCAGTATCCTTACCAATACTCTTTTTAGATTCTGAACTATCTTCATTTTGTGGACGCCTTAAACGACTCTTTTTTAAAGTGGGAGCCTCTTTAGAAACTTTATTTGTTGAATTATTCTCATCAGCATATTCTTCCTGTGTTCTTTTCTTAGACTTGCTTTTTGATTTAATTTGCTTTTCATCATTACCTTGAACTACCTTTTCAGAGGTAATCCTTTCGTTGATTAATTTTTCAATCTGAGCACTCATCTCATTTAATTGAGTCTTTAACTTGTTCTTTTCCTTTGTGAGGTCGCTCAACTCCTTTTCATAATCTTTATTCATTTGTTGAAAGTCTCTTGTAGATTTTTCAAGTTCAAAAATCTTCTTTTCCTTGGATTCCATATCTAATTCTCTCATGCTTAATTGTTCAGTAACTCTCGCAACCTCCCCTTGCAAGATCTCGTTTTCATGCTCCAATTCACTCATACCCATCATCTGGTCCCTTAATATATCAATATATGCTTCAAATTTTCGAGTTTCATTTTCTACTAACTTCCTAGTTGAATTCTCAATCTCTAATATTCCTGATTCCAATACACCCTGAGGTTTCTGAATTGATAACAAGCTCATTCCTGATTTGTAGCCACCAAATAATAACCTTTCTAATAAATGTCTCAAATATGTGATCAATTTTTATTCTTTCTTATTAATCTTGTAAATATTTTCAAATTCGCATGTTTTTCCGTTTTAACATGTTTTAAAATCTGTTCCGTACCTTTATGGTCTTTAAAATTTACTAAATATAAGTCCACAAGTTGCCCGCCTTTTCCCCGCACAAATTTGAATTTGAAAAAAAATGAGGTTTTTCCTTAATATACGTCCGTAATTCCAAGCTTAAAATGCATTATAGAAAAATACATTAATGTGATGGGCAGATCAGCTGTTTGGTTGATTTAATAGTTTTGCATTTACTCCAACTAGAACTTTTGTCATCACGAATATAGAAGCCAGTTAAAAAGTAATATTCGTGCAAATTAATATTAGACTAGGGGAAAATTAGAAATATATAATTATAATCAGAAATTAAAAAAATAAAACATTTCAAATGAGAAAGATATTTAGGTAAAAATGACAACAATCAATCATCTTTATAAAAGGTCAGATTTTAACTAATAATATATAGAAAAAATATAGAAAGTCAGTGTCACACAAAATAACTATTTGAAGTGAGAAATGTTTAAATTAGATCTTAGATGTTTTGTCTCGTTTTTCAGACATCTGAACAAATCTCTGGTATTCTTTAAATTGTTGTCTTGGTGTCTGAATCGTCTTTCTGTTAATACCAATAGAAACCGACTCAATAATAGTTAAAAGAATCCCTCCAACCATTGCACTCTTTAATGAAGTCTTAAGACCACCTCTAATAGCTAGTAGTCCGCCTGTTGCTGTTCCTGAAAAAATGGCATTCCAATGATCTTCCTTGCCTCTTAATTTGGCAAAAAGGCAATCAAAACAAGAAAATGTTCCACCCCATATGGCAAAGCTTGTGCCAAGAGAAGGAGCAGCCTTTCTGGCAAAAAGCATACCGCTAGAAAACATCTCCTTTTTGGTTGAGGAGTACTTCAAACCTTTGAAAAAATTTGTAATAAACCCACCAATACATCCCATACTAAAGGCTCCGCCAAGGTCATCAAATACTCTGCCTGGAAAAGGTTCTCTGGTAAAATCAGTCATATTAAAAGAAAGATACAATCTGCAGATATATATTTTAAATTACTAACTTAGAATAAATACATAATTATAAAACTCAAGTTTTCAATTGAATGTTAATTTTTATAAATTAATTAAATAAATAAAAATTAATAAAAATATAGACTGCCAAACAATTACCTAATACCGGGAAAACAAGCCAAGTCTATTGAGAAAAAAATAAAGAATATTTGAATTTTAAAATATTAAAAACTTAACTCCCAAGGGCATTTCTATACTTAAAATTTTATTTACCTACAATGTCTAGAATCAATAATTATTTTTGCTTGATATTTTATTAAGTTTATTTTAAAAAATTAGAAAATAAAATTTATTCAATCACATGAAATATTTATCCTCACCATTTATGCACATATATTATCAATATCAAATTAAAAGGAGTGCGTATGTGCACGGATCGATAGCTCAGTGGTAGAGCAGGCGACTGCAGATCGTCTGGTCCCTGGTTCAAATCCGGGTCGGTCCTCTTAAATTTACCCTCTTTTTAACAAGTTGCCGGTGCTTAATATTTTTGCTTATACTTGTACATAATCTAATTAACTACTAACTGTTTTCCTTTAAAGTTACTTAGTTACTAATTAGTTAATTGCACTGTTAGGCGCCTCAATATGGCGGTACGTGTGATTTTTGGGCGGCATTGTAGACGTGGCGGCCATGTGCGTATAGAGAGGGAACATGTAAAATACATTAACTAAAAAGTATATGAAATAAAGTGAAGAATACGTATAATGAAAAAAAATAAAAGATGGTTTTAGGTTTGCATATATAAAGCAGGTTAGATTGTTCATAAAGAGATTGTGTGTGAGATCTTGATGGATTTAATGAAAAAATAAATAAAGTAGTAAATTTAATCTAGATCAGCATCAATTGACCTGAGAACTTGCAAGGAAAGCTTAAACAATACCCAATTGTCTTAGGATTGCAAATATTTAACATTTTAGGATTTGTTGAAAATCACATTTATTCAAGTGCCGCAAAAGGAATAAATTAAGATAATACAAAAAATGGCAGAGGTACCTGTATCTGAAGATATTTCAGCCTCACAACAACCACCATCATCCTCATATAGTTTGCCTCCACAGTTCTCAAATGAACCAGATGTAAGAACTATGGCGTCTATTAAAGCGACACTTTCAAAAAAAGCTGAGGAGCTTGTCAAGGCAGGGCAGCCCTATGTAATGACTAGTTTAGGTCCAATCCCATTGCCTGATAACGTAAGAAACCAGATTCCGGAGAAATTTGTTGCAGCTCCAGTTCTAGAAGAACGTGAAGTTATTGTTGCAAGGAGAGAGGTACAAGAGAGAATTATTGAGGTTCCACAAATTCAATATGAGCATAAGTTTGTGGAAGTACCACAAAAGGTCGTTGTTGAGAAGATTATACCAATCCCAAAAGATGTTGTAAGAGAAGTTGAAATTCCGCGTTATACAGCAACTGTAGAAGAGAAAGTCATTGAGGTTCCACAAGGTGTTAAATTTGTTGAGGTTCCTGTTGAGGTCCCTATTGCTTATCCTCCAAGAATAGTCCCAGTTCCAAAGCCATATATTGTTGAAAGAACTGTTGAGCTTTCTCGTCCAGTCATTGAAGAACGTCTTTTGGAGGTCCCACAAAAAGTTTATCGTCAAGTCCCATATTACAAGGATGTTGAAGTACCTTTTGTTGTTCCAAGATATGTAGAAAAGCTTGTTGAGATTCCATTCCATCCTGGAATGTTGTATGACGAAAACATGCTCAATCAATCTATTCCACCTATCCCACCTCAATCACAGCCACCTTTCATGATGGGAGGCCCTGGATCTGCTCCAACTAGTGCTCCATTATTATCTATGCCTCCACCGATGTATGGTACAAACGATCCTGAAGATGTCGCATCTGATGGGCTTCCATCGCATCCTGCAATCCCCCCATATCATATGTTGCCACAACCACAACCTGGTGTAATTCCTCAGATGATCCCATTGGCTAATTCTTATGCAGCTTTCCCACTTCCACAAGGTGTTGGTATGTCCCCTCATATGTTGAACTCTGGCAATACTGCACATATCCCAGGTAAAACTCCTGTACCTTTTAATCCACCTCAGCAGCCTCCACAGAACCTTCTTAATGGAGTTAATATTAATCAAATCCAATTCCCTCCTAATCAGCGTCAGCAGTTTCCATACAAATTCCCTCCTCAGCAGTAATTTATAGTCGATCACTGATATATTATCATTCTATTTAATATAATTATAATGAATATAAGTAATAATTAGCTATTATTTATTGCTGTTGGGTCAATAATGATGTTTTCTACATCCAACTTTTCCTGATTTTAGCTCGGCATTAAGTTTTGTCATTGAATCATAATAGGAGTAATAATTTTTCTATTTTTTATTTACTCACTCATCTTTTCAGTGTCACAAATCATTCGTCTTTGCCCTCGACACGAGCAAATTCCTAATTTAAGAGAAAATTAAAAGAGAAATAGGCAAAATTTTCAAAATTTAATCATTCACTCAAATAAACCACACTTAAATTAACTATTAAAAAAACTATTCAAACTCACAAATCTCAATCTTTTACTCACTCAATTTCAAAGAACATCCTTAGTGGCGACGGTTTCACTCGAAGTTTCCTCGTTACCACCAAAACTAATAAAAACTTCAATTCTTTGCTTGGCAAAAGGGCAACCATAAAATTAATACATGCATACCTTCAATATTTAAGCCGCCATAATACGTGTCTCTTTTGTACTGACCACAATAATGCATGTATACAAAACTTAGCTGTGCATGGACAATGCTTCAAAATCATGAATAAATGAGTTCTACTAAAACCTAAATATCCATTCAACTTCTCTAATATTCATCTTACGATGTCTTATTAAATCATCCAAGTAGAATGTATGACTCTAAGCAATTATGGAACTGGATGATTTCAAAGTCAAGAAGTGCAATTTACTCCAAGTGCACAATGATTGAAACACGCACGTACCTTAATATTTCCTTAAAATAATAATTAAATTTCATTGTTCTATTTAAATTGTAAACCCTCAGTTTACAATCAAAAATAGGCATCCAATGCTCGTACTCTGACCAAATTTTAAGATTTCTCAAATGTAAATAGAGAAACTGCAAGAATCGAATTCAAACTAACTATAAAGACAACAACTTGCAAAATTAGTTGAATTACCCTCATTAGACAATATGGTGTTTAGTCATTTAAGGGAGAAATGTTGTGATTACCATATACATCCGTAAAGGTTAACCCTAATAAGACTGAAGAAAAAAACAGTAACACCATGACATTGCTATTATAAAATCTGTCAATATATTCATAGTCAGTTACAAAAATATGCCATAATCAACTGACAAATAAATCAGTGATTACACAAAACCTCAAAATAAAAATCATTTCCGACCAACTCACTTGAGAATGCATATTTGGGCTTCTGCAATAATTATGATGATGCCATATTCAGAATGTATGCAGAGACCTATTGCAGAAAAGGAAAGAAAATTTTTATAACCCTTCCTACAAGAGTATTTGCATTTATTTAATATAAAATACAAACACTGATGTGTTCTACTAGAGCTGCATGCAGCGAATAAGTTCAATATAAATCAACCATATCCATCTGCCACACTAATCCACAATAACCCCTCAAAATCTATCTATTAGTACTCTAGTAAATACACTCAAATTATACATCATATTGCCTATATAAATTTAGTAATAAATATATAAACCATAAATCTGTATGCGTCATGTCTGTGCGCGCCTGATTTTATGTTAATAGATAAAATTGATAATATCGGGTACCTAATATTTAAAGAAATAATCTGAAAGAAGAACGGATCAAAAAATAGGGAAAAATTATGCATTTAAATATATATCAATATTAAAAAGTATAAATTTAAAAAGAATCAGAAATTACTGAGAAGATAATTGAAAGATACAACAAACTATTAAAATAGTTTTTGCTGTAAGTCCGAAAAGAACAAGACTTTTTTATATGTAGTTGAATAATAGATTTACAGAATAAATAGATGATGGACTTGAAATTATAAAATATATTATAGATTAATCTTATCCTTTTTAATTTGTAATTGAAACTAAATAAATAAAACAATAAGGCGAAATGAGCCAAAAAATAAATTTGAATCAAGGTGAAAGAACTGAGTCAAAATGTCCAGAAACGCTTAATGAATTTTCTAATATGTACAAGCATAAAAAAATGCCATGTAAATCAGCACTGAACTTTGGTGAAAATATTATAAATATGGGAGCTCCAAGTTTTATACCAGAATACCCAACAGCTTATTATTCAAACCCAGAAGTTATGAATCAAGGAATAAATTCATTAGTGGATACAAAACAACTATATAACTATTCATCCCCAGTGGGTGATCTTGAAAAAACCATTGAACATTACAAAATGAGCCATGAAATGGGATGGAATGCAAGTAATTCTTTCACTCCTACAAATTCTGGTTCTTTGGAACTTTTCCAATTTGAAAGAAGAGATAGTCCTGTTGCTGTAGATACTTTAAAAAATTACCCATCTTTTGAGAGAATGAATAGTGGTTTTCTTGGACTTGGCAAAAAACCCTCTAATTCAATATTTTCCATTGGACAAAAACTTGAAAGACTCTCTTCTAATGAAATAATCAACAATGTCAATACCCTTCCTGAAATTGGAATTGAACATGAAATTGAAAATGGAGATATTCCTATTGTTGATTTGGAACAATATACGCAATTTCCTTACTTTGAAAAATATATCAACTTTAACATTGACCAAATTAAGTGAATCCGCCTCTTAATTATAACTAACTTTTATAACCATAAATACTATGAAACAAATCACTTTCGAAAAATGTATTGGATTGTTGTTGACTTTAGGAAATATCAAGTTGTTCAAAAGAATAGCCTGATACTCCACGTAAAATTTGTAATATTGAAAAAGAATAGTAACTCCCGGGAATAATACAAAGAATTCCCAAGAGCAAAGATGGTGTTGAATCAGAATATTTTTTTGAAAGGAACAGAACTGTCCCTATATAGAAGAAAAATGACCCGACTATGAAAAGAAAAAATGAAAGAAAAATTGGCTTCAAAGGTAATCCGCTTTTTGTCTTGAATGATTTAGGAGATAAAAATTCAAATTTTTTCTTAGATAAAGACGGCCCACTACGTGAATCTTTACGTACCTCCTCATGTTTATCAATATCAAAACTTTTTCTCTGGTTAATTTCCATCTTGAAAATAATTATTCTCCGGGATTTTTATTTTACTACTATTATTCTTCTTTTGATTGAATACTACTTTTATTTACTATTATAGAGCTCAGAAAAATTAATCAATAAATGTTATATATCAATTAAATAAATACTTTAATCAACAAACTATATTCTATAATTAACATTAAATTTTACTCTTCGAAAAAAAAAATTCTGCGCTTGGGAGTTAAAAAAATGCCTTGACCCGTGATCGAAACGGGGACCTTGAGATCTTCAGTCTCACGCTCTCCCAACTGAGCTATCAAGGCAACCTGTCATACAGCCCGAGTCTCAATATAATAATATGCTCGTAAAAATGTATTTATTTAATTGTTATGCTTTCATTTCTTATTATCTTATTCATATTTGAATATTTACAATATAAACACAACTTTACTATCGCAAAGCTAGACTATGATATATTTGGGTGCAACCACTTTCCCGCCAACTGACTTATTCATTGTTTTTTACTAGAGAAAACATGTCTGCACAAAAAAAAAAATCATTAATTTTTTTTAATAAATTAAATATAGTTTAATAATTTAAACAGGAAAGGACCAAATTTTTGTGTCAAATTTAACAAAATACTCCTTTCCTCTCAAACGTAGACGAATAACCTAGTGAGCTTTACCGCAACATTATGGCATAAATTGAGTCTCAAAATATACACGCATCTATTCTAAGATTTAAGAATGAATCTTGTCCAAAATATTAAATTTTTTCGCTTACAACTACTCCATTTCTTAAACATTTTTCTTCCTAATACCTTATTTTTTCTCACAGTTTTCTTAAATTTACGCAAAGGCGCGCAGTTGCATTTCCATATTAATATTGTAGCCTGGAATCCATGGGATACGTGACTGCATGTCTTTCCCATGTATAATAATGGGGTAGATGTGTAAAACCTAAAGCAAGGAAACAGCAGCAGAAAGCTAGTTTATCAGAAAGTTTAACTGGCGATTTTCTAGTTAGCTAAAATATAAAAACTGAGAACAAGTAAATAATTTACGGTTTTTGTACAGCAAAATACAGGCAGCCCTTTTAAAAATATCAAAGGGTAGTAGAACTTGCATGATAATCAAGCAGAAAGAATTTGTATATAACAGAATTTTTTTTTAATATATATTAAATATAGGAGTTGAATCAAGAGTAATTATGTCAGATCAAAATATCCCAATGCCTCAATTTGCATCTATGGTTGCACCACCATCTGTAGTATTACCTCAAAGCGATGCAGCAGCTCCTTCTACATCGATCTTGAACTGTTGCTCAGCTCCCCAATCAACTGATAATGGAGCAGATCCCGCATTAAGTGTAAACTCTACCCCTCAAATTGGAAAGGTCAGATTTGCATCGACAGGTACAACAATTGTAACTAGAAATGGAGTTATCTCGTTTGAAGAGTTCCTAAAGAAAGGTGCTCCAGTCGATCAGATGCTTATTCCTCCCTTCCCACAAGTCTCTGGAATCCCAATGTTTGAAGACGGAACTCCTGATATCGCTACAATTCACTCAACATGCAATGTTGTAAATCTTTCCCAAACTAGTCAAACTAATACTATTCCTCATTCAGATATTGGAACAGAGACCAGCCTTCCGCAGCCTGAGGATTCTGCCAGATAAGTAATTCGTTGCAAATACCAGAAGTTCTTAACTCTTTTCTATTAAGGTTATATTAAGATTTATAGCTATGATTAATAATAATAATAATAATAATAATAATATTAATAATAATGGAACTTAAGGGTTTAATTTTTTTTCATGTTTACTAATTTATTATTCATTATTTATTGTTTAGTTTCCAATTACCCTGTGACTCCCAATCTTGGGATTGTTGTAATGGAGTTGACCAAAGCAGAAGTCTCTCTTCTATGTCAATGTTGTCTTGAATGTCGTCTTGTAACATGTCTTGAATCTCATCATCATTTTCTAAGTCGAAATTGTCCATATCACATTTTGTTAATTTGGGAATTTCTTGGCTAATGTAAGATATGTGATTATTACTAACCGGCTCGGATTCTTGGTTAAATGAATCCCATTCTGATAAAGCCTCTAAAATGCAACTATTTTCAATCTCACTTAGCTGTTTTTCACTGAAATTTAAAATGTTAAAGTTCTCATCCTTTTCAAGATCTGTACTATTATGAATAGTTTGAAAAATTAAATCTGGAGAAATACTTGAAAATTCTAGAGATCTATTATAAAATGGAATTTTCCTAGAATCATGCATGTCAGTGAAAACTTTGTTAACAAATTGATTCACAAATTGTAGGGTTTTGATTCCTCCAGAATATACTCTACTATTGATACTATGTGTAAGAATTTTCTTTGGTATCATTAAAAATTGATTTGGAGTCTTTACAGAAAGTGTTGATCTTAGTTCCAATGCTGACAAGAAAGACAAACCTTTCACTCCAGAAATTAGTTTTTTGACACTCCTCTCCAAATTCTGATCTTTTGTCAAAGTTCCAGAATATTCTTCTAATAGTGTAATTGTTTGAAGTTGTCTAAGGTAACTTTGAAAAACAATCTGCATGCTGGACCAATTCATATTCTGACAAAATGATATACATGAAATACACATTGACAAAACTCCGGTATGGAGCTGTTGAAGATCCCTAACGGATATAAACTTGAACTTTGAAAAAATAATTTCCATTGGTAATCCATTCAAAATTGATTTCACAATCTGTGATGCGAATAATCTTTGATGCCTTCTTAGAAACCCTGGCTCTTTAAGCTTAGGTGGAAGATCATCTTCGCATAGTTGAGAAGCCCAAGAAATCTGCTCTAAGTCAAATCCAAGTCTAATCAATGAATGACGTTCTAAAATTGGCATTTCTTTAATACTATCATAAAGGACTTTCCAATCCAATCTATAGAATGGCTGAGTGCTAGTAGATTTGGGTTTGGATCCATTTGATATTTCATTCGGAGGAAAAGGAGTTACCAAGTAGGACATAAAAGTCAAATCTCCTAAGAAAGTTGATTCCATACTTCTCCTAAGTTCATCATATAGCTCCAAACCTGTGGAAGGAGATAATCCTGAAGAAACAATAGCTTTTCCCAATTGAGTACAGCAACAATTTAGTATATAACCTCCAATTGAAATTGGACTTGTTTCTTTCTCCCTATTTATTATCATCTTCTTTTCAAGTAAATAATTTAAAGCTCTTTCTAATGCATCAATATTCTTAAGGTATTCATGAGATAAGTCATTGTAAAGCTTAATTTGGTAGGACATTAAAGTAGATTCTGTCAACAAGTCCAAAATTGAACCAGTATACGATCCTTTATCTGGAATTTTTTCTTTATTACTCACGGATATATTCTGATCAAACTCAAATAGAGCAGCAAGTATTTCTAAGATCAACCTGGTAATTCCATTAGTATTAGTGAAGAAAGAACTCATTAAAGGCTTCATATCTGCAGTAATAAGCTCTAATGCATTCTCAACCTCTTCACTAACTTTTCTCCCTGGTTGCGATGGAGCCTCATTTACAAGAATGAAGCTCTCACCAAAAGCTCCTTTCTGGCCAGCTCTACCAGCTCTCCCTGACATTTGTTTGTAATCAACAGACGTTAAAAAAGACTTTCCAATATTGATACCTCTGAAGATGACTCTTTTTGAAGGAAGATTTACTCCAGCCGCTAAAGTTGAAGTTGCTGTTAGTAAAGACAAGATACCATTTTTATACCCGTTCTCAACTTTTCTTCTTTCAAAATGAGATAAGCCAGAATGGTGAAATCCTATTCCTTTGATTATGCAATCAATTAGAGCGTTATTGTTTTGAATAGATCTTTTTGAAATAGAGGAGTTCTGTTTAATTTCTTCGGCTAACATATATCTCTGTCTCTCAATAGATCTTAAAGACTGCATAATCTGTTGCCTATTGGAGCAACTTTCTATATTAATTCCTTCACAAAATTGTCTTTTTATGCATTTAGCAAAAAACAAGGCTGTAGATTCAACAGAGTACTTTGAAGGGCAAAACACGAGTACACTTTCTCCTTTTTTCAAAGCCTCCCATCCTATCATCAACAACTCACTCATATCCACTATTGGATATTTCCACCTACTAGAACCAATCTGCTCAATATCAAAATTTGTTGAATCAAACTTAGAATCAACCTGATGAAAGTCCCAACTCATTACCCTGTTTAATGTATCTTGTACGGAAGACCCTAATGCACTTTTGTTTTGATCCGCTCCTGGCTTAATATATGCCTTGCCTTTGATTACTATATGCTCCCTGAGTGGAACTGGACGGAAATCACTCTGATAAACTACTGCGTCCAACCAAAGGCCAATATCCCTTAGATTTGGTAATGTTGCACTCATACCCACTATTTGTATTGTTCTTCCCTCGCTTTGTAACTTACTCAATAGTCTCACTTTTGTTAGCATCACCTCGAGTATATATCCTCTTTGCTCATCCCCAAGTAAGTGTAATTCATCCACAACAATAATTCCCAATCTCTTAAATAATATGCCATGCTGAATATAATAACTAATTAATGCATTTGCCTTTTCTATAGTCGCAACACCAATGTCAAATTCTTCAAAAAGCGGACTTTTGCTTCCATGATGAAATTCACTAATTCTAAGTCCACAAACTTCTCCTCCAGCCTTATAGTAACTATCCCTCTTCTCTGACACCAAAGATACAAATGGGAAAACTACCAAAGCTGCTCTTCCTCCTTCAAGAACTCTTTTATACATTAGTAGCTCGCTTACCAAAGTTTTACCTCCACTTGTTGGAGCAGAATATACCAAATTTCTACCTTGTAATACCCCAGGCTGAGTAATACACTCATACTGCCAATCATAAAGACTCCTTAGATTTTTTTCTGAGTAATATTTTACTAATCTTTCATCAATTCCTAAACTTTGCAAAGAATTGCTAACCTGATTTCCAAAACCGACTACTTTATTTTGAATAAGCAAATTATTATCATCAAGCTCCATATTAACTTCGCCTGTCTCATTCAAGAGATCTGCCAGGATCTCTGCATCATCACTAACTAAGTTAGAATCAATCAGTTCATCTTTGATAATCTCCTCCAAATTTTGAAAAATATTACTAATATCTTCTGCTCCACTCTCCTCATAAAGGTCGCTCATCCCAACCAAGTCCTCTATCATAGATTCATCTTCTTCCTGAATTTCGTCGAATAACTGGCTATCATGTAAATCTAAATCCAATAATTCTTTTATTTCATGAATTTTAATCAATTCTTGATCCATACTTGTTTCGAGAGTAAACTATAAAAATATTCCAAACCATATAATAATCAACATTTTCTGTGACTTTTTTCAGAATCCGAATAGCTTAAATATACTTTTCCAGAGACTTAATTTATATTACTATTTTTCATTAATGAAATTTAATACTAATTACACCGCTAAGAACTGTAATACTAGTAAATAATATTTGAAAAATTATTTTCATAGTGGAGAATTCTACAGCAATATATAAATTTTAATTTTATGTGATTTTCAAACAAATTCGGTAATTGAACCCTAAATTATCTCTAACTATATTTTATCCTTGGCTATTCTCTATAGCACACAAACATAGATGAAGCCCCCACTAAAAACTTTCATTTAAAGGTAAAAATCTGCGATACTCCTAATCTAAATCTAAATGTGTTCTTCATTGTATATTATTTGAGAGAAACGCACTAAACTTTTATTTGTTTTCCGCACCCCTTTCTCATATTTTCTAAACCTGAACTTAGCATATGCACATACCGCCAAAATTTGGCGCCATTGCGTGGTCAATCTCATTAAAATGCACGGGAAAAAAATATTTAAAAGGGAAGATTTATTAAAAATTAATGGAAAGTGGCAACATATCATATCCGACAAATAAAGTAATAAAGTAAAACTCTCTTGGCTATCAAGGAGTACAAACCAGTAATAAATACTCAGGAGACGGAGTGAGCCAAGTTAAAAATTGGTATATTTCTATAATTAAATAGAAAGTGAGACTTTGTAGAATAAAACAATGAGATGGAAATGGGTTGTTTCTAGTGTTGCAACACTATTCACATTGGTTATCTCTGTTGTTAACATTATGCACCAGTATTTGAATCTATGTAAGCCCAAATTGCAGTTATGCATATGTAGAATTTTAACAATGATTCCAGTATATGCAATAATATCATATATATCATATTTGTTTGTAGATTATGCAGCACCATTGAATATAGTAAGAGATTGCTATGAAGGGTATGTAATGTTTTCATTTTTGCAACTTTTGATTTTTTATATGGGAGGTGACCAAGTCATCTTGTCAGTATTAGAGAGTAACAAGATTAAGGCTGAAATATGGCCACATCATCACTTTAGCCATTCTCTAAGTATGGTTGGAATGGCCTCAACAACTGGGAGTATTGAATCAAATGAGGAAGAAATTTCAGTCAATATTATGGATATTTGTCCGGATTACTTTTGCGAGAAGAAGGATAACTTAGATGAAGTTTCTATTGATAGCGGGCTCCGAGGAGATGAACTAGCAAATCATCGTCTAAAGATCGCAAGATTCTACTCATTTATCAAGTTAGGAGTCCTTCAATTTGTGATTTTGAAGCCAATCTCAGCGCTTATTTCACTTTTTCTGGAATCTATAGGACTGTATGGATCTGGATCATTTTCATTCAAGAGAGGATATCTATACATTGCTGCTTTAAATAGTATATCAGTTTCTCTTTCAGTTTACTCTCTCTTCCTACTATATATCTCAATTTCAGAGCAACTAGCTCCAATCAGACCAGTAATTAAATTTTTTTGCATTAAACTTATAATTTTTATGAGTTTTTGGCAATCAATCATCCTCTCTGTTCTCAGCCACTTTGGGGTTTACCCGGATGAGCCAAACTATACCATTAAACTTCATAACTGGCTCCTTACAATAGAAATGACAGTATGCGCAATAATATACGGTATTGCATTCACAATTAACAAAGACTTCAAAAACTACGTTGAAAATAGGCAAGGGTACAGTCAAGACGATAATAGCACAGATAACCTTCAAGATTGTGAAAAAACTGGTTACAATGATTTATTTTCCGGAAAAGATAGTGGTTCTATGCGCAATTCTAACTTTCCTCCCCAGACTTCTACCGAAAAGCCAAACCTCACCCTTAAAATCTCACATTCTCCATCCTCTATTTCCAAAAATATAAAACTTTATATATACAGGTTCACCTGCATAGTAAACCCTAAGGATGTCATACAAGATATTGTAAGTGCTTTTAGGTTTCTTAAACAAATTAACAAGTCTCCTAATACCGAAATCAAAATTGGAAATTCTGGCGCCTCATTTTGATTATTTAGTGCATGTATAATGTATTAGTCTTATTTTAACTTCTCCACAAAATTTGGAATATTTTTGATGCCATAAATATTTAACTTTTATTTTTAGTTCCTATTTTCCTTTATCTCTGTAATTTAAACTATGACTTTTTTTCTTGCACTATTAAATATACCAGACAGTATAATGGAAATGTTTTCCCGCCCACATGCGCGTTGCAATTTACTATTTTGCAAGCCCACACGGGGATTAAAAAAAGAAAATAGATAAAATCTTTGAAACAATTGAGAGGGAAGAAACGACTGAGTAATAAAATATATAATCAGTCTGTACGAGATGATTTCTGAGTCATTTTCTGAAATTTACAGGTAAGTGTTAGAATGAGTTTAAGATTTGTCTCAAAATATGCAATTATTTATGTGATTCCAGAACTGTCCAAGAATGTTACCCCGTGAAAAACTCCTTATTAGACCATTCAGATATCCTTGTTAATGCGTCTGATATCAAGGTGAGTTTTATTGAGATACTTTTTTAGTATATTATTGATTTTGAATATTCAACTGGGGAAATGCAGGAAAGAAAGAAGAAATGGAAGCTGGCATTTTGTAGCGCTCAAGAATGTGTGAATGCATTGGATTATATGCTTGAAAATAGTTTAGAGACTCTTCTAAATAAGCAAGAAAAGCTTAGGATTGCGGAAGGATTATCAGAAAGAGAAAAGGAGTTGAAAAATAAGCAAAACGAGTTAAACTCAGCTCTAAATGAGGTAGAAGAAGGGTTGAGAAAAACCATCGAATTGACTTTACATGAGATGAAAGAATTGTCAGAAGAATGCAGACACCTTGAAAGAGAATTCACTAAAAAGGCCTCGAATATTCCAAATATCATTGAAAATTTGAATAAGAATGTCACCAAATTTGATTCCGAATACCTAGGTAAGAAGGTTACAGTTGAAGATATACAAAAACTGCAGAATACAAGAAGACAGCTACTAGAAGATCTTGAAAAATTAAGAAAAGATGAAGAAACTCTCAATAAAGAGATACAAAACTTGGAGATTAAGTGGAATGCATATAGAAAAAGAACTCAGAGACTTGAGACTGAAATTTCACTTAAAAAAACTGAGACTAACCATCAGGCTATTCAGGTGGATGCTCACATTAATCGCCGTCTAAGTACTTGTAATAGCATTCGCTCAGATAAAGACAATGATTCAAATATATTCGAAGTAGATGCTATGCAAGAACAAATGGGAACAAGGAGGAAGAGAAGAGATAGTGTTGTAAAGTGGATTGGAAGACTTTCTATCAATAGTTCATCCGAAGAGAAAACTAGTCAGCTTTGTGACCATGAATTAGTCACAACTGATGTTAAAGAAGGTAATAAGGTCGATATCTCAGATAACAATAGCAATATAGAAGATAGAGACGAAGAAGTTCAAGGGGAGTTACAAGTGCTAAACTTACTAAGTCTAGTTAAGATTGAGCAACCTGAGTCTGATGGAACTCAAACCTCGAAAGCTGGGCCTACCAGCTCTTTATTAAAACTTAAAGTCGATCCTTCTCCTTTGCTTTCCCAATTTTTGGACCCAAATTTCGTATATTGTTCTGATCTAGAACCAATAAATGTAGACAAAGAAAACTTGGGAAAATCTAATCAAGGACTTTTCTCCAAAGGAGCTTTGGACTTTTCATTAAAGGTCAAAAATCAATGCGATGGGAGTAAAAGCCTTGAAGAAATTTCTCTATGTTCTCAAAATCAGGATACACCAGAAACTTCACTTAATAATGAAGATATTGCGCTCTTTAACATTTTTGTTGGTGAACTTCAAAGAAATGAAAATATTCCTGTATCTTCTATTGGAAAGTTACTATGCAGTACTCTTAAATAAAAACTTAATGTGCTAGTATTCTGAATTAATTAATCTATTTATCAATCCTAAATAATTATATTGATTTCTTCTTTTTTTTTATCTTTTGAATCAAAGCTACTTTAGTCCAAGGAGACAATTTACCTACATAACTAATGAAGTCTTTCCTATGGTACCCTACGTCCTTAGAACTTCTGATTTCTTTTGAAAAAATAAAGGGAAACTTGAAATCCCGACTTTTGTAAGATACTCTAATCGATTTAAATATACTTTCAAGTACTGATTTATCAATATCGATACTTCTAAGTTCCTTTAAATCTGATAAATAATACACCTTCTTAAAAAGATCTATTTCTTCATCATAAATAAATTTACAAGTTTCTTCCCATAAATTATTATCACTTGAAACTTTGTTGGAAGTATTCAATTCGCTGCTTAAATCAAATCTAGTAACAAATTTGTCCCAAAGTTGATTGACTTCATCACTCACTTTACTTTTGCAACAAGAGAAAGATTGTTTCTCCTCCTTGTCAATACTGATTAAGTACCTAAGTCTCATTATGTTATTTTCCAACACATTTTCACGCGAATCTTGATTCAAATCTCCATTAATGATCATCTCACCCATTACCTTCTCAACAAACTGTTCAAGATCACTCATTTTAGTTCTTAATGCATATTTGTACAATTTGCTCATTCTACAGAATTTAACATCTTCATTAAAAGTGTTTCTAGCTATAGATAGGAGTTCATGGTGTTTATGTATCCCAAAAACATAAGTATTTGTATCTTCTAATATGTATTCAATATGTGAACTATCTGTATAATTTGGAGAGAGCTTGCGAACTAAATAGTTTTGCTCAGTATCTGAACTCAAAGCTTGATTTGTATATCTATAAGAATAGTTCATTAATGCTGGAATTCCATATCTTTTTATACTTCTTGATTTTAATAATATCAGCGTATGTCTTCTTCCTTTTGAATTTGCCTCGTTAATTATTCTAAGCCTTGTGTAAGTCTTAATTCTTCTTTTCTCAACCCCACTTCGTGTGGAAAGTCTTATTCTTTCTTTCTTTAAATATCTGTTTGTGAAAATATCTTGTTGACAACTTTCTCCTTTCATCCTTCTATATAGATCATAGAGTCTGCTACTCCAATATTTGTCAGAGTTATAAATCAATAAATTGTAGTCATCTTTTTCTAAGGCGTTTGGAAGAGACTTAGGACTAACTTTTGATTCAGGAATTTCATCGCTATTCTTCTTAGCAATAATCAATGGTTTTGAAAGTGCTTTTTTCGAAAAACTAGACTTTACTAATATATCTGATTTTGTAGTCACTGCTTTTGGAAAATGTTTGGAAAATGTTTTATTCAGTTCTTTATTTTGACATATATCTTCAGTATTTGGTATATCATTCATCTTCTTTACAGGAGGGCTCTTTTTTATCTCTGATACTTTTATTACACTACTCTTTGCCTTTCCATCTAAATCTGGTGGATCCTTACTCAGCACTCCTGTCGAACCGTCTGAACTCATCTTCCTAATAAATTCTTTTATAGGGATATCTTTTGCATTGATTTCCTTAGTAAGAGTATCTTTCTTCAGAAAAATGCTACTTTTTTCAACAACTTTTAAAGGTATACCTCCCCTACCATTTAATAGTGTGTCTTTTTTTAGAGTATCAAGGGTCTTAGCCTTAAGAATTTGATTTTCAGTTGAATTGTTATCCAAAGATTTTGGTCCGCAAATCTTTGTGAAATTGCTAATTTTAGTAGAAGCCTTAACAATACCTGAAGATTTTGCTTCAATATCAGATTTTGATTTTAGCCCCAAGTTTGGGTCATGATCTTTAGGCTTTGTTATATTTAGTGGTTTTTTCTTTTCAATTATCGATTCGTTTAATTCTCGTCTAGCCTCAATTGGAGACCTAACATTACTATCAAATTTCATTATTTTGATTGGATTCCTTTTCTCAGTTAATATAATTTTACATTTTTCTTTTACAACAGACTCAGAAGGTTCAATAATACCAGGATCGTGCTTTGGATCAGCCTTAATTGAAAGATTTCCTTTTTTTCCAGACAATTTGCCAATAAATTCGGAGTAACTCGATTTCTTGATTAAATGCCTTACTATCTCAGGGTCTTTAACTAAAACTTCCTTTTTCTCAACATCAATTGTCACTCCTCTCTTCAAGCTTCCTTTATCAGTAATCAAATCAATATTGAGCCTTTTAATACCTTTATTATGGAGATTATTTATTATTTCCTTGATAATTCTTTCAGCACTCTTCATTTGTTCAAGCCTCATTTTATTAGCCTCAGAAGCTAAATGAAGTTTATTATCCCTTAATTTCTGAAGTTTTGCTTTGCCGTTTTTTAAATTACCTCTTGCTTTAACTAGCTCCTTATTTAAAATTTCTTTGATGGCTTTCTCCCCTCTGGTAATTAACTCAATCCTATTAATTTTGAGAATGTCCTTTAAAAATTCTCCCTTTTGTTTGATATGCAAACTTTTTCTCATTATTTTTTCATTTTTGATTTTAATTTGGTGGATATGAAGCTGTTTTGCTTGTTCAAGGAGCATATTCCTTTTGTTTATTAAGTTCTTTGGACTACTTTGGCCCCTATATGCATTTCTTTTTGAGAAAAATAACGGGTTATGAGCAACTCTCCTAAGTCTTCTCTTTCTAACTCCAGGCTTTCTAGATTTCCAAGATTCATTAACATCCTTCAATTTGATAATAGAAGTTGGCATCATTGATTCAATCTTATTTGTGGCTTTTTCTTTCTCTTTTCTAATATTTCCGAGAAAAGAGCTCATAGAATTTTCATTTGGGGGAGTATTTCTAAATATCATACTCCCCCTTTGTGAAAATATTGATTATTTGGTTTTCTTGGAAGCATTTTCAAGTTCATTCTATTGGGTGACTTTGGTGGGGAGTTTTGATTTTGAACTGAGCCAAAATGAATATCAGTTTTCTTATTTGAATGACGCTGTACCATATGGAAATTTAAAATTCTAGCCTTTTTCTTATTTTTTACTTTACTTAAAAGCCTGGATAAGTGGATCTTCAAAATGGTGATTTGGTACATCAAATTAATATACCTTCGAACTTTAATCTTTTTAACTAAGTTATTTAAGTCATTACCAATATTAGTCAGCTCCTTCACACAACTAAGTCGATTTATATCATCTTTAATTTTAATTTTTTCCACTTTTTCTGGATCATAACTATGTATATGCTTAAATGTAGAATTCTCTTGCCTTCTTATTGGTACTACTAACTTTAACTTCTCCATTTTATCATCGAACTAAAAATACCTCCCTCATATATTACTAATAAATTCTTTAACCCCTCTATTAATTTAATATCTTTTATTTATCCCTTATTTTAATTTACACACCCAATCTTCTATTCCATGCATTATATGCACCAATGTCATTTAAAAACCTAATGTGCACTCACTTGTAGTTGGCGCCAAACTCCGTGGCGCCGCTGATGCACTTGTAATGTTAATGCTGTTGAGAGGTACCGAGGGTAAAAAAGAACTTTATATGTATTATTCTGTACAAAGACAAGTCTGGAAGAGATTCTGCTGAATCTTTGCTCAATTTGGAAGAGCTTTTATCAGCTTTTGTTCTAACTAACTTTACGTGGTTTGTCCTTACTGCCTATTTAACAGTGCCAAAAATATTTAGAGCAAAACTTTAAGAAATTAATATGAGCTGGTGTGATCCATCTCATACAATTATTAGTTTGGAATTTGCATATGGCTACTTAAAGTTTATAATTCTATACTTTGCATCTTTGGTGTTATGGGGTCTATATAGGCATTACCTATATCTGAAGGTAGAGGCTGAGATTCACTCATCTATATCAGAAAAAGAAACTCTGATTGGGTTCAGAGACAGCATTATTGGAATTTTACTGAAATATATCTACTCTGTTTTAATTTTACTGTCACAAATCTTTTTGTGTATTGTTGTTTGGAATGTTGTTTGCGCAACTTCATTTGAAGTCCAGCCTTATTGGACCACTAGAGCAAAAACATATATTATATTCTATATGTCAGGATTGTCTATGTGCCTGATACTTTACTTTTTGGAGCCTTTCTTTGAGACATTTTTTTATTTAAGAGAGACTTTGGATAAATGTGCTTATGTAAAATCAAAAAAGAGACAAGGTTTTATTCAAACCCTCAAAAGCATTATAAATAAAACCTTGCAGAAAGAAGCTTCGAATGTCCAACTTGAGTGTAATGATTTAGTTCTACCTCTGTTAAAAGTACAAAAGAGAGCAGATAAGACTAGATTTGTTTGCCATAACCAAGTTACATATACATTTTTAGAATCTAAATCAGGTTTTGTTTGTTGTGAACAAAGTAATCTAAAAGAGCTATTAGGGAAAGAAGGAATTCTTAATAATGGTCTAAGCTCTGAAGAAATTAGTAAAATGTCAAATATTATTGGGAAAAATACTATAGATCTTGAAATCCCAGGAATATTTCAAGCATTTGCCAAGGAGCTCCTCCACCCTATTAATATCCTCAGATTAGGTTCTCTTTGGCAAGGAATTTTTCTGAGATTCTATATCTGGGCAATTCTTTGGGCTATAATGATTATTTTCACCACTTTTAAAACTCTTAAAGTGATTATATCTAACCAAGAAAACATTAAAAAGGCACTTGAAAATTACATTGGACGTCCCATCTCGGTCTTGAGGAATGGAAAAAAGGTCAGAATACCTTCCCATGATCTTGTTCCTGGCGATTTAATATTTTTGTCACAAGACTTAACTGCTCCTTGTGACATTTATGTGGTTTCAGGATGTGTTGTAGTCAATGAATCTTTTATCACTGGTGAGTCGAACCCTATATTAAAGGTACAGATCGAAAGAAATTCATTTTCTAACATTACCAGTACTCAACCAGGCAATAAATCCTCGAGCATGACAAATTGTGAACTGAAAAATCGAACATGCTCAACTTTAGATTCTATTAACTTGGATAAATTGGAAATCAACTCAAAAGATGAATGTAACCCTATTTCTCACGACTCCAAGGTTATACACGATGATAAAATTATACAAAAGCCCATTTTTATGGGTACTAAAATTATAAGCTCATTTTCTTATGGTGACTACTCAAAAATAGCAATAGGAATTGCATTCAGAACTGGAATATACTCTTCTTATGGTCAATTGCTTTACAAGACTGTCCACTCATTCTCAAATATAAGCCAATACTCTGTCTCAAACGTGAAATATATCAGAAATCTTAAAGCACTTTGGATTATTATGCTTTCATCTGCATTCGCTGCAATTTTATACCAGAATCATTTACTTGGTTGGAGTACTGGATCATTCTTCTTTGCTGTTGGAACCTTTATCCAGCTGTTACCTCTCTGGGCACCTTCGTGTATCCAGTTTTCTCTTAATAAAAGCGTAGAAAGGCTTGTAAATCTATTTTCATTATCCTCCACTCTTCCAATGGATATTCCTTTAGCTGGGAAACTTAAAGTTTTATGTCTAGATAAAACAGGTACTCTTACTACAAACAAAATGGTCTTTATTGGTGCAGCAAATGCGATAAAAAATAATAATAGCTTTGGATTCCCCAATAACATTACTTATCTTTTAGAGAATAGTAATCCAAATATCAATCTTGAGCTTCAAAAGAATAAAGAATCCAAAAGTGGTCAACATATTGATCATAATAGAAATTCACTTAACATTTACGTTCATTACGAACTCGTTTGGGAAACTTCAACCGTATCATATGAAGAAGAAGATCCTTTAATTAATAAATCCACTGGAATTCTTGTAAACCCAATTAGTTCTGAACCCAAATTCCTTCCTCCAATCATTAGCTCAGATTCTTTTTCACCAGACGACCTTATTTACATAGGACTTTGTTGTTGTCATAACATTGTTCCACAAATTACCAACAATGGAACTATTCTAATAGGTAACGATATAGACAAGGCATTATTCACTTCGACTAATGCCAAAATTAAAATATGCAATGAGAGAAGATTTATTTCACTCACTGGAGCTACCAATGAAGACTCAGGCTCAGTTGATAATATTTATGAATACCCAATAGAAGTTTTGAGAATTAATGAGTTCGACTGGAATAATCCTTGTATGTCTGTGGTATTACACCACCGAATATTCGACAGATACTACGTTTTCTGTAAGGGATCCTTTGATGTTTTGACTAAATTCTCTCCAAACAAAGAGGAAATCCTTACCGAGAAACATAAATATTTCAATACTTCAAATAGTTTAGATACAGAGGATGAACAGGAGCTTGTTGATGCTTTTGAAGTCCTTAACTCCTCTGGTGAAATGGATAGCGACCTCTTAAATAAGTACAATCACTCAAGATCCAACAATGTTCAAAAACCTTCAAATCATATGAATGAACAAAATATCGTTGACGGTTATAGTAAATTGGGATATTATGTGATGGGAATGTCTTATAGAGAAATTAAAGACAAAGTTTTGATTGATGCACTTCTTAACAAGCCAAGATCTAATGTTTCCAGAAATACACTTGAGTCTGATCTAACAATCATAAGCTTTCTTCTTCTACAAAATGATCTTAGACCAAAAACTAGAGAATTTATTGATTCAATAAAAATGTCAGGAATTAAGCCAGTAATTTTAACAGGTGACTCAGCATTCACAGCACTCTCAGTTGCTCGAAAAGCAGGAATAATTTCTAATAAGAGCCCTGTTGCAATTGCGGATACTATTATTGACATAACTGGAAAGGAAGCAATTGTTTGGTATGATGCTATTGCTGGAAATAACACGTTAATCTCTCCAAACAAAATCTATGAGTCCACTGAATATAACTCTTTAGTTGTTACATCACGAGCTCTAATGTTATTAAGATCTAAAAAGTACTTTAGACCTTCTAATTTTGAAATGGGAAATATGATGGGTCCTTTATCAAACTTTAGTTTTTTAAAGACCTATTGCAGATTTGAGAAATTCTCTTCTGAAGAGCTTTCTTCTCATTCTTTGTTTGACCTAGTCTTTGATAGAATCAAGATTTTTGCAAGATCAAATCCTGAACACAAAAGAATCGTTATTTCAGAATTCAAAAAGAGAAATATTGTGACAGGAATGATTGGAGACGGAGTAAATGATTTACCTGCATTCAAAATGGCAGATGTTAGTATTTCAGTCCATGAGAATTCCTATTATTTTAACAACTTTATAAATAAAAGCAATTCTGTTCAAGAAGAATCTGTTCAAAATCATGAAAATTTCAGTATCAATACAGAAAACTCTCCAATGACATTGGCATTTTCTTCCTTTTCTATTGAGGCTGACAATATTATGAGAGTTCTTGACCTAATTCGAGAAGGTAGAGCTGCAATGGTTACTACAATTTCTCTTTTCATGTTTCTTTCCTCTCAAGGCGTATTTTATTCATTTTACAAGAATGTTTTATTTGCTATTGCTCAAGCTAACCTTCCTGTAATGATCTATGTATTTATTGATGTATTTCTGGTGTTCCCTTCTATTTGGTTAATGATCCTCTGCAAGCCAAAGAAATACATTAACTCAAACAGACCAACAGGGGCTTTACTTGGTAAACGAACCATTATTTCATTTCTAAGCTTATTAGGTACATGTTTCTCATTTTATTATATTGTTATGACAAGACTACTCAACTCTCCTTGGATGATTCCTTCCTATAATCACAATGCAGAGATACCAGTTGAGAGATGGTTTCAACGCCAAGATAATTTTGAAGCTTCCGTAACTTCAATTTGGATGGGACTCCAACTTTCTTCATTATCACTCATTTTTTCCTTTGGAGGTAAATTCAGAGAGAGAGTAACTAAAAATAAGCGTCTAGTTTTATGGGTAGTTTGTTGTCATATTTTTCTTTTATATTTATGTATAAGCAGTCCAAATACCCTTACTTGTTTATTTAGAGTAAATTGCACTGATCAAATTGATAGATTTTGGGAATTCCAAATCTTTGGTTTTAATATTTTTAAAATTACAGGAGGGAAATTCCAAGGAGCTGGATCTCATAATGTATTTCCATTGGCTTGGAAAGTGGAATTTATTTTTTGGAACTATTTTTCAATTTTATCCATGTCACTCATTTATTGGTGGATATCCTCAAACTCTAATTTAAAAAAAGTAAAATTTAGTGTATACTAATTAGATAAACAGATTTTTATTAATTTAACTAAAAATTTAATACTTGGAGATAACTAATTTTACAGTCTCTAAAAGCTTTAATGAAACATATAGTATAATATTCATTTACTTATTAATTTCTTCGATACCTAATTTAGCTAGCATTTTTGGTATTGAATTAGGTGTCCAATTTTCGGAGTTGTTATCGTCTTTTTTGATTTCAGGATCTTTAATGAAAATTACACCCTGGTTAATGAAAAAGAATAGCTTTAGAAAAATTGGATTTGATTTAAAGTAGCTACTTTGAACTTTATTTTTGGATTCTGAATAATGTTCTTCATATTCTATAGAATATATCTGCCTTCCATGGTCATTCGTTCTCCTACATTGCTTAATAACTAATCCTACTTCATCGGAAATCCATTCCAGTGCCCCTAAAATTAACGAGTCATCTTTGAGATTCATAAACTCTGGGACCTCTTCATCCTGGTCCTTAAAAGACTCATAGTCAATCCAATCATTTGTCTTTTTTTTAATTTCTAGATCTAAATCAGAATAAAAATTAATGTGATAGTCTATATAAATTAGTCCTTTAGCCAAAAAAGCCTTGCTTTTGGCAGATGCAATAGCTCCTTTGGAAAAAATTTCTCTCCAAAACTGATACCATTCAAGTAAATCTTTATATAAATTAACAAGTTGTTCGTTATTGGGAGAATTTGGGGTCTCTTTCCTAGAATATTGTGTTAAACCATACTCATTTCTGATGTTGGATAACTTTAATTCAAGAGTTTTGATCCATTTGGGACCAATTACATCAGTAAATATCTGAGACACTAAGGATTTACCAACCAAATCATTGTTAAACCATAATTCAAGATGGGAAAAACAGTCTAATTGTTGTAATTTGTGGTTTTGTTCAACTTGAAGGTCAATTTTAAAATAAGAAAGTAACTTGGGGAATATATTTGATAAAATAATATTGTCAAATTCTTGCTTAATAAGATGACTACTGTATGTCTCATGATCAAAAAATCCAATGTTGTCAAAATCTTCAGCTTCATAATCTTTTTCAGTTTCTAATATAGGCTTCCAAATAGTTAATAGTGATAATGGCCATTCTTCTGGAGGCTCCCATTCTTCCAAAGCAACATCAATGTGTTTTGAGATTACTTTAGATATTTGATATCCCATTCCAAATTTGTAATAATAAGGAAGCCATCTAAATAGCCATTTATATTTGGAACTTTCAGAAATCCCTTCCGAATTTGAGTCAATTTTATCGAGTTGAAGCTGATGGATCTGTTTATTCCAAATGACTTGCATTAGATTAGTTTTGATGAATTCTGATGGAATTAAATTAACCCAAATACTCAATAATGAGATTCCATATTCATTTTCTTTAATTGGATCCCATGAACAGATAAAATAAACTTCCAAATACTTTCCTACAGTATCTAATAAAAGTTGTTCAAAACATAGCTTGGAATCGTACTCTTTCTCTGTCCTGGAAGTTTGTAGATTGACAAATAAAGTCTTTATGGCTATCCAGGCAGAAATTCCAAAATCAGGGTCCAGATCCATTTTCTTTTCTTTTTTATATAACTTCTGCAATGAAACTTTAAGAATATCTCTTACAATTGAGCAGTAAGGTAAATATGATTTAGAAACCTCTCTTGAAGATGCGTCACTACAGGAGTTTAACACTCTATTAAAGCTTTCTGAGAGCTCCTGTACAACTTTTTCAAGAGAATCCATTTGGTCTTGAAAATCTTCGTTCTCAACTGAAGAGATATCTCCTTGCTCTTCAAATAAATTAATTATTTCATCCTCCATAATCTTTTCTAAATCATATTGAAATTTAAGAAAAATCCTTTGAATCTGTTTAGTAGTAATACTTAGATTCTCCATTATTGTTTTTTTTTCTTTTAAATTATCCAAGGAGTTGCTTTGATATTCAATTTCCAGCTTTTTCTCATTATAACACTCCTGCAATACTTTTCTATTTTGTTCACAGGCCTCTCTTTGTAAAGAAACAGACTCCATAATATCGTTTAGATATCCTTTTTTTGGAAATATTTGATGGATTTTCGTTTCAGGGTCTTGATTTATTGCCTCGGCTGGTTCATTTATGCTTGTTTTTTGTTTCTTATTTTTTTCCTCAATATTTTTCACCTCTGTTGATTTATTTTTAAATTTATCAGATTGATTTGAACTACTATCGCGTTCAACTGCAATACCAAGATTTGTTGGCCTTACTTTAACTTGAATAGGCTCTGATATTCCACTTCCATCCACTCCAAGTCCTCCTCCTTTGAATCCCATCTTCCTCATAATATCAAAACCCTTGCCATATCTTGCCCTTAAATCTTCTGTTCCTTTAGATTCTTTCATTTTGGAAGGAAGATTTTAATTTTCATTGAAATTCACATAATTGTTTTATTGAAATCTATAGCAAAAAGTATGATAAACAGTCTTTAACTTATTGCTATTCTAAATTGAAAAAATATGAAAAAAGTCACTTTCATCACTAAATGTCAAAATAATCAACAAAACACATCACACCAAATTCTAAGAAAATCACTCAAGTCAAAGTAGAGAAAATGATTAGCTTAAAACCTGCAATTACAAACAAGAACTGAGGGAGTTTAGCAAAGTAATGTCTCCTGGAAAATTACTAAAAAATATTATAAAACTGAACATAAAATACAAACAAAACACAAAGACCCTCACATAAAAATCAAGAATATATCAGAGATACAAGTACTCAAATTCCAATGATCATTTCTCAAATTTTTTTCTGGAAAAAACACATGTGGCGGCACCATTCTGGCGCCGTCTCGAAGCACTGGTACTTGAAGACAGGCGTAGAAATATAAATTTAAATTGGGAATTAAGCCAAAAATATAAATAAAGTATAAGAAATATGTTATTAAATATTTAATATAATTAATTTTAATTAAGCGGATTAATATTAATTGGAATAAATTAATGTAAAACAGACCGCTCCTCTGAATAGCGACGCATATTAAGTTCGTCTAAGAAAACTTTGTAGACTATTAACCATCTTTTTTTCTTTGGTTTTTTGAGCAGTTTCCAAAATGAAATTAAACATTGCTAATCCAACAACAGGACTTCAGAAATGTATTGAAATTGACGACGAGAAGTTACTCTTGCCATTTTTCGAAAGAAGAATTGGTTCTGAACTTGACTGTAGCTTCTTGGGTGATGAATTCAAGGGTTATATTTTGAAAATTACCGGTGGTAATGACAAACAAGGCTTTCCAATGATGCAGGGTGTTTTGACAAGTAATCGTGTTCGTCTTTTATTCAGAAAAGGTATGAAATGCTATCGCCCACGTCGTACAGGTGAAATGAAGAGAAAGTCAGTCCGTGGATGTATCGTTAGCCATGACTTATCTGTATTGAGTTTGGTAGTTGTTGAAAGAGGAGAACAGGATATTCCAGGACTTACTGACGGGGAAAAGCCAAGACGCCTTGGACCAAAGAGAGCTTCAAAGATCAGAAAGTTATTCAACCTCAGCCCATCTGATGATGTTCGTAAGTTCGTTGTTCGCAGAAAGATTGAAGGTAAGGAAAAGACCAAGGCACCAAAGATTCAACGTTTGGTCACCAAGGAGCGTTTACAAAGAAAGAAGAAATATAGACGTACACTCAAGGAGCGTTCTGAGGCGTCTGCTAACGCCAAGAAGGAATACCAGAAGCTTCTTGAATCTTTGAAGGAAAACAAGACTAATACTAAATAAGTTGGTAAATGACTGTAATAGTTATATTTAGCGAGTACCTTATTACTAATAACTAGATGGTTAAAAACGTGCTCACTACTATTCCTGTTTATTTATAACACTTTAATTTAGCTTCTATTCAGCTTAAATAATTTTCATTAGGAAAAGTACCCACATTTTTTTTCCAATAGTGCATTTATTAGCTACTGATCCTTAGTACTCAAAACTTTGGAATTTTTACCACTCTAACAATCATTTCATTACTAGCCACCTATCTGTTGAAATATAAGAATGCTGCGCATCTTGCATCATTCATATTATGTCCTACATTCCAATTTATTTATTTCTATTTCTGTAAAATTTTGGATTTTCGTCAAGCACCTTTGTATGAAATGACATGAGCATCATCCCGCCATATGGCGGGAAACTTTACATGCATTATTTTATATAAATACGAGAATGACGAAAAAAGAGATGTTAAAAAAGCTATCTAAAAAAGGAAACTAAAAAGCATTGAAAGAAATCTTGAGATGCGTATCAAAAAGGTGAATTTGTGGTTTGCTGTAATTTTATGTACATCATTATTAAATGGGATAAGTATTTGGGACCGAATTCAATTAAATTTCGATAGGGGAGATAATGCAGGAGCAAGTATTTCATATTTACAACTGGAAATACAAAATCAAAATGAAGCTAAACATATTTCAAACCCTTTAAGAATTGAGAATAATCAAATTAACTCTTTAGACCAACATTTTTCCTCTCAAGTCAAGCCCAAAGCATACACAACCTCTAAAGGTTTAAAAACATTATTGGTTTCTGACAATACTATGTTGGAGTCAGCTTTTTCATTTGGTATTGGATGCGGATATTATCAAGATCCTGATAATTTAGCAGGTTTGGCTCACTTGATGGAACATGTTGTGTTTTTGGGGAGTCAAGAAAATCCAAACCCAGTAGGTTGGGATGAGTTTCTATTAAAAAAGGGAGGTGCTGCTAATGCTTATACATCAGCAGACACAACCATATTTTATGTGTTATCACCTCCAAGAGAGTTAGATTCAGTAATGAGCTATTTTACCAAGATGCTTGTTAACCCTGTGATAGATGAAAGGAGCTCAGTTTCTGAAATCGATGCAGTTAACCAAGAACATGAAAAGAATATCCCAAACAAGGTCAGAGCAATGATAGAGCTAGCTATGTACTTAGCTCCGGAGGAGTGCCCTGCAAGGAAATTTGGTACAGGAAACAAAGAAACTCTTTATATTAATTCAAAAAAGAATAATATAAATCTCAAGGATGCCTTGAAAGAATATCACACAAGTTGTTATACTAGTGATAACATCTCTGTAGTTATCATAGGACCACAGTCTAACGAAGAACTAGTCAAAATCGCCGACAAGATTGACGAACTTTTTACAAACTCCAGAAAAGCTACTAAAGGGATTTCTAAGATTGCTAACAGCGTAACCAGTCGTTCTAACTCAAGAGCATTTAAAAATCAGCATTCTCTTGCCCCAGGTATTTTAAGTATTTTTGAAAGCTCTGGTAATAGAAAGACTAATATTGACATCAGCTCTAAAGGTAGCATCACTTCAAAACAAACAGAATCGAAAAATAAAGAGACTAGCCAAGAGTCAATCAAAAGTAAATCACCAAATGCAGAGATTAAGGTAGTAAGAATGCCAAAAGGAAGCTCATCTCCTCCTTTAGTCATAATTTATTGGGATTCAGTTTCGGATTCACTAAGCATTTTAAAAGAGAATGCTGAATGGCAAATGTTAAAGCTAATTCAATACTACTTTGAAGACCAAAGTCAAAACTCGATTGCAACTGAGCTACAAAAAAGAAAGTTAGCTACTGCTTTAGAGTACTTTGATAATACTAGTACTCAATACTCTGTTTATGGACTGCTATTTACTGCAACAGATGATTCCGATCAAACAACTTCAGAAATAGCAAAACTTACGTCAGCTTACATGGAAAGTTTGATAGAACAGATAAACAGCAAAGATGAAAAGTGGATTCAAATATTCTATAAAAACTATACAAATATGGCAAATATTAAGTACGAGTATGACGAGGAAAGAGACACAGCTGGAATAGTCTCTCAGGCTGCTGAAAGCTTGTTAATCTTCCCAGATGAGCCGGAAATGGCACTCTCTGCTTTTGTAAAACCCATTTCTATGAACAAGGATTCTGAATTAAGTGATTCACAAATTACAGCTTTAAGAGAATTTGTTAAACACTTAGAGCCTTCAAAAATGAAAGTCATTAAACTTTCAGATTCATTGAATAGTTCTTCAGAAAATATTTTCAAATTTGAACCCTACAAAACTGAATACTCAATTTCCAAAATTTCGATTGAAAATTCAGAAAATACTTCTAAAACAATCGAAGCATTGAGATCTACAAATAAGATTGGAGAGCTATTGACGTGTGTTCCTGGGGATCTTAGTATTATTTCGTTTTCAGAATATAAATGCCCAGGATATAAGAGCTTTGAGAAAGAAATTCAAGAGAGAAACATTGGAAATGAACTTCAGCCATGCCCAATATTAGAAGAAGAAGGATTAAGGGTTTTCTGGAAGGGCCCAATTCATTCGGTACCTACAATTAATTTGACCCTAGTCCAGAGGTTGGCAAACAAAGATGTCTCAAATAATGTTAGAGTAAGCTTAATAGCAAATTTACATGCTCAATTACAAAAGAGCAAAATGGATTACATACTATCAAGCTTTAAATTGTGTGGCTTGGATGCAGATATTAGTTACAGTAGAGGTAGATTTGTTATCAATATCCAGTCATATAGTTCTAATTTTGAAGATATTATTGAACATTTGTCTAGTTATCTTGTCAACGGAAGCAGATTACCAACAAAAATGGAGTTTGAGGCTGCATTAACAAATTTAAAGTCTGAGATATTGAATTTGAGCGATTTAATGGCCTATGATGTTGCAACAGATGTAGCTCAAAGCATATATCTCTCAAATTACTATTCAAGATTGCAACTTCGTGAGTCTATTCAAAAAACTGAGATTACTTTTGATGAATATATAGAAAAAATAAAAGATATTTTTTCGGTAGGATACTTTGATGCTCTTATTGTAGGCAATATTGGATATGAAAAGAGTATTAAACTTGTCTCAAGAATGGTAAGCTCTTTAGCAACCAAGAAGATTCCATATTCTAATGCAATTCATGATGGGATTTTGAATGTTACAGGAGACATACATATTAAGGCTAATAATCCAATTTCTTCAGATAAGAATAACGCAGTAGTAGCTCACTTCCTAACTCCTCCAGTTGATTTAATTGACGTATCAATATACTCTTCTATAGGAGAAATACTTAATTCACCTTTTTATGATACCTTAAGAACAGAATGGCAAGATGGTTACGTAGCCTTTGCTACAACAAAATATGAAACCCCAATAATTTCCTTAATAGGAGCGGTACAGAGTGCAGAAAAGCTATCAGAGACCCTAGTATGTCACATGTTTTCTGCTCTGAAAAAGGTGTCTAAAGACGTTGAGGAAGATTTAAAAGAGATTTCTAAATCAGAATTTGAAGATAAAATCAGGTGGTTCGGTCTCTCTAAATATTCAAGCCAAAAGTTGGACTCTTTTACCAAATATATTGAGCACTTTGGAAAACTAGTCATTAGTCATGAACTTTGTTTTGAGAAAAACAAATTAATTGAGAATGCCACACAGGTGTTTGTATCTGAACCAAATGTATATATAGACAAACTAAATAAGTTAATAAAACCCTCAAGTTCAAGGAGGTTAGTTATTGTTGAGTTAATTGGAAATAAGAGTCCAGATAATAAGCAAGATGACTTAAAGCTTGTAAGTATTGCTAATCGAGATGTACCTCCAACAAATGAAGAATGTAAAGAAATTTTGAATTCAGAAATTGGAAAGGCAACTATTATGAGTGCTATTTCTTTCAAATTAGATTCTAGTAGTTCCAGTAATGGTAAACTCAGAGCATCTAGAAGTAACACATCAAAAGAGGAAAACAATTATGTTGTGTACAATTCAGATGTTCAATGTAATATTTCCGAAGAAAATGCAAGCTTTGCAAGCGGAAAAGATTCAAAGGAGGTGAAAACCATGCTGAACGTATTTGGAAAGAGAATGTCATCAATGAAGCTTTTCAGTGAAAGTAAAATAAATGGGAGTAACGAAAATTCTATCGGAAATAAACATAATTCAAACTCAACAACCAAAAACAAGAGATCAACATGCGATTATACCAAGCTTTAACGTATTAATTCATTTAGGTAATGCTTATACTTAAAATATCACTAATAAATATATACTTATATTCGAATGAATTTATTTATTTCTATGTTAAATAAGGCTAAATGATAGGTTAATTGTCACTTGAATAATTTTATATTACTCAAATATTAATACAAATATAGTTTTTTCAATCTTATTCAATTAAATTATTGATGGCTATTTTTAGGTCTATGCCGGTATACACGTTATCAGGAGAATTTCCCCTCGATTTTTTAATTTTTAATTGAAAAAAATTATTTTTTTTCAATCAAAATTTGATAAAATAATTTACTATGATTGACGGATGATGAGATTTTCGGACAATTACTGATGAAAGTCACATATTTAATAGTGAAGTGTTGTATAACATGAAATCTAATATCCAACTTCACTATTGCTATTTTCTTCTATCTGAAGCTAAAAAGAAAGCAAGTTATATTGGATATTCTGTGAATCCTTGCAGAAGACTCAGACAACATAATGGAGAAATAAAAAAAGGAGCAAAAAAAACAAAAAGTGGAGTTCCATGGAATCTTGGAATTTGCGTAGGAGGATTCCCAGATAGAGTTGCTGCCCTTAGATTCGAGTGGGCGTGGCAGCATCCAAATATTTGTAAAGTTACTAGAGATAATATTGAGTCTTGGAAAATTGCAAAAACAAAGAGAACTACAGAAAATAAACGAATACTAAACAAGAGACAATGGAGTATTCAACAACGAGTTAGTATTCTATTATGTATGACAACTTTAGAACCATGGAAGAACATGAATCTTACAGTATTTGTTTTCAAAGAAGAGCTTGAAAATACAATTAAAGAAATTATAGAGGGCATAAAGAAGATAAAAATTTCTCCAAACTTTACAAGCCCTAATATTTTAAATAAAGATGACCTCTTAATGTTTTTATATTTTGGAGAAGATTCCTTTTTCGAAAAAGGAATTAAATTCCTTAGATGTGATTACGAAACTTTTAAGGAATTCCAAAAACCATCATTCGATTGTGATTCTGATTCTAGTATTGAAGATAACTCCAATGTGTTGAACCCAGAAGAAACAATTTCTCATGAAGATTCATTTTTGATAAAATGCTTCCTATGCCAAAAAGAGATTGGTATTGGAAGAAGTTATTTGGAATTTCCTTGCTGTACGGAAATGAAAGTTCATCTCTCGTGCATCCAACTTTGGGGAGAGTCGAACAACCACTTTGAAACGGTTATTGATGAATTATTCCCACTAAAGGAGTTTGTTGCTCCTTTAGTTCCTCTTTATATTTCCTGTCCGTGTTGTTTTAAAGACTTTGATTGGGAGGAAGCGAAAAAAAACTATGTAAAGAGTAAAAACGTTCCTACTAAAAGTCTTGAACTAGAAGAAAATGTCCCCTTATCAAGCAACGGCGAGAAAGAAAACTATAATCAAGAAGAAAACTCTCAAAATAAAGCAGTTGGAGATGGTTTTTTAGAGATGGATTTCTACAGTTCCGGAAACAAACTCTCTTATGTACATGAAACCAAACAAAAGAGGGATATTCTTTTCTCGGATGATGAATTTTCAGAAATTTCACAAAAGTGTGAGTTTATTGATCTAACTATTGACTCTGATTAAGCAAGAAGAGCGTAGTTCTATTCTACTTTCATTACTAGTGTAGTAATTTTTTAATGCTAATATATGAAACCACTATATATATTATCATTTATAACTATCTATTTTATAACTTAAATTTCTTTTTCATTAAAATCTAAAGAAAATGAAGGATATCTTACACTTTCTTCGCTTGTATCTGATTCGCTTCTTTGTGATTCATAACCATCTCTATAATTGGCAAAAAATACATTCCCAACGTCTAGTTTAGGGTCTAAAAATACATGATCTGAAGTATTTAGTTTGCTTCCAGTATTGTCATGACCAATTTTTTCCAATAGAAAAGTCTTGATTCCACTAATTGGGTCTAAGTTTGAGAAACTCAAAGTTTCCTCAAGATTCCATAATCTTCTAGATAAACTACTTAGAAATCCTGATCTTGTGTGATGTTCAGCAAATTCGCCACTTCCTGAAAATTCCCTACCCAATTTGTCATTAAATGTTCCTTTTTCAGCGCAAAATTCAACATTATTCTCATTTTTCACAGTATTTATCTGATTAGTTTGGGATTTATGTTCGCTGTTATCCATAATTGTTATGCTTTCTATAGATGAAAGACTACTATTTCTACTATTCATTGACTTACTACAAGTATCCAAATATTCATCTAAATGAGAATTCGAATCGGATATCAGCTTTGCTTCATTTATAATTTTACTAGATTCAACTTGATCTTTTTTTGTTTCATATAGTGATTCTGAATCTAAAAATTCACATGAACAATAGATTGTTTCTTTTGACTTAAATCTAATTTTTGCACCTGTTTGAGAGGGATTTGAATCTTTAGCTTCAATTACCTTGCTTTCTTCTTGAGATTTTGATTTTTTAAAACTCTCTAATTCTTCCATTTTTCCATCCTTTTTCTGAAAGCTGACCAATGAATCTTTAAGGCTACTCATTTTTTAATGCTTTAACACTATGCATTCCATAAAAAATAGCAGATTAACACAAAACATGCCATCGAAATTCTTCGTTCTTATATATGATATATAAGTTAACCGAGTATATTTTAATACTTTGTTATTCTACCCACCTATTTACCTAACTCTAAAAAAAGCAAGTCATTTGATACACGCAAATTAGGCGCCATCATGTGAAATTTAGTGTTACAGTAATAATGCAACGGCAAGTAAAGAAAAAAAATTAATATGACAAAAATTGAGAGTACCAGTTTTAATGGGATAATCATACCTAATTTTAATTATATCAATTTCAACCTTAATTGATGAATACAAATGGTTTTGAAGGTATTTCTAATGTTTTTGTCTAGAAAATTTGAACAGTTTTTAGTTTTGTGTTTCACCTCACAATGAGGGAATTGTGTACTATGATTAAAGGTATTTTAATTACGTTAAATTTTATGTTTTTGAGGTAAAGTGGGTAGATAATCTATTTAATTCCAAATATAACTGATAAAATACTATAAAAGGCGAGCAATTATAATATAAAACCTATTTGCATGTTTTCAAATATAAAATGTAATTTATTTTTACTATATGTATTCTCGTGTAGTTTTTTAACAAGTTATAAATAGCGAAATTAAGGCGCCAAACATTTTTATTAGATTTGACAAATAGAAAGAAAGAAAAAAGTAGAAGGTTTTGATTTGATTCTTTTCTGGAGACAGTAAAACTAATTATGTACGAAAGTTACAACTTTCAAAAAGATTATAAAATAGTTTTTGGATCAACATCAGAAAGCAGGAGAATGGTTTTCTCTAAGGCAAAAATAAAGTTGTCAGAATTTGTATCAGCAGACATCGATGAGAGAATCATTACAGATGATGATCCAAATAAATTGGTAATAAAATTATCAGAAGCTAAAATGGATGCAGTTCTTAAGAAACTTCCATATAAAAACGGAGTTGACAAAGTAATTGTAATTTGCGCCGATACAGTTGCATTAAAGGATGGCGAGGTGAGGAACAAGGCAAAAGATTATTATGAGAGACTCAGATATGTGAAATCATATAGTGAAAGCTATGCAGATTGTATAACAGGAGTAACAGTGTATAATTATTTCACAGGAAGGAGGCTATCTAATGTAACAGTTTCAAGAGTGCACTATAAAAAAATGCCTGATGAGGCAATACAACAGATTGTTGAGAATTCTGAGATAATTAAATACTCATGCGGCGCACTTGCAATCGACTGCCCATTCATGGGAAAGTTTGTTGATGGAATTGACGGAGATGTTGAAAATATTATGGGAATATCAGTTTGCAATACTGTTGAGCTAATGGAAAAATCGATTGCTCTAGGCGTAGTAAATTGAATAATTATCTAGATATTGACTAAAACTTCAAATCTGTATGAGAATTAATTCATTGAGTTAAGTTCAGATCTAAGCTGCTTTGCTTCATTTAATAGCCAAGTTATCTAATAATACTATTAAGGAATACTTTTGAATATAAAGTTATACTTACCTGATGTTTTCTCTTTTGATTACAAGATTGTCTAAGCTCTCTATCTTTGTTTAGTTTTGTTTCTCTTGATAGATTATCTCGAAAACCAACTCCTTGATTTGATTTTTTGAGATCATCTAAATCTAATGTTTTGACATTTTCAATAGATGAAATTTCATAAAATTCATTCAAATATTTATTTTTCTTCTTTCTTTTTTCTTTTTTTTTTACACCAATTTTGGACGAAATTTGCTTAGACAAATTAGGTTCAATATTTGTTTCAGGAGTGATTTGATCTTTCTTTTCAAGACTGCCTTCGTAGCAAGGAACAGAATTATCACTCTTTTCACTCTGATGTTGTTCCGAATTCACAGCAATACTTGATTTGAATTCGTTATCCCCTTCTTTACAAACGCTCGAGTCCTCAAGAGCAGTGTAATCATCATCAGAGCCAGACAGATAGCCGTGAAAAAATGAGCTCATAAATAAATAGAATGAAATGGCGCCAAAACAAAAATTAATTTTAAACGTTCAACTGCAAAAAACAAAAAAAGAAAATAACATAATTTTAACCTGCTTAAGCAGTTATCCACACTTTCCACCACCACATCCTCCAGAAGAAACGAATGACGCTCCTGATCTTTTGGTAACTTCTAAAATGCCAAATACTTCAGCATCAGTTGGATGAATTCCAACCATGTCATCAAAGTCCTTTTTAGTTGCCCCAAGTTTGACTGCAAGCGAGAATCCTTGAGTAATTTCTCCAGCATTGGGACCAACAAAATGGAATCCAACAACTTTTTCACCTTGACTCTTAACTACAACAAGTTTTGCCAAACAGTTTAAAGGAAGTGCAAAGTCCATCTCATTTTCGCGAAGATGCTCAGGTTTTTCTCTATGGGCAGCGGCAATTTCAAGTGTGCTGAACTCGGAAAGATATTCTTCAATATCGTCCTCCCCATATTTAGCAATTGCAGCTTCAGATGAAAGTCCAACATGCCCATATTCTATAGGTGTAAACACAGTGGTAGGGATGTAATCATAATCAATAAATTCGTTAGACCCAGCAAAAAGCCTTTTTGATAAAAGAATTCCGGCCTTAATTGCAACAGGAGTTAGTTCGGGTCTTCCCTCTACAATATCACCTACTGCAAATATACTTGGAACAGAAGTAGCATCTTTAGGGGCAATGATCTTGCCAGAATCCGAAACTTCAACTCCAACAGCATTCAGATTAAGTCCCTTTACATCTGGGTTACGACCTGTTGCATATAAAACAGTTTCAAACTCTTCAACAGAACCATCGCTGAAAGACACTCTAATATTCTCATTTAACTTTTCAATGTTAATTGGCACAACACCAACAAGGAACTTAGTTCCCGTTGCCTTCATATATTCAACAATCTTTTCAGAACATTGTCTGTCGAACCCTCTTAAGGGAATTGATCTCACTGCAACTGTTGTATCAAAACCTAGTTCATTTAGGAACCCAGCTGTCTCTAATCCAATGTAAGAAGCTCCAACGACTAGAGTCTTCCCCGGACTTTTAGAGAGGAAGAAGATATCATCAGAAGTAATTGAATATTGGATAGCTCCCGGAACAGTTTCTGGGATGCTGGGTCGCCCTCCTGTTGCTAATAAGATGTATCTAGAAGTAATTGTTTTTTTCTGCCCGTTGTCCTCATATTCAACAGAATGGGGGCCAGCTAACTTTGCCAGTGCATTGATATATTCAACATTACCCACACGTAGTCCTGTTCGGTAGCTAAAGTTAAGCATTCTTATATGATTTCGCAAAGTTTCTACTAATTTTTCCCATTCAAAGCTAGAACTAGTTTTGTGTCCAAACATTTGAGCATCATGGTGAATACTACTAGCTATTAATGCTGAATAGTGCATAAGCTTCTTTGGTACACATCCCACATTCACGCATGTTCCACCCAGTCCCCATTTCGTACCTTGGGTGGAAGGCTTCACAAAATCGAATAGTGCCACCTTTTTACCATATTTAGCTGCCTCTTTTGCAGCTGCCATTCCGCCAGAACCGCCACCAATTACAACTAAATCATACATAAATGTTAGATCAGCCATGATTATTTTCGCCTTTTTCATGAATGTTAAGAACAATATTGTGATTAGTGTAAATTTCATTAAACAAAAAATCACAAATTTGGCGGCGCCAACCTTCTAAGATACTAAGGATTTTAAATAATAGCAGACACTAGAAGCAAAAATAAATTATTTGTTGAAGGTAGTTGTAATAAAACAATATTAAATGAACTCATAATTATGATTTCAAGTTATATTAATTAACAAAAAAATGAGCTTGCTTTCAAAAATGAATTTCTGGAAAAATAAAAAAAAAACACGCACAAACACAAATACAAAAGGTTAAAAGTTCGCTTTCTCATTTATTTATAACTCAGTAATCTTGTTACAATTGCTTTAAATGTTTTTTTGTATTAATTATTATCCTTTTATCACACTGGCGCCTAAAATTGAATTTTTAGCCTTGAAATAATTTACAGGCGAATTTAAAAATAGGTAAGGGCACATAAATTAATGTATTATTCACTCTATATAAATAATAAGAATGGAAGTTTAATATATCAAAGGGTAAGGGTTACGTTACGTAATATAACTCTAAAAATATTAATTGTGCAATTTAAAATTTGAATTAGGACTTCTCTGACATTCCTTTGACGGCAAATGATAGAATTAGATTAGCTTCCACTTTTCATGGGCTTTGTACAATTGCAAGGCAAATTTCTCCGATTAAAACAAAGAAACTGGATGATTATATTCAGACTTCAAATGGGATCAGCTCAATTTCTACTGAATTATTCAGATTAGAGTGCTTTGAGACTCTAACAGGTAAGAGAAAGCATTATACTTTGATTTTGACTTGTAAAATGCACACGTCAATTCACATTAAACATTAATTTTAGGCTTAAGATTTTTCCTAATAGCAAGCAAAGATACGCAGGGGATGAATGAACTTTTACATAAAGTCTATCAAGGATACACTGACTACGTATTAAAAAACCCATTTCATGACTTAGATATGCCAATTAGAAGTATTTTGTTTGATAAAGAGATTGACAGAATATTTTCGAATTAATGAATCAGTAAAATTTAATAATATATTTTTATAGAAATCAACAAGAATAATACTGTTAAAAAAGCGAATAGTGACGAACAATACTTAATAGCAAGCAATACAAAAATTATAATCCTTGATTTCCCTAGGTGTGCATGAAACAATATTCTTTGTAGTTTCCCTTATAAATTACTAATATAAATTTTTAATTTAGCATGACATTGTCTCGTTTTCGCGCCAATAGAAATGTTGTTTTTTTTTTACCGGTATTAATTGTCGCATGCAGATTTACCGGTATTACACCTAAAATTATTTTAATTATCTGGTCAAGAAGAGCAGGCCAAAGGAATTAAAAGTTCTGGTTTTTATTTTAACTGAGGAGTTGGAAGATGATGAAACACCCAGATGGAGATTATATGACATCAATTAATTCAGTTGGAGAAAGGTCAAAGCTAGTTAGTGAAGTTTCTATGAATGTTGTAAATCCAAATATTTCCGGAAGAATGAGAGAAAAACAAACCAGAGTTGTTCAAATTGACAATTCAAGAGTGACAAGTGTAGGGATGGAACCTGAGATGAAATCTGACTTGGATTGCAATGGCGGCTACACGTCTGCTAACTGTACAAATATTGTCGGAGGAAAAAATCAGCTAGACAGAGAAGTCACACAAAATAAACCATTAGAAAGAATAGGTCCAAATAATACAGATTTTAGAAACAGTAAATCAACCTCTACAACAGCATCATCTCATTCAGGTTCTTCACTTTCTCACCCTCATAACAAATGGAGCATTCCTTCAAGATATCAAGTAAGACACTTAATTGGTACAGGCTCTTATGGCCATGTATGCGAGGCATATGATAGTAAAGAAAACCGTTTAGTGGCAATTAAGAAGATTCATCGAGTTTTTGAGGATTTAGTGGATTGTAAAAGGATTTTGAGGGAAATTGCAATACTAAGTAGGCTGAACCATGATCACATAGTTAAAATTTTGGATATCTGCGTTCCAGAAGATACTGAACACTTTGATGAAATTTATTTGGTATTGGAGATTGCCGATAGTGATTTCAAAAAGTTGTTTAGAACCCCGGTATATCTTTCAGAATTACATGTAAAAACACTACTATATAATCTATTAGTTGGACTTAAATATATCCATTCAGCAGGAATTTATCACAGAGATTTAAAACCAGCAAATTGCCTTGTTAATCAAGATTGCGGAGTAAAAATTTGTGACTTTGGACTAGCCAGAACAGTTAAAAGACCTACAGATACAATAAATTATAACTCTGCTGCAAGCAATAATGTTAATAATTTAGCGGTGAATAGGAAATCTGTAATGAGTGGCACTAGTATTAAGAGTGATAGTTCGCAAGAAAGTGCAGGATTTAAACAAGAAAGGAGGTTTTTGAAACGTCAACTTACTGGACATGTAGTAACCAGATGGTACCGTGCTCCTGAACTTATTTTATTGCAAGAAAATTATACTGAAGCTATTGATATGTGGAGTGTTGGATGTATTTTTGCTGAGCTTCTTAATATGCTTAAAGAGAATGTGGCGTATTATAGTGATAGAAGTCCGCTTTTCCCAGGTAGCAGCTGTTTCCCACTTTCACCTGATAATAAACAACAGACTGAAGATTATCGTTTTAAAATTAGAGGAAATAGAGATCAACTAAATATGATTTTCAACGTATTGGGTTCTCCATCAGACGAGGATATTGAAGTTCTAGAAAAAGAAGATGCAAAAAGATATATTCGTATTTTCAGCAAGAGAACAGGAATCGACTTACAAACAAGGTTCCCAGGTGCTTCAAGCCAATCAATTGATTTACTCAAGAAAATGCTGGTTTTTAATCCTAATAAAAGGATTACTGTAGACGAGGCTTTGAGTCATTCGCTCTTTAAAAATATAAGAAACGAAATGCTCGAAATTATATCTCATGAAAAAGTAACACTTCCATTTGATGATTGGAGCTCTATGACAGAGCGAGAACTAAGATATTTCTTTTTAAAGGAGATACAAAGATTTTCTCCTGACTTGGTAATTCCGGATTCCATTAAAATGGACATCGAATGACCAAGTTAGACTCAAACGGATGGTTAACTATCAGAATCTGCAATATGTAGGCTCAAATGATTTTTTATAGTCTATAATGCTGTTATAATTTGCAATAATCTACGAGTATATATGTGTATCCCCTAGTATGCATATGTATCATTTCTTGATGAACTTTTTTTCTAATGATTATTCCTCAATTACTTAAAGTAATTTTTGGGTTATAACTTTTTCCTCAACATTTTAATTTCATTATTTAACTTATATTTTATTTGGAAATTAATAAAGGTTCTAGTAGATTATTAATTAATTTGAATAATATATTTAGTATAAAATGGGTTTTAACGGATTTTTTGAAGATAATAATAAATCCTTGACAATAATTTTTAATTGGATTTTCAAAAATTTGATTAAATTTTAAGATTAATAAATAGATTCTGCAAATTCTCCGTAAAGGTATTTATACGCAAATCCGAGGATGTGCATGAGCAGCTTAAAATAATTAAATAATATTTAAAAAAAGAGGAAAAAACTAAGTAAAAAATAGCTTTTAGTGAAAAGTTATTAAGTGATCAAATTTCAAATGGAAATAGTAGATTATATACATTGATGAATAAATTCAAATGAGAGAAGGAAAGCATGATCAAGACTTGAATTTCACTAATTCAAGAGAATCGAATAAAGATAAGCATGGCGTTATGGAACAGAGAAGAGAGATACAGAGAGAGATCGAGTTGGAGAGAGAATATTTCAGAGGTACTGAAAGAAATAGCGAGGAAGTTAAAATTGCAAGAAATAGAAGTGATTTGAATAAAGAAAAAGAAAGTAAGGTTTCAGTAAAAAAAGTTGGAGTTTTTCTAAGGCAACTTGCAAACGTCCAGCCTGACATTGTTGATTTCGTTGCAACTAGATTTGGAATTTTAGGTGGAATAATTTATGAAAAACCTTGGTACTTTATTTTGGGCTCAGTTTTATTAACACTAATATGCTCAATAGGGTTTATCCCAGGGATTCCAAAATGGGTTGACTCTGCAGAACATTTATACTCTCTTCCTTATAGCTTGGCAAGAGATCATGGGGAATTGCATGATCAGCTATTTAGTAATACCAAAAGTAGATCTCAGCTGATAGTAGTTACTTCACAAACTCCTGGAGAAAATGTCTTTACTTGGGAGTTTTTGGAAATTGTGTCACAAGTTAATAAGTTAATTAGAGGAGAAGCTTTAGATGCTGTTGGAGGGAGAAGAGTTGGAGTTAAAGTCGGTCCAAGCCCGAGCGGAGATAAGAATTTAGATGAAGCACATACAGAAGATGAAACTTCTAAATCAATTAAGAGAGAAGAGTACTTTTCTGATGTTACAGAAGATAAGCATTACAATAATAATGAAGTTGATCCATTTAGACTTTCCCACGAAACATTTCTGACTTATAACAATATTTGCACAATGACACCATTTGGAACTTGTTCGGTTCAAAATGTAATTGAAGCAGGAGCTTTGGAAATGAAAGCAATTTTAGGAGATGAGGATCCTGAATTATATATGCTAGATGGGCTTGTATTTAACTTAAGAAAACAAGGATTTCTTCCAGATTATATTTTAGGAAAAATGAAAACAAAACCTTGTGTTAGAACTCTCCCAACAGAACTCATCTCAAAGATTTTATCACCAGACAAATACTCGAGTTCTTCAAAAGGACCTGGATTCTCTGATGCTAAGATTGAGTGCATTATAGGAGCTGAAGCTTTTCTGATGGTTTACGATATTTTCGATGATGGCACTCCTGAGAACTTGTCAAGAAATCTTCTTTGGGAACAATCTCTTGTAAGTATATTAAAAGATAATAGAGATTGGGGTCGTGCAAGAATTTCTTTTAGCGCATTTCGTAGTAGAGACGATGAACTAAAGGCATCAACTTCAGAAAATTCAGATATTCTTTTAGTAGGATTAACTTTTACGCTTCTATTTTTCTATGTGGGAGTGGCTAACTTCAGCTTTGACCTATATAAAATGAAAACTTATAGTGGATTGGCAGGACTTTTTTCAGCACTCCTTGGCTTGGCTTCAGGAATGGGTTTAATGTCAATTTTTGGCGTTTCTTTTGTCCCAACAGTTTTGGTAACTCCATTTCTAATTATGGGAGCTGCTGTGAACTATTTATTTGTCATAGTTAATGCTTATTCGACAGGGTATACTATCCCAAGTACAAAAGAAAGATGCAGATTAGCCTTACAAGATAGTGTAATTGGAATTACAATAACAATGTGTACTGGATTGGTTTCTTTCTCAATTGGGGCAGTTGGAGAGCCGTATCTTTCAATTCGTAATTTCTGCCTATTTTCTGCAGCATCCATAATATTTACCTATTTATATGTATTTTTATTTATGTTTCCTATACTTTGTTTAGATGCAAAAAGAGAAGCATCTAGAAGAGTACATTTTTTTGGACTTCCAAAACTAACATCAAATGATATTAAAGCAACCAGAGATTTAGACCTTGGTAGATCTATTCCAGTTGATAACATTAATTCTTTTGCGGTTGTTAGTTATAATCTTTCAAGAGCTCTGAAGGAATATAATATCCAGCTTTACCCTTTCGGAGAATATGATAATGAAGAAAATATCCAAGAGTTTTTTGATATAGATGATAGCAGCGAAACAAAGCTTAACCTTTCTAATATTCAAGATAACAAAGTAGATTTCCGTTTAGAACAAGAAAGGAAAATAACTGTAAATAATAAAATGGGCTTTTTCACCAAGTTAAGAAAAAGAATTTTTCATGTACCAATTTTGGCTAAATACCAGTATTGTGACAGGAAAGCTACTTCAGAAAGTACCATACCTTCATTTAATCAACTTAGACATGAAATGAGGTTATCAGACTTTGATCTTGTTAGTCGTGATCTTGATCAAAATATCCTAGAAACTATTAAAAATAACAATCAAATAGTTCAAAGGAAAGATGATTCAAATAATATAAAAGCACTAAAAAATATTAGTATTGAAGATTTAGGCAAAGAATATGATTTAAATCATGTTGATGATCTTCTTCAAATACTATTAGCAGAACCTTTAGGAAATGTTGGAAGAACTACAAGAAGACTAATGTTGCATTATATTGGGCCAGTTATGGCAACTCCTATTGTGAAGATTATTGTAATTATAATATGGCTTGGATTCCTTGGAGTGTCAATATATGGCTTTACAAAGATGGAAAGTGGCTTAGATCTTAGAGATTTATCTCCTCCATCTAGCTATCTTCAAGCCTTTGACCAAGACTTCACCAAATACTTCAATAAATATGATGTCCCAACTGATGTTTATTTTCCAGAAAAGTTGGAGTGGTGGAAAAGGGGTGTTCAAGATAGAATTTTTGATTTTGTTGAAAGACTTGAAAGACTTGAATCTACTCAAAGAGTGATTGATCCGTTATACAATTTAATGAAAAACCCAGAATTAGCAGCAGCTCTTAGGAGTGGAAATAAGAAATTATTTCAAGAAACCCTATATAATGAGCTATATAATAACCCTGAAAGTAACTATAAACAATTTTCTTTTGATTTTGTTTGGAAAGAAAGAGAATTAATAACTTACAGAATAAAATTACTGGCAAAAGGAATGCCAACTTCTCAACAAAAAGCTGATTGGATGACTTCAATCAGGAGGCTATGCAATGATGAAGAAAAAAATGAAAAAATACCATTCAAGGTTGTTGCTTACAACTATATGATGTTATTCTATGAAAGTGACCTTAGTATTCTCACTGAGTGCTTTTCAAATATGTTAAGTTGTGGAATTGCAATCGAGCTTATAACATTAATGTTGATTCCAGAACTAATGTCTGGTCTTTTTGTTATTATTTTAATGGCATGTATAGATATTGGTCTATTTGGATTCATGTACTATTGGAATGTGAAACTCAACATGGTCAGTATGATTAACTTGTTACTATCTATGGGATTTGCAGTTGATTATTCAACATTAATGACGCACACATTTTCACATTGTTATGGTAAAACTCGAAATCACAGAATGATTGAGTCACTGGGGCTTATGGGAGCGCCTGTATGCCACGGAGCAATGTCAACTTTTCTTGGGATTGTTGTTCTTTCAGGAAGTTCGTCATATATTTTCACTGTCTTCTTTAAGATGATGGTCATGGTAGTCGGGTTTGGAATTTTCCATGGAGCTGTTGTTCTGCCTATTCTTCTCTCATTGGTTGGAAGAATGCCTAATCATTCTTCAAATATACTTTATCAAGTTATTGAATGGATACAAAGTGGCCATTCATATTCTCCTATTTCTAAAGTAAATCTTCCAATGATCAAAGCACCGCCAGAATCGAGTATTGAATTAGATGATCAAATACTTTCAGCCGATCTAAGGCTTGAAAAGAATGTAATTCCAAACAGCACAGTAGATTTCTTAAAAATTTTAAAAGAAACAAAATTACAATATTAATTTTTGAGTTTATTTCGAATAATAAAATAGTTTATTTCATATTTGCTTCTTAAATTTCTATTTAATTAATTGAAAGATAGCTTATAAGAATAATTCCGTTATTTTACTTTGAAATAATTAAATTTAAATCCTTAAATTTAATTTAATAACTTAATTAAATTCAACATTAAATATATTATTATACATGCCATTGTAAACAATAATATTATTAGTTATCAATTCCATATCCAATGATAGTATTATTAAAAATTCAATCTATATTTCAGTTTTGACAGTACTCTTCTAACAATTCATTATATTATAGTTGAATGTAAAGACACTAGTTCATTTTAAAAAATCTGTGTATTTGAGACTAGAAATATACCTTATTTAATTTTATATTTATAATCAGTAAACTAAAGCTATATTTCAGAAAATTATTCTAAGCGAATAATCTTTGAATATAGTTAATTATAAATTGTTAATATTGGAAAATATGCAGAAATGATTTATCATTCAAATCCGGATATCTCAAATGCATATAAAATAAAAATCTTTACTATTTTTTTTCGAGAAAAATAATTATTTAGCTATTCCCATTCTAATAATTATTATTGAATTATTGTCAATTTAATCTTTTAACACATATAGCTCTATTCTCAAAGTAGCTAATTTGATTATTGAAGGTAATTTGCTACATTCAAAAAGATTAGTTACTTGAACAAATGTTAATAATTGATATCTTTTTGCGATTTACTTTTGCAGCTTTGGAAGGAAAATCTAAACAATATTCCTTCATAACCAAAATTAAATATTTTTGAACAAAGCTTCGTTACTTCCATCTTATAAATTGTTCCAGATTTAATATTTTAGATTCAAATATTTCGATGTTTAGCAAGTGCCTTTAAATATTTAATGGCTTAATTACATGCTATTGTGAAAATAAAGCAATCTCTGTTCAAAACATAATAAAATAAGGAAAATTGCTCCAAAATACAAACAATAGTGTTGCTCTAATCATTCAAACTCATTATGGTAAGATAAATTTCTGGAATTCAAAGTTTTTTTTAGAAAACTCTGCTAGAGAAATAGCAAGAGTTTGTTGAATAATTATTAATACCAATCATAACATAATTTGGAAATTATAGAAAATGAAGGCCAAGATTCAGAAATATATAAAAAATAACAAACAAAACGAATAAAATGTTATTTCTGGAGCCGTTACTCTTTAAATTATTTAATTATCAAATTCGTCTTTAAATATTCGAAACATAAAATATCACAAAATAAAATTAAAGCTAAATATAGAAAACTAAGACAATTTTAAATGACTCGGTTTTCCTTTATTTTATTTTGCAATTAATTTGAAAAATTTCCATCCATTCAAAAAAATAACCATACAACCTCTAGAAAATAAAATTGGAAATGATTAGTTTAAACACAGCAATACCATAGACCCATATTTTGGAAATAATACAAATATTTCAAATGTATTTAATTGATTTGTTCAATAAGCGGATATACATTAACTTTATTAATTCTTAAATGAATAAACATAAATTTAATTCACTCTTTTTAATCTTTGATATACATTCTTTATTTTCTTTGAAATGGATTTTTGGCTTTTTTTTTCCGAAAAATCTCCATATGTGCCAACTACAATAGAAGGGATAATAAATGAATTGAGCTCTTTGTTAATATTATCAGAAATTCTGACAAGGCTTTCATCAAAAGTTAATTGTTTCCCCCAAGGGGCGTTGGTTACAATTTTGAGTCCGTTTTCTGTTCTAAAAATACCTTTCTGTACATCATAATATGAACCATCAGATCTAAAAATAGTGTATGAACGTTTTTCATATGAATAGGAAAAGTTTTCTGGTAAAATCAAAGACATATACTTATCATCAATTATGAAAAGAAGAGCTGTAGGAGTTCCATCTTCTTGAATATTGGAAAATGCATCTTCACTTGATTTAGAAATATTGGATTTAAGTAGCTTAATAAGTTCTATATAATTTCTATTGGAGGGGAAAATAGTCGAAGTAATTGGGTTCCAATCAGCAGGAGGTTCCTGTGGCTTGAAACAACGTATCGACTCCGGAGAGAATTTGAAGTTAATCATTTCACTTTCTAGAAATATTTGCGCTCCCCATGGACATTCAGTTGAAATAATATCACCGTTACTTTTTCTAAGTTCTAATTCATTCAAACAAAATATATCACTACCTGATTCAATAAAAACTGTTCCAGAGTTCCCAATCAAGTCACCAACAAAATGTTTCTCAATTGAAATCAATATGAAATTTTTCGACTCGATTTCGTAAAAAACTAAATAAGAGTCTCTACCATAGATTGGAATTTCAAAAGTACCCGAATATACACGTTTCTGAAATTTATTGTTTAGACTGGTTGCTACAATCGTGAGAGGGCCAAATCCATGTCTATTTAAAATAGGAAGTGAATCAATTACATTCTTTTCCGCGCTATTAAGGCTTAAAGAAGGTTGATCATTCTCTATTTTAATTGACTCCCTTGAACTAAAGCTAAATTCTTTATATTGCATCCCGCAGAACTCTTCTTCCCCTTAATATTTTATTCTGAACAAAATTTTACAGCCATAAATGTTTCGAAAATCTATTTACTATAAATCTCAGAATTTACTTAATAGTAATAATCTATTAATTGCTGTGTAGTTTTAATATACCCATTAATTCTGAATAGTCGACTAATATATTCACCTATTAGTTATTGACTAAATTGTTTCAATATCAAGTAAATTTCTATCACAGTCTATAAATATTCTAAATGATTTGGCATTTTCAACGTATAAGTCTTGTCAGAGTTGAATGCTGTATGCACATGCTGCAAACTTTCTACATGCGCACTTAAATGTTTTATATTTTTAAAATTCCAATTTTTTTACTCTTAAATTCCCAAATTTCTCTTTTTTTTTTTGAGAATTGCCTAGTTTTATTTGCAGTGCTACACTTTTTGAATACTAGATTTTTTGGCGGGTGTACATGTATTATGACAAGCTTTTGGCGTATAAATACGTGTAGAAAAAAATTCGAATATCAAAGTTTAACAGTATTTTTGTCTAGTTAGGAAAAGTGCATTTCTGATATTATAATTATGAAAATAAGTTTAATATGTTTGTAAATTATTTCAATTACTGAAAAATTTCACGGATAGTTATACAGTTGAGAATTTTAAATTGGGGAATATTCGAGGTTGGAATGGGTAAATTCTATAGAATTGTTGGGTATTTTTATTTAAATTTTTTTTTTTAAATTTGTTTTTCAAACAGTTTTTCTCTTCTTTCATTTTTTTTGGTTCTGAATTCCATTACTTATTTGGATTCAGTGGTTGGTAATTCCAAATATTTGTTAGGGTAAATTTCTTATTTTTTTTTAATAAAATTGTTCAGCAAGAATGGTTAAATTTTATTATTCTAAAGAAAGTAAATCGCTAACCAGGTATATTCATCCCAATTCTTCAAGAGTTGGGATTTCAACAAAAATAATTGAATAAGTTGATTTCCTAGAATTGATATTTCTCAAAATTTAATTGAATGATGCAAAATTAACATACTCAGGCTAAATATTAACTTTTGTTAATGTTCTACGAACATTTGGTGATTTTTTCATTTCTTCAAAGTTATACAAACTAATTTAAATAATTAAAAAAATGGCATTCTCGAATAATAATCGTTCTTAATATATTCTAAGCTTGACATGCTTGGAAGCGATTCAAATAAACTATTCAAATAATATAACCAGTAAATACTTTGAATATTTGGGATATCAATGAAAATAAAGTTTTCAAGTTAATAGAGCATTTAAAATTAAAATACAAGATATTCAAGTCGGAAATGCATTAATCGGTTAAATGCTTCAAATTTAATTCGAGAAACTTAAAAGCTTTGGTTTTCCTTTTTTTTTTTAATGAACTGTTCATCAACGTCTTTGGAATATATTGTAAGTTAATTTAAAAAGTTAACAAAAATAAAATCTAATAATGTTAACGGAAATAAAAGAATGTTAAGTTGTATATATATTGGGCTTTCAGACTATTGAAAGAATAATTTTAATCTGAAAAAATACTTTATTGAAGGCAGGGCTATGTATCTTATTCAAAAGTATACAATTACTGAAATTAAAACTAAAAATACTTTACAAAAATAATAAATATTTCAAAAGCGTAATATTGTTTAACGTAATTCTCCAATAGAAAATTTCTGAAATTGTGAATTTAGAATGTTAAAAAATTGTACAATTAATTTGAAGGTAAAAATAAAAAGCTGTTTTAACTAGATTGATGAATTGATACTAATGAGATTCAAAAAATTCTATTTATACTTAATGATTCAGGTTTGTAATTATTTCGTCGTCTCAAAATCAATATCAAATATTAATAATACTTGTATAAAAGAACATCCATCTACAAATCCATTAATTTCAGGTTCAACTAAAAAACACAAGTTTATAATATATATTCTCAAAAAAAAATCTAGAAATACAAAAATACTTGAAATATTTTTTTCAATTTTTACATGAAATGATTTTTGCCAAGATAAAGTTTAAGCGGGCATTTCAATTTTCTATATGTTGTATCCTTAAACTTTTAATAATAGTCTTTAAATACTAATTAATTGTATTAGAATTGATATTTGCCAATTATTTTATCCTTTTAGAGGATTTATAGCCTGAGGCTATCATAGTTGTTAAAAATGACTAATCTTGTTAAGAAAATGCTTTATTCGTTAATTTTGGCCATTACTTTACTTTACGCCAATACGAATTATATTACAAATAATCATATTTTCGCACAGCTATCCTTACTCACTATTCAATTATCAGCTTCTTCTTCACACCATGATTCAATTGCTCTTTCGAATTTATCTCTGGAGCAGAAGTACAGAAATTGTCTAGGTGATCTTCAGACATTGAAACAATCATTAGAAGCGGCTATTTTAGAGCTTAATACATGCAAGGCTGAAGAAGAATCGATAAATTCTAGATATGAAAGAAAGAGCAAAGTTTGCGACCTTCTGAAAGATGATTATTCTAAATATTGTAAGAGCCATAATTTTAAATCTCCAGCTTTTGATAAAGAATCGTGTAAAACTCTATTGGAGAGAATTAAAGAGTGCTTAAAACAGAAGAGTAGCATTGGAAATGAATTAGGAAAAAAGACTAAAGAGTGCACAGAATTGCAACGTAAAGTTGATGAAAGAACCAGTTTGTATAATAAAATGGATAAGAAATGCTCCACTATTGAGCGAGAACTGTTCAAACACCGTTCTCAAACTAGTATTCGTGTTGTTACTCAAGAAGATGTTATGGAAAAACCTGTTTCGGCGTTATCTGAAGCTGATGTACAATCGCTAATGGAAGTTATTCAAGAAACAAGAAGAAGTCTGCAAGTTTGTTTGGAAGAATTAAATGAATTATCTCAAAGACTTGTCGAAAAAACTGACAAAATGTATGGAATTTCAGAGCAAATTACAGATGCTCTAGGTGGTGCAATAAGTACAAAAACTAAAAAAAAAAATAAACATAAGAAAAAAATTAATAGGCTTGAGAAGGACTTAAAGGGTTTGGAAGAAGAAAAAAGGGGTGCGATGAAGCTTCAATTCTCTAAAGAGAATGAATGCAGAAACTTGCAATCTAAGCTACGTCAAGCTGAAGAGAGACTTAAATTAGCTGAGTCTCGACCTACGATTCCTGAAGACCAAGGAAGTCGTCGTGGATGTTTTGATCGATTTACTGCTTTTGTTTCAAGAACTTATAGGAGAATTACAAGCAGACTTAGAACTAGAGTAACAGGAAGATTTTCAAGGAATAGTAGACCTCGCAGAAGTCAAACAAGGTTTTGATTTGAATATTTCAAATTAATACTTTTTGCCCTAAATGAGCCACTATTTGCAGAAACTTGATTATTGTATGAATATTATTCACCTTTTTGTACTACTTCATACTTATCTATTTTAATTATCACTGCATGAAGGAAGCCATTTAATGGTTCAGAAACATAAAATCAATACAATCTAATTGATTTTATTTAAACTTGGATACATCTTGAATGATTACTATAACTGTTTCAAGACATTCTTTTGCTTAATGAGTCTTGAATCATTATGCATTAATCATTCAAATTATTCACCAAGGGATATGTTATGTTTACAAACTTTTCTCTATGTATTTACATGCAGAGATTATATAATTGATACAAATTACAGATTTTTGGCGGAAATACTAATATTTTCTAATCAGAATGATTAAGATTATTTAGTATATCTTGGAATAATTATCAGGTTGGTTCAAATTAATCGAAATAAAGAATGAAATCTTGGTTCAATATGGTTCTTTTTATCGTACTATTATTAGTAAAATACAATCCACTGAAAAACCCGCAAGCCATTGTCTACGTATTCTGAACAAAGACTAATCAAATTTAATTCAATTATGATATTTATGTTTTTGGATTGTAATTAGTTTTTTATTGGATTTTTAATATTAAGGAGTAACTAATATAATTTAAATCCATAAATCTTAAGATACAACAAATTCATTGAACTTTAAAAAAAATGTATTACAACGTATTAAATAAAAATTTAACAACTCTAAGTTGTTAAATTTGTTGTAATATATCTAAATCAAATAATTTGCATTACAATTTCGCAACAATTTGTGTTTTTTCTGTGTTAAATTGTTAAGAACAGTTATTTTCTGTGTATAATTCCTTGTTCAGCCTATACTGAATATTTTTGAGTTTTACTTTTTTCTTCATTTCTTTCAACAACAAACTAAGCTAGTAAAATGATTTATTACTGAGTTTGCTTGCATTTTTATTTCTTTTGTTAAACTCAAGTTGAATTTTTACAGATTTTTCTTACTGAATTTGACCCATTCTGTTTTTCATCGATATTTTTCATTGCTATTTAAAGTTTATGAAATAACTTTCCACTATATACTTTATTAGTTGCTACAGTTTTATGCTGAATCTATTTTTTCCTTTTTAACAATAATAACAATTTAATTATTAAAAAAATCGTAATTGAATGTTAGTGCTGTTTTAAAAAAAAACGAATCATATTAGTTATATTCGAAATATCCAAATCTTTAAGTTTCACTGAAAATTTTTTGTTTTTTTTTCAATTTTATGCTGCTCAATTTTAATTAAACTTAGAATAAGTCGTAATTAAAAGTTTTGCTTATTAATGAAACTTCATTAATAAAATCTCTTTTCAGAGCAGAATGTATTTTAAGATTTAGTTATACTTTTTCAGGAAACTTAATCAATTTTGTTCAAATAATGAACAGGTTTAGGTAATATTAACTTGAATATTTTCTTTTTTTGCCTTTTAGGATTTCATTTCGTTCTTAAATGAAAGATTACTACTCATTAAAAAAAATGAATTGGTAGTTCATTATTATTTAAAAGCATAAATTACAAATAATCACAAATATTTGTTTACTTCTAAAAGTCTAATTTAGCAAAATATGTTAGAAAATAAATAATTTAAAAGAATAATTCTAATACTGGTTTATTGGAAAATCTTTAGATTACAAACAATGCGTATTAAGTATTCTATGAATGATCATAGAGTTAAATATTACAATAATTAGTTCCTCGCTAGGTAAAGTTATTATTTTTATTAATTATTATATAGAAAGAATTACTTTTTAATATTTTGAAATATATATTTATATTTGCGTTATTGCGATGTCAATTTAAGCTTTATTTATATTTTAATTGATAAAATGTCCATAAAGCTGTTTTGCTTTTCAAATTCATGCTTCCTTTGGATTATTAATGGAAAAAAATGAATGTTTTCCAAGAATGGGTAACAAAACTGATTTTCTTTTATATATAAATGAAGAATTTGGAACGATAGGAAAAAAAAAGTTTTTAGTATTAAAGTTTCAATATATCATTGGTAATTCACAAATTTGCAATTAAATTGAATATATTTTTTTTATCGTTTAATTGAAACGCTCGATAAATAATCAAACTTTACAGAATGTTGTAATTAGGTTTGAAGCCTTGTAAAATATGAGATCATTTTTTTCTTTTAATATTTTATATCTATTTAACCTTTTGGTTATCAAACTCTTCAACTATTAACAAAGTCTTAGTAACTTGAGCAGATAAAAGTTTTTAAAAGTACCATTTGATCTTCGTTAGTTAAACTCAGGTTCACAGGCAACAATATTGTTATGCTGATGGCAAACCCATATATTCCAAACCACGGATGATTATTCATAGGATAAGTTAAGTTTCAAATATGGGACATAGCCGCGATCTTTATACTGGTATCATTTATACTTAATTTCCGGATCAGGAAATAGACTATTGCCGGGCTTATTATTATCAGCTCACACTAAATCGACATTAGGCTTTGGAACATAAAGACTTACTAGAGTTTTGCCAAGGCCAAAAGTTAGGTATTTACAGACACAAATTCCTTCTTTCACTATTATTTTTGAAGACCTAGAAACCCCTAAAAGCCCCCTAAACCTAAACCTAAACCTCTCTAACCTAAAAACCCTAAAAAACCTAAACTAAAACCTAAACCTAAACCCCTAAAACCTAAACCCCTAAAACCCTAAAACCTAAAATTTTGAAAACTATTATCCAAGAATATTTACATTAAGATGAGACCTTTTTGAAATGATAACACAAACATGTAACATTGTAAAAGATAAATATTAAAATAAGCGACTTTATTGGCTTTTTTGAAAAAAACATTTACGAAACATAAAAATTTCAATCCAAACTTTTTGCGCTACAAAAAGTAAAAATTGAATGTATATAAATTGAAACATAGCAGCCGTGTTTAGACTGTAATTTGTTTAATGTAAAAGGATTGATGATAATAATTAAATGGGTGTTGTTTCTTGTTTTATTTTCGGAGTCTTGGTAGTCTCGGTGGTCGGCATCCTTCATGACATAGCCAGTTATTGCAAGTAGCACAACGTAACTGATTATCAGGACCAACAGCTAAGCGATGTTCGTCCGGAGTACCAAATGGACAATTTAATGTCAGGTAGCCCCTAGAAGAATGCGATGGTGATTGTGTTGTTGTTGTTGTTGTTGTTGTTCGTCTCGGTGGAGGAATACCTTGATGTTCACATCTATTATAACAATAACAGCACATCAAAAAACCGCCTCTAGTAATATCTACTCGATGCTCACCTGGAATGCCACGTGGACAATTTGATCCAAAATATGTTCTACCTTGTAAACTTTGTGAAACTCCTTCAAATGGAACAGAGTGGCCAGGTGAATTACCAGTTTCTGATTTTAAAGCACTACTCACTCCAAAACCAGAAGATCTGCTAGATGAAGTGACTTGTGATCCTTGAGCTCCTGAACCTGTGGAATAAGAACTAGATGACTTTTGATTTAATTTACCTGAAGCACTAGAAGGTCTCGAACTGCTAGAAGTAAGCAAAACTCCTGAATATGGACGCCGAGGTGGAAAAACTGGGATTGTTCTAGTAAATAGCCTTGGAGTTGGACCGTATCCTGAACCTGGTCGTAAACCATATCCTGGACCCAAAGATTTCCTTCCTTCATCGCTCTGTGAACTACGAGTTTCTGTACCTCTGCTGCGAGAACTAAGTGGCCTTTGTCCCATTCCACCTGAAGCATTAGAAGCTCTCGAACTGCTAGAAGTAAGCAAAACTCCTGAATATGGACTATGAGATGGAAAAACTGGGGCTGACCTAGTAAAAAGCCTTGGAGCTGGACCACGCGCTGAGCCTGGTCGTGAACCACATCCTAAACCCAGAAAACTACTAGCTGATCGGCTTTCAGTATTACTACCTGCATCAGGTGAATCTGTCTCTGAAGATTCAATAATGGTTTGGAGTGATTGATGCGGGGCTCTTGAGCATCTAGGTCCACCCCTTGAACGCGTACCACCTCTTGACGATCTTCCTTGAAGTAAACCATGTCTACCTGTAAGAGGAAACCCACTAGAACTCTCTTCTCTACCATTAATTCCTCCAACCTTAATAAGTGATGGATAAGAATTTAATAATAAATTACTTTCACCATCATTGGTATTAAAAAAAGTCGGCAATCCCAAAAAATTAAGAAAAGCAACTAGAATAATAACAAAAAAAGCATTTAAACTATTAATCATCTCCTTATTCTTGAAATATTACACAAACATAAAAAAAAAAAGATTTCTACTTTTACATGGGATAATCCGTGTCAAAATTGTGGCGGGAAATTGCATAAAAAAAAACATTGCCGGGAATTTTCCAACTGTCTCAAAAAAATGAAAACTATATGAAAATGTATCGCATCTTTAGGTATCTTACCCCCATTTTGCTTGCACTTTTAATTGTATAGTCGAGCCATAATTATTTATTTCTATTCTAGCAAAGCAGTTACTGATTTTATGAAGAAATTAGATATTTTATTATTTATCGTTGGTAGTTGGTCAAAAAAAAAATATGACAATAAGTTTTAGTTTGAAGCAAGATATAGTCAAGTAATTTAGAACTTGTTTATTATGAAAATTAATCATTGGAACTAGACTAAATAATTGGCTTGAAACTTTCCACCAAGGCCATAATTATTTTCTACTTGCTTAAATTCATATTTACATAACATTTATTTTGAATTTTATGTAGTGTTAAACATTAATGAAATTAAAAATACTTATATTAAATAATCTGGTTCGTATTAAAAGCTAGTAGACCGACGGTAGATTGCGCATGACTATGGGTATTGTTAATAGATGTTTGACTTTCTAGAATTAGAAATCTATCTGGAAGTTAGTTTGGAAATCTAAAAATTCCGTGGCTTAAGAATCAGCGACTATTTGAGGAATACTCCAATATCCATGACTTGAACACTTAAAACTCCCTATTTTTGATATTTATTGCTATTTTAAACTAGAAAATTGTTTATATTCTTTATTAGAGAGCCATTGTAAATTAATGATTGTTCAGAACCTAGTAATGTGCTAGAAAATATTAATTTCTCAAGTTTGAGCAATCTATTAAGGGCAATTGTTGACTTGGCGAATTTGAATTAGATCTGATAATAATTCAAGAGCTGGAACTGAACCACACATGGACCTTGTGTAGACAGGTACCCTGTGCTTAGAGAAGTTTAAATTTCTAGAATTAGAAAAGCATCTTCTGCGAGTGAAGCGAGTTCTGGATCC